>OZ010791.1:606692376-607892376 GCA_963932465.1 Maratus speciosus | reverse complement strand
GAGCGCTGATGTTTTATTTGTGACTTTTTTTATTTTTTGAAAATTAAATATGCATCCTATAAAATATAGCATTATATTAATGTATACACTTATAAAATTATTTGAAACATGAAAGTATATTTTATATAATTTAAAATAATAATTTTTAAACCAAATGTTTTGTCACATGAGATATATTAAACAATGAAATGCTGTTAAGTATTAAATTAAATTTCATAACGAATGATTTTACTTGAGACTTTTTATTAATATTTTTTTTAAACTAGTCTAAACAAAAATATAAATTAGAAATTTACATGGAAGGAAATTCTTGTTCATGTAAAATCAAGGCTTTTCAGAAGATTTCTTTTGCTCTACTTTGATCGATTATATTTTTAAATTAGGCTAGCTTGACTGCATTTACCCCCTAAGGGTTAAAATGTATAATTGTGTTTAACGGTACTTCTTATTATTTTACAGTGCAAGAGGAAATAAATTATATTTCCAATATAAAATTCTTATTATTATGTGATTTAAATCTCTAAAAATGCTTCGTTATTTTATATGCATCCGATTAAATTAGCGGCTTTGCTATCTTTATTTTTATAATATTTAAAATAAAACTATTGAAAACTCTACCACATTAAAACATTTTATGAACGTTTCCTTTTCATTGTAGAGCGTTAAAATAACAGAAACTAACAACAAGGAAATACAAACAATGCTTTATTATATATTAAATAATTTTTTTCCATTGCATTTTTTAGAAACAAAGAATGTTCTCTTATTTTTAACAATGTAAGTAATTCGCATTTTATAAATGTTGATAGTTTATGCGTATTGCACGAATTATCATATTTTAAGAATGTAATAGAATAAGGTATATTTTTAAAGTATATGTAGGTTTAAGAGTGATATTTGTATATAATGCACGTTTGTATCAACATTGAAATCAAATACGAAATTCTAAATAAACTTCTTTCACACAGCCAATATTTCTTCGATGAAAAAACTGATAGGAATCACAGACATACGACACAAATTATATTGGAATAGTTAAATATAAAAATTTAAAGCGTATCTGGTTTGTATTTTCTTGGTACAGTAGATGTTATAGCTATCATTCAGTCAGGTATGAAAGATAGGAGAAGTATTTATTTCTCTATTAAGAGTTTCGGCATGGCTAATGGGATGTATAAACGCATTTAGATGGCAATGTTTTTTCTTCCCTCCTCTATAATTATGAATTATTTAGATAAGTATAAACACGTTTTTTAACAATGCTTTAAAACTACTTCATTCTAAAATTTAAAAGCAACATTCGAAAAATATGTTGGTGTATATAAAAATGTATATATGAGGACATCAAAAGTCAAGGGGTACAAGTGACAAAATTTCGATTTGGAGTAAATAGAGTTCAAAGATAATTGATGTTAGAGTTGAACATCAATGATAATTGACTGAATTGAAATAGGAAACTGCTGCTTGTTTCACAGTGGTCTTTGAACTCTTATTTCAATAAATGTGAAAAAAGTCGAGTACAATTTTCTTTAAATTTATAATTAATCGTTGTTTATCATTATTCGGCAAAAGTGGTTGATCTCTAAAACACAACACATAATTAGAAAATCACCTGTATTTCTTTACCTGAAAAGAAAAAAGCATATTTCCAGGTCGTCTGTGCACTTAGCTCAGTTTTCTCAATTTTGTCACTATACCCCTTGGCTTCTGGAGTCCTCATATATATTTTTTCCCCTTTTAACAGACATAAAAAAAATTGAAAGAAGACGGTTATCAATTCGTCGCGAATGTGTCTTTTTTATGTATGTTCGTCAATTACTCAGCTACCGATTCATATGATTTTTTTTTTTTTAATTTAAAGAGGATACTCCCGAATTGGTCCTGTTTAAAGTTCACCAAAATTCAGAAAATTGCTTAGATCCCTATAACATGATTATAAAAATGCACTAATTAAATTGGTAGCTTATTGGTCAACTAAAAATAAAATTATGATAAGTGCTATTTAGTTAATCTATGAATAGTTACTTAACTTACTATTAATTAAAATTGAACTGAAATAAGGCTAGTACGAAGGTAGGCTAGTTAATTAACTAAAGGTGGTGGTGGGGGAGGGACTAAGGAGAATGTGATGTTATTAAATTATTAATTATGATTAACAAGCTGGAACATAACACAAACTTATCAAAGAATTAACCCTTAAATCTCTGGCGTCTCTTACACAAATTTTATTCGATCAGCACCACTTTTTTAAAAGAAGTTTTCTTCAAGTACATAATTCCAAAAATGCTCTGATTAAATAAAATTTATTTTCCTTTATTATTGGTGCTAAAAACAAATTTTGCAAAGAAAGATTATGTCTCCGCAGCTGAGCCAGCGGAGTAGGAAAGGTTAAGACATTACGAGCTTAAAATTAACAATAACTTTTGGGTTTTTGTGAAACTTGTGAAGTTTCGCTCTTCTGTGGTGGAGTTTCTTCTTGTTTGGGGTTGGTCACTTTCATGTTTTAACACTATCGGTTGTTAGGTAGCTTTCATTACAAAAAGTCCTTCCGGCCAGTGCCGGGAGGAAGAGGTAGCTTTCATATTCCTTATTTTTAAAAAGCCAAATTATATTATTCAAACACACGAAGCTCAATTAAGTGGAAACCGAATGTAGGAGATTCAATACTATTTTTTATCAATACTAAATCATTATGAATGAGAATTTCGCGAAATTAGTCAGCTATCCAAGCTGCTTTTATTTAAAGTCACTTATATTCGGCTGCCAAATCCGGCGATTTCTTAAAGTGCCTGCCATTTTAAGACAACATGGTAGATGAGGCAAACCAGTGAACTTGGTTGAGACCTTAGAAATTGCTGTGCACATGCTCACTCCTATCGGAATCGGTTGATATATACGAGTGCTGTCGCAAGAAAAAATCAGATTTTTCAAAATGTCACCCACTTTAGAAATTGAAACTGCTATATCTGAGCCATTTTTTAAGATAAAGACAAACAAAAAATGCTCCTGAATCCTTATATCAAAGTCAAATACTTAAGAAAGAAACCTTTTTCAATTTCTAATTTTTTTGCACCTCACTTTAAATAGAATTTTTTTTAATTTAATGGCCGCCATTTTGAAACAAGATGGCTGATGAAGCTGGCCAGCGAACTTGGTCGAGATATTGATGTATACTATCCACATGCCTTCTTCCATCGAAATAGGCGAATACGTGTGGTATCGCGTGACAAATACAAGATCGTTTCAAAGTGTTAGCCATGATAGAAATTCAAAGTGCTATAATTCAACCACTTTTTAAGATATAAACAAAAGAACAAATTTTCAGAAACAAAAACTGCTCCAGAATCTTTGTATCAAGGCCAAACACATAAAAAAAATCTTTTTCATTTTCCAATTTTTTAATACCTCATTTTAAATTTTAAATTACATTAAAAAAAATGCCAACCCTTTTGAAACAAGATGGCGAACGAAGCTGGCCAACGAACTCGGTCAAGACATTGGTATGTACTATGTACAGACCAAGTTACATTCATATCGGTTCATAAATACGCCTGTTATCGCGTGACAAAAATCAGGTCGTTTTAAAATGTCAGCCACAATAGAAATTCAAAATGTTATAACTCAGCCATTTTTTTAGATGTAGACGAAACAAAACCTGTTCCGGAATCTTTGTATTAAGGTCAAACACATACAAAAAAAATCTTTTTCATTTTCCAATTTTTTGGTACCTCATTTTAAATTTAATTTTTAAAAATTTTTTTTTAAATGGCCACCATTTTGAAACAAGATGGCGAATGAAGCTGGTCAACAAACTCGGTTGAGTTATTTGTATGTACACACCAAGGTACATCCAAATCGGTTCATAAATACGTCTGTTATCACGTGGCAAAAATCAGGACGTTTCAAAATGTCAGCCACGCCAGAAATTCAAAATGCTATAACTGAGCCATTTTTTAAGATATAGACGAAACAAAAACTGCTCCCGAATCTTTTTATCAAGGTCAAACACATAAGGAAAAAATATTTTTCCAATTTTCAATTTTTTGCTACCACATTTCAAATTTAAATTTTTCTTAAAAGTTTAAATGGCCGCCATTTTTAAACAAGATGGCGGATGAAGCTGGCCAACGAACTCGTTCGAGACATTGGTCTGTACTATGTATAAACGAAGTTACATCCAAATCGGTTCATAAATACGCCTTTTATCGCGTGACAAAATTCAGGACGTTTCAAAATGTCAGCTTCGCTAGAAATTCAAAATGCTATAACTCAGCCATTTTTTAAGATAGAGACAAAACAAAAACTGCTACGGAGTCTTTGTATAAAGATCAAATACATAAGAAAAAAATATTTTTCCATTTTTAATTTTTTGGTACCACATTTCAAACTTTAAATTTTTAAAAAAATTTTAAATGGCCGCCATTTTGAAACAAAACTGCGGATGAAGCTGGCCAACGAACTCGGTCGAGACATTGGTATGTACTATGTACACAGCGAATTACATCCAAATCGGTTCATAAATACGAGAGTTACAGTGTGACATAGGTCAGATATATATATATATATATATATATATATATATATATATATATATATATATATATATATATATTGATATATATATATATATATATATATATTGAACGGAGGGTGGTTTCGGGTTGAGGGGGTCATGATCGATGAAAATATACCAAAAGTTTTTGAAATCGCTTTCCTCCGAACGGCTGCAATAGGTAGCTTTTTGTAAAGAAAGCTACCTAAAAGCTACCTATTGCAGCCGTTCGGAGGAATGCGAATTCAAAAAATTTTGGTATATTTTCATCGATCATGACCCCCAGACCCCGAAACCACCCTCCGTTCAAATTTTATGTATATATATATATATATATATATATATATATATATATATATATATATCTGACATATGTCACACTGTAACTCACGTAATTATGAACCGATTTCGATGTAATTCGGTGTGTACATAGTACATACCAATGTCTCAACAGAGTTCGTTGGCCAACTTCATCCGCCATTTTGTTTCAAAATGGCGGCCATTTAAATTTTTTTTAAAAATTTAAAATTTGAAATATGGTACCAAAAAATTGAAAATGGAAAACTATTTTTTTCTTATGTATTTGACCTTTATACAAAGATTTCGGAGCAGTTTTTGTTTCGTCTATATCCTAAAAAATGGCTGAGTTGCAGCATTTTGAATTTCTAGCGTGGCTTACATTTTGAAACGTCCTGAATTTGTCACGCGATAAAAGGCGTATTTATGAAAAGATTTGGATGTAACTTCGTTTATACATAGTACATACTAATGTGTTGACCGAGTTCGTTGGCCAGCTTCATCCGCCATCTTGTTTCAAAATTGCGGCCAATTAAAAAAAATTAAAAAATTAAAATGAGATGCCAAAAAATTGGAAAATGAAAAATATTTTTTTCGTATGTGTTTGACCTTAACACAAAGATTTCGGAACAGTTTTTGTTTCGTCTATATCTAAAAAAATGGCTGAGTAATAGCATTTTGAATTTCTATTGTGGCTGACATTTTAAAACGACCTGATTTTTGTCACGCGATAACAGGCGTATTTATGAACCGATTTGGATGTAACTTGGTCTGTACATAGTACATACCAATGTCTCGACCGAGTTCGTTGGCCAGCTTCATTCGCCATCTTGTTTCAAAAGGGTTGTCATTTAAAAAAAAAGTTTAATTTAAAATTTAAAATGAGGTATTAAAAAATTGGAAAATGAAAAAGATTTTTTTTATGTGTTTGGCCTTGATACAAAGATTCCGGAGCAGTTTTTGTTTCTGAAAATTTGTTTTTTTGTTTATATCTTAAAAAATGGTTGAATTATAACACTTTGAATTTCTAGCATGGCTAACATTTTGAAACGATCTTGTATTTGTCACGCGATAACACACGTATTCGCCTATTTCGATGTAAGAAGGCATGTGGATAGTATACATCAATACCTCGACCAAGTTCGCTGGCCAGCTTCATCAGCCATCTTGTTTCAAAATGGCAGCCATTAAATTAAAAATATATATATTTATAGTGAGGTGCAAAAAAATTAGAAATTGAAAAAGGTTTCTTTCTTAAGTATTTGACCTTCAAAAGGATTCAGGAGCATTTTTTGTTTGTCTTTACCTTTAAAAATGGCTCAGATATAACAGTTTCAATTTCTATTGTGGGTGACATTTTGAAAAATCTGATTTTTTGCATGCGACAGCAGTCGTATATATCAACCGATTCCGATGTGAGTGAGCATGTGCACAGCAATTACTAAGGTCTCGACCAAGTTCACTGGTTAGCCTCATCCACCATGTTGTCTTAAAATGGCAGGCACTTTAAGAAATCGCCGAATTTGGCAGCCAAATATAAGTTACTTTAAAGAAAAGCAGCTTGGATAAAGCTGACTAATTTCGCGAAATTCTCATTCATTATATTGATAAAAATTAGTATTGAATCTCCTATATTCGGTTTCCACTACATTGAGCTTCGTGTGTTTGAATGATATAAGTCGGCTTTTTTAAAATAAGGAATATGAAAGCTACCTCTTCCTCCCGGCACTGGCCGGAAGGACTTTTTTTGTATTGTCATAGGTTCATTTTCGTTGACTCTGTCTGCTTTCGTTTACTTGGTATTTGTATCTTTTGGGATTATCTTTTGTCACAATTGGTAGTTGACATGTTGTCGTATTGTGATCGTTTTGTTTTTCATTCCTTGTTGTTAGGCTGTGATCACTCATTTGCATAATTTCTTGATTTATTACGTGAATTCGCACTTGTTGATCAGTCCATTGATTCCTAATGGCTGTTATCACATTTGAATGGTGCAGCGATTATGCAGGTTATTTGAAAAACTTGCGCAGTACCGGAGTGATGCTTATTGTGTGGCATTTATTTCGTCTTATATTTATGTTGACTGTTGTCGCAAGATGTTGTTGGTAGAAGCTGGTTGGCTTATTTGCATAGTTGAATTATAATTTTCTTTTGCTTTATTTTCTTAGCGTTTTACTACTCCAGTTATGAAGCAGTGCGAATTGGCTCTTTGCTAACTGTTCATCATAAATGACTACCACTTCTGAGTAGAGCGAATGTGGGATTTTTGCGTGTGTATGAAGAAGTTCCTTCATATACCGCCCCTGCATTTCTATCATGATGACGGTTCAACGTGGGCAGTGTTTAATTTTTTTTTTTATAATGAAATTGCTAATGTGGGATGGGTTATTCCGTTGGGTAACTGTTTTTTTTTTTTTTTTTTTTTGAGTCTATCTTTTCAATTAGCCATCTGACCACTGATTAGCCCCTGTTCTGTACGTGCTTGTTGTTTTTCCAGATAGTGTTGCTTTGTTAACAGGCAGGAAGTAAGATATTTTTGGGGTTCACAACTTCCCACATGCGCAATTTGGCGAGTTTAAATATGTGTAGGTAATCAGGAAATGCTCCATGACCAGTGTAAATTTGCTTAATAGTGAATCGTTGGGTTAGCTGGATGTAAACTGACAGTCGCCGCACGAACAACTGATTACATCAAAACTACGGAAAGTCGTCTTTTTATTGTTTATGTATTTCCACCTATTACTACGAAACTACGAGACCCATTCCTGTTATTGTTATTTTTGTTTCGAGGATTCTTGTAGGAGGACCATCAAGTAATTGAAGTCGGGGTTTTCTTTTAGTTGAAAGGTTTATGTTATATCAATGTGATCTTCTGAAAGGAAAGGTTATTTTATAAAAGTATAAATTTGTGAAAGTTTTGAATTTAAGTGAAAGAAAAATTAATTTATTTTCAAAAAACGTTATTTAAACTAAAATAATAAAATGAAGGATCGGGAATAGTTAAAGTCCAATAAAAATAACAAATAAAGGCTTTGTGCAAGTTAATTAAGAAGCAGAAAAACAACGTTTATAAATGCGTAAATAATACATAAAAAGCAGCAAACAGCTGTTTCGAATCTACTAGCGAGGTGCTAGAAAAAGCAAGGCTGGGCAAAATGACACAGACTTATATACCCGATACGGGTAGCAAATACGCCCAAAATAACCAATGAGAGAGAAGACGATGAAACGGCTGAGTGGACAAGTAGCGACATCTACCGGAGAACGAGAGAAAGAAACCAGAAAGGGGGAAAATTAAATTAATGCTTTCCAAATACTTGGTAAATCGGGAATACTAGATAAGTCATTGACGAAAGAGTGAGAATTTTTTAAGATGCAGTAAGCTTCCCAAAAATCAAGATCAAGGTTAGAAGAACATTTTTGGATAATGATGGCTGAGGAAATTTTTTTGAGTTTTTTTTTTTTTCTCTCGTTCTTCGGTAGATGTCGCTATTTGTCCAATCAGTCGTTTCATCTTCTTCTCTCTCATTAGTTGTTTTTGGCGCATTCTCTACCCATATCGAGTGTATTTCCTAGTCTCTGTCATTCTGACCAGTCTTGCTTTTTCTAGCACGCTGTGCCTTGCTCTATCTTGCACTGAAGAAGCATCTCGCTAGTAGATTCAAAACAACAGTTTGCTGCTTTTTATGTATTATTTGTGCATTTTTAAACGTTTGTTTTATGTTTCTCAATAGAATAATGTTTTATAAAAAAAAAATAGTTCGTAATTTATACCCTTTAGTTTTTCGAAGTTCCTATACTAAACATTTATTGCAAATACTACTTGAACTTCTTTCTTTGTGTCTTTAATACTTACCAACTAGAGAAAATTTTTAAACAATCTTTTTAAATTTAGTCATCGTTTGACTAAACTGCTTCAAAACGTTGTTGAATACTACCTAAAAAATTGCAAATACTTTACATTTCACTGATACGAAAGATTTAACATAATCGAAAATACATAACGACTTACTAAAACTTTGTAATTGGGGGGGGGGGGATAGTAAATTTGAAGAACAGCTAAATTTTACGAGATTTTCAAATCATTAACTTTTATGAGAAAATCAAGATTTATCAGATCTTTTAAAGCATTAGAATTTCCCGTAAGTAGATTTTCAAGGGTCTAAAATTACTTTTAAAAAACAGCTGGATCGCAATAAAGCTGAATTAGAATTGTCGTTTAACGAACTGTATCGGATAAGATAAGATTTCCCATAAAATCACAGTAGTAGAAAGATAAAAGATTATAAACTAATATAGCGTTTGAAAGAATTAACCCGATAAAATGCATATTTCCAGGTATATTGCACGGTACATGTTAATATATTATTAGCCCCCGGTACGGTATGCTATTTCTTTCTCCCAGCTTATTTTGTGCATTACAAAAAATAACGTTACCTTACAGAAGCCAGCCGTATAACAAAGCAGTACGATTAAATACTCTATAGCAATTTTTTAAACTTATAAGCATTGCACATTTTCAATGTTTATACCGTCGTATTTGAAAAAAAAAGTTCTTATAAATGCAATTTGATTGAAAACTGCATCTCTATTTATTTTTGAAATATTAATTTTTTCTGCAGTTTTTAGAGTCATTTGCTTAATATTGGCAACGGAAGTACTCCATTCCTGTGGAAAGTAAAGGAAAAATAGTTGTAAAATAGTAATTATATATTTTTGTTGCCATTTTCGCATAACAAGCGAAAGAAAATGTAATTAAAATACGTGTTATTTTGAAAAAAATATAAACGAATGACTTCTGTAAAAACAATGGAGTTATTGTAAACTATATTTAATTTTAAGTATCTATGAATCATTAGATAGCCGTTTTTTTTTTGTCGAATTTCTTGAATGACGGCCTCTTTTTGCTGCTTTTGTGCAAAATTTCGCGATAGTGATGTGCTATGCATGCTTTACTGTAGATGTTTAAGAGTAGATCGTAAATGTGGAATTCTTAAGCGTATCCGAATTACGTCATTTTACTTAAAATAAAACGTGTGCTCAGAGTCTTAACCCTTAAAGGCCGGGTGTTGCTTTACGGCAACATACCCAATTTAGGCTCTAAAATACCATTAGAATTATATTGAAGTTATAATGCCTAATGTTGCCAATAAAATATATTCTGAAAATATTATTAAATCAATTTTCAACATGTAAATGGCAACACTTGTGCTGTTTAAGAATAAAGATAGATTTATTTTTTCAATTGTTGCTACTTGTTCTTTTTGTTTTGTATGGAAGCTTGCGAAATACCCTATTTTGTTCTGCAGTGAGCAAGTAAAATTTATTTCTTATTATAGTTCCTAAAATTCTTGTGTGTTTAATATTATAGAATTGTATCATGGAAAATTATTTTTTCAAATAAAGACCAGTATTGCCGATTAGTAACAAATTGTTTTTTAGCCGTAAACCATACTTAAAACAAAATAGGATTTTTTAAAGTATTTTTCCCATGATTTATTTAAAAAATGACAACCGAAAAACATTATTATAATGATTTTTGAAAAATCCGGCATTTAAGGGTTAAAATTGAAATATGTTTTGTACTCCAGTAGAGTCCCGCTTAACCGAGTTATTTTCTTTTGATGGATTGGTGGCTTCTATTATTATGAAACAGCCATTATAAATGAAGTGTTAGGTGAAGATGAAAGAGCAGCCGTAGAAAGTTAGAACTCTGATTTTCTGGTCAGAATAGGGGGGAAATGACCATAATATTATTTAATTATGTTTAAAAAATAAAATAAATATAGCCATTTTTTCTCCCATTCTGATCAAAAAATCAGAATTCTAACTTTTTATATCTGCTCTTTCATCTTAACTAACATTTCATTTGTAATGGCTGTTTCACAATAATAGAAGCCATCAGTCCAATAGAAGAAAATGAAGTAATGGAAATGCCGGGTGCGACACTAAATTCTGAAAAAGCAGAATTCCTGTTCTCGAGTTATTTCAATAATAAAATTGATACAACGATTTTTTTTTCTCAGTGAGAACATCAATTAAGATAAAAGTATTACATTGAAATACCTAATTCCTTAAAATAGTTACTTAAAATATAGCCCATCTTGGAGCAAGGGCTGTCACCATCAATTTCCAACCATTACTTTTGAAATTTGTTTGGTACTCCCTGGGATTGCGTTGAATTCTGATTTCAGGAAATACAAAAATTTAACTTTTTATAAATTTATATTTTTGATACTTTTGTAAGTATTTATTCAGCGCCTTTTACATGAAACACAATCAATAATCTTTCTTTTTATTTATTTACTTTAAGATTTCAGTTCTTAACGCGTAATTTAATTTTTATTTCCAATGAAAATTAAGATCAAATAATTTTAAAACAAGGTGGAATATCTGAATAAAAATTATGCTATTTTTCATTTCATAATACATTTGCAAATAACATTTGCTAATTAATATACAACAACTTACTGGAGATTAAAATTAAAGTTTTTTTTCTGCTGAAAATTTCTGAATTTTCTCAAGAGTTTCTGGTATTTTGCAATTCAAATTACGTTAAATATTCATTAAAGCGTCTGTATAAAGATTTAGCTTCTTTTGTAAAATCTTTGCGGGATATGTTTTGTTCCTTTTAATAAATAATTTATTTCTATAGGTGTTTTTGGTTTTTTTTTAAGTACAAATAATAAGTACACTCGGAAACATATTTATTTATTTTATCTTTTATTTCGCAACCTGAGACCAGAATATTTGAGAGGACATTTTTGTGATGTTATTTTTCTATAAAAAAAATCGTTCTTTATATTATTAAAGAGGATACAAGCTAATATTGGGATTTTTCAAATATTTAAACTATCCAAACGATAAAAAACTTAATTTGATTAAAATAGAAAACAAAATTAAAGTCATATTTTCCTAAAGTGAGTTATGAAAAAAATCTAACACATGAAAAAATAACAATTAATTCTGATCGCATGGTACGGAATACGGTAACTTAACTTGATATAGTGTTAATTCGATTTTATTATTAACATTTACTTTTGTAATAAAAAATTAAATTAAAAAACAAAAAAACCCGACTGCGTAAAAAGCGAACTAAAAAGAGGGAAACAAGATGACGTAGGAAAATGGTAGAGTGTTTAATGGAAATCCTTTTTTTTTTAACTTAAGTAATTGCAGTAGAAGGTATCAGATTCATGTTCAGGTATGTACTGCGGCTCCTTCTACCTACATGTTTGCCCCCGACTGCAGTTAATTAAGTAAAAAAAAAAAAAAGGGATTTCCATTTTACACATTCTACTATTTCCCTTTGTCATATTGTTTCCCACTTTTTAGTTCGCTTTTTACGCAGTAGGTTTATTTTATTTTTCTACCGCCATTTTGTATTTATGAAAACAAAATCTAGTCTATAACTATCGGACGGTTAAGACGAATCGATGGATACCTCATTCATTAAAATTCATCCAGCCGTTGGGATGTTCCGAGGGTATAAAGAAATCCACATACCCAGATACGCGTCAAATACATAACCCTTCTTGCCAGTCGGGTAAAAAGGTATTTCTATAATTTATTTTTCTAATCCTTTCTTATTCTAATTTAGAACGAAAAGAGTTATTTAAGAGTTATTTAAGAGTTACAATGTTATTTGCACAATTCGCTCTACGAGATTAAAGACTTAAATTATATGTTTTTGCACATTAAGAATGTTTTAAAAATTTGAACTTTTTTCATAAAAAAGCGAAATATTAATGTATGAATATTTAACAACAAACTGAAGCATTCATTCCATACTAGTGTTTTCAAGCGACTTGACACATTTACTCAGTATATCAAGGACTGTTTCGATACATATGTGGCAAAGAAAAATGCTAAATCTTCTTTTACTAAGAATTTTGTTTTTCGAGAATTTTCTGTAATTTAGCACGACATTTTATTTATTTTTATCAAGAGTCGGAATATACATTAAAAATGTCGTTTGAAACAAGCACATTGGCCAAATGAGTGAGCATGTTAAGTAACTATATATTAATTTAAAAATCTTTTCTAACAAAAATATTGACAGTTTGTTTACAAAATTTTCATCTACAAATTTTTCATGATATAGGTTTTTCTAGTAGGTATTGAAAACAATGTGAATAATGAATTAGATAATATTCGTAGAATTGCTTTTAAAAACAGTTTTTATGTTCAATATATTAATAAATTAATCGTCGATATTGCCAATAATAAGAAGCCTGAACATAAATTTGATTCACAAAAATACAAATCTTATACTATTCAATATTAACCAAGTTTTTTTAAGAAATTAAGATACAGTCTTGAGTGGTTCAATATCAGCTTAGTAGCCAAACTATCTCCGAAATTAAAGAATATTATTTTCAAATGTAAGTATAAATAAGAGTAATATGTCTTAATTAGGTCCACTAATAATCATATCGCAGTATATATTCCAAACGGAAAAATCACAACATATATTAAAATATTTAATTGCTTAAAAGACGTTACTAAAAATTTTTTTATATTACTTGTTTTTATGTTACTTGTTTATATTTCTTACCTATTTTTTTATGTTACTTGTTTGTATTACTTACCTATTTTTTTATTTACTTGTATTGATGACTTTTAAGTTGTGTTTAATTGTTAGTGCCTATCTATAAACACTGTTTTCATGAGGCCTATAAATGTCTATGATGGTTAGAGTTGCAGTAAAGCAAGAGATCCTACATACACAACTTCCAGGTTGTATAATATTTTAACGGAGTTTCTGACTGTAAAATAGTGAATGAAACATCGTCTTCATTTTGAAAGACCTATCCAATGATATGCCACTCAATAGGGTGCGTAATTTTTTTTCGTCTCTACTGCCATTTTGTATTTTACTGCCGCCATTTTGAATTTATAAAAACAAAACCTAGCCTATAACCATCGGGCCGTTAAGACGAATCCACAGAAACCTCAATCATTAAAATCCATCCAGCCGTTGGGATGTTTCGAGGGTATAAAGAAATCCACATACACAGATACGCGTGAAACACATAACCCTTCTTTTCAGTTGGGTAAAAAGAACAGCCCTGGTAAGATTATACCAAGAAGAATCATCCAAATAAATTTCAATGAAAGTAAGATAATTTTCCCCTCCAGTCTACACTAACCATCATAAGAGAAAGAATAGAGATTCTAACACGAAAAAAATCAATATGTAACGATGCCGCATCATTTTACTTACCAAAATTGTGCTTCGAGTTACTCAATGGTTACGAAAATACAAATAAACATCCAAGTAAAATAAATAATAATAATTTGTGTACGTGAAAAACTAAAGGATGGTGTTCCAGATCATTGCATCATAGATTGTGCAATTTCAGAATTTTTTTTTTATTTGTTTTTTCACGGCTAGAGTCGAAACGTGGGGCCCAACGTGGCTGAGTGGATAAGGCACCACGCCGCTAATAGCTTGAGAGCGTATTGGGGGCTGGTCGAATCCCGCCGCACCGGTTCCGTTGCACACTCTTTGTGGAGCCCCCAGGATGCAATTCTCTGGTGTTGTAAATTTCCTTGTGCTATCTCGTCCTTGTATATCAACGATGACTTATAAGCGGGCCCTGGATTCAAGCACAAAAGCCTGATGTATGTGTTCAATAAAACAAACAAACAAACAAGTCCAAACGTGTAAATAGTCAAATAAAAGTATTTTTACTGTATTTAAATTTTATTCTTACACCTTTTAGCAATTAGAAGTAGTATATTCTTACAAGGTGTTAATTTGTTATATATATATATTACATATATGAATTTTGGTACTCACGATAAATATTCCACGACTCATCCAGCATTCTATCGATGGTGGATTTAATTATGTTTCGTGTTTGTCCCAGGTCGGTGACTCACGATAAATATTCCATCTTGTGCTGCATTTGTAGCCTTGCCAACATATAATAGTGAGAAATTTTCCGAGCTAGGTATCGTTCCAAGTGGTTTAGTCGGTAGAACGTCAGTGCGCTATACTGATGGCCCGGGTTCGAGTCCCGGCTTGGAATCTTTTTCACTATGTTGGCCTTTGCACCTCTTAAGCAATTACTTTGAAATTTGAAATTTGATTTTCTTTGAAATATTGTATGCAAGGCGAATGTTTCTCTCTGGAGTAATTTCCATGTATTAATATAATTTCTATCGATGCTGGATTTAATTATGTTTCGTGTTTGTCCCAGGTCGGTGACTCACGATAAATATTCCATCTTGTGCTGCATTTGTAGCCTTGCCAACATATAATAGTGAGAAATTTTCCGAGCTAGGTATCGTTCCAAGTGGTTTAGTCGGTAGAACGTCAGTGCGCTATACTGATGGCCCGGGTTCGAGTCCCGGCTTGGAATCTTTTTCACTATGTTGGCCTTTGCACCTCTTAAGCAATTACTTTGAAATTTGAAATTTGATTTTCATTTGAAATATTGTATGCAAGGCGAATGTTTCTCTCTGGAGTAATTTCCATGTATTAATATAATTTCTATCGATGCTGGATTTAATTATGTTTCGTGTTTGTCCCAGGTCGGTGACTCACGATAAATATTCCATCTTGTGCTGCATTTGTAGCCTTGCCAACATATAATAGTGAGAAATTTTCCGAGCTAGGTATCGTTCCAAGTGGTTTAGTCGGTAGAACGTCAGTGCGCTAAACTGATGGCCCGGGTTCGAGTCCCGGCTTGGAATCTTTTTCACTATGTTGGCCTTTGCACCTCTTAAGCAATTACTTTGAAATTTGAAATTTGATTTTCATTTGAAATACTGTATGCAAGGCGAATGTTTCTCTCTGGAGTAATTTCCATGTATTAATATGAAGTTTAATTCCATTCTATTCTTCATATGCTTCCCGATGATACAAAAGAAAAATTGCATTCTAGGGATAAATTCGTACACTTTCTGGTGATACAATAAGGAAAATGGCACGAAAATTGGTATCACAGCGTTCCCTTCAGGCGGAATATCTCCAATTTCAACTGGCTCATGCAAGGCATAGCCAAAAATATATGAGTGGAAGTGCAGTTCTATGCATAACTTCATACACTTTTCGATGACACAAGAAGGACACATAATCACACAGACACTAGACTTCCTAATTTTAACAAAATCGCTTTCTGTTAATTCGACATTCCACCACTAGATAGCGCCCTCTATTCTTAACAAAACTGTATATGAACGAAACTCTGTGAAACAACCTATTAAGAGTTATATTACTCGAGGGGGTGGCCAGGGCCTGATTACCAACGGGGCAAGCATACACCAATAAATTTTAAAAGAAATGTTCGCCTTATCTAAACGCCGTATTCATGTAATATTTCTGCCTTGAATCAGGCATAATTTTCTGTTTCTTTTTACTGGTAGAAATTTGCCCCGTTGGTAATCAGGCCCTGGGGGTGGCGGTTTTTGACGGAGCCCTCATTTGCACCTCCTCCCCAACAAAAATTCAACTCAACTTAAATTTATGAAATTCTTATGTGTTATAAAGTTATATCAAAGTTTAAACGCGATTGGTTCTTAATTTTCTGAATTTTAACAAATTCCCGTCATATGTCCGTGCGAAAACTCTTTTATAAGTTTAAAAACCGATTTTTTCATAAATCGGAAAATTGTGACCTTGTTTTATTTTATTTTTTTTTTTTCGATTTTATGAATCAGCGTACAAAATAACATCCAGATGAGAAAGAACCAAATTTGTAAGATCAATAAAACAATTTTGTATAGCGATTTTCAAATTCTAGTATAAAAATCTGTATAAAAATTCTAATATAAAACTCTTTTTGATTTTATGTCACGTGGCCTGCTCTGTAAAAAAATGCAGTTCTGGAGTTAATTACCAAAAAATTAATTATCTTCGCTTCCGATTGCGAAATTAAAAAATAAAGACCTATTCTGAAAAAGAATGAAATTTTACGTCGGATGGCGTAAAAATCATATTTAAAAAAAAATTGGCCCTGAATAAAAATTCTGAGTCCGTTTTTGACCACAAGTTTTGTTATCGCCGAAAATTCAATTTCATCAGGCGTCTGTCGCATTCACAAACGAAAAAAATTAAAAAAAAAAAAAAAACATTTTTTTTTCTTGATTTTTAACGAATTTTCTAGTTTTTAAGATACGATCGAGATAATTTTTAGAATTTCTGAAATCTAATTTTTTCCGGTCTTGTAATGCTACTTTCAATTTTCTGGGATGCGTAAGAAAAAGCAATCGCGCCTTAAAGAATTCGCCTTTCCTTATCTGCCGTTAGAATCACGCCTGTTTTTAAAACGGGGAAGAGATCGTGTTTGTAATTTGATAAAAAATCCATGCTTTCGTTGAATTATGAATGCTTTACCGTTCTTATAATTCGGGTTTTTTAATTAATAACGTCCTTTTCAAAATTTTATGATTTGCAGTTTCAGCTATATGTATGCAAAATTTCAAGTTTCCAACATATATAGTTTTTGAGAGCATATATAGCTTTTGGAGATAGACAGAGGAGTGAGGCAAATAGGGTTTCGTCAGATGAACGAAACCATAAAAAACCATTCTTGAAATCTTCTCTTAAGAGAATTAGTTTAAGTCAGAATTAGTTTAACATCGTAAGACATTTTAGGAAGAATACATAAATTCTTGGTTCTTGAATCGCAATATAAATAAGCGTTTTTAATTACAACTTTGAACATTTATGTATCTGTTTTACTGATGGAGTCAAACTGCACTTTATATCACTTGCTATAAATTTGACTGGATACGTTATTAAAATTTCCTTTTGGGTCATGGTTCGTACGGATACCATTATTTCTCCAGGAAAACAAACAATATCTTATTATAAAGAATGAAATCTAGGTTAAACGCGCAAAATTTCGCCCTCTGTTAAGAAGAGGTTTTATATAAGATAATACCGGTGCAGGAAAATTTTTTGGTCTGCAAAATTCAAGGAGGCGTACGAACCATGCGGCTGCCTTAAAAAGACGCAAACGTTCCTGTTAAAATCTAGTACAACTTTAAAATTTATGTAATAAATTCTTGAAGAAATGTTTTTCTTTTATGCAAACTCATTATAGTAAAGGTAAATAAAGCTCTATGGTCTAATAGAACTATTTAAAAAGTTGGAAATTTTACAACAAACATGGCAAATGGGGTGCGTTCGTACTATAACAAGTTTTATAATTATTCGGATCTGGGTTCAATAGCTGTTGTACTCTTATGGAAAAATGAATGAATACAAAATTGATTACGATTGTATACATTAAATTCATTACAACGGAAGTGATATGACTCCATGTTAAATAAGACGTCGTTACAGTGCCGACCTAGAATCATTACCTATCACGGGATATAATTGAATTAATGACGTATGATATGATTTAATAAAATGAAGAAAACTTTTATTAATATATTTTTATGTTTTGATTCGATTTTCATAAAATTTGAAATACCTCGACAAAATTTGCCAACGATTAAATATAGGGTGTCCGAAAAGTCTGGAAACGGTCGAATAATTCGAGAAATACAAAGAAGATTGAAAAATGAAAACATACGTATTAAATATTTTTTTTAAAGCTACTCAGTGATACCAAATTTGACTCCCGCAACCGACCCCCCGGGGGTCAGAGGGTGTCCAACTTTGAAATCTTGAATGATAACCGCCATTTTTTATTGCAGATTCGGATTCTACGGACAAAAATCCGTAACTTTTGTATTTAACATTTTTTTTCGGATCCTCGTTGATCACGGTGTAATCGAGCAAATAAAACAGATACATACTTTGGTTTTCCGAACCTGGTTTTGACATCTCGAAATCTGATTGGCCAGAAATTTTAAAGTCAAAGTTGCCGTCTTTTGCGGAAATAGTGTTACTCGAAAACCATCAGTGGAGATTGTTTTCATGGCGCTTTATATGCTTTTCCCATAAAAATTAATAGAAATATATTTAATTAGTTTTCTATTTGCATTTCTTTTTATCCAGTCGATCATTTTTAAATAATAAACTACGTATACTGATATTTTAACGAGTAAATAAGCACCTCCCCTCCCGAACAGAAAAATGAGTCTTCATTATTTGGGGGTGGAGTGTGTTGATATTCTGTGTTTCGATGTCTTTTGCTGTTACAAAAATCATTTAATTCGGGACCGGATGGGAGTGTATGAGATTTTTAAGTTATTACTATAGAATAAGATATAGGACCAAAAAAAAAAAAACGCCAAACAAACATATAAAATCTTTTTGTGCTGGCGTAGCAAAGGATGATTAGTAGCGTGAATTTCACGTGGGGGAGTGGGATTATAGGTTTGGATGATTGATTAGTTACTGCAACTACTGACTACCAAGTGGGGCAGAAAACATTCATAAATTCTAATAAATGTGATGCTTTTTTGTCAATTAATATATTTTTCCATTTTAACATTTTTTTCATAATTTTAAACTTATTATTATGTTGTTCGGAAAGTCGTGTCCGTTTGGGAAAATCAATTCGAACCGAAAAATCCTGCCCGTTAATTAATAGACGTTAGATATCGGAATTGATGTCTGATAATTAAATGGTAGAATTTCCCGGTACGAATTGATTTTTCCAAACGGACATGACTTTCCGAACGACCCAATAATTTTATACTTTTGAAAAATTTTGATCTTTTAAACTTCTGAATTTAAAATATAATCTAACTTTTTATGCACTGTTGATTATTTCCTGGGAGAGAAGACGTTTTAATTTTCATGGGGGAAGGATAATGTAGAAAATTGTTTAATTATTTATTAATTATTACAATAATATAACAAATGTGAAAAAATATACTATAAACAAAAACGCTGTTTGCAGAACAAATTAAAAACAAATCAGTTTTTCCTACCATTTTTTAAGCTCAAGAAGGGACATTTATTCATATATTTCAATATTATTCATATATTCATATATTCAATATTATTCATATATTATTCAATATTATTCATATATTCATATATTCAATATTATTCATATATTGTTCAATATTATTCATATATTTCATATATATAGTTTTGTAACAAATAAGATAACCCTTTTGCGGGCAGTGTCCTTAAAAAAAGGACACTTATTTTTTATTTTACTTGCACCCAGAATATTTAATTAAAATTTTCCATTTATAACGTACTTGAAAATAAGCAAGTTTGTATTTTCCAATAAATTCGCTTATACATTCTGATGTCATCCTATCATTTCGTTTCATCAGTTTATAAACAGAATTACTCCGCACCGGTAAGGGTTAACCCAAATGAACATTAAAAAATAAAAACAAAATTTAAACAATATGATAATTTAAATACCCCAAAACTTAGGTTCCCTTCAAATTAAATCGAAATAAATGTTAGACTTAATTTTTTTTTTTTTTTTTTTTTTTTTTGTATTTTACATGTGCTTTATCATTTTCTACACACTCATCATAAGAATAATACAAAATCTGCAATACAAATATTTGCAAAACTTAAAAATGAAAAAAGTTAAAAACTTAGTTGGATTCTTTTTTAACGGATCGTAAGTTTTTTATGGTTTTTATGTATCACATTGTTTGAATTTTTTTAATTGTTCAATTGGTTTAACTTATTTGTAAAAAAAAAAAAAAAAAAAATTAACATTGGACGTAGAACTAACTGAATGAAATATATTAATAAATGCCCCTTCTAGGGCTTAAAAAATCTAGAAAATAAACTGATCTGTTTTTAATTTGTTCTGCCAATTATGTTTTAGATTATATTTTTTGTCACATAAGTTATTTTCATTGTAATAATCAATCAACAATTTTCTACATTACACTCCTGTTATGAAAATTAAAACGTCGACTACCCCAGCAAATAACTTAACCCTTTCAAGATCGCATCGCGTACACAAATTTTATTTGGAATACATCGTGTTTTTTCAACTGCCCCCTTTACTTGTGAAATACCTAAAAATCCTTTAATTAGAAAAGTCAAATATTATTATTCATTTATTAATGACGACCAAAACAAATTCCACATGCGCCTTTTGACGATGAATATATGTGCCTCACAAATCCCGACAGAATTAAAGAGTTAAATTATTTTTTAATTTAAAAAGTTTCAAATACCAAAATTTTTCTATTGTTTAAATTTATGAAAAAAATATTAAATTGAAAAAAATATATTAATTTACAAAAAATTATTACATTTATTAGAATTATTGAATTCTTTTTTACCATACTTGTTATTTTACGGTTGCAGTAACTAATCAATGATCAAAATCTCCAGTCTCACCACCACCTGAAATTTACACTACTTCCCCACACTTTGCTCCGCCCGCACACACAAAAAAATTATATGCACTTCTTTTTATTTTGTCCTTTATGTTACTCTATAGTAATAGTAAAAAAAAAAAACCCATACAACCACATCCTCACCACGATTTAGAGTATTAAAAACAGCAGCAACAGCTACAACAAAAAACAGCAGAAGCCATCGAAATGCCCAATATCCACGCCTACCTCTACCAAATAACGAATATTATCTTTTTTTTTCTGTTCGGAACAGGAGGGGCGCAGGTTAATTGATAAGAATGGATTGAATGTATAAAATAAAAACACAAATAGAAATCTAATTCAATATATTTCTGTTAATTTTCATGGCAAAAGCATATAAAGCACTTTTGTCATCGAAGCAACCTCCATTGATAGATTTCGACAAACACAATTCCAGCTAAGCCACCACTTTGGCGACGAAAGCTTTGACCAATCATATTTCGCGATTGCAAAACATGCAGGGCCTGATTACCAACGGGGCACACTTACACCAATAAATTTTTAAAGAAAAGTTCGCCTTATCTAAACGCCGTATTCATGTAAAATATCTGCCATGAATGAGGCAAAATTTTCTGTTTATTTTTAGTGGTAGGAATTTGCCCCGTGGATAATCAGGCTCTGAAAACATGGTTGAGAAAACAAAATATGTATCTGACACATTTTGCTGGATTACACCGTCATCTACCGAGGTTCGAAAAAAAATGTTAAAATCAAAATTTGTGCATTTTTTCCCGTAGAATCCGAATCTGAAATATACAAGTAAGAAAAATCATGCGTTAAGCATAGATTATGAAACACTTTCCAACACTTCCTGAATGCTTTAACAAATCTTCGTTATTTAGGGAAATAAGGTATATAAGAGTACTAAATAAACATTTTAAAAAACGAATAAAACATTTGAAAAACTGATTTTAGCAGTTGCCATCCATAGTAAATATGTATTCCAATTCTTTTGAATCAGCTCTGAATTTCATCTGTAGGTTGATATATATGCTATATAATACGGAAATTCAGTTTAGCAAGAAAACGAGTAACAGGTTGAAATTTCTCTTACAGCAATTTATACTAATAGATGGAAACATACTTGTATACTTTTCTACCACCCTGTAGTAAACCTAGTACCTTTATTACACGCCACTATTAAGCTAAAGTTTAATTCAAAGTAAAACTCTCTTAAAACTACTGGAATCACATTTTCAGAAATTATCATTTATAGACGGCCATGTATCCAATTCTGTGCTTGACCCTGTATATAATTTTATCTATGTTCTACAAACATTTCTTAGTAAACAAAATGCAGTTCAGCGTGAAAATGCATAACTCATTTAACTCATTAATAAGTCTTTATTCTTCATGAATAATTATTTTTTGTCTGTAACAAAAACAAACAAACGGAAATAAATAATTGTATGCAGGAATGCATGGCTTCTTCGCATCTGCATGAATAACCATACAACACTTTATGAATACAAACGGTTCCTTCTTGATAAATGGTAACTTGAAGAAAAAAATTACACAATATTTCTAAATAATTTAACGTTATTGAAAATTATAAAAATATTTTATTGAAGAATAACTTTATTTAAAATAAAAGGAAACTTATTTTTGAAATAACAAGGCAAGATGGGCTAATTATGCTATTTTTTCTGCGGACTATTAACAAAACTCTTTTTTTTCTTTTGACAATCAAGTGTGACTGATGAACGAAATTCGCGATTTTTTATCAACGACCAATAGACAGATTTCGCGGTAATTTTCCATTACCGGTTGGCAAAATTGATTGTCTTTTCAAACAATCAATTTGCGATACCTGAGATAAAATTTCAAAATTCGCGATTTTTTTTCCACAACGGATCAACAAAAATTGCGATTTTTTTCCGCCCCCGATCGAATTATTTAACGACTTTTTTGTTCTGCGATTGATCTTCGAAATTTGCAAGTTTTTTCCGGGAACGATTGACAAAATTCGCGAATTTTTTTTCCATGAGTGATTGGGGAATTTTGCGATATTTTAAGTGACGGATTGACAATATTTGCAATTTTTTCCCAACGACCAATGGACGAATCGTGATTTTTTCTTGATATACATTGATGTAATTTGAGACTTTTTTCGAGCAATAAATTGGCGAAAGTCGCGATTTCTTTTACGCGCACAATCGATGAAATTTGCGATTTTTTCCTGCGACCAATGGATTTCTATTTCATGATATTTTTTGGGACCGACACGCGAATTTTTGAGAAAATTCACGATTTTATTTCAAGAGCGATTGACAAATTACACAATATTTTTGCGACCAATTGACAAAATTTGTAATTTTTTTCCGCGACAGATTGACAAAATTCGTGATTTTGTCTCGCGATAAACTGATAAAAATCACGATTTTTCCCCAGCGATCAAAGAAATTTGCAATTTTTCGTACCTCATCGACAAAATTCGCGATTTTTCTGTGCCCGATTAACGAAATTCGCGATTGTTAACCGACTCTGACGAAATTTGAAAATTTCCCCGCGGCGAATTGACGAAATTTGAGATTTTTCTCGCAATAAGTTCGTGAAACTCACGATTTTTCCGCAGCTCATGAAAAAATTAGCGATTTTTCCACGTCCAATCAACGAAATTCGCGATTCTTAACTGACTCTGGAGAAATTTGTAATTTTTATGCGACAAATTGATGAAATTTGAGATTATTTCTCGCTGTAAACTGACGAAACTCACGATTTTTCTGCAGCCGATCAACAAAAATTGCAATTTTTCCATACCTCAAATTACAAAATTCGCGATTTTTCTGTGTCCGATTAACGAAATTTGAGATTTTTCCGCGCCGAATCAACAAAATTCGCGATTTTCCCTCTCGCGATCAACAAAATTCGAAATTTTTCCGCGTACGATAAACGAAATTTGTGATTCTTAACTGACTCTGACGAAATTTGTAATTTTACCCTCGGCAAATTGACAAAATTCCGATTTTTTCACACTTTAAACTGACAAAACTTGCGATTTTTCCGCAACCGATCAAGGATCACATATTCGACAAAATTCGCGATTTGTACCGCATCCGATCGACGAAATTCATGTTTTTTAACTGACTCTGACGAAATTTGCAATTTTTTCAGCGGCAAATTGTCGAAATTCGCAATTTTTTCTCGCAATAAACTGATAAAGCTCGCCATTTTTTCCCAACCGATCAGTAGAATTTGCGATTTTTCTGCGACTCATCGATAAAATTCGCGACTTTTCCGAACTCTATCAACGAAATTTGCGATTCTTAATTGGCTCTGATGAAATTTGCAATTTCTTCCCGAGGCAAATTGACGAAATTCGCGATTTTTTCCTGCGACATATGGACAAAAATTGCAATTTTTCCAGTTATAAATTAACGAAATTGTATTAAAGAAACCCCGAAGAAATTGTATAAATTGTGATCGCGGGCCACAAGTTAACCTATGGCGGGCCACAGGTTGTGCATCCCTACTGTAAATGAACTAAACATGTTACAAACTTCATTTGAAAGAGGGTTCTTGCTATGGTAGAGGTCACTAACATCCAAAAATTTCAGAACGATCCGAGTATATGTACGGGAGTTAGAGCGCGTACAGACGGCCAGATGGCCAGACAAACCGAATGCATAAACACTTTTGAACCTTGTTGGAAAGAGTTAAAAAGAAGCCTATTGAAAACGCAGCAGTAAACATAATTCATACCAGTAAAATTGTAATTGTTGCTGGTCCAATACTAAGACATATATGAAAGACAATCTACCCTTATCTTTAGTGTGCGAAGTGTCCGGCGAATATGAAGCACCTTGATTACATTATCTGTTCGACGCTGACCAACGCGCTTGTTTAAATATTTTAAATTATCTTTTCATTTTCGATAGAGCTTTAGTAAGTAATACAAAAGTAAGAAATAAAAAAACTGTTAACCCCTTCAAGGGCGGTCGTTCATTTTTGGACCACTTAATTTTAATTCTTAAATGCCACACTGACACCAGAATATTGGAATGAAAATTTGTCTGCCTATGCCTTATTGTGGCGGATTTTCTTATCAAGAAATATAGGACAAAGTATGAAGAAATTATCTCTTATGCCGATGATTTTACTATTTTTGCAGGAGCTGATTCAAGACGGGAACTCGAAATACAGATGAATGCACGGATCGCATGGTTCAAGGAAATCTGTGATGAATTATCTTTGAAGATTAGCGGTGAAAAGTGTGTAAGCATGCTTTTTGGCCGATTTCTACTTGAAGACAGACACCCTATATTCAAGATTGACCGGAAAAGTATTCCACTTCAGGACACAATTGATTATCTTGGTGTTACGATTGACAGCAAGTTTAACTGGATTGCGCATATAGAGAAAGTTAGAGAAAAAGTGAGAAGTTTGACATCCAACATCAAGAAGACTGTGGTTAGAGATAGGGGCAAGCTCCACAACTATTATCAATCTCCTTGTATTTTAAAACTTTTGATTTTTAGAGACTTCGGTTTTAAAGACTCAGATTTTATGAACATTGTGCACAGACTTTTATTTTTACTGGACTCTCTAATATTATTGAACTTGTTCATATACAGTGGTTCTGGTGGACACGCCTTTTCTTCACGTTGTGAGAGCTTGAACGTTTCATCTATTACGCAACCCTTATTGCTGGTAGCTGTGGTGCTGTGGATGGATTCCTACGTACTGGCGGATTGGTTGTTGATCTTTCTGTGTAGCGGTTGTTTACCATTGGCTATCAGTTTTTCCTGAATTTTATGAACTTAAGTTTTTAAAGATTTTTCATTTTAAGGACTATTTATTTTATTGGACTATCTACAGTTATTGATATTGTTTCTGTTCTTCAGTTGGTTGTAGAGTTACCCATAAACCCACACTCTTGTAAAAGTTGCATGGTAATCTCTAAATATGCTTTTTGTATATTGTTAATCATAGCGAGTTGCTATGTTTTATTTTTGTATAAGAGTTTATGCTTTTGTTATTTATTTTGTTAAAACAATTGCCATTGTTTTGTCTGGTCCTTTGGTATTGCCCGGAGCTGGATAGTGGAGGGTTTTTTTTTCCCGCCAGGACATTAGTTCCATAAACCTCACGGCTGGCGTCCTAGCTTGGTGCCCCCCCCGCCCCCCCCCCCCAAAAAAAAAGTACAAAAGTAGTAAAAGCTAAAGTAAAGTAAAGTAGTAAAAGCTTTTGTATACTGTGAAATAAAATTCTTTGTAAATTCTAGTGTCATTCACTTAATTCAGGATCAAGCAATCTGAATTTTAAAAAAAGTAGCGACAGCCAAAACTGAATAGGTGGACATCAAATTCGAAGGTTTGAACAATCGGCACCTGGAGGGCGCTATTTTAATCTTGCTAAATTTCTTCAATTCATGTGGACAGGCTTTATTTGAAAATCGAGAATCCTGGATGGAAAGCATCTTCACAAAAAGAAAAGGAAACACAGCAATACAATTAAATCCAAAATCGAGTCCAACATGGAATTTTTTTCTAAAAACTGTTTAAAAAGAAGAAGTTATTTACATCTTGTGTTACAAATTTACAATACTTAAATCAAATTTACTGGAAGAAGCTCCCAGATTTCATGCATGATATAAAAAGAAGTAAAGAAAATGCATAAACTGCATATTTTCCTGAAAATGATTAACCCTTTTAAGGGCAGTGGTCACATAGCGTGACCACCTTATTTTAATTTTGAAACTGACAAACGGCAACAAGAATATTTAAATAAAATTTTGCTTTTGTAATGAAAGCAAAGAAAAGCAGGTGTTTATTTTCGGAAAAAAATGTTTATAAATTCTATTGAGTCAATTATTTAATAATTTTATGAACAGAATTTTTCTGCCCCTGAAAGGGTTAACTCTAAGTTTACAGTTGGATACATATAAGTTCCAGTGGACTACTTTTTATTTTATTGGTATCACTTTTTTAAAAATAATCTCTGTCATACACTTATACGAGACTAGCTTCAGGAGAAATCTACCACAATGAAATCTTTTTTTGTGTATTTTGATACGATTGAATATATAAATAGTCAGTCCTGGGCCGTAATAAAAATTTAAAGAGCTCTGAGAAATGAAAAAAGTTTCAGTATTAACTTAAAACTCTGATACTATTATAAAATATTGAAACTCACAGAGGAATAAATAAGAAATCAAATGTTGTTATTTACATGTAGCACAAAAGTAACCAACCTTTCTTCAAGTTACATATGTCTTCTCAGGCATATGAAATTAAATATATGTAGGGAGTCCCAAATGCGGAGTTGACAGTTTGCCCGCCATTTTTGTGCCAAAATTTCGACTTCAGAACGGAACTTTTCGAAGAGTGATTTTTTCTTGCACTAATGAAAAATGTCTGACGTTAAATACATCTGAAAATAGTTTTACTATTTTGTGGTGTGAATCTGAGTTTTTAAAATAACAAGTAAGAAAAATCATGCGTACAGCATAGATTATGAAACACTTTCCAACATTCTCTGAAAGCTTTAACGAAACTTCGTTACTTAAAGAAATAAGATAACTAAGTAAACATTTAAAAATCTGATTTTAGTAGTTACCGCCCATAGCCAAATATGTATTCCAATTCTTTTGAATTACCTTGTATTCGATCTGTATGTTGATATAGATAGTATGTAATGGGAAAATTTAGTTTAGCAAGAAAATGCATAACAGGTTGAAATTCATCTTTCAGAAATTTATACTGCTAGATGAAAACATACTTGAACACTTTTGTACAGCCCTGTAGTTTACCTAGTACCTATATTACATGCCACTATTTAGCTAAAATTTAATTCAAACTAAAACACGCTTAAAACAACTGAAATTACATTTCCAGAAATTATCACCCATAGACGGCCATGTATATCCAACTCTATGCATGGCCCTGTATATCCTTTTATCTATATTCTACAACTATTTCTTAGTACTTTATATTCAGTTCAGCGTAAAAATGCATAACTCCTTTAAAACCCACCTTTAAGCAATTTATGCTCATACTCAGTAACTTTTACGAATTCATTTCTGTAGCTCTGTATATGAACAATAGCATTTATTCGCACTTTATAATATGCATGAATATAGTGAAGAAGTAGGTAAGTGTGATCACACATAACACAGATGGTTTCGTTTAATATTCCTTTCAAAACACTTTATCCTTTTGAAAAATCTGTTAGTTCCACATTTTGCAACCAAGGGCGCACTAACAAACCTCTATCCGAACGAAACTCCGTTTTATATACTATCCGTAGATATATTAGTCGAGGGGGTTGGGCCGATAGTACCCGAGATAAGTAGGCGCCCCAGGCGGTAAGAAGTGGAACTAATATATGTCAGGCTATGGTGCATAATATGAAAGAATAGTCAAAGGGGTGTCGGCAAAAGTTGGAAAAGTGCTCCCCTGGTGAAAAGGGCGGGGGTTTGAAAAATTGCTTAAAATAACCAAGTTAGAGACCAGAGGAGTGAATAATATAAGACTTCTTGAAAATTTTATGATTTGCCGTGTGGTCTGAGGTATTCAGCTATACGTATGCAAAAATTCATGTCTCCAACTTAATTAGGGGCTCTCTTAGAAAGAATTGCTTAAAATACATATGTGATAGCTCAAAGGGTTAAACGTAAGACTTTTTCAAGATTTTATGATTTGTCGTCTAGCCTCAGGTGTTCTGCTACAATTATGCAAAATTTCAAATCTCCAATTAAATACGTTGCTCAGTAAGAAAGAATTGCTTAAAATACGCATGTGGGAATTCAAAGGGTTAAATGTACGATTTTTTCAAAATTTTATGATTTGTCGTTTGATGTGAGGTGTTCAGCTATAAGTATGCTCAATTTCACGCCTCCAACCTAATTAGGGACTCACTTAGAAAGAATTGTTTAAAATACACATGTGGGAGCTCAAATGGTTAAATGTACGACTCTTTCAAAATTTTATGATTTGTCGTTTGATGTGCGGTGTTCAGCTATAAGTATGCTCAATTTCACGCATCCAACCTAATTAGGGACTCACTTAGAAAGAATTGTTTAAAATACACATGTGGGAACCCTAAAGGTTAAATGTGCGAGTTTTTCAAAATTTTATGATTTGTCGTATGATGTGTGGTGTTCAGCTATAAGTATGCAAAACGTCAAGTCTCCAACATGTATAGTTTCTGAGAACGGGCTCTGTGACAGACGGACAGACAGAGGAGCGAGACGAATAGGGTTTCGTCAGATAAACGCAACCCTAAATGAACGAAACCCTAAAAAGCACATATCATAATTAAAAATGCATTTCGAGCAATCATTACTAATATACAGTAATTCGGATACAATATAGTATCTGAAATCTTTTCAAATACACCGCAAACAATTTCCCCTATACCATTATGAACGGAATTCTTTTGTGTGGCCCTGTAAATGAACAATAACTGTACTTTGCACCGCATATTCAACAGAATGCATATTTTAGTGGGCTTCATAAATGAATATCAATTTTATTATGTTTGAAAGAGTGTAAAACCATTAAAAATCATTTGAAACTATTTTTTCCCATTAGCCGTAATGTTACGGAAATTTTGACTGTCCCTGTAAATGAACTAAACATGTTACAAACTTCATATGAAATAGGGAACGTGCTATGGTAGAGGTCACTCACATCCAAAAATTTCAGAACGATCTCGCATATTTACGAGAGTTAGAGCTTGGACAGACGCCAGACAAACCGAAGTCATAAAAAGTTTTCAACTTTGTTGGAAAGTGTTAAAAATGGGGATTATCATTTAAGATTTCAAAGTTGGAACGTCTCTGGCCACCATGTAGTCGGGGTGGTGTGTCAAGTTTGGTACCACGGAATAGCTTTTAAAAAAATATTTAACATGTATTTTTTCGTTTTTCAATCTTAAATGTATTTCTTGAGTTATTCGACCCTTTCCAGACTTTTCGGACACCCTGTATTTTGTCACATTTGATATACAGTAAAACCTCCATAACGGACACTCCCGATTAGCGGACACCGCTATTTAACGGATTATTGTTCCAATACCCACTCCCAAAACCTAAATTTTTGTATGTTTAACCTCTGAATAACGGACATTCCGAATAGCGGACAATAATTTTGGCGATAAAGGATGAAAAATTATTTTTTAACAAGAAAAAAATATAAAAATCGTCTAAATTTATCAGGGCAATGTGTTACAAATTTTGTGATCACAGATAAATGTAGAAGGTGGACTGGGGAAAATCCCCCTTCCTACGTCCAGTGTTTAATTCATGGTGTGGCCCGGAAGGGACATTCCCCCAAGTACAAACTTCTTGATCCGCAGAATTCCATAATACATGGAACATTTTCTGTTAAAGGCGCCAAGAATGCGACTAGAGCAGGGCAGAGAAACTATTTCGCAATTTTGATTACAGTTTGATTCTTGTTTGTAATTTATATTTCGAAAATAACCCAAAAAAGAAAACGATTAATTTTAATAGAAAAATTTTAAATTGTAAGTATATCTGAGAAAGAGAAATTGAGTTTACGGATATTTGCTGAGTGTTTTAAAATAGATAAAACACAGGTGGGAGAGATTTTACGAAATAAAGAAGACATAAGACATTTGTGGATTACTAGCTCTAACGAGAACACCAAAAATGGGAAATTAAGGAAGAATAGTTCCATTGAAATTGACTCTATAATTCTGAATTGGTTTACTTCAGTTCGTTCAAAAAACATTCCAGTCAGTGGGCCTTTGATTCAGGAAAAGGCTTTAGAAGTCGCTAAAGAACTCGGATTACACGATTTTAAGGCTTCTAGTGGGTGGCTGTAAAAGTTCCGATCTCGGCACAGCATGTCTTTTGATACAATATGTGGAGAAGCAAAATCTGTGGATTTTAAAGAAGTGGAGGAGAGGCATGAACGACTGCAATCAATTTGTGAAGGTTATGAAGAGAAAAACATTTTAAATGCCGATGAAACCGGACTCTTTTTCCGAATTTGACTTTGTGTTTTAAAAAAGATGACTGTATAGGCGGGAAAATGTCAAAAGCGCGACTCACTATTTCATTATGTTGCAATGTGTTAGGAGAATTTGAAATCCTTCTTATTATTGGAAAATCTCTGAAACTCAGGTGTTTCCCAAAGAACATTCAATTTAATGAGTTTGGCATTGTGTGGAGAGTGAATAAGAAAGCATGGATGACCAGTCCTTTAATGATCAAATGGTTAACTCCCTTTGATAATAGGAAGAAAAAACAACAAAGAAAACTTCCTTGTTTTTGGATAATGCAAGTTCCCATCCAAAACGTTTGAAATTTGACAATGCTAAAATTGTGTTTTTTCCCCAAAACATAACTTCAGTATGCCAGCCACTTGATGAAGGCGTAATACACAATTTTAAAGCCTGGTGCAGAAAGCTTTTATTACGTCACATTCTTTCAAAGTTAGATATGAATATACAGTCAGTATCGGTTATATGGTCACCCATGCGGTCCTGAAAAATATGACCTTATAAGCGGGGTGACCTTATATGCGGTGTAAGCAGGAATTTTATGTTAGACAATAAAATATTATTAATAAGTTATATTTGTACAATAATGTAGAATGAAGATATGAACATATAATTTATAAGACAAGATGTATAAGCAAGAATTGCTTTACACTTAAAATGTCGAATTGATGAGTATACTCGTAGTAGTAAAAATAATCTTTTATGCACGTTTGTTTGTTTTTTATCGTGGTTGTTAAAACTACTTTTTCTTATTCACGAAGAGTTTTAAAATATTCCTCAGTGCTTTTGGGATTGGTAAAAAAATATCTGAATGTATTTAGTGCTTTGAGAGCTTCTGCTCGCATTGTCGGTTCATCTTCGAATTCACTGTCATTATCATAGTTTCCATCAATGTTTATATTTAAAATTTCCGAAACTATTTCCAGTATAGAAGCTTCACCATGGACTTTACCGATGCCACGTCAGCTGCGGATATCTAGAAGAAAAACAGCAATAGGCGTGAAGAACATTTTAACACGACTTCACCTTCGTCCAATAAGCAGCCATTTTTGGAAGGTACATACCCGCAAAGGAGTGACTATTGCCACTCATGGATAAAGTCGATTAGTAGCGATCCATTGTCAATAACTGCATATGTCAGTTCGTCATGTATTGTGCAAACGGCATTCCGTAGTTCTTGTGCAACTTCAAATAGGGACACATCATCATAATTGTCGTTGTCTTCGAACGGTAATTCTTCACATTCTGTTAGCGAAGGATGTCAAAAACAATTTTCAATGGTGCTCTTTGATACAATATTCCATCTCTTGTCTTCGTAACATATAGCATCTAACACAGTAACGCGAAACTTCTTTTTTTGATGAATGGCAGCAATGACGTCTTTTAGAAGCAGCTTTCGATAATTTATCTTAATATTTTTAATAATCCCTTGATCTAACTGTTGTGCCATACTGGTTTAGTTTGGAGGCAATAAAACAAGTTCAATCGGATTTAAATTAGGAATCATGCAATGGGCGGTACACTTCTCTGCGATTATAGCCAGTTGTCTGTGCAAATTTTATCTAAAAGACGAATTTCTTTTTCCCACTTGTTTATTGACATCCAGGCCTTTCGGTTCGCATGGTAAGATACATGCAAAGTACATGCAAAGATTTGCAGTTTTTCAAACAACGAGGCTTGAGAAATTTACCAATAACTAATGGAGTCAATTTCTCTGAGCCATCCATCCATATTCGCTGCTAATAAAACGGCCGATCTTTTTTTTTTTTTTTTTTTTTTTTGCTTACCTTCCCACCTCTTCATTTTTCGTTCTTAACCCTAGATCTACCGGGAATTTTATTCAAGTTTTAATAAAACGTTCTACACCAGAATTTTTATTTAAAACTATTTAACTTATTTATTTACCTTATTTTTGTCTGGTTTATATACTTAGTTTATTTTAAAGAAATTTCTGGTTTGAATGAATATTTTGTATGTACCTGTCGGGTCCAATGGACCCGTCTGGTAGACGGAGGGTTAAGGGTGTATTCGAAAGAATATTTTTCCACCCTCAGCAGCTCGAAAATTTTCTGAGACATTTTCAGACTCATTTTCAAAAGTAAAAACATGAAACTTGGTGTGGTGATTTTTGAACAGGTGTATAAGAGGCATTGTGATTTCATTTTTCACTCAATTAATTATAATTTGAGATTTAAACAATTATTTTCTCAGTATGGCCATTTTTTTTCATCTCCAGATCTCCCGCTTTCGAAAATTCGGTTCAAAACGCCAACTTTGACAGCATTTTTCACAATATTTTCTGCATTTATCAAAAAATCGAGAAGCACACGGCACATTATGTAGTTTCTAAATAAGAGAATTTCCCAGTTTGATGCGTTTGAGAGCGAAAATGAATTTAAAAATGAATCAGAAAATAAGTAGTTTGGATTAGAATACACCCTTAAAAGTAACAGTTTTATCTGGCAAAATATGAAAAAAAAAAGCAGCCAAAGTTTATCAAAATTTTAAAAAAATCACAAGGTCTGTACCTGTCGAGAATGTCACTTAACACGTTAACAGCCATTCCTTCGATTCTTTGACAGTAAAATTCGGTTTTCCTAGTTATGCAGCAATTTTCAGAGATTTTTCTTTTACGATAACACATGTATTGGAACATTCTGCAATCTGGTCCATTTTATCCAATTGAAAAATTTTTTCTTATCATTCTCAAATGTTGAAAAATGTTCTCGCTTTCTCTTCTGGTTGATCACATCTTCTGTTTACCAACATTTGAACCCTAAGACGTTATTCTGTGTTGTTCTCTCTATTCCATCAGTTTTTGCGAATGCTGCTTTCAATGCATTCGATTTTTCAAAGTTTTCTACCATTTTTTTTTCCGCAATTGTCAAACTTTTCGTTTTGCTGACATCTTGTAATCACAAATGAAAATTAATGAATGAATAAAGACTTTACACGCAGCGACAAGTAATGAAAAATACAAAAAACTAAAAATGCGTGATTTAATTTTTCTCTGCACGGAGAACAATTTTTATTCGGTCGCAAGAGGTGATGGCATATTTTCCAAGAATCGGTATCTAATGCGGCAGTTGAGGGAGAAATCTCCAGAGCTTTGGAAACTCTTACCTACAGAAAAGAGTTTGTCTTATAGGCTGCAGACGGGAAGGGAAGATCCCCTCCCCCGGGTGTCGATGCGCTTCTAGTCACGTGGTATGCAATATTATCGTGATCTCTAAGACTCCGTTTAAAAAGGAAAGTGTCTCTCTCTCATCCTAAAGCTATAAAAATGTCAACTGACCTTTCTTTACCATACGGAAGTTCGCATTTCTGGATTTAAGCAAACGCACGGGAGATTCAACGATGGGAAAAAGGGAACATTGACTAGAAGGAAAGAAGTTCCTCCTTCAGGGTGTCCATCCACTTCTTTCTAAAGCTATTAAAAATGAAAAGCTCCGCGTGTCCAATACAACCGTCATTTGCAGATACTTGAATGTGAATGATACGTCTATTCGGCACTTTACACCCTGAAAAAGGGAAGAAAAAAGCATAAAACTATAAGATATTTTGCAATAAAAAGGGAGAAAAAAGAGATGATCATATGACCATATATCCGATAGTAGCCATTGGAAATTGACCATATAGGCGGTGTATTTTAACACGTAATACCTATTCAGTCAGTCCGGACTTACGAAAAATGACCTTATAAGCGGGGTGACCTTATAAGCGGGTGACCATATATCCAGTACTGACTGTACTTGAGAACTGCCTAAAATTAGTTAGTGTTCTCGATGCTATAATTTGGATTTCTTCAGCTGTAAAAAAACATAAAACCGGAAAGCGTACGACAATGTTTCAGAAAAGTAGCTTTATATTAAAAGAAAATAAAACACATATTTCCTACACAAATAAATAAGTGAATTAATGAAATGTATCAGGAGTGAAGAAACTGCCGAAAATTTTATTAAAATTGATGGTGAGTTACCTAATGAAGAAGAAACGGTTGATGTGTGCGATTATATTCCTTCAGAATTTTCGACAAAAGCTGACTTTTTTAGTTGATGAAACAGATACTGAAACTGGAGATGCTTTTCTGCAATATCGAGAATTTCCAAGAAGCGGCAAAATACAGTGAGCAGTTACACAATTTTTTTTGTAAAAAAAGAAGACTCAGAAGAATTAAAACTACTGACAGAGTTAATTCTTCACATTGAAAATATTATTACATGTAATTGCTAGCATTAGCAAACTTTTGTAACAGATTTATTTCGTAAGAATGTAATAAGCAGTGGATAAAGATATGCGCAATTTTATTTCAGTTTTATTGCTTAATTTTTTTTTATATTTGTGATTAATCATACAATAGAGATTTTAGGACATATAAAAAACAATTAATGAAACATTCAGCATTTATTAGCAATTTTGAATCTGCAATTTTCCCAGTAGCGGACACCTCCGAATAGCGGACAGTTTCCTCGCTCCCGAGGTGTGTGTTATTTAGAGGTTTTAAGTTATTATTGAAATAATAAATAAATAATTAAACAATTTTCTACATCATCATTCCCCTATGAAAATTAAAGCGTCGTCTTCCACCGGGAAATAATCAAGACATCTTAAATAGTTTAATATTTTTTTAAATGAAAAAGTTTAAAAGATGAAAATTTTTTCAATTGTTTAAAATTATTAATTTTAAAATTATGAAAAAGTAATATTAAATTGAAAAATATTTTAAATTGCAATAAATTATTACGTTTATAACAATTTTGAAAAAATTTCTGCCCGACTAGATATTTTGGAGTTACAGTAACTAATCAATCATCAAAATATATAACTCCACCCCCACTGAAATTTACGCTACTTCCCCAACCTTTGCTCAGCCGGCATACAAAGTTTATATATATATTTTTTTAATATTTTGTCCCATATGTTATTCTATAGTAATAATTACAAAAAGAAAAGAAACTATACACCCTGATCAGCCACCTGAATTAAATGATATTTAAAAAGAAAAAAAAAAATAGCAGAAGCATCAAAACGCAGAATATCTGTACACCCCGCCCCCAAATAATAAAGATTTTCCTTTCTCTGTCCGGGTGGGAAGGTGTATATTAACACGTTAGAAAATCAAAATACGGGGATTATTATTTAGAAATGACTGACTGGATAAAAAAATATGCAAATTGAGTATTAATTTAGTATATTTCTATTAATTTGTATGGAAAAAAAAACATATAAAGCGCGATCGAAACAACCACCACTGATGGTTTTCGAGAAACACTATTCCCGCCAAAAACGGCTACTTTGACGACGAAAGTTCTGTCCAATAAGATTTCGAGATGGCAAACCCAGGTTGGGAAAACCAAAATATGTATCTGTCAAATATGCTCGATTACACCGTGATCAAAGAGGATCCGAAAAAAATTTTAAATGCAAAAGTTACGTATTTTTGTCCGTAGAATCCGAATCTCCAATAAAAATCGGGGATTATCATTCAAAATTTCAAAGTTGGACTCCTCTGACCTGTCGGTTGCGGTGGTCAAATTTTGTATCACTGAGTAGCTTTTAAAAAAATATTTAATACGTATATTTTCCTTTTTCAATCTGCTTTGTATTTCTCGAGTTATTCGGCCGTTTCTAGACTTTTCTGACACCCTGTATATTAAATTTCAAACCTTTCAGTTGGGTAGTTTTTGGGTTGTTATATGCGGACAGACGGAAGGACCAGACGACGGCTATAGCTGCTACGTATTTATATAATTACGAACACACCTACAAAATGAAATTTATACTATAACATGTATTGATGTTACTATAATACAATAAATTTAAGAAATAACAATTCAATGACTCAGTCGCAATCAGAGTATCGTAAAAAATATTCAAAAGCGCAATAAAACAAAATAAAATATCCTGTTAACTTGTTTTCAGTTTTCATTGGTTGTAATTATTAAAAATTATACTGTGCAGTAAATCGTAGCTGGGGCATTTTCACAATCTTTTGACTTTCATGTCCCTGAAAAATAATTTTTTATTTAATACACTTTTTTGTGTTTTTTTTTTTTAAATTTCATATACTGGGGAACATCCCATTGCATGATTGCATAACAATATTAACGAGATAAATAAGTTTTGGACGATGTTGGGGGTCTAAACACCTGGAAAACTCATCTACCGTCCCGTGTCCCAGATGCTGATTTTTAAGTTTGGAGCTGTCTGTATAAAATTGTTTCAATAAAAGTAATTCGATGTAATTTTTTTCCGAAACTGGGACAATTGTTTTATATAAATATGTAGAAAAAAATTAACCTGCATACATTTTTACCGTTGATATTATTTTTTGACCTCTGTCCCTGCGTTTTTCACCTTTAACGTCCCTCTTGCTAAACTTATACAGAAAATCACTTCAGATGCAGCCACAGAATTTTTTTCAAGTTTTTTCTCATGCAGAAGTATGCTAGAGAAAGAATGTCTAAAATTCTTTGACAGGAAATTTACTGCAAAATTTAAATAAGCATTTAAATATAAATTTCAAGATCGTGCCTTAATTGGTAGTCTTACCGTCCCCAAGGTTTATTCCTGCTATACACTTTTCGAGGTAAATTAACAAAAAAATTAATTTAATCCAATGTTAACCACTGTTTCTAAAAATGAATGAACATTGTGGCTATCTCTTAGTCTTAACATGATTTTCCTAACAATAGGTGGTAATTTTCCTTACTGTTCCATCCTTACTGTCCTTTTTTCACCATTTCGTCCCTTTTTTCCTATACCATCACCTTTTTTTACCTTACCTCCCTTCTTTAACACCCCTTTAAGACAATGTTATACAAAAATTCTGTATTAAAAGTACTATATTTTTGTTATTTCTTATTTGAATGTGCTGTGGGTACTATGCAAATTGATTATAAGTAAAAATTTAGAAGAAAATAAAATGTTATAGGGGTAAAACGGCAAGCAAAATTAAACTCGCAAGTTTAACTTAAACCTCAGTTAAATAAAATAAAAAAAATTCATTGCTAACCATTTTTTCTTCATTTTGAATCATTGAGGCATTCGTCTATCAGATTAAAATGTTATTTTAGCAAAATTAATTTCGCCAGATTTTTTTCCCAAAAAGTCAAAAGAATGTGAGAATGCCCCAGCTGTATTCAATTTCTGGTGATCCCTTTCTATATTTTAATAATATTTTAAAAGGATATAATTTGTGTCTGAGAGGCTCAGTTTAACGTTGTTTGCATTGTTTTAATTATAAAAAGATAGAGCTTTTATTAAATAACATTGATGAAACTGTTTGAGATATAGGGGAAGGTGGCCTAAAATGATCCTAGCGGGCAAAACGGTCCACATATATTTTCTTCCAGACAGATCACGATTTCTACAGGGTAACGCATAAACTAGTTGTGCGATGTGAAGAAGAAGCAATGGCGGTATTCAAGCGATCGCAGTATTACGCGTCTGAAGAGAATTCTTTGGAAAAGTGGGTTTTATAACATCTGTTATAAGATAAGCCCTAACTTTCATATTTATTTAGATATACAGTCTTTCATGTAAAGAAATATGACTTGGTTTACTTAATAGAGTATGTTTTTAGACGTGAATTACACTTGTTAATTTTGTTATGTTTCTCGGCGTCATCCAGTTATATGACCTAAAATGGACGGCCATGTTGCCGGGTAAAATGATCCATTATGTAGATCGTTTTACTACCATTTCATAGGCTGAGGAAAATCCGGTATCGGGTCCTAGCCATCATGGGAGTCAAATGTGTGACTACCTCAAATCTTTCTCTTTGAGTCCACATGTTATTCTATTATTTTTTTTTATTATAATGTTCAAATATTCCATTTTATTGTTTTTTCAAAATTATTTGTGACATTTTTTATTTTAAAAGTTACATAAAATAAAGTATGTATGCTATTTGGTTGTAAAACTTATTTTATTTCATTATGTATTGTCATAATTACTTTCATATTCTTTATGTTGCCGATAAAAAAATTTACAATTACTTTTTGAATGAAGGATCATTTAGCCCTTTGGTGAGGGTAAAATGATCCTTTGGACACTTTTTCAAAAATCTATTTTTTTTTTTCATTACTCAATTTGGGTTTAAAATATTATTAAAATTTATTTATAATGCAAAGTATAGTGTAAAACATATTAGCATAGGGCAAAACTTTTATTTAAACAATTATGTTATCTTACACAAGTTTTCCCTTTAAGGTGATCATTTTAGGCCACGTTCCCCTACGTGCGCTAAAATATAGAACACTTTTTCTCTCAAATTCAGTGTAAATATAAAATAGAAACATATTTCAAATGCATTGTTTAATTCCCTTGGGAAAGGGCATAGCCGGATAAGCATTGGAAACATGCCTTTTAATCAAATTTCCTCATTTTTTTTCTAGACGTAGCGACGTATCTGACAATATATTTCTCCTATTATCACCCTATAAATATTGATATTTAATGAGAAAAAAATGGTTTTTCGATTTTTTAAAAAACAGATTTTTTCAAAAACTACTGCACGGAATTTCATGCTATTAATTGAGGATATATAGATAACAAAGATGCATAACTGGTAATTTTTTTATAATTTTCTGTTCATAAAAACTGTGTGAAATAGCGAAATAAAAATTTAAAAATATAAAAATCATATCTTATGGTTATCCGAAAATTACCATTTTCTTGTAAAAAATTATCCATGTGTGCCCGTATATTCTATGTAAATGCCGAACGTTTGCGTTGGGTACTACATATAAATATTTACCAAAAATGTATATCAAAATTATAGAAATTCATTTTAAGGCGTTATTTGGGGCGGAGCTACTTCACTTCAACATCCGGAGAATTTTTGGAACAAAGTCAGCAGACAATATGTCAACTTGTGTATTTTAGATTCTATTAGCATATAAGCCATGTTTTCAACACCATGTTCATTTTGACATCGACAGTGTTGAGAATGTTGCTCATGTGTTCATTAAAATTTAAAATACAGCAATTCTGTAACTGTTTATTCCAAAAATTCTTTGGGTGTGGATGTTGAGTAGCTCCGCCAAAATAACGCCTTAAAATGTATTTCAATAATTTTGATATACATTCTTTTAAATATTTATATGTAGTACCCAACGCAAGCTTTCGGCATTTATATAGAATATACGGGTACACATGGGGAATTTTTTACAAGAAAATTGTAATTTTCGGATAACCATAGGATATGATTTTAATATTTTAAAAATTTTATTTCGCTATTTCACACAGTTTTTATAAACAGGAAATTATACAAAAATTACCAGTTATGCATCTTCTGTATCTATATATCCTCAATTAATAGCATGAAATTCCGTGCTGCAGTTTTTGAGAAAATCCGTTTTTTGAAAAATCGAAAAACCATTTTTATCTCATTAAATATCAATATTTATAGGGTGATAATAGGGGAAATATATTGTCAGATATGTAGCTACGTCTAGGAAAAAAATCAGGAAATTTGATTAAAAGGCATGTTTCCAATGCTTATCCGGTTATGCCCTTTATGAAGAAAAAAAAATCTTTTTTCTTTTATCTTATCAAATATATTTCAAGATGTATAATAATAATAATAATAATAATAATAATAATAATAATAATAATACGTGTGAATTCAATTATATAATGAAAATACGTCGAATCATCCAAACATCATATTTAAATTTGAAAGTCAGCTTCCATTTTTCATTAATAGTTTTTGCAATTGACATCTAAGTATTTACTGAATTGCATAACCTTAATAATAATAAATACTGAATTAGTCATTTCAAAAATGGTAATAATGTAAAATTATTCTACCACGCATTTAGTTCCACATATTCATTTATAGTTTTGTTAAACACTTCTGTTAATTTAATTTAGAGGCTGATTTTCAGATTTACAATATAAATGTACATGAAGGCACATCGATGTCTAATTTATTGTTATAGAGCAACCATATCATCGAAATATATCAAAGTCAAACAATAGATAACTATCTATGTTTGATTATATGTGAATCACGTAGTGAATACACAGTGATTTCTGACTGTCCATGCGAAAGCATGAATTGATAAACTGTTGCACCTAATTAATTTACCAATGTCAATTTGAACTCGCTTATTCTGCTATACTTTAGACGGAACGCGCGCAATTGCACACATTTAATTTGAGCTATTACGTCGTACGGGGACAGTCTATTTAATTAATTAAGATTGTTATCACAATATTATTATTGAACATAAAAAAAAGAAAGCTATGTATTTTTTAATGTAACGTTATGCCATATGCAATTACAAAAAAAAAAAAAAAAAAGGGGGTTAAATGTATAAATTATTTATGTTAAACCCAGGGCCTGATTACCAACGGGGCACACTCACACCAATAAATTTTTAAAGAAATGCGCTTTTCATAGAAACACCGTATTCATGAAGAATTTCTGCATTAATAAGAGAAAAATTTCTGTTTCTTTTTTTCTGGTGGGAATGTGCCCCGTTGGTAATCAGGCTCTGGTTAAACGTAATGAAGAAAAATTTATAACCTAAAAGTATTACCCATTTTCAATACTAGGCATTGCTCTGTTTGCTGATTTCTTACAGAAATTATGATAAGTTTCGTAACATTGCATACAAATTAGTTGTTGCCCTATTGTCTTATTGTGGTTTTAATCTTGTAAACAAAGATACTCCTGCATTATAATTATAATTGTATTTCATAATGTATTTTATTTTTTTTTAATTTGACTTTATTTGGAATTTATTTGAAATATTAGTAAAAAATATATATAATGTAAATGTAACATGTCATAAAAGCGAATAAGTCCATTTCTTTATTTTTCGAGGGGCATTATTCTTTGAAATAAGAGTATAACATACAATCAGTGTGAATAGCCTCTGAGCTCAATGCCATCAGTTTAACTGGACACTTTTCTTTTTTATTTCATATATAAACATGTGTAGTACATGTGTAGTTGAAAAGATAAAAATTGAAACTTTTTAATGATATAAAAAAGTAAAAATCGAATTTTGGTTGAATTTCGCTTACCCGGTCCCCTTAATATTTTTAGATGTATAATTTCATTTATCCTTGGAAGAGTAAAAAATTAATTTTAATGTTAGTTTTAATGCTATTAATTTATTATATTGTTTGTTTAACATGCTTGTTTAACATGAAAATATTTACTTGAGAACTGATAGCATCCAAAAAATCTGTATTCCGAGTTGAGACAACTGATTAACACACTAAAAAAATTACTCGAAAACGTTTCCGAAAATCAGTGGTAGCAAGAAAACAAAATTTGTTTTCATAAATGTACTTTTAAATCTCCAAAATATATAGGATCTCGAGGTTTGAGGTTGAGAAAACTGATTAACACACTAAAAAAAACAACAACTCGAAAACATTTCCGAAAATCGCTGGTAGCAAGAAAACAAACTTTGTTTTCATAAATGTCTTTTTAAAATCTCCAAAATATATTGGATTTCGAGGTTTGAGGTTGAGAAAACTGATTAACACACTAAAAAAACCACTCGAAAACGTTTCCGAAAATCAGTGGTAGCAAGAAAACAAATTTTTTTTTCATAAATGTCCTTTTAAATCTCCAAAATATATTGGATTTCGAGGTTTGAGGTTGAGAAAGCTGATTAACACACTAAAAAAAAACAACTCGAAAACGTTTCCAAAAATCACTGGTAGCAAGAAAACAAACTTTGTTTTCATAAACGTCTTTTTAAATCTCCAAAATATATTGGATCTCGAGGTTTGAGGTTGAGAAAACTGATTAACACACTTAAAAAAATTACTCGAAAACGTTTCCGAAAATCAGTGGTAGCAAGAAAATAAAATTTGTTTTCATAAATGTACTTTTAAATCTCCAAAATATATAGGATCTCGAGGTTTGAGGTTGAGAAAACTGATTAACACACTAAAAAAACAACTCGAAAACGTTTCCGAAAATCGCTGGTAGCAAGAAAACAAACTTTGTTTTCATAAATGTCTTTTTAAATCTCCAAAATATATTGGATTTCGAGGTTTGAGGTTGAGAAAACTGATTAACACACTAAAAAAACCACTCGAAAACGTTTCCGAAAATCACTGGTAGCAAGAAAACATTTTTTTTTCAGAAATGTCCTTTTAAATCTCCAAAATATATTGGATTTCGAGGTTTGAGGTTGAGAAAGCTGATTAACACACTAAAAAAAACAACTCGAAAACGTTTCCAAAAATCACTGGTAGCAAGAAAACAAACTTTGTTTTCATAAACGTCTTTTTAAATCCCCAAAATATATTGGATTTCGATGTTTGAGGTTGAGAAAACTGATTAACACACTAAAAAAACTCGAAAACGTTTCCGAAAATCACTGGTAGCAAGAAAACATTTTTTTTTTCAGAAATGTCCTTTTAAATCTCCAAAATATATTGGATTTCGAGGTTTGAGGTTGAGAAAGCTGATTAACACACTAAAAAAAACAACTCGAAAACGTTTCCAAAAATCACTGGTAGCAAGAAAACAAACTTTGTTTTCATAAACGTCTTTTTAAATCTCCAAAATATATTGGATCTCGAGGTTTGAGGTTGAGAAAACTGATTAACACACTTAAAAAAATTACTCGAAAACGTTTCCGAAAATCAGTGGTAGCAAGAAAACAAAATTTGTTTTCATAAATGTACTTTTAAATCTCCAAAATATATAGGATCTCGAGGTTTGAGGTTGAGAAAACTGATTAACACACTAAAAAAAACAACTCGAAAACGTTTCCGAAAAAAGCTGGTAGCAAGAAAACAAACTTTGTTTTCATAAATGTCTTTTTAAATCTCCAAAATATATTGGATTTCGAGGTTTGAGGTTGAGAAAACTGATTAACACACTTAAAAAAATTACTCGAAAACGTTTCCGAAAATCAGTGGTAGCAAGAAAACAAAATTTGTTTTCATAAATGTACTTTTAAATCTCCAAAATATATAGGATCTCGAGGTTTGAGGTTGAGAAAACTGATTAACACACTAAAAAAAACAACTCGAAAACGTTTCCGAAAAAAGCTGGTAGCAAGAAAACAAACTTTGTTTTCATAAATGTCTTTTTAAATCTCCAAAATATATTGGATTTCGAGGTTTGAGGTTGAGAAAACTGATTAACACACTAAAAAAACCACTCGAAAACGTTTCCGAAAATCACTGGTAGCAAGAAAACATTTTTTTTTTCAGAAATGTCCTTTTAAATCTCCAAAATATATTGGATTTCGAGGTTTGAGGTTGAGAAAGCTGATTAACACACTAAAAAAAAACAACTCGAAAACGTTTCCAAAAATCACTGGTAGCAAGAAAACAAACTTTGTTTTCATAAACGTCTTTTTAAATCCCCAAAATATATTGGATTTCGATGTTTGAGGTTGAGAAAACTGATTAACAAACTAAAAAAACTCGAAAACGTTTCCGAAAATCACTGGTAGCAAAAAAAAACAAACTTTGTTTTCATAAATATCTTTTTAAATCTCCAAAATATATTGGATTTCGACGTTTGAGGTTGAGAAAACTGATTAACACACTAAAAAAACCCACTCGAAAACGTTTCCGAAAATCACTGGTAGCAAGAAAACAAACTTTGTTTTCATAAATGTCTTTTTAAATCTCCAAAATATAGTGGATTTTGAGGTTTGAGGTTGAGAAAACTGATTAACACAATAAAAAACCACTCGAAAACGTTTCCGAAAATCACTGGTAGCAAGAAAACATTTTTTTTTTCAGAAATGTCCTTTTAAATCTCCAAAATATATTGGATTTCGAGGTTTGAGGTTGAGAAAGCTGATTAACACACTAAAAAAAACAACTCGAAAACGTTTCCAAAAATCACTGGTAGCAAGAAAACAAACTTTGTTTTCATAAACGTCTTTTTAAATCCCCAAAATATATTGGATTTCGATGTTTGAGGTTGAGAAAACTGATTAACACACTAAAAAAACTCGAAAACGTTTCCGAAAATCACTGGTAGCAAAAAAAAACAAACTTTGTTTTCATAAATATCTTTTTAAATCTCCAAAATATATTGGATTTCGAGGTTTGAGGTTGAGAAAACTGATTAACACACTAAAAAAACCCACTCGAAAACGTTTCCGAAAATCACTGGTAGCAAGAAAACAAACTTTGTTTTCATAAATGTCTTTTTAAATCTCCAAAATATATTGGATTTCGAGGTTTGAGGTTGAGAAAACTGATTAACACACTTAAAAAATTACTCGAAAACGTTTCCGAAAATCAGTGGCAGCAAGAAAACAAACTTCGTTTTCATAAATGTCTTTTTAAATCTCCAAAATATAGTGGATTTTGAGGTTTGAGGTTGCGAAAACTGATTAACACACTAAAAAAAAAAACCACTCGAAAACGTTTCCGAAAATCACTGGTAGCAAGAAAACAATTTTTTTTTTCATAAATGTCCTTTTAAATCTCCAAAATATATTGGATTTCGAGGTTTGAGGTTGAGAAAGCTGATTAACACACTAAAAAAAACAACTCGAAAACGTTTCCAAAAATCACTTGTAGCAAGAAAACAAACTTTGTTTTCATAAACGTCTTTTTAAATCTCCAACATATATTGGATTTCGAGGTTTGAGGTTGAGAAACTGATTAACACAATAAAAAAACAACTCGAAAACGTTTCCGAAAATCATTGGTAGCAAGTAAACAAATTTCGTTTTCATAAATGTCTTTTTAAATCTCCAAAATATATTGGATTTCGATGTTTGAGGTTGAGAAAACTGATTAACACACTAAAAAAAACTCGGAAACGTTTCCGAAAATCACTGGTAGCAAAAAAAAAAACTTTGTTTTCATAAATATCTTTTTAAATCTCTAAAATATATTGGATTTCGAGGTTTGATGTTGAGAAAACTGATTAACACACTAAAAATAACCACTCGAAAACGTTTCCGAAAATCACTGGTAGCAAGAAAACAAACTTTGTTTTCATAAATGTCTTTTTAAATCTCCAAAATATATTGGATTTCGAGGTTTGAGGTTGAGAAAACTGATTAACACACTTAAAAAAATTACTCGAAAACGTTTCCGAAAATCAGTGGCAGCAAGAAAACAAACTTCGTTTTCATAAATGTCTTTTTAAATCTCCATAATATAGTGGATTTCGAGGTTTGAGGTTGAGAAAACTGATTAACACACTAAAAAAAACAACTCGAAAACGTTTCCGAAAAAAGCTGGTAGCAAGAAAACAAACTTTGTTTTCATAAATGTCTTTTTAAATCTCCAAAATATATTGGATTTCGAGGTTTGAGGTTGAGAAAACTGATTAACACACTAAAAAAACCACTCGAAAACGTTTCCGAAAATCACTGGTAGCAAGAAAACATTTTTTTTTTCAGAAATGTCCTTTTAAATCTCCAAAATATATTGGATTTCGAGGTTTGAGGTTGAGAAAGCTGATTAACACACTAAAAAAAAACAACTCGAAAACGTTTCCAAAAATCACTGGTAGCAAGAAAACAAACTATGTTTTCATAAACGTCTTTTTAAATCCCCAAAATATATTGGATTTCGATGTTTGAGGTTGAGAAAACTGATTAACAAACTAAAAAAACTCGAAAACGTTTCCGAAAATCACTGGTAGCAAAAAAAAAACAAACTTTGTTTTCATAAATATCTTTTTAAATCTCCAAAATATATTGGATTTCGAGGTTTGAGGTTGAGAAAACTGATTAACACACTAAAAAAACCCACTCGAAAACGTTTCCGAAAATCACTGGTAGCAAGAAAACAAACTTTGTTTTCATAAATGTCTTTTTAAATCTCCAAAATATAGTGGATTTTGAGGTTTGAGGTTGAGAAAACTGATTAACACACTAAAAAACCACTCGAAAACGTTTCCGAAAATCACTGGTAGCAAGAAAACATTTTTTTTTCAGAAATGTCCTTTTAAATCTCCAAAATATATTGGATTTCGAGGTTTGAGGTTGAGAAAGCTGATTAACACACTAAAAAAAACAACTCGAAAACGTTTCCAAAAATCACTGGTAGCAAGAAAACAAACTTTGTTTTCATAAACGTCTTTTTAAATCCCCAAAATATATTGGATTTCGATGTTTGAGGTTGAGAAAACTGATTAACACACTAAAAAAACTCGAAAACGTTTCCGAAAATCACTGGTAGCAAAAAAAAACAAACTTTGTTTTCATAAATATCTTTTTAAATCTCCAAAATATATTGGATTTCGAGGTTTGAGGTTGAGAAAACTGATTAACACACTAAAAAACCCACTCGAAAACGTTTCCGAAAATCACTGGTAGCAAGAAAACAAACTTTGTTTTCATAAATGTCTTTTTAAATCTCCAAAATATATTGGATTTCGAGGTTTGAGGTTGAGAAAACTGATTAACACACTTAAAAAATTACTCGAAAACGTTTCCGAAAATCAGTGGCAGCAAGAAAACAAACTTCGTTTTCATAAATGTCTTTTTAAATCTCCAAAATATAGTGGATTTTGAGGTTTGAGGTTGCGAAAACTGATTAACACACTAAAAAAAAAAAACCACTCGAAAACGTTTCCGAAAATCACTGGTAGCAAGAAAACAATTTTTTTTTTCATAAATGTCCTTTTAAATCTCCAAAATATATTGGATTTCGAGGTTTGAGGTTGAGAAAGCTGATTAACACACTAAAAAAACAACAACTCGAAAACGTTTCCAAAAATCACTTGTAGCAAGAAAACAAACTTTGTTTTCATAAACGTCTTTTTAAATCTCCAACATATATTGGATTTCGAGGTTTGAGGTTGAGAAACTGATTAACACAATAAAAAAACAACTCGAAAACGTTTCCGAAAATCATTGGTAGCAAGTAAACAAATTTCGTTTTCATAAATGTCTTTTTAAATCTCCAAAATATATTGGATTTCGATGTTTGAGGTTGAGAAAACTGATTAACACACTAAAAAAAACTCGAAAACGTTTCCGAAAATCACTGGTAGCAAAAAAAAAAACTTTGTTTTCATAAATATCTTTTTAAATCTCTAAAATATATTGGATTTCGAGGTTTGATGTTGAGAAAACTGATTAACACACTAAAAATAACCACTCGAAAACGTTTCCGAAAATCACTGGTAGCAAGAAAACAAACTTTGTTTTCATAAATGTCTTTTTAAATCTCCAAAATATATTGGATTTCGAGGTTTGAGGTTGAGAAAACTGATTAACACACTTAAAAAAATTACTCGAAAACGTTTCCGAAAATCAGTGGCAGCAAGAAAACAAACTTCGTTTTCATAAATGTCTTTTTAAATCTCCATAATATAGTGGATTTCGAGGTTTGATGTTGAGAAAACTGATTAACACACTAAAAAAAACAACTCGAAAACGTTTCCGAAAAAAGCTGGTAGCAAGAAAACAAACTTTGTTTTCATAAATGTCTTTTTAAATCTCCAAAATATATTGGATTTCGAGGTTTGAGGTTGAGAAAACTGATTAACACACTAAAAAAACCACTCGAAAACGTTTCCGAAAATCACTGGTAGCAAGAAAACATTTTTTTTTTCAGAAATGTCCTTTTAAATCTCCAAAATATATTGGATTTCGAGGTTTGAGGTTGAGAAAGCTGATTAACACACTAAAAAAAACAACTCGAAAACGTTTCCAAAAATCACTGGTAGCAAGAAAACAAACTTTGTTTTCATAAACGTCTTTTTAAATCCCCAAAATATATTGGATTTCGATGTTTGAGGTTGAGAAAACTGATTAACAAACTAAAAAAACTCGAAAACGTTTCCGAAAATCACTGGTAGCAAAAAAAAAACAAACTTTGTTTTCATAAATATCTTTTTAAATCTCCAAAATATATTGGATTTCGAGGTTTGAGGTTGAGAAAACTGATTAACACACTAAAAAAACCCACTCGAAAACGTTTCCGAAAATCACTGGTAGCAAGAAAACAAACTTTGTTTTCATAAATGTCTTTTTAAATCTCCAAAATATAGTGGATTTTGAGGTTTGAGGTTGAGAAAACTGATTAACACACTAAAAAACCACTCGAAAACGTTTCCGAAAATCACTGGTAGCAAGAAAACATTTTTTTTTTCAGAAATGTCCTTTTAAATCTCCAAAATATATTGGATTTCGAGGTTTGAGGTTGAGAAAGCTGATTAACACACTAAAAAAAACAACTCGAAAACGTTTCCAAAAATCACTGGTAGCAAGAAAACAAACTTTGTTTTCATAAACGTCTTTTTAAATCCCCAAAATATATTGGATTTCGATGTTTGAGGTTGAGAAAACTGATTAACACACTAAAAAAACTCGAAAACGTTTCCGAAAATCACTGGTAGCAAAAAAAAACAAACTTTGTTTTCATAAATATCTTTTTAAATCTCCAAAATATATTGGATTTCGAGGTTTGAGGTTGAGAAAACTGATTAACACACTAAAAAAACCCACTCGAAAACGTTTCCGAAAATCACTGGTAGCAAGAAAACAAACTTTGTTTTCATAAATGTCTTTTTAAATCTCCAAAATATATTGGATTTCGAGGTTTGAGGTTGAGAAAACTGATTAACACACTTAAAAAATTACTCGAAAACGTTTCCGAAAATCAGTGGCAGCAAGAAAACAAACTTCGTTTTCATAAATGTCTTTTTAAATCTCCAAAATATAGTGGATTTTGAGGTTTGAGGTTGCGAAAACTGATTAACACACTAAAAAAAAAACCACTCGAAAACGTTTCCGAAAATCACTGGTAGCAAGAAAACAATTTTTTTTTTCATAAATGTCCTTTTAAATCTCCAAAATATATTGGATTTCGAGGTTTGAGGTTGAGAAAGCTGATTAACACACTAAAAAAAAAACAACTCGAAAACGTTTCCAAAAATCACTTGTAGCAAGAAAACAAACTTTGTTTTCATAAACGTCTTTTTAAATCTCCAACATATATTGGATTTCGAGGTTTGAGGTTGAGAAACTGATTAACACAATAAAAAAACAACTCGAAAACGTTTCCGAAAATCATTGGTAGCAAGTAAACAAATTTCGTTTTCATAAATGTCTTTTTAAATCTCCAAAATATATTGGATTTCGATGTTTGAGGTTGAGAAAACTGATTAACACACTAAAAAAAACTCGAAAACGTTTCCGAAAATCACTGGTAGCAAAAAAAAAAACTTTGTTTTCATAAATATCTTTTTAAATCTCTAAAATATATTGGATTTCGAGGTTTGATGTTGAGAAAACTGATTAACACACTAAAAATAACCACTCGAAAACGTTTCCGAAAATCACTGGTAGCAAGAAAACAAACTTTGTTTTCATAAATGTCTTTTTAAATCTCCAAAATATATTGGATTTCGAGGTTTGAGGTTGAGAAAACTGATTAACACACTTAAAAAAATTACTCGAAAACGTTTCCGAAAATCAGTGGCAGCAAGAAAACAAACTTCGTTTTCATAAATGTCTTTTTAAATCTCCATAATATAGTGGATTTTGAGGCTTGAGGTTGAGAAAACTGATTAACACACTAAAAAAAACCACTCGAAAACGTTTCCGAAAATCACTGGTAGCAAGAAAACAAAGTTCCGAATGATGAAACACATTCTTTGCTATCGAGGGTAACAGGGAAGAAGTTATTAGATATTTTAGTTCGTGGATTTATTATATTTTCATAAATTAAGGGCCTGCGATGCATAAGAATTTGGAAATGCGAGCTATCTATATTATAAAGGACAAACGTGTCTGTGCGTAACGCTGACGTCATTTTGACGGTGGCAAAATCATATGATTAAATTTAACTTTTATTGTATTTTTTAAACCTCTAAATACAGCGCATTTTCAATTTCTACTCTGTCCAATGGAGTAAAAAATGTATTTTCAGATTCAATTTTTTTGAAAACTACATCGCAATTTATATGAAAACTGTTTCTCAATTTACTAAGTTTTTATTGTTTTTAAAAGCATGATTTTTTTTCCATATCTCTGTCGCGTGCGGACGATTACTAAAGATAAATCCTTTTGCACTTAAGGGGGTCACAGACACAAAAATCTCCAAATTTTTTCTGTCATATTCTGCTTAAAATGACGTTTAAATCATGTTTCTATCTTAATTAGAACAAAAAATATTAAATTTTTTGTTTTGGTTTGTTTTCAAAATCTACCTTTCAAGCAATGATTGAGAAAGAAACGACTTCTTGTGAAAATGAGTTTTTTTTTTTTTTTTTTTTTTTTTCATGATGGCTGTTTTTCACCATTTCCCGTATTTAAATCGTTATAAGTCAGGAACGGTTAAATATAAATGCTTCAAACTTGGAACATATCTTTTTCAATTATTTTACTTTAATTTTGATTCAGCAAATTAGAAAAAAAAATATTTATTTTTGAAAATATGCCTTTTTTTTTTTTTTTTTTTTTTAACATTTTTATTTTAAATATTTTTAATTTTTTAAAAAATTAATATTTTTAAAAATTGTGAATCAACTTTAAAACTTATGTATTTTTGTTTATTTAAATGAAAAAAAAAATAAATTCTACAAATAATATTTCGAGTTATAACGATTTTAAATTACCCCCCTTTTATAATGTATTTAAATTTATTTAAATTTTAAAAATATATATCAGAAGTTTTATCATATAATTTTGTTTACAAATAACATTGTTTACCATCACAAAAAAATCAAAATTTTAACTCAATAAATAAAAATTCTTTTAAATTGTGCCCCGGACACCTTTAAATGAATATAAATAGTTCGTCATTTGATTCCATCTTATAATCTATACGACATTAAAACATTAATCAATAAAGAAATAAAACAATAAAGTTAAATAAAAAAAAAGCAATTTAACAAATTACAACAACCATTTGGAAAATGATTTTTCAAAGACTAAAATTTAGACTTAAAAAATTGCACGGAGTTGAACATACATTACGTACGCCATGAGTTAAACATTAACATTCCTGGACCCAACATGAACAAATTTTTAAAAAAAATTCAGTTTTACAATTTTTGGTACTGTAATTTTTTTAAACTTCAACGGAGCTGGCCATACATTACGCACTCCATGGATTAAACATTAATATTCCTGGACGAATTTTAAATGAAATTTCATTTTTAGACTTCTAAACATCCCACAATATTACTTTTTATACCGTCGTATAGAGAAAAAAAATGCATTTTTAATAGCAATTTGTTTGAAAGCTGTATCTCAATTTGTTTCTGATTTATTAATTTTTTTGTAGTTTTTATTACTTTTTGTCATAGTGGCAACAGAAGTATCCATCTCTATTGAAAGTAAAGGGGAAATACAGATTACTGTATAGACCAATCAGAAAACGAATAAAATGCGGGATTCAACTAATAAAACGCTTCAGATATGTTTTTGATTTTCTACCCTGACCGAGGACAATAACCATTTTTCCAAATGGTTAATAAATAAAATACAATTTTAAGACATGTAATCGAATTAACGCGCTTAATCCACTGAAATACACAGAATCAAAAAGGCAAAAGGATGATTGTAAATAGCGATCTTTCGAGATTTCTCGGATGTTAACTCCTGACGAGTGGCCAAAATGAAAATATCCCTTTTAATATTTTTCACAATTTTATTTGAATGTATCATTGCTGATTTTCATGTAAATTTCATTTTTAGTATTGTTAACGGGTATTATAAAACAAAAATATATTAAATGTAAAAAATCTATTAAAGTTTAGAAAGAAAAGAAAAGAAAAAAAAAAACAGTATACTCATGCGAGGTTTTCCGCCGCAAACTTTTAGATTATCTGCTGATATATTGTTATTCTTAATTTTTCATTAACTGCAATTCTTCTTATCTTTTGTGCAATGATATGATAATTAGATTTCTTTGGTTATGTAATTTAAATTTATAATGTGGTAGGAGTTAGATTTCATAGATTCTCTCACAATCCGTCCTTAGGGGAAATTTCGTCTAGAATTGAACCCTGTCGAATTCCTCAGGTGTCTTCTGCAATCTGAGTTCGTCTATTATCTATTTTGGAACAGATGCTGTATATTCCCCCGGCCGCCATCTTGGATTTTTTCTTGGCGTAAAACCCCCTTTCCCGCCAATTAATAAGTGTCGCCAAGCAGCGATTTATGCACATGTTAGGCTTAACGAAAACAAAATGTAAATAATAAAATATAAACCTTGGGGTTTCCTTTCCGATTAACGTCAACAAAAAATCGCAAAGAAATCCAAGATGGTGACCGCGGGAATATACAGCATCTAAGCCTCTATTTTGAACGGACGTTTATGGCCGAGATTTCCGTTAGAGTAGTAAGAATTCGAATACGTCCGCAAACCACGCCACGCACCGAAATATTGGCCAGGATCCACATAGATTTTTCGCTGAGACGATATAGACCAATCAAAAGCCTGCATTTTTACGAAATTTTCGCTGTTTGAAGTAAACAACTAAAGTTTGCAAAAATGCAGGCTTCTGATTGATCAATCTCATTTCGCTAACAGCGAAAAATCCCGACGATTTTCATTGATGCATATTTTTCTTTCACAAGTAAATCAATACTTAACCCTTTCAGGGCAAGGTACTTCCATTCGGAAAATGCTGAAATGAGTGAATAACACCAGAATTTCACAAAAAAAAAAAAAAAAAAAATCGAAATTAGCAATAGCTTTCGCTTCCGTATTTAATAAAGTGAAATTTTTCATTCCGATTTTTTGGTGCCGGTGTGACATTTAGGGATTGAAATGAGGTGGTCCAAAAATGAACCACCGCCCTTGAAGGAGTTAACAAACGCATAGAGCCTCGGTAACGCAGTAGGCAGCGCGCCAGTCTCATAAACAAATGCATAATATGGATCGTGTAACATATCTAAGCAAGATTTCGAAGACTAAATCAAACACGCACACGAACGTAAACTAGTTTTTTTTTTGTTGTTTTTTAGGGTTTCGTTCATCTGACGAAACCCTATTCGTCTCACTCCTCTGTCTGTCTGTGAGTCTGTCTGTCTGTCCGTCACAGAGCCCGTTCTCAGAAACTATATATGTTGGAGACTTGAAATTTTGGATTCTTATAGTTGAACACCTCACATCAAACGACAAATCATAAAATTTTGAAAAAAAAACAACTCATGTTTACCCCTCTGGTCTCTAACTTGTGTATTTTAAGCTTTTTTTTTTTCTAACTCAGCCCCTAATTAAGTTGAAGACTTCAAATTTTGGATACTTATAGCTGAACACCTCACATGATACGGAAAATCATAAAATTTTTTAAAAAGTCTTATATTTACCCCACTGTGATCTAACTTGTGTATTTTAAGCTTTCTTTTTTCTAACTGAGCCCCTAATTAAGTGGAAGCCTTGAAATTTTGGATTCTTATAGCTGGACACCTCACATCAAACGGCAAATCATAAAATTTTGAAAAAGTATTATATTTACTCCTCTGGGCTCTAACTTGTGTATTTTAAGCAATTTTTCTAACTCAGCCCCTAATTAAGTTGGATGTGTGAAATTTTGCATACTTATAGCAGAACAATTGCGATCACACGAAAAATCACAAATTTTTAAAAAGTCTTATATTACTTACCACTCCGGGCTCTAACTTTTGTATTTTTTCTATTACTGCAATTTACTGCAATTTTTCTAACCTCCACCCTTTTCACCCGGGGTGCACTTTTCTAACTTTTACGGACTCTCATTTGACCACCCTCGTATTATACACCATAGCCGTATATATTTTAGTTCCAATTTTTACTGCCAGCGGCGCCTACCTATGTCGGGTGCTATGGGCCCGATCCCCTCGACTAATATATCAACGGATAGTTTGTAAAACGGAGTTCCGTTCGAATAGAGGTTTGTTTAGAATAAGTGCCCCCTGGTTGCGAAATATGGAACTAACAGATTTTGCAAAAGTATTAAAGTGTTTTGAAAGGAATATTAAACTAAACCCTCTGTGCGATCTGTAATCACACTTACCCATACTTGTTTTTGGTTGTTGTCTTGTGTAACTTTATTCTTTTGAATGAAAAACGAATCCCGAAGCTGATCAACTTTTCAGGCAGATGAATGGTTACCTCCCTTAAACCATAAACACTAAACATAATTAAATAATTTTTGGTTGAATTTTCAATGTTTTCTTACGTATAAGTATTCTTTAATTGAGTAATGGAATTTCCATGAGTAGATTGTTTCCATCAATTTCAATGCGCAATGTTCGCAGGACTTAACCCTTTCAGGCGCAGACAAATTTTGTTGTAAAATGAGGAAATCTTCGACTGACACCGGAATTTACATACCACTTTTTTAGAAATTAAAAACTTGTTACTTTATACTTTCATTCTTAATGCAAAATTTTATTAAAATATTCTTGGTGCCGTTTGTAAGTTTGGAATTAAAATTAGGTATTCCGACCTGGGCCACACTGCGTCGGAAAGGGTTAAGAAAACGTCACAGGAATGAATTGTGTCACCAGCTCTTTTATGTAGCTCAGTGAAACATGGACGCATGAAGACAAGGTTCCACGTCCGAATCGTGGGCTGGATACTTTTTACCCAGTTAGGAATATTAAGTTCAATTTTAACCTCCACCCAAGAACTCTAAAATCAATTTTGCATTCCCTGAAAGCATTAATTCACCCACTGATACTGATTAAGAACAACGATCCGATTTTAACAAATGAGGAAATCCAGCTTTTTAAAAAATTAATATTGTTGGTACTGTTTGAGATATTTATTAATGTGCCTTTTATAAGAACCACAAACATTAATCTTACTTTTATCTTTTGTGTAGATTTCTGTTCAGTTCTCAACGTGTAATATAATTTTTATTTCCAATGCAAAATAAATTTAGATAATTTTCAAATGAGATAGAATATCTGAATTAAATTTCCGTTCTTTTCAATTTCATAATATATTTCCTAATAACATTGGCTAAATTATAATAAACAACTGTCGGATCTTAAAATTAAAGTTTTTTTTATTTGTCATAATGATTTCTAAATTTTCTCTCAAAAGTATAAGGTATTTAGCAATCCAAACTGCATTAAATATTTATCAAAGCTTTTTAAAGCTTCTTTGAAATATTTGTGCGGGCATGTTTTTTTTTCCCTTTTAATGACAAATATATTTCAAAAGGTTTTTATTTAAGTACGAATACGATGTAAACTCAAAAATATTTTTTATTTATTTTCTCCGTTATTTGTAACCTGATATACTATAGTTTTGTTTTTAATTTGTATTGAACAAAATAAACACGAAACTTACTTAAATCCAGCACCGATTGAAACTATATTAATACGTGGAAATTTTTCCAGAGTGTAACATTTGCCTTGTATACAATATTTCAAAATTATGTTTGGTGTTTGCCATGTCGGTGGCTCACGAAAAATATTCCATCTTGTGCTGCGTTTGTAGCCTTGCCAACATGTAATAGTGAGAAATTTTCCAGGCTGGGTGTCGTTCCATGTGGTTTAGTCGATCGAATGTCAGTGCGCTATACTGATGGCCCGGGTTCGAGTCCCGTCATGGAATATTTTTCATTATGTTGGCCTTTGCGTCTTTTAAGCAATTAATTTGAAATTTGATTTTCATTTGAAATATTGTATGCAAGGTGAATGTTACACGCTGGAAAAATTTCAACGTAGTAACACTGATCGAAATCTTTTAAATTTTGCGCCTTATTTCTGGACTTGGAAGAAATATCGAGCAGAAATAGTTTTATATTTTGTTTTTCCTATACTGGCTTCTTGATAGCAATGTAAGGGTTTTTATGCGAGATATAATAGATCTATCACAACACTTATTTCCTCGGGGAGTAAAATAAATAAATAAATAAATGAGATTAAATGGCAAATATGAAATTAGAAAACAAACACTTAAATAATTAAATATAACCATAAACTGTGTTATTAACTTTGATTATATTATGTCTAAACTTTCGCTTTGAAAAATATTTTATTTCGATGGCAATGTTGCCTATACAATTCTTTATATAATTTTAAATAAAGTATTATGAATCCGGACTCCGATAAAGAAGCTTTTATTTAGAAAATTATTTTGGCAATAAAATTTCGAAAATGAAGATGCTATACATTTTATTGTTTTAGAAAAGAAGTTTGACCGCAGCATTTCGAAAATACGAACAACTTTTTATTGAAAAACTTTATATCAGACAAATAAGAATACAACTGCAGTTAAGTATTTACAATTTATAATTCTGAAATATAAAATTTTCAGAATTATTTCACTTTATTAATAAAACAAATTTTTGACATAAGAGAGTGAAGGTTTCCAAATGATTTTCGAAACATGTAGTTAATGTTTTTTATTTATCATTAACGATTCAAAGTACAGAATTAAAAAAATCCAGTAAAGATTAAAAAGAAGTGTCATATAATATTAAATAATTCATTTTAACATCTTATAAATGTTTTTAATGTTCTTTCAGGTACTTTAGTATAGGAAGTTTAATTGCAGAGTAATGACGGGTAGAATTAGTGTAATTAAGAACTCCAAATTCTTATAACATTGCACATCACGACATTAAATATTTCCCATAAGACATTTCTCTAAGAAACTCGACTAAGCTTTCGCATTATTATATTTGAATATCATAAATTTTTTTCACTAAACGATTGCTTAATGGATGGGGAAATCAATTAAAATTAATCACACACGACCATTAGTGCGATACATTTCCTTTGAGTTATAAATTTAAGAGTTAATGAAATATTTTTAATAAGTCAATTAATTTCTCGGAATCACAGATGGTCATATAATTCCAGCATTCGTGGTATAGCGATCACATTCTATGAGATGTTTTAAATAGCTACATTCGCCATTCTAATATGAAAATTTCGTAATTATTTTCTCGTAATTTTGAAAGCTGTTTAACCCCTTAACGGTCGCATTAAATAACGATTTATAATTTCAAATTGCTTACTGGCGCCATTTTTTTCACGGAATATTCCCCTTATTTAATGACAGGTGAATGCCATAATAAATGCCATAAATAATGCCATAATAAAACCAATTACGCTATTTTATTAAACTGGTGGGAATCAAACAATCTGAATAAAAGAGCACATCTCGTGAATATCACGGGAGCAAGAATTAAGGAGTTAAAATTAGTCCGAATATGTCAATACCAAAACTTTCTTCTATCTCATGCATGTTAATACTTCAAAATTCATTATCAACGTGCCAAAATTAAATGACAATATATGCCCATCATGAGGATTCTAAAGATACGAAATTCCGTGTATTAGTTCTTGAGATAAGACTATCGCTAAAATCGAGTAAATTCTGAAAAATGCAGCTTAGCGGCGACCCCTGTTGGGAGATTTTTATAAAAAACTAATCAACAAAAACTTATGTCAACGTCTAACGGAAGTTTGATGATAATTCGTGCTTTAGATTTTGAGATAGAGCTATTGCGAAAATAGTGAAAAATGCAGCATAGCATCTTCACCTGTTGGGCGATATATATCAAAAACTAATCAGCACGAACTTATATCGGATACTAACTGAATCTGAAGTTTCATGGAAATTCGTGCATTCAGAAGGATCTATTGCAAAATCGGAAAAATGCAGCGTGAAAGTGCAACCTGTTGGGCGAATTACACCAAAAAGTAATCAGAACCAATTTATATGAGGAACTAACTAATTTGAAAGTTTTCTTAAATTCTGAGCATTAGTTCTTGAGATAGAGTTCCAACAAAATTTTTGTTACATACAGATAGACTATTATATATATTTCTAAACACTGTCAAATAGTGTTCAGGACCTTCTGAAACGTATGAATCCTCCGAAAACCATAATTCGAAATTCTTCACGAATAAAAAAAATACTTAGAAGACAAGTAAAAATTAAATTAAAAAAATCAAAAAACCCGACTGCATAAAAAGCGAACTAATTAATTATTTCTCATCAGTGTGAAACTATTTTTTATATTACTTACTTATTTTTTTTAATTTACTTGTATTGGGGACTTTTAAGTTGTGGTTAATTGTTAGTTCCTATCTACAAACACTATTTTGATGAAGCCTATTACCCGAAGATGATGGGTCGTCTATGATGGTTAGAGATGCAGTAAAGCAAGAGATCCTACTTACACAACTTCCAGGTTGTGTAATATTTAAACGGAGCTTCTGACTGTAAAATAGTCAATGAAACATCGTCTGCATTTTGAAAGACCTATCCAATGATATGCCACTCGATATGGTGCGTAATTTTTTTTTTAGTCTCTACCACCATTTTGTATTTTACGGACGTCATTTTGAATTTATAAAAATTAAATCTGGCCTATAACCATTTGACGGTTAAGACGAATCGTTAGATACCTCATTCATTAAATTCCACCCAGCCGTTAAGATGTTTCGAGGGTATCAAGAAATCCACATACCCAGATACGCGTGAAACATATAACACTTCTTGGCAGTCGGGTAATAAAACATGGAAAAAAACCCAGAAGAAAGTAAAAACACTAAAACGACCTGAAGGAGTCTATTTGAATCCGGCCAACTGATTAAATATCCACTTGGTATAGAAATTTATTTGTCCACACAATAAGTTAAATAGATTTAATAAAAGAAATTCCCGGTATGAAATTGTTTCATAAAGATCGAATAAAATTACCGAAGGTTCTAAATTTAAGGATTTAAGCTTGATCCATTATAGTCTTTTCTTTCTTTCAATTTGTACAGAGAAATGGCTTCTTTTTTATGAAGCTTTGGTGTTAATTTTTTTTTTCTATTTTGGATTCCCTTTAATTTCTTTTGAAGACACAATTAATCAATCGGAACACATTATTTCCATTTATAGTATCTGTTTTACATTGGTCTGGAGGAGAAGAATGGTGAACACCATATATACCCATTCTCTGTGCCAGTGTTAACCTTTTCGGAGGGGTGATGCATCAATGCATCGTCAAATAATGTATGTGGAATATGTTTTTGTCACTATTAATACTTAAATGTAATATTTGTCTTTTTCAATTAGAGCATTTATTGGTATTTCACCAGTAAAGGGAACTATTTTAAAAAAGCGGTCCCAACCGAATAAAAATTTGTGTAAGGGCTATTTAACAGAATACTCCTTTGGCGTTTTTCTTATTTTTGATTCATGCATTTCTTTTACAAATTATCACGTAACATAGAAGAAATATAATGCAAGTTTACTTAAATAAAATAATGTAAAATAAGCTTTTCGCTTAAATACATTCTTTCAATCTGCTTTTAAGAAAATATAAATTCGGTCCAGCATCAATTTAATATCTTAAAGTAATTCTGGAAAGATATAAATAACATTTTATTGTAAAACATTATACCAGGCAAATAAGAATACAATGGCTTTTAATTATGTTCAATTTTGGAATTCTCAAATATTGAAGTTGCAAAATTATCTCTCTTTATTAATTAAAAAAATGACATAAGAGATTGAAGATTTCTAAATGATTTTGAAGATATGTAATTAATGTTTTAAACTATATCATTAAAGATCCAAAATATACTGTTAAAAACTCATGTAAAGATTAAAAAAGAAGTGCAATATAATATTCAGTAAATTATTTTAAAATCTTATAAATGTTTTTATGTTCTCTCTTAGCAATTTATGGTGCTTTAGTATAGGAAGCTTAATTGCAAAGTAATGTCGTATAGGATTAGTGTAATTAAGAAAAACTCCAAACTCATTTAATATTGCACATAACTGCATTAAATGTTTCCTATAAGACATTACTCTAAAAGCTTCGACCAGTCTTTCCCATTATTATATTTGAATATCATTAAATTCTTCATTAAGCGATTGCTTAATGGATGAGGAAATCCATTACAATTAATCATATACGCCCATTAATGTGATACATTACCTTTGAGTTGTAAATTTAATCGATAATGAACATTTTTAATGAGTGAATTAATTTCTCGGAATCACAGATGGTCATATAAATCCTTCTTTCATGGTATAGCGATCATTCTCTACGAGAGCAACAGTTTGTTTTAAATACCTACTTTCACCATTCAAATATGAAAATTTGTTTATTATTTTCTTGTAATCTTGAAAGTTGTTTAAAACTAGTCGGATGTACCAATATCAAAACTTTTTTCTATCTCATACATGTTAATACTTCAAAATTCTCTATCAACGTGCCAAAATTAAGTGATAAGCTCTGCCCTTCATCAGGATTCTAAAGATACGAAATTCCGGTGTTAGTTCTTGAGATAAGACTTTTGCTAAAATCCAGTAAATTCTGAAAAATGCAGCAATGCAGCGCCCCCTGTTGGATGATCTTAAGGAAAAACTAATCCGCAAAAACGTATGTCAACGTCTAACGGAAGTTTGATCAAAATCCATGCGTTAATTCTTGAGGTACAGCTATTGTGGAAATCGTGAAAAAATGCAGCATAGCTGCGCCACCTGTTGGGCTATTTGCAATAAAAACTAATCAGCACGAGCTTATATCAGATACTAACTGAATATGAAGTTCCATAAAAATCGTGCATTAGCTCTTGAGATAGAGCAATTGCAGAAATCGGAAAAATGCAGCATATCAGTGTCACATTTTGGGTGATTTACACCAAAAAGTAATCAGCCCAAATTTATATGAGGAACTAACGGAATCTAAATTTTTCTGAAATTCCGTGCATTAGTACTTGAGATAGAGTTCCCACAAAATTTTTGTCACATACAGATGGATTCACAGACTCACAGAACCACTGACTCACAGACAGACATTTCTAAACACTGTCAATTCGTGTTCAGAACCTTCTAAAATGTATGAATCCACCGAAAAGCATAATTCGAAATTTTTCACGAATAAAATACCTAGAAGATAAAATATAGAAATAACACAGAAGTAAAAACACTATAACGACCTGAGAGAGTCTATTTGAATCCGGCCAAATGATTAAATATCCACTTGGTTTAGAAATTTATTTGCCCACACAATCAGTTAAATAATTTTAATAAAATGAAATTGTTTCTTAACCCCTTAACAGTGACATTTGTTTTCTTACAAAAAAATTAAAAATGGGCTGGACACCACTTTTTCCATACTGAAATATTTACCTTCCTTGAAAAATATCTGACAATCAATAAAGATAAATTTACAGTTACAAATTAGTGGTATCAAGATGCTTTTAATAACGAAGCAAGCAAAGTGTTCTTGCCCGAATCCAGTTCGGGCCATACTGTTAAGGGGATATAGATCGAATAAAATTACCGAAGGATCTAAAGTTAAGAATTTATGTTTAATGCATTATCGTTTTTTCTTTATTTTATTTTGTACGGAAAAGTTTTCTTTTTTATAAAACTTTGGTGTTGCTTTTTTTTTTTTTTTTTTTTTTTTTTTTTTTTTGCTATTTTGGATTTCCTTTACCTTGTTTCGAAGACACAATTAATCAATCGGAACTCTATTTTCATTTATGTTATCTGTTTTACATTGATCTGGAGGGAAAGAGTAGTGAACACCATATATACCCATTCCTTTGTTCTGAATAATACCATGAAGTTTACAGGTATATATTAGCAATCATTGTAATTAAATAGTTTTTATATAAAAAAATCTGGTGTGAAGTTGTTTCACAAAGATCGAATAAAATTACCGAAGGTTCTAACGTTAAGAATTTATGTTTAATGCATTATCTTTTTTTCTTTCTTTTATTTTGTACAGAGAACGGGTTCTTTTTTTATGAAGCTTTGATGTTAATTTTTTTTTTCTTTTGATATTTTGGATTTATTTTACTTTGTTTCGAAGACACATTTAATCAATCGGAACACATTACTTTCATTTATGTTATCTGTTTTACATTGGTCTGGAGGGAAGGAGTAATGAACACCATATATACCCATTCTTTGTGCCAGTGTTAACTTTTTCAGAACGGCTGATGCAAATATACATCGTCAAAAGATGCATGTGGAATTTATTTTTTGCACCATTAATACATAAATGTAATGGTTGCCTTTTTGTAGCCTTCGGTACGGTATGCTATTTCTTTCTCCCAGCTTATTTTGTGTCCAAAAAATAACGTTACCTTACAGATGCTAGCCGTAAAACAAAGCATTACGATTAAATACTCTTTAGCAATTTTTTAAACTTATAAGCATCGCACATTTTCAATTTTTATACCGCCGTATTGGGAAAAAAAAGTTATTTTAAATGTTTCTGTTAAAACAATGGAGCTATTATATATTATATTTAATTGTAAGTATCTATGAATCACTAGATAGAAGTTTTTATTTTTCGATTTTCTTGAAAGACGGAATCTTTTTGCTGCATTTGTGCATTATTTCGCGATAGTGATGTGCTATGCATGCTTTACTGTAGATGTTTAAGAGAAGATCGTAAATGTGGAACTCTTAAGCGGATGTGAATGATGTCATTTTACATAAAATAAAACGTGTGCTTTAAGTCTTAAAATTGAAATATGTTTTGTACTGCAGTAGAGTCTCGCTTAACCAAGTTATTTTCTTCTGATAGACCGGTGGCTTCTATTATTATGAAACAGCCATCAGAAAATCAGAGTTCTAACTTTATACGGCTGTTCTTTCATATTCACCTGACACTTAATTTATGATGGCTGTTTCATAATAATAGAAGCCACCAGTCCATCAGAAGAAAATGAAGTAATGGAAACAAAGCGATATAAGTAAGCGTCCTATCGTAAATGGGAGAAGTAGCCGCAAGATTAAAAGCGAGGTCACATCAATCAAGGTCATGCGCCACGTAGCGGATGGAGTGTGAACTACAGGTAGATACCTAACTGTTTTCTTACTGACACCACCAAAATTGTAAAGTTTTTTTCACCTTGATTAATAACTGAAGTGCCTCTGACAAGGCGAAGAGAACTTCGTGGTGTCAAGTGCGTCTGGATGTCCCTCGATTATTTTGCAATAAATGTGGCAAACAAAATTCATTTCCATGAGTGACAGAAGATTTAGAAAATGTGCGCCACACTAAAAGCCCGGTTATGTGAATTATCACTCCGTCCACAAGATGTCGCAACCGTGTTAATTTACGCCTGATTCCAGCATTAAGTTTCTTCGTTTACTTATAACGCTTTGAACGGAAATGCCGGGGGGGGGGCCACAAAATTCTGAAAACGCAGAATTCCTGTTCTCTAGTAATTAGAGCATTTTTTGGTATTTTACCAGTAAAGGGAACTGTTAAAAAAAAGTGGTTCCAACTAAATAAAAAATTGTGGAAGAGATGCCGTCTCGAAATGGTTATTTAACAGAATATTTCTTTGGCATTTTTTCTTATTTTTCATTGACGTATATATTTTACAAATTACCACCTAACTTAGAACAAATATAATAAAAGTTTTTCTTAAATAAAATAATGTAGAATCATCTTTGAATTTTTGTGTAAAAATATATTCCTCGAATATGCTTTTAAAAGAATACAAGTTTAGTCCAGCATCAATTTAATATCTTAAAGCAATTAAGGAAAGAACTAAGCAACATTTTATTGTAAAACTTTATACCAGACAAATAAGAATACAACGGCTTTTAATTATTTTCAATTTTGGAATTCTCAAATATTGAATTTGCAGAATTATTTCTCTTTATTAATAAAACAAAATTTTAGACATAAGAGATTGAAGATTTCTAAATGATTTTGAAGATATGTAATTAATATTTTTAAATATATCATTAACAATCAATTTATAGTATAAAAAAAATCCAGTAAATATTAAAAAGAAGTTCAATATAATATTCAGTAAACCATTTTAACATCTTATAAATGTTTTTATGTTCTCTCTTAGCAATTTATGGTGCTTTAGTATAGGAAGTTTAAGTGCAAAGAAATGTCATGTAGAATTAGTGTAATTAAGAAGACCTCCAATCTCTTATAATATTGCACATCACGACATTAAATATTTCCCATAAGACATTTCTCTAAGAGCTTCGACCAGTCTTTTCCATTATTATATTTGAATATCATTAATTTCTTCATTAAGCGATTGCTTAATGGAATGGGAAATCCATTACAATTAATCATATACGCCCATTAATTTGATACATTTCTTTTGAGCTGTAAATTTAATCGGCAATGAAATATTTTTAATGAGTCAATTAATTTCACGGAATCATAGATGGTCATATAGTCCAATATTCGTGGTATAGCGATCATTATCTATGAGAGCAACAGTTTGTTGTAAATACCTACTTTAGTCGTACTAATGTGTAATGTTCGTAGTTCCATTTTCACGGTTTTGAAAGGTGTTTTAAAAAACTTCAAAACGTCCCAGACGGAGTTGATTAGACTGTAGTTAAAAGATAATATATCGACTAGAAATGTAAATTTGCTCATTTATTAAATTAAATAGTATTGAAACAAGTATGAGATATTTTTATAAAAATCCTTCTATAGCGATAAAAAAAAGTAGCGATTTCGAACGGGTCAAAAGATTTCGAAATTGACCAATGAAAATCTGCGTGGATTCTGTGAAACGCATCTGATTGGTCAGAGCTTTCTGCCTTTTCTTAGCAGGAATTGTGCTTGGCGAAAACCGCGAAAGTGGAGAATTTAGATAGGATTAGCGGGGAAAGGGAAGAATCTCCTGCATTTCTATAGACTTCTGTTTTTAGGGAGATTTTTTAGGGGTCGGGGGCAAAAGTGAATTTTACAGAAAGGAGATAATGTCCATTAACTTATGAGAAGGTGGGGGGGTCTGCGTTTGGAATCTAAAAATTTAATGCATAGAAAATAAGAAATCACGAAGCGATCCAGAACGAAACGCAAAACAATTACATCTGGGGTTGGCTAGAAAATAGGGATTGCTTAGCGATACCAATACGGAATCACGAAGCGGTTGTACGGGAATTTTCATCAAAATTTTGCCTTAGAATAAGTTAAAAAGCAAATTTAATTGTCTTAATGAAATCGAATTTTAAAATACATACACAGTTTCTTTTTAAGCAATATCAGTTTCATGGATTTTGATCAGAAATTAAGTAGCAAGGACCATTAAAAAAAAAAAAAAAAAAAAAAAAAAAAAACTGAAACATCAGTATTGAGAAAAACAGATTTAAAGTATATTAAAAGAATAAAAAATTGTTTGTGAACAAAATTAAAACACTTGTAACTTTGCGTAACATAATCTCGTCAACATGCGGTTTTCAACGAATTACGTAGTACAAATTGAAGAATAATAATACACACAAAAAGAAATGTCGATTTTGGGGTCGATGTTTGCTCAAATAAAGGTTCACGGTCCCCTTGAAAATGCAATTTGTAGAATGAAAAGTATAGATTATACTATATACAATAATAAGTTGATTAAAGGAAACGAAAATCAATGACTCAATCGTAATCGGAGTACGATAAAAAAATATTCAAAAGTACAATAAAAAAAGATATATATAAACAAATTCAGGATTAATTGTTAATATATACTATTTCACTATAAACAAAGACGAACGATTATTAATCTACGGGAATATTATATAGGAACGTACAAATAGATAAAATAACCTCTTTCGGGCTACCCATAATTCTGAAAAGCGTTCTTTATCATTAGTAAATTTAAAAACCCATGTATTTTCCAGATTAAAATCAGCATGTATAAAAACAAAGTTATATTGCTGACACTGATTTTCAGAATCATTTCCGATTTGTTTTTTTAGTGCATTAATAAGTTTTCTCTATATAGAATATCGATTTTGGGGATGCTACCTATTCTAAATTAAGCATTTTCAGCTATGTAACTGAGTTTATACAAGAGTACCAGAAAATATTAATTTTAATTTTAATTATATTGCTGTTACTATACCCTGTTTGTCACTAAATCATCTTTATTGAAAATAAAATGTTTACTTCCGATTTGTTGGAATTATTGTTGTTTGAGAAAACTGATTAATACACTTTAATAACTTCTCGGAAACATTTCCGAAAAACAGTAGCTGCAAAAGATATATTGGTTTTTTTAACATTTCTTTAAATGTTGACAATATTTTGGATTTTTATGTTTCTAAATACAAAGAACACTTTTTATAATCGTAGATAACTCGGTTGAACTTTATGTGTGTTTTTGTTCGTGGTTACATTATGCATATTATAAAGTACAAACGGTACGTAACGTCGACGTCATTTTACGAATGGTAACAGCAGCCGATAATATTTCGCTTTTATTTACTTTTATTGCGACTTTTTAAATTTCTAAATATCGCACATTTTTAATTTTTACACCGTCGAATAGAGAAAAAAATCTACTTTCAAATGCAATTTGTTTGAAAACTTTATTACCATTTGTTCGAAAACTGTATCTTAGTACACTGAATTTTAATTGTTTTTTAAAGAAATTCCAAGGGTAACTCTAAAAAAATGTATTTTAAACGTAATACTAGGTTGAGCAAAAAGTTCTGGGAAATTTGTGAAAGTTGTGTTGTTATGCGCAAATTTACAACAAAAGCAACAAGGACTATTCTTCAAAGTCACGACCATCATCGTTCTGCTATAATCCAGATTTGCTGAAAGTACCATGGCGGATCCTTGGAATAGAAAAACTCTTGACATGCTTCTTCAACGGATTCAAATCGACGGTCCTTGGATAAGAGTTGTATTGATCGAAAGAGGGCATAATCGGATGGAGCCACCTCTGGATTGTACCACTAGTACTTCTGTATACGAATACAAATTCTGGTAACTATTAAATTAAAAATTTCTCAGAACTTTTTGCTCAACCTAATAAAAATCTATTAGAGTTTTCAATTGGAAATATATACAGGGTGTTTCATAAAAAAATTACGGCAAAATATTTAAGGTGATATTATTACACATCAAAACAAATAATTTTCATCAAAGAATTTACGGTCGGAATTAAAACGCAAAGGTGATAGAGGGAGCGAAAGGAGATCAGTAACGCCAGTTGGCTAATTTTTTGAAATTCAGATTTATTGATTGGCACCAATTTTTTGAAATGGTTCAATTCCCATTGTCTTAGCTTTAATTAATGTGTCATTAAACAAGGCGAATGCTAGAATTTCAAAAAAGTGGTGCAAATCAAGAAATCTGAATTTAAAAGTAGTAGCTCTCTGGCAACACTGGATATGTTGTTATGAGAGGCAAAAACAAGGAAAGAACGATAAGTCACAAAAAAAGGTGGGAAATTCCTTTCCGTAGAATCGTTGAATCTCTGAACCATTTTCATTTGCAGTTCCGTAGATAAAATGCATATCAGCCTTTTCCCTATTAGTAAAGGGCAACAACTTCCGTTATGTTCCTACTGCGATTGGCAGTTGCACACTGGGATCAGCAGCTCTTATGTATTAATCGAGGCGAAATTTTGCATACGTGTTCTTCTTCTTCCCCATATCACATTTGCATGCTATTAGTGTCATTCTTCTCCCGATAACTCCCAATAGGAACGGAGCTTTAACGTTTGCATCGACCAAGTCAGTGTTGCGAGTGGGCTACTTTTTTTAAATTCAAATTATTTTATTGCTACGAGTTTTTTTAAATTGATAATCCGCTTTGTTTTCACCTCATTTAATCTCTCATTAAATAAGGCGAATTTCGTTATTTAAAAAAAGGGATGGCAATCAATAAATCTGAATTTTAAAAAAGTATCCCACTGACAACACTGGACTAAATTTCCAAATGTGCCAGCACCTTTTCGTTTTATTTCCGGTCATGCATTCTTCGATTAAAGTTGTTTCTTTGGATGTGTACTATCACTTCTTACAGTTTTGCCCATCTTTTATGAGGCACTCTGTATATATGGTTTTCACCTGCATTCTGCAAGCCAGGAAGGCATTGTTATAGATCCTTGAATTTATAAATTTAAGAAAATGACTTAAAAAAAGCTATTAGATTAAGATAAATTAAGATACGTAGATTAAGGAAAATGTGATTTTTTAATAATGTTTAGTTTTGTCTACTGTAAAACAATATTCAATTTCTTTGAGTTATACATATTCTTTTATAGTAATATCTTTATCTATTTTAGCATTTTTTAACAGGACTTCATTTGTGTCTGAGCAGCTCATTTGAACGTTTTCGTATTGTAAAAATTTTAAAAAGAAGGGGCTTAGGTTCATAAAGTGGAACACGTTTTTTTAATTAAATTTCGTTTAAATAGAAATAGTAGCATCTTGCAAATGCATTGTGAAATATAAATTGGAAATTTCATGTTGTATAAACCTCTTTCTGAATTCTCAGGTAAAGTTCCAGATGAATAATAGTAATAATAATAATAATAATAATAATAAATAATAATAAAAAAATAATAATAATTAATAAATAATAATAATAACAATAATTAATAATAATGATAAATAATAATAGTAATAATAATAACAACATGGAGTGTTACAATATGGTACAAATATGTTGAAATTTGGTGCCGCCATATTTAAATAAAAATTCCACTTTCATTCTTCATAAATAATTTTATAGTTGCAATCTAAGTAATTTAGTGTATTTCCTTAGCATATAAATAATAGATAATAAATTAATTATTTCATAAATGATAATAAAAGCAATTATTCTGTCGTGCATGCTTTTTCATATATTTTCCCTAAATGTTGTCAAGCAAGTTTCATAATTTTGTTAAGAGGTTAGCGTTGAGATTTACAATATAAATGTATATGATACTATATGGATGTGTAATTTATTTATACTGAGAAATCTTATCACTGAAATATATCTAATTCAATCAATAGATAAGGATCTATATTAATGTATATGGGCAACACGCAGTGATTTGTGACTGCTCATGCAGAAGCATGCATTGATAAATTGCTGCACATAATTAATTTACCAATGTAAATTTGGATTCGCTTAATATGCCACATTTCTGAGCGGAGTATGCACAATTCCACCCATTAGATTTCAGTTATTACGTCGTATCGGACTTTCTAATTAATTCGTTATGATTATTAACAAAATGCAAAATATTCGAATTGAAACACACCGATCTTGTTTTCAATTGTAATGCTGTGCCACAGCCAAATAAATACAAAAAAACTTGAAATTAGTGTATAAATTATTCTTGTATATGTATGTTAAACTAATGAAGAAACTTTTATAATGTAAAATTATTATTTAATTTTTTAATACTACGCTCTATTTGCCGATTTCATATACAAATTATCTGAGATCATTCCATAAATAATATATGTTACCGTAATGTGTTATCTAGGTTTGAATCTTGCAAAAAAGGGTACTTTCACATTATAATTTATTTCACAATGTCAAAATCTATAATTTTGGACTTATGTGCAATTTAATTCAATTAATAGTAATAAAAAATATAATGCAACATTTAATATGAAAACTTAATCAATTGATAATAAATGCCATAAAAAACACATATTATTGAAAATCACTGTGAGTTTGATTAACAAATGCGCTAATTTAAACAGTTTAAATTATTCTCAAATAGTGGTTTGACTTAAAATATGCCTCTTCATAAAGCTATCGAGGAAAAATCCAGTGGTCGTAAGAACGTCATATCTGCAGAGTAAACTTTTCTAAGCATAGGAAAAAATTGAGCAAAAAAGTAAAATTAATATATATATATATATATATATATATAATGACCGACATGAAATGAGCAGCTCCATAAATAGACCGGTGTAATTAAAAAGTGTATTTACATCACAATATATCGTACAATATTCTAGCAAAGCAACAACATGGCATTTATAAAATGTCTAATGATTTAATGTTACAAACGAAGAAGGCATTAAAAATGTAAAGTAAATTGTTTTAATTTCTAATAATGGTGTACATAAAAGTACATACTAGAAAAAAAAGGTGTAAAAATGTTAAATGCTTGGATACTGTCAGTAACACATGCTATGTTCTAACTTTGAAATTGCGTATTAATCCCGTGGACTTGTGGCAGCCGCAGAAAGGCAAGGGAGAAAATTCTTCGTTCGGAATGGCAGCTGGCCAGAGCCGTTGTCATAGCAGCGCAGACGAAAATGTTTACATTGCGTTTTTGTGTGTTCGAATACGATGAGTGTCAGAATCGACGTTTATCAATGTTCTACGAATAAAGGTAGTAAAGAGTTTTTAAGTGAGTGATTATATTATACGAGAGACTCACCACAATGGTGACCATTGACTGTTCTTATATAGAGCATCAGCCTTCCTAGATGAGTTGGAATGTTATCCGATCATCTTCATCTTTCAAAGAATACATCGTTCTACAGCGGCTCGATGGAAAGCAGATAAGTTCTTCTGAGTCATTTTCCTGATATTTTTTCTGTTATTTTATTAGAAAAATTTAACTCGCGAATTTATTTTGGTTTGATTGTACTATTTTATATATTTATTACCATAAATCATGTCTAGTGTCGATGCTGTTCAAATTCCATTATATAACAGATCAGATCCTGCGCTATGGTTTGTGATGTGCGAAAGCACATTTGCTTTAGCTACCCCCAAAGCAATATCAGAATCTGTTACAAAATATAATTATATAGTTTCGCATCTTCCACCCGATGTTGCATCAATCATTCGTGATATTTTAATGCAACCAGATGCTACTGACCCTTATGGTGTCTTAAAAAAGGAATTAATTGCGCGCTCAGGTGAATCATCCCAGCAAGAGATACGACAGCTCTTGTCTGGAGAAGAACTAGGAAATCGGAAACCTTCAGATTTATTACGTAGTATGAAACGTCGCGCGGAATCCCTAAATGTTCCAGACAATTTAATGTTAGAATTGTTTTTGCAACGATTACCAAATTCTGTTCAGACAATTTTAGCGGCTGTTTCTGAATTAACCCTTGATAAAGCAGCGGAAATTTCAGATCGTATTTCAGAAGTTACCCCTTCCCCAGCTTCTGCAATTGCCGTGTCCTGCTCGAATGAACAGGCGATAGAGGGTAAATTATTGAAAGAAATCGAAAAATTAAATAAGCGCATCGATCAGCTTGCTGTTTCACGTGGTCGGTCCCCATACCGCAGAAACTGGAGTAAACCTCGAGGGCGAAGTAATAGTGATAATCGGGATTCAAGTATCTGTTGGTATCATAGACGATTTGGAAAAAAATGTAGGGAAGAAAAATGCATAAAGCCGTGTTCTTGGGCGGGAAACGAAACCAGCAAAGAGTAGAGGCGACTTATTCTTTGCCTCAACAGTCACGTCGCCTGTTCATTAGAGACCGGACTACAAATGTTTCTTTTCTGGTCGACACCGGTTCGGACGTGTCAATCCTTCCTGCCAACAATGTACAAAAACGGAATCCACCCGTACAAACGCTTTTGGCTGCTAATTCTTCCCCTATAAATGTTTATGGTCAACAAACCCTTTCTCTAGATTTTAAGTTAAGACGAAAATTTAATTGGACTTTTCTAGTGGCAAATGTTAGTACACCAATTTTGGGAGCAGATTTTCTCTATAATTTCGAATTGGTTCCAGATCTCCGCCACAAATGTCTAAGAGATTTAAAAACAAAATTTGAAACAACAGGTCACATGAAATGTGCATTAATTCATTCAGTAAAAACAATCAATATTGATAATATATATAATGAACTTCTTAAACAATTCCTATCTATTACAAAATTACCAGATCCCAATCAGCCTGTCAAACACAACACAATGCATTTTATTTCAACAAAAGGACCTCCAGTTGTGGCAAAACCCCGCAGGTTGGCTCCGGATCGCCTGAAAATTGCTAAAACAGAATTTCAAAATATGATACAACTCGGACATTTAAGACCTTCACGTAGCAACTATGCATCACCTTTGCACATGGTTCCAAAAAAGGGAACTTTGGAATGGAGACCTGTAGGTGATTATCGTGCCTTGAATGCGCAAACCAAAAAAGACAGATACCCGATACCATGTATAGCTGATTTTACTGCTAATTTACGTGACACTAAAATTTTTAGTCGACTTGACCTCATCAAAGCATATCATCAAATACCAATCAATCCTGATGATATTCCCAAAACAGCGATATGCACACCTTTTGGATTGTTCGAAAGCACACGCATGCAATTTGGCTTATGCAATGCGTCTGCAACATTTCAGAGATTCATAGATGAGGTAATACGTGATTTACCAGGCGTCTATGCTTTCGTCGATGATATACTCATAGCCTCTAAAAATGCCGAGGAGCATTATCATCATTTAAAAGCACTATTTTCCAAATTAGCAGAATATGGTTTGTGCATAAATGTATCCAAGTGCACATTTGGTAAACCTACCATTGATTTCTTAGGATTTCGAATATCTGAACATGGTATTCAACCACTTCCAGATAAAGTTAAATGCATAATCGATTTTCCGCAGCCCACAACCTTATCTCAACTTCGAAGATTTTTGGGTATGTTTAATTTTTATAGGTCTTTCATATATCAAGCTGCACACATACTTGCGCCTTTAGTGAAATTGTTAGAAGGCCATACAAACAAAAAGAAATCTCGTTCCCGTGTTCCTAAAACAGAACCCCTTAATTGGAACGAAGATGCTGAAAAAGCTTTCGTAGCTGCCAAAAATGCAATATCTCAGGCTGCTCTTTTACGGCACCCTATTCCAGGCGCTCAGTTGAGTATATGGGTTGACGCCTCAGATGTCGCGATCGGCGGCACCCTTATGCAGTTTTATCAGGAACGTTATGAACCTTTAGCATTTTTTTCCATGAAATTAAACAACAGTCAGCGGAATTGGTCAACATATGACCGGGAATTATTTTCTATTTATTCGGCAATAAAAAAATTTCGGCACATGCTAGAGGGGAGAATTTTTCAAATTTATACTGATCAAAAACCGCTAATTTATGCATTTAAGCAAAATCCCCATAAATGTTCGCCGCGGCAATCACGCCATTTAGATTACATTTCCCAATATTCCACTGACATTAGACATGTACCAGGTTCCGAAAACATTGTTGCAGATTGCCTCTCAAGAATTGAAATTGATTCTATTTCAAAATCTCCAATCTTAAATTTTGAGGAATTCGCAAAAGCTCAGGAAAATGATTCAGAGCTACAGAACCTGCATAATAGTACATTGCTCAAATTGGAATTGAAACCTTGCCTCATTTCTGATTGTAGCCTACTATGTGATACTTCAACAGGTACGCCTCGACCCTTAGTTCCTAGTTTCTTTCGTCGGCTGATATATGAACATTTGCACAACCTAGCCCATCCAGGCATAGCAGCTACCACAAAACTAATTTGTTCCAGATACGTATGGCCAAATATGAAACGAGACATCAAAAACTGGGTTCGTGGCTGTGAAAAGTGTCAAAGATCAAAAATACAGAGGCACACCAAAGCACCTCTTGGCACGTTCTCTCTTCCTGATGCACGTTTTTCCCAAATACATATAGATATCGTAGGTCCCTTGCCTCCATCTGACGGTTTCAGCTATCTTTTAACGATGATTGACCGATTTAGCAGATGGCCAGAAGCCGTACCTATATCTGATACACAAGCTAAAACAATTTGTAGTGCCATATTAAAGCATTGGATATCAAGATTTGGTTGCCCTTCGCTCATAACCACGGATCAAGGCCCACAAATGCGATCAGCAATATTTGATGAATTCACAAAAATGATGGGAACACAGAAGATCCGCACAACGGCATATCATCCGATATCGAATGGCATTATCGAAAGATTTCATCGACATTTAAAGTCATCCATCAAAGCTCACGAAACCAGTAGGTGGACTGAAATATTACCGATAGTTTTACTAGGCATTCGCACAGCAGTGAAGGAAGATATACAAGCTTCTTGCGCTGAGCTTGTCTACGGCACTACGTTGAGATTGCCCTGTGATATGCTGGATGAATACAAGATCCGACCTTTCAACGATAACTTCGTCACGCAACTACGAAACACCATGCGGCAGTTAAGTCCAGTTGCTACATCATCTCACTGCCAAGAGAAGTTCTATATACACCCTTCCTTGACATCTTGTTCACACATCTTTCTAAGAGTGGATCATGTACAACCTCCATTGTGTCAACCATATACTGGTCCTCACAAAGTCCTAAGTAGAACTGGGAAAACTATAACAATCGAGCTTAATGGTCGTAAGTCTACGGTATCAATAGATCGAGTGAAGCCAGCTCATTTGATTTCTACTTCAGACTTGTCCACGAAAACTGTTCCAGAGAACGCTAAATTAAATCTCTCTCTTAAAGCGGACAGTAACCCTGACCAAACAAAAACTGTCACACGTTCGGGCAGACATGTCCATTTTCCTAAAAAACTGGCATCTTATATTACTTACTGAAATTGTTGATAAATTGTTCATTTTGCATACTACACATTATGCCTATATTTTGTTATATATTGCAATTTTATTTCATGTAAATATCCTTGTAATTTTTCTCCACAAGCGTGGATTCTGACACAGATAGTCAAAAAAAAAAAAAAAAGTATACACTTGTATATCGTTTCTTCGGTACCCTACGTCACTGGGGGGATACTCTGTGGCAGCCGCAGAAAGGCAAGGGAGAAAATTCTTCGTTCGGAATGGCAGCTGGCCAGAGCCGTTGTCATAGCAGCGCAGACGAAAATGTTTACATTGCGTTTTTGTGTGTTCGAATACGATGAGTGTCAGAATCGACGTTTATCAATGTTCTACGAATAAAGGTAGTAAAGAGTTTTTAAGTGAGTGATTATATTATACGAGCGACTCACCACAGACTCAACACTTCGGTTCAACAGCTGCGAACTCCACACTTGTGCAATTCGGGATTTCGTAAATTAAACTTTGTATAAGTCTGTTGTCAATAGACTAGTAATGAAATATAACACATGATTAAAAAAAATGAAGAATCGAACTGTGATTATTCTTTTTATCAAATATTTAATTTTGATAATGATGAACAGAAATAAACGAAAGCATATTCATGACTGGAGTAACACAGTTGACGTTTATTCCAACAGAGCGAGAAATGTCCAGATCGTACCTGGATACCTTGCCAATGCTTTACTTATTAAGCTATCTGGACGATACCTGATTGACATATTCATAATGTGCTACTCCTGTCATGAATATGATTTATCCAGTTGAAAAAAGTTCCTTCCCTTCATTATAAATGAGAGCATGTGAGAAAGGTTATAATGAGAGCCGACATTTCCAATTTGAACGGTGCTACTTCACACTAGTGTGAGTATTTACGGTTAGTTAGGAATGAGATTGAGAATACTTATGATGGTGAATGTCCCTTCCAGGGCTTAAAAAATGTAGGAAATTTACTGATTTGTTTTTAATTTGCTCGGCAAATTACGTTTTTGTTCATATATTTTTTTCACAATTGTTATTTTATTGTAATAATTAATAAATAATTAAATAGTCTTCTACATTATCCTTCCCCTATGAAAATTAAAACGTCTTCTCCCCCAGTAAATAATCAACAGAGCTTAAAGAGTTAAATTATATTTTAAATTCAAAAGATTAAAAGATCAAAATTTTTCAATTGTTTAAAATTATTAAATTTAAAATTATGAAAAAAATGTTAAAATGGAAAAATATATTAATTTACAAAAAATTATTACATTTATTAGAATTTTTTAAACGTTTTCTGCCCTACTTGCTATTCAGTATTTGCAGTAACTAATCAATCATCAAAAACTATAATCCCATCCCCACCTGAAATTTATGCTACTTACCATCGATGATTTTCGAGAAACACCATTCCCGCAAAAGACGGCTACTTTGATGTCAAAAGTTCAGGCCAATCAGATTTCGAGATGTCAAAACCTAGTTGGGAAAACCAAAATATGCATCTGTCGAATTTGCTCAATTACACCGTAATCAAGGAGGATACGAAAAAAAATGTAATTACAAATTTACGTATTTTTGTCCGTAGAATTTGAATCTGCAATAAAAAATGGGAGTTATTATTCAAGATTTCAAAGTTCGATTTCTCTGACCCCACGGGAGTCGGTTGAGGGTGTCAAATTTGGTATCACTGAGTAGCTTTTTAAAAAATATTTAACATGTGTTTTTTTGTTTTTCAATCTGATATGTATTTCTCGCGTTATTCGACTGTTTCCAAACTTTTCGGACCCCCTGTATATATATATATATATCACATATATTCCTTCTACACAGCGTTTTGATATAAAGAACCATAACAAATACAAAAATAGAAAATAGAAAATATGATATGTTGACAATTGAAAATAAATTTTCCAAATTTAAATTTTGAATTTTTTTCTTTAGTGTAAATTAACAAGTATTTATTTCTGCGTTAAATTTTAAGCCTTGTTAATTACAGTAATCGCATTCTTTTATCTTTTATTCTTTTATCTTTCTTTAAAAAATGCTGACATTTAACTTGATAAATACAGCTCGTAAAAATTCTGCACAACGTCTGTTTTGTTTAAAGTTTTCAGGTACAATGTGACTTTAGAAAAATCCAAAATAACTCTGAAATGACATTAGGGGAAGCAATAAAGACTTTATATGTAACACTGTTTCTAAGTTTTTGCTTATAAAGACTTTTTACATGAATAGATAGTTTTCAAATAGTACCAGCATTAAAGATAATGAACCAACTTATTATTGATTTTTCATAAGTACAATGGGGTGGGCTAATAAGTACACAGAGAGAAAAGGGTAATTAGGGTCTAGTGATTCCCCTGAACTCTAAATTATGTACAACAAAACGATTTGCTTTATGATGTCCCTTTTAAAGACTGACATTAAGAATTATTATTATTAAAGTTAAGCATCCAAAAAAAATTACAAAATATGCTTAAATATATTTCTTATCACTTATTAACTTGTTTCATTCAAGAAAAATAATAAGACGTTTAGCAAATTACTTTTTTTAGTAATTTACCTAACATCAGAAGCAATCACATCAGGAGATAAGAAGTAGGTTCAGAGGATTTGTTACCTTTTTAAGCGACAAAATATTTATGTAATAATTCTAACTTTCTTAAAACTCATAAATGTGTGTCAGTAGATACACATAAATCAACGTTCATTGGATGTACAAATTATTTGTAAAAAATAATAAAAAAAATACAACAGGCCTTTAATAATTAGATCGAATTAATGCCGGATTTGATTATAAGTAATAATGGTAAAGAGGTAAAGCTCATTGTCTGGAAATAAATTCTAAAATTTAAAAAAAAATTATTTACTGTAATTGATAAAATAAACACTTGACTGAATGTAGAAGTCATTAATACAAAACTAAATGCACTACATAATTAGACACTTAAATCAATGCATTCAATTAATAGTAAATATAATTTAATAGCAGTTAAATTATCGAAAAATGTAAAAACACGCTCTCCAAAACCATTATGATATAGAGTTGCCGTACCAAATAATAAAATTTTCTTGAGAAAAATAGTCTGTTGAAGAAATTTTAATGACGTTTAAACTGCTCGTCAAAAGCGATTCAATATTTTCCCGTTCAGTATTATTTTTAATTGCTGCCGAAAAACTTTAGTCCCAATTAGTTATCATTTGTACCATTTAGTTAATTAGTAGAAAAGGTCAGCTGAATACTTAAAAAAAAGGAAAATAATATGTTAAATTTGTTACTGATATGAATGAAAAAAAAAATAAGATACCGATAAGGACAAAATATTGTTTCATTTTCTTTTATAGGGTTATCAGGAAAAAATCATCCAATTACAAAATTTAATATTTTTCATAATTACAAACAAAAATTATAATTAATGTGTCATTGTAAAGTAAAAATGGTAAATTTTTAGTTTGCAACATTGTCATTTCGCAATAGGTGACAGCACTGTTGTCATTAAGCTGTTTTTTGACATTTTGAAAGTAAGTGGAAATCGCGTCTGAGCAGGAGAAGTCTCTTTGTGTGCTTTCCTTTGCAAGATGTCAGCCAGCAGGGGTGTAGTGAAGGGTATACCGAGATATATACAGTATACCTTCTGGATTTTTTAAGAAGCTCCGTATACCCTCTGTTCCTCAAATAAAGCAATAGCGTAATACTCTAGCCGTGAACTTTCCTGACTCGAGCGTATGCCCTCTGCTTATAGCGTGTACCCTCTGGTATTTTTAGGACTACAAAACTGTCAGTCAGTAATCACTATTCAGCGTGAATTTTGGAGGAAGTTTACAATTTTCAATAAGATAGTGCACGGCCATATTGGCATTTGGATTATCGTAAATTTCTAAACGGAGAACTAACTACCATACCATTGGATTGGTCGCAGTGAAGCCAATGATTTGGTACTGGACAGCTACCCTCCTAGGTCACCTGACTTAATGTCTCGGGACTTCTTCCTTTGGGGACATGTCAAAGATCTTGTGTTCATACCTCCTTTGCTTGAAAGATTTTTCGAACTTTAAGAATGCATTTGTGATACTTTACAAACAGTTAATAGTGAAGCATTACAACGTGTTTGGCAAGAATTGACATATTGCCATGATATTATGCGGCTGACTCAAGGAAGTCATACCAAAACTTTTGAAAAAAAAAATGAGACAATAATTATAATTTTCTGATTGTAATTATAGAAAATATTAAATTTTGTAATCGAGTGATTCTTTCTTGATAATTACGATACACCCCGGTTACAGAACATCGGTGAAAACCGTTTTAATTATTCATAATTATAATAGATTTTTCACATTTAATCAGAGTTGCCAAGTCCCCGGCTTTTTGCGCATCACTATTATCTTAAAGAAAATCTCGTCCTTTTAAATCGTCAAAATGTTCCAAAAAACACTAGAACGGCGGCGAGGGGTCATTTTGACCCTTGCCGAATGAATACATTTCGATTCGAACAAGAATTTTTTTTTTAATATAAGATTAATATATGCTGCACAAAAATAACTTAAATAAATAACTTTAATAGTTCTAAATAAACATTCTGATGTGAAACATTTTTTATAAAACTTGAGCAAAATTTCCCGTCGTTCTAGTGTTAAATAACACAACATTTTCTGTATTAGAATACAGGTATCCTAAAAGCCGGAGACCTTTTTATGGGACTTTTTTTGGCAACTCTGCATTTAACACCTCAACGGTCGCACTAAAATATGGTTTAAAAATTAAAATTGCTTATTGGGATCACTTTTTTGAAAAAGAAATATTCACAGTATTTAGTGACAGGTAAAATGATATCATAATAAAGCCAATTACACTATTTTGTAAAACTGGTGGGAATCAAACAATCTGAATAAAAGACACAGCCCGTGAATATCGCGGGAGCGAGAATTAAGGGGTTTATATATTTTTAGAATGTACTCTAGCAATAAAAAAAGTCATACTTATGCATACATATATTAATTCTTTCAAGGACGGTGTTTACAAATGTGGCCACTTAATTTTAATTCCAAACTGCCAAATGGCGCCTTTAATATTTCAATAAAATTTTTCTTTTATAATGTACGTGAAGAAACGCAAGTATTAATTTTCCAACAAATTCGTTTGTATTTTCTTGTGTCGTTCAATCATTTCACTTTTTTAAAAAAGAATTACTCTGCGGCTGAAAGAGTTAATAAATATACAACATATTTTCAAGAAAACTTTTAAAAATTAATTATGAAATGCTGTTCTATAATTTGATACATATCTAAAACCATGGAACTATTAATAAAGAGGAACTGACATATCCTTAAAATAGTGAAGTCACAACTGTAACCGCTTTCGCAGGGGTTGATTAACGCCTGTGGAAATACTTCCACCAGTAAATTTATGTAGAATTTTCCTCCCTATTTAAATGCCTTGTTAATGCAAAATTTCAATCATAAATAACGGCAGAAACAGGTTTTAAATTTTCCTTGTGGCAGTTTAGATTGGCGGATGTCAGGCAAAGCGTTATAAGTAAGCGTCCTATCTTAAATGGGAGAAGTAACCGCAAGATTAAAAGCGAGGTCACATCAAAAAATGTCATGCGCCACGTAGCGGATGGAGTGTGAACTACAGGTAGATACCTAACAGTTTTCTTACTCACACCACTAAAATTGTAAAGTTTTTTTCACCTTGATTAATAACTGAAGTGTCCCTGACAAGGTGCAGAAAACTTCGTGACGTCAAGTGCATCTGGATGCCCCTCTCGCTACGCTGTCATTTTGCAATAAATGTGGCAAACAAAAGCTATTTCCATGAGTGGCTAAAGATTTAGAAAATACGCGCCACACTAAAAGCCCGCGTATGTGAATTATCACCCCGTCCACAAGATGGCGCAACTGTGTTAATTTACGCCGGATCCCAGTATTAAGTTTTCACGTTACTTATATCGCTTTGGATGTCAGGCACTGCGTTCCCGCCATATTGTGACAACCAGTGAAACAAACTGGCTATTTTGCCAGGCAAACGGACACCGGTAAAAGCAAATAGAAAGTTTTACCACGTTTGTTCGAAAATGTTTCCATGAATAACACGCTTAAATAAGATGAGATTTTCTATTCAATTTTTGTGGGTTGTTTGCCTCGGCAGTAATAAGAAACTGTAGATCCGATTTTAAAAAAGCAGCCGCCATCTTGTAACGACCTCCTCAGTTACTTCACTTGTATCCGGTAGATCGTACACTATATGTCTCCTCCTTTTTATTCATAACTCCATTCTTTAAATCACAGTGGAAATTTTTGTTTTTGCTTTTATTATTTACAAGGGTATATGCCCGGTTACCTGCGTTACAGAATATATTGGGTCGTTCGGAAAGTCGTGTCGTTTAGGAAAATCAATTCGTACCGCATAATTCTGCCCGGTAATTATTAGATAACAACAACAATGGAACAATAGAGCAGGTGTATGGATTCCCTAGCTGCGTGGCAACTTTACATCCAGGCTAAGAGTAAATCGTGTTTCAATGCAATGGGAGCCTTAGAAAAAAAGAGTGTTTAAACGCGGCTAGTAGCCACGAAAAAATAGAGAGTAAAAAACTAAAAAGAAAGACAATTTTTAATAGAAAAAATTGTTAGTATAACTAGTAGAGAGAAAAAAAAAGTTCCATATGATCCACAAAAATGTCCAGGACAGGCGAAACAGCTACCAAAGGAAGCCCCATAAAAAAAAAAAAAGACTCAATACAGAGACCATACATTAGTTTAACACAATTAAAAACAAAGTAAGATACGGTAGTTTATAAAAAATGAAATATTTACATATTTACAGAAAAGAGAGATTAAAGTTTATAAGAAAATGCACAAAAGATAGGAAAATACAATAATAAAAAACATCATTGAGGAGAGTTCAGACTAACAGGGAATTATTAGATATTAGCAATCAGAATCAATATATAATAATTAAATGAAATAATTTTCCGGTGCGAATTGGTTTTCCCAAACAAACACGACTTTCTGATCGACCCAATAGGTGAAATGATTTTATTTTAATAACTATAACATATTTTTCCCATTTAATATATTTTTAGTATGCACATTAACAATACTAGCAATTAACCTATATGAAAAAAAACAAAACAATTATGGGTTTAAATAAAGTTAGAAATTGATTAAAAGCGATAGTTTTGTATTGGCCTCAGTTTTGATTTTGTTAATTTAGGTGGTTTAAGTGCATAGTTAAATTGGGTACTTGTTAGTTATCCCGTCGACCAAATTACTGTCGCCAAATTGTAAGATTAAATGCCAATAATAGTTGATCGTAAATGTCACATTCACTTGACAACACGTGTTTAAGACATCAAAGGTTTTTTATTTCGACGTTTTATTTGTATTTTTATTAATGTTATACTAATTTATTTGTTTTTTCGTTATTTAAAATAAAACTTATGTCAATTTGTATAATTTGGCGAGTGGTTTGGCGATTTATATAATTTGGCGAAATTGGTCGACGGGATAACTAACAAGTACCTTAAATTGCATGTGTGAAATTTGTGTTTAATGTGTAATATTTCATTTATGTATTTATTGATTATGAATGTTTTAATTGCATTAAGGAACTGGAAAAAATGCTGAGTTATTTATATTAATTTAAATGCAAACTGATTTACTTTTCGTAAACGTCTGCACGTGATAGAGATAGATTTAAAATAATTCATGCCTGAAAATTATTTTAAAAACAATAGAAACTAAATAAATGGCGATAGATTTTTGAAACAAATTGCGATCAAAGAAATTTTGTTTGAAAGAAATATTTTATCTCCTATTCCATGGTGTAAAAATTTAAAATTGTACCGTGTTTAGAAGTTTTTAAAAAATGCAGTAAAAGATCAATTTTATCGTCTGCTGTTGCCACCGTCAAAATGACGTGAGCGATATGCACGGGCACGTTTGTCCTATATAATATAGATAGGAAGAGGGTATTAGAGAATATAGAATTATTTCCAAATCGAAATTATTTGATTATATCACAATTTGAACAAAATTTTACATTTATAAATTTGATAATTTAAGATAAAAAAAAGAAACGAATTTTCCATATCTTATAACACATTTTTTTATATAATTCTGATGTAAATTCTACAATTATGCGTATTTTAAATGATTTTAAAAAGTGCATTTTAGTTAATCGACGCCATCTAATATATAAACATAATTTTGAATGGTAGTATATCCCTGTTTAAATAACCACCATGAGATTGCAAATTTACTTAACTATACAAGTTCTATTTTGAAATACAGTGAAATATTCATAATTTATTCTGTTTTTTTTTTTTCAAACTACGAAATTTAGTACAATGTGCAAGTACACTACGGTTGAAATAATTAATTAGTTTAAATTATAAAAAAGATAATATAAGTTAAAAGCTAAGAAGCTAATATTAAATACCAGCAAATATTGCAAAATAATATTCATTATTAAAAATGTTAGCTAATAGTTTTAACTCATAACTGCATTTATTGCTAGAAACGTAACGTATATAATAAAACAAAGCTAAATAAAAGCAATTTTGTTTTAAAACTTATTACAGTAATTAGAGATGACAGATAATTAATTATCAAACATAAATGTGATAACTTTTAGTCTTACTTTTAAACTTTTAATTTCAGTAACACACAATTAAGTATCATTATACACAATTAAATGATTGTTGGTGCATCATAATTAGGTGAATATTTAAAAATTAGCTAATCACTGAGAAGCATTATGTAATATGCTCCTATAAGTTTACTTCGTTTGAGAGATTTATACATCATTAATTATATCATTAATTTCTATTGTACTTAAATGTACACTGCATTTTACAGTAATCTATAGATATTTGAGAGCATTCGATATATCTTTAGACTGACATAATAATTATGCATAAACACATCATTGTGTCTTTTTTTTTAAATCAAGCATAAATTATATGAATGCAAGGTTTTTCTTTTCCTCTATGTAATTATGAATTACTTAGGTAAATATCGACACATTTTTAATCATGCTTTTTATAAATATTTCATAGCTAAAAATTTAAAAACAGCATTTGTAAAATATATTGGCTTAGTTAAAAATGTATATATATATATATATATATATATATATATTTCCCCCTTTTGTCAATACTACTTTTATAAACTTCAAAAGTTTATTTTATAAAAGTGTAATTTTGCGAAAGTTTCTTTTCACCTGAAAGAAAAAATAATTACTTTTCGATAAAAGTTCTTTTAACCAAAGTAATGAAATGAATGATCAGAAATATTTAGAGTGAAATAAAAAATCATTTTATAAAAAATAGTTCGTATTTTATAGTCTTTAGTTCTTCGGAGTTGCTATGCTAGACATTTATTACAAATATTACTTGAACTTCCTTCTATGCGTCTTTAATACTTGACTACCGCAAAAAAAATAATAAAATAAAATAAAATAAAGTTAAAAGACCCGTTTAAACATTTTCAACGCTTGCCGGAGCTGCATCATAATGTTGAAGAATAGTACCTTAAAATTTTGAAAATAGTTTAAATTTCACTGAAACGAAAGATTTAAAATGCTCGGAAAATGCTTAACGACTTACTAAAACTTTGTAATTGGGGGGAAAAAACGCTAAATTATTAGAAGAGCTAAATTTTACGAGACTTCCAAATCATTAACTTTTATGAGAAAATCCAGACTTATCTGTTCTTTTAAAGTATTAGAATTTCAAGTAAGTAAATTTTCAAGAGTTTCAAATTACTTTAAAAAAAGGTTGGGTATAAAGCTGAGTTAGGATTGTCGTTTAACGAACTGTATTGGATGAGATAAGATTTGTCATACAATTACAGTAGTAGAAAGATAAAAGATCATAAACTGATATAGTCTTTAAAAGAATTTATCCGATAATATGCATATTTCCTATGATTCTTTATGGTACATAGTAATATATTATTATTTTCATAATGACATTGATACAAAGACTTTAGTTAACTTTTAATTTATACGAAAAGGGTGCATTAAAACAAAAGTATTACATTTTAATACCTAATATAACACATAGAAGAACTTGCTACGATTTAAAGTTTTTATTACACCACGTGATAATAGGTCCCTTCGTTCCTGCATATGTTATGCTTCAACAGATAACACCTTCAATATTTAATTACTTTTACTGAAGACTTTCGGTGTAAATTTTCTCTTATCTGTCTGTCCTCGTTTTTCCCATTTCTTTCTGGATGTTAAAAAAACTGTTTAAATGTAGACTTTATTTTACTCAACTGTTATAAATAATTATTTTTGAGAAATAAAACGAAAAAACTTACTTTATATATTTTTATTAGAACTAGATTAGCATAATCAACAACAAAAAATCTTGGCTTCTTTAAAAAACAAAGCACTGAATATGCAGTGTTTATTTAATTAATTTATTATTTTTATTTATTTTATATGAACTAATTTATTTATGCTTTCTATATCAAAACTTTTTAAGGGAAGCCTGAAGTGATACATTTCTCTTTTGTTATCAGTATTATAACTTCTTATTTCTGGGTTTACAAGAGTCTTAAATTACTTATAAGAAGCTAGTTTTATCGCAATAATGCCGAATTAAATTAAATATCAAGCGAGATAGGATTTCTTAAAAAATCCAGTTACAAATAAGATAAGAAGGTAAAAATGGATACAGTTTATAAAAACATTAAGAAAATGTTAAAAAGAATATATATTGGTCTGTCTGACTTTAAAAATTGTACCGAGAATATGTGCAATATATATATATATATATATAAATTAATAATAATAATAGGGTAAGGTGCCGTATTATCGTCCCCAAGTCACTTTTAAGGCCTTGGAAGTTGTAATTTTCAGTGAAAATCTACCAAATTTGGATTTTAGATAGACTAACTATCCCCGCACATAGAAACATAGGCAAATATCATACAAAAAAATGTTAACAATGGGAAAAATTGTTTTTTCAAAAGTATCTAAAAAATGCAAAATAAAAAAAAATGGTCCCAATTTCGCCCCCCCCTCCCCCCCCCCCAAAAAAAAAAAATCCAATACGCCGAGGCTTAACCCGTTCGAGAGCGGTGTCCTTAAAAAAGGACACCTAGTTTTAATTCCAAAACTAACAGACGGCAGCAAGAATATTTAATTAAAATTTTCATTCTATATAATGTACATGAAAATAAGCAAGTTCCTATTTTCTAATAACTTCGTTTATAAATTCTAGTGTCAGTCCATTATTTCATCAGTTTATAAACATAATTACTCCGCGCCGGTAAGCGTTAACTTATAACTAAATCAAAATTTATTTCTAAATGAGTAAGTGATTTAATTCACATTAAAATAAGACACAAAGAAATGTACTAATTATCAGTGGAAGAATAACATAACGAAACATTAGCCAACCAAACATGAGGAAAAAAATTGAAAAAAATGCCATGAAAAAGCTTTCCTAATTTCGTCCCTGGGACGAAAATAAGAGCTGCAAGGGGGACGAAATTGGGGTCACGCTTCTTCCCAATATGATGGAGCTTCAGTTCCCGTAAGATGAACTGAACGTCCTAAAACTCAATGTGTGCTACTGTCAGAATCTTACCAACGCAAAATACATGCAATGAATAAGAAATAAATACAGTGCAGTAAATAACGTTCTACAAACGACGTAATAAGAACTCAGGTCTTCTAAAAATAGGAAATTCGCCGTCTTTAATTTATGTATGCGTCTTGGCGAGCAAAATTTTCAAACCTGACCTCTTTTACTTTACGTCCCCTGTGCCTTGCGTCATAAGTGGCCCCACTTTCGCAGATGCGGGGAAGTTAAGGGTTACGGGGACGAAATATGGGCACTTTACCCTACTTTCGCTTTTGATAGGTTGCATCGTACATTCAGATTCATTATTATTTCAGTTTTACTGATACAAACAACCTGCTAAACTTTCTCACCGTATGTCAAAGAAAATGATTTTAATATGTAAAAAATGCATTTAGATGAAAAAATGAACAATCTTTTTAATATCTCTATTATGCACAAGGTGTTTAATAACGTTTGAAATGCACTTTTTCCTGCTAGAGATTAGTTAACAAAATCAATAGTGCAGTGCAAACATTCTCATAAATTTAAAAAACAGGTTTATGTTTATAAAACTACGCTAATTAAAGAATGTTACATTTCTAAAAATTTTATACGACTCGACTGATTCAAAATCAGACATTTAGAGAAAAATATTTTTCTAGTGATCCAACCAGAGTTTTACTAAAATACAAACCTGAAACGTTGAAATAAATTCAATTATAATAAAGGGATGACGTATCACTTTTTCTTACCATTTAACACTAGAACCGCCGGAAATTTTACTGAAGTGTTATAAAAATATTTTTCACCGGAAATTTTAATTAAAACTACTTAACTTATTTATTTTACTTATTTCTCCGTGGTACATTTTAAACTTATTTTAGAAAGAAATTTCTGGTGATAATCGAAATATTTTTATTTGGTAGCGGTCAAAATGACCGCTACGGCGGTTCTAGTGTTAAAACATAGATGCCAACATCTCTTAATTATTCCGGAGTCTGATCAAAGATGAACACGTTTACAATCAGAAATTTTATATAACTAAAAATTTCTAAATGAAATTGAAAATGTACTTCATAGAAAGAACACACGTTTTCTTATATATTTTTTCCGGTTTGAGCATGCAAATTTTAGATCAGACTCCGGAATAATTAAGAGAGGTTGGCATCTATGGTTAAAATGAAAATACATCAGTAGAAATTAGGGTAATTCATAAATTGACGATGACAAATTTTCTACTCTGAATACCTTAAGAAGTGTGAAAAAGGTGTTTCGCATATAAGGTTGATGTGCAAATAATGGCCATCGTTAAGGAATTTCTTTAAAAAGTTTTTTTTTATTAATAAGCATAATTATTATGTTCCAGTTTTTTTCAATATTATATTAATCCATCAACAATATTTAACCATTCTCATAGTCTCATTTCGCAACATGAATCAAAATTTAATTCTAAATAACAGAAATATATAAAAACAGATAAAATAGCAGTAATGGATACTCTTTGTTCCAGTAATGGACACCTCGACCTCCTGTTCCATTAATGGACACCCCCATAAAAAGTAATAAATATAATTGTTTTTTTCACTGCATTTAGAACTAGAATTTAATGAAAGCATACCAATGAAACAAAATAATTATTTTCAAATAAATTTAACAATTACGATACCAGTAATTAATAAAAGTGTGATACCAGAAATTAGGATTAAAGTTGGTAAATATCCAATAAAATATGAAAAAAATCAAAAATAAATAATACATTGTTATACATAATTTAAGTAACACAATGTATATTTTTGAAGTGTGAAACACAGTATATTTTGAAATTCAAATTTAACATATACAGTTCTCAGCAAAAGTTTAGACAATGATCATTTATGCTTCTGTAGTAAGAAGAATGTAACGAATTGTTGAAACCCAACTGTCATATATTAATGGGGACTTATATTTCATACACAAACAATAAATTTTAATTTATACACATTACATAATATATAATGACAAGAAAACAAATTTAACATTGTTGCAAAAGTATAGACAATTTGTCTGTTAACAGAAAAGTATCCATAAATTAAATTCAAACTGCACCTACATTGTCTGCTATTAATGCAACAATGTGAGTTCCCATCGAAAAAAATAAATCCTGCATCACTTGGTAGTCCATTTCGTACCAAACACGTTCAACAGCAGATCGAAGTTCATTATTGAGGAGTATTGTCAAAAAATGCATAAACCGTATGAGATATGATGCCACAAAAGTTTTCGATTGGTTCAGATCAGGGCTACACACGGTCCAGTCGAGAACAGTAATATTTTAAGAGTTAAATTATTTTTTTTATTTGTATGCAGCATGAATAGACGCATTATCTTGCTCAAATGTATACTTTGGAAGAGCTAAAAGTTCACCAAATGGCTTTCCAATGTATGTATGTAGTCTTACGCTGCTTGGCGACCATTGAGAAACTCAAGAGATACTTGAGAATTAAAACAAAGTGAGGCCCAAATCATTAACTCTTTCGAGGGCGGTGTCCTTAAAAAGCACACTTAATTTTAATTCCAAAACTGACAGACGGCACCAAGAAGAATTAATTAAAATTTTCCTTTTATAATATACGTGAAAATAAGCAAGTTCGTGCTTTCTAATAAATTCGTATATAAATTCTGATTTCAGTCCATTATTTCATTAGTTTTATAAACAGAATTACTCCGCGACCGAAAGGGGTCAATTTGTTGTGAGATTTCAAGGATCGTTGTTTTATCATTTTCATGTAAACTAATGTACATCTTTCTATAATTCATCTACGAAGTAACCGTTGACACAGAAAGCTCTGACTCACTTTTAATGCGATTAGCAGTCATCATTTGTCTAGATACCAGTTTATGGTTCCTTCTATAATCTCGTTTTCTGGCCACACGAGGTCTCCTAGATTTATGTTTTGCTTTGAAAGAGTCACCCTTAGACAGTACTTAATAGATAGACTTCTTTGAACGATTCAAAGTGGCTGAAATTTCTGAAAAAGCCTTCCCTTTCGATTTCAGCTTCCATGCTTTAATTACTTAATCTGACTGAAAATTTCTAGCTGCGGCATCTTCACTAACCGATATTATCGCGAGGTGCATTTAAATATTTCATGTATGTGACGTCATAAGTTTGAAATTTGAGTTTTTCCGTCAACAGTTGCCAAAAATCAGAAAAGTGTCTAAACTTTTGCAATATGCAAATTTCACTTTTTTCAGTTAAATTAAATAATATCCTGCATTAAAACCGTTATTTTTGTCCTAAAACATTTGAAATACATTAAAAAATAAATACAGCTATTTGTATAACCCAAGTGTTCGTACTTTTTATTTAAAGATTAAAAATCACCAGTGTCTAAACTTTTGCTGAGCAGTGTATGAACACAACGAATTTAAAATATTTCATGATTTATTTAACAAATTTAATTTTAAGCTATTTAACATATTTACTGTTAAATACAAACATACTGGTTTAACGTATGCGTAATGGCGTGTTTTCTCCGTACTTATCCAAACAAATAGAAAGTAAAAAAAAAAAAAAAAAAAAAAAAAAGAACATGAAATTTTATCCTGCGATTTTATCCTTTTTGAGATCCTTTTAAATCTTTCTTTACAGATTTCAGTAACTTTTATTACGCCACTTCGAAATTCAGACAGCAGTACAGTTCATTCTTTGAACATGTTGTGCATATTTTTATTTTTATTTTGAAAATATTTTTTTAAAGTTCTATTTTAGGAATTTTCGAAAATTCATCTGAAAATTAAACTGAAATAAATTAATAAGGAAAATTTGCCGTTATAAGAGAGCTGTGTAATATTTCAAAATGCACATTTTTAAACTTTAAAACGCAAACAATAACAGACATATTTAAAAAAATAAATATTTTATTTACGTTTAATGCAAAAATAAACTTTCTTTTGTTTGTTTGTTTTTAATTCCGGAAAAGTCTTTATTTCTTTAGGATTATTATTCTAGATTTGGTGTGTTTGAAAGTATTTCCGTTTGTCAACAAAATTATTATTTGTTGAAAAAAATCTGGAAGGGTTAGAATTGGTTTACGATGGTATATAACAAACACTATATAAAGGTTATCAATCAAAATAACATTTCACTTTAAAATCTGCTGTTTTTAATGATAAAGATATTTTAAAAATGTAAACAACATACGTAATACATGATAAAATGTGTTACGCTACTGCTTAAAGGAGTTCTTAATTTACTTGGAAAAGGTTAGTCATATTTATTTCAATTAGAAGTGTTATAATTTTTTCTATAATTTGCTTCTTGGGTGCGTTCGTAATTATATGAATACGTATCACATACAGTCTTCAACTGGTCCGTTTGTCTGCCTGAATATAACAGCAGAAAAACCATCCAATCTGATGGTTTGGAATTTATTAGAAATAATCATTTCAGAATTTTGTCGAGTCATTTGAAATTTCATGAAAATTGAATGAAAATTTAAAAAGATATTAATAAAAGTTTACTTCATTCTATTAAATCCTGTCATACGTAATTAATTCAGTGATATCTTATGATAAGTAATGATTCTACGTTGCAGTGTTGATGACGTCCTGTTTAAGATGAAGTACTTTTATTTCCGTATAACTGAATTTATATATAATCGTAATAAATTTTGTATTCATGCATTTTTTCATAAGAGTGCAATAGCTATTGCACCAATACCTGAATATTTATAAAACTGGTTATAGTAAGAACGTACCTCATTTACCACGTTTGACGCACAACTTCCTATTTGTTTTAATTAAACATAAACTAATTATACTTCGGTTACTTGTCAGTGAATTACCGATGCATTATTACAGAATTAAATAGTGCATTATATCGCTGCAGTATTGAATTTCTTTCTAAAATTCGCATTATGAATTTTAGTGAAAGAATTACTTCTTTGACACTGAGCATTGAAGTAAAAGCATAAATACTTAATATTTTATTGGATTCTGTCCTGCGATATTTTACTTTAGATGACGTAGAATTAAAAGTATTTATTTATGTAAATTCACAATAGTTTTGAAGGAATATATACACAGAATAACTCAAATTGACCTTACATTCTTTACTATTCTTCTAAAATTGTTTTCATATTTCTAAATACCTTATACAATACAAACTTGTAACAGCATATTGTTACACTAAATTTTTGCTAACGTATAAGTTTAAGATTCACATATGCGGAAAAGTCGTTAGTTGTTTAAACTTTAAACATAAATAAAATGAATCGCTTAAGGAAAAATAATGCAATAATAAATATTATAATTTATGTTAATTTTAACTTTAACATTTTTTTTTTTAATATTGCGACAGTTTAGTATTATAAATTCTTTACGTAATTTTAAGACTATAAATTAAAACCAACATATAATTTAATCGCTATGATAAATTTTAACCTTTCAAATAAAAAAATAAGTTCAACATATACTTCTTATTTCTTATGTCCAGAAAAATGGAGACTTTTAGGTTCAAACATAAATGTCTCAATACTTGGGTGGTGTTTACAGTTGAAGAAATTTTCCTCAGCAGCGTGAAAAATATCCAGGCTAGGACTCTATCCCACGACTTTGGCTTCGCGCACCAAGACGAACAAGCCTGATTCAGTTCACTTATATATTGGTACTATTAGGTTGATATATAAATAATAAATGGTTTTTCAATACAAATGTAAAACGCTATAATTTTGTTTTCGAATTAAATAGATTTAATAGACGTAAAAGCCATTACAAATAATATATGTTTACGAGAGTAGTTATTACGATTTACAAAGGAGTGATTATTGTGACATAACAGTCTGGGCTCTGGTGGCGACAAACATTCGAAAGGAGTGTCCGACATTATCTTGATTAAACGAAAAATTTTTGGCACTAGAAGTTTTTTTGGTGTTTAAAGAAGTGTTAGTCGGTTAGCGAGAGGTTATTTGAGTACGGTGGGTGACGTAATATTTTGTAGGCTAACACGTGTAACTTTTGGAGGGGTCAATTGTGCGGCGTGAGTTACCGTTAAAATCGTACGGTACACACTTATCCCGTTTCTTCAGCTTGCCAATTAGCTCCAAGTGGCGACGAATACTGGAATGGTCAAAGTTGAGTTTATTGACAATTTCTCGATTTGTTTTGGTTGGATAAGTTTCTATTGTTGTCTTCAGTTGATCAACATCAACAACAGAAGGACGCCTGCAGCCACTCTTGTCTTGAAGCTCGAAATCTCCTCAACTCCTTTATTGAAACAAACGCCGAACTGTGCTTACATTAATGCTTACCTCGCCCCACAATTCATTAATGTTTCGCGTGTTTTGTGCTGTAGTGCGACCGAGTTTAAACTCCTAAAAATATATTTGACAAAAATTTTGTTTGACATCTCAACTTCTAAAATCAACTAATAGTCTAAAAAATTAAATAAAATAAAACAATTTCCAAATAAAGTGCTTAAAATAAACTTTGAAATAATACATAATACTGGCCACCAGGATTAAATTCTGCATACAAAAGGCTTATAAAATAATTTGCTTTGTGTAAAATCATGCATTATTTTTGCATCAACCTAATATCAGTGCAGCAAACACTGCGCATTGGTGCTTGAAGCCAAAGCCCCAGATTTAAATCCTAGCTTAACCCATTAACCGCTGTCGTTGCGTTCACGCAACAGTCAAAATAAGTGCTCATCCAATGAATTAATTACATTGGCACCACTATTTTAGAATTTATAAAAATGTCTTATTTATTGGCAGAAATTTTGCTATTTTAGTAAAGCGAAATTTACCTTACTGAATTTGTGGTGGGAAACTACTTTCAACAAGAAATTTGAAATTTTCTATCGTAATAGTTTTGGCGGTTAATGGGTTAAGAATGCTTCTCTGTGTTGGGAAATTGTCGCTTAACTTTAATCTACGCCCATAATTTAGTAAATTATTGTTGATTTTTCATGACTATTTGACGTATGAATTTCCATGGAGCAATAGTGTTTTCAAGTGTAGATTGTTTTCATCAAGCACAATGTGAGGTGGTCGCAGTATTGATGGTACAAACGTGTGATTGAATTGTGTCTGTCCGGTTCTTTTCTATAGTTCAGTGGAGCATTGAAACCAATCACCCAGATTCGGATCCTGACCTGGATACTTTTCACGCTTTTAGAAATATTTCGTGCAATTTTAACATCCAACTTAAGAATTCTAAACTCCTTTTTCAATTCCCAGAAGACATAAATTTAGACAATGGTACTTCTTAACGACAAGAATGTATTCCTACAAATATGAAAATGCATTTTTTTAATTTATATTTTGGGTATTTATTGAATTATTTATTAATGCCTGTTTTCTAACAAACATAAGCATTAATCTTGTTTTTTATCTTTTATCTAAGATTTCTAATTCAGTTCATAACACACAACTTCATTTTTATTTCCAATGCAAATTAAATTAAAATAATTTTCAAATGAGATGGAACATCTCAATAAAAATTACATTATTTTTCATTTCATAATATATTTCTTATTAACATCTGGTAAATAATATTCAACAACTTATTGCAGATTAAAATTAAAATCTTCTTATTTACTTAGAGATTTCTGAATTTTCTCACAGGACTAAAGCATTTAACAATTCATATCGCATTAAATATTCATTAATGCGTCTTTTTAAAGCTTCTTTTGTAAAATATATGCGGGGCATGTTTTGTTCATTTTAATGAATAATATATTTCTAAAGGTGTCTTCCTAAGTAGAAATACGAAGTACACTCAAAAGTATTTTTATTTATTTTCTGTTTTATTTGTAACCTGGGATATAAAACTTTTGTTTTATGTTTAACTGTTTCGAACAAAATTAAATACTGGAATAATTGAGACAACATTTTTGCTTATTAAAAAAAAAGAAACAGGGTAAAGTGCAGTAATTTACTAACTCGTGTCAACATATTATAAATGTTTTTCACTTGCTCTCTTATCAATTTAAGGTAATTTAGTATAGAGAGTATAATTTCAAAGTAATGTCGCATAGAAATTGTGTAATTAAGAATACCTCCAAACTCCTGTAATGACATTAAATATTTCCCATAAGATACTCCAAGTGATTCGACTAGATTTCCCATAATTATATTTGAATATCAGTAAATTTATTCATTAAGAGATTACTTAATGGATGATGAAATCCATTAAAATTAATCCTAAACGCCCATTATTTTGATACATTCTCTTTTGAGTTGTAAAATTAACAGTTAAGGGGTCTCGGGACTCTTAAAGCTTCAAAATTTTCGAAATTTTATTTTTTTTTTTAGATGATAAACTCTATCTTTTCTGAACATTTTGATATAATTGTTTCTTTGGCATTCCCATTAGAACAGAAGTTATGGCTTTTAGAATTATACCCGTTCAATAGCTGAAGTGGCATTTCCGAAATTTCGAAGTCATTTTTCTCCAAATGACAATTTGGGCATAACGTGCACAATATCTCAAAAACTTCTGAATATTTTTTCATAAAATTTCCAAAACATGTGTTTCACGTTAGTCTGTATAAATTGAGCCTAAAATTTTCTTTTTATTGATCAAAAAAATATTTTTTTAGGTGATTATACTGTTGAAATTTTCAAAATTTTGCATTAGCTAAATACAACTTTGTATAAAATAAACGGTCAAGTGCGAGTATTACTCGCACACAGAGGGTTCAGTACAATAATATATGAATTATTAAGTGTATTATTAAACAAATACCGTTGCTAAAAGAATACTAAGACTTTGTAAAAACTATACAACGTAGGCTTGGTATAGCTGTATAGTATACACGGTGCAAAGGCTGTCCCTTTAAGCTGAAAATACTTGCGAACGGAGAGAGCTACAGCTATACAAGTGAGGTAACGGTACAGTAAAGCGACTACGCCCGACATAATGCAAACGACATCAGCAATCCTAGTGGCGAATTTTGGATGGTAGCCATTGCAAATCGAAAACGAAAAGAGGTAGAGCATATTTTCCAGTTAGAAAGTTTTAGAGCATCAATTCATTAGTACGAAACGACATTTGGTTCACACGGATCAGATAAATCATCGCCTGCATACCCAAAAATGTCCGAAATCGATGAAAGACGATTCTACTTTGCCTATTCACATTCCGGAAATGTAGCAGTGCACAATTGCAGATTGTGACGTTGTACTGTGCTGTAATGTCTGTAAAGATTCAATTTCCAATGCATTTAAAATTTTAGAATAACCCTTTCAGGGCCAAAAGAATTCTTTTCGTAAACTGATAAAATAATTGACTGACACCAGAATATTCAAACGAATTTCTCAGAAAATAAAAACCCGCTAATTTGCACTTTCATTAAAAAAGCAAAATTTTATTAAAATATTCTTGGTGTCATTTGTCAGTTTTGGAATTAAAATTAGGTGGCTAGACCGTCTAGCCACTGCCCTTGAAAGGGTTAAATCTATGTCGTCGTATTGAAGAGGCTTGCAATAGAAGTTCCACACTGAGAAATGTGCATGCTTAATTACTCTCACGAATACAAATGTGTACCGTGCGTAATGGCGAACTTTACAAACATACTAAATATTAACTTTTTATCACTGTAAGACAGTTTGTCTTTTTTTTGTGTGTGATGTTATCAAAATGTATTGAGATAAGTACGTATTTATAGCATAAATTGTGTGTATTTCTTCATACTTCTGACTACTCCATTCAAACGTTTAAACAAAATGGAGTGCATCGAAGATTTATCTTATTCATGTAAACCAAATGTCGTATTCTACTAATTAATTGATTCTCTAAAACTTTCTAACTGAAATTTTGCTCTATAGCTTTTCGTTTTCGAATTGCAGTGGCTATATTCCAAATTTCGCCAATAGGTTGCACTGTGGTCGTTTTCATTAAATCGGGCGTAGTCGATTTACTGTACCGTTACCTCACTTGCATAGCTGTAGCTCTCTCCGTTCACAAGTATTTTCAGGTTAAAGGGACTTTCCTTTGCCTCTGAATACTAAAAAAGTATAAATGTATATACCATGAAAGTTCAAAGATATATGGAACCTAAATAAAAGCAAATATAGCTATTGTGTTTATTTGTTATTCTATATGGGTTTTTAGTTAACGTTTAAAGACATGGTAGGTGTATTGAGAGAGCCACTCAATGGAAACTAGTCGCGAATCCCATAGCATTTATGTGATTAATTCTCATTAAATTAGTCTGTTTTTAAAATAATTTGACGTTTATTGTTGTTATACTGCTACTGGGCATTGCATTACATAAATATATCCTTAAAATTTGTTATCTAGGCTTTAAAAGCCAATGGAGCATAGAATACGCCGTCCCTGTCATTATGTATGTCCGAACCGTCCGTGTCTTTAAGGGTTAATATCTTGGCTAATTACCGACGATTTTTTCCGAAATTCATGATCAACAATGCTTTTATACTTCTGCTACGATAGGTATATCCAGCTCTACTCAACACTTTTACTGAAGCCCGTAAATCGAGATTTGAGTGTAACAGATAAATGCGAATTTTCTCAAAAACTATGTGACCTAGGGTAATCGCTATAATTTTCCTGCAAGGTTTAAATTAATGTCTACTACCTCTAATTTTTTCATAATTTTAGTGTGAATAGATTCAGAGTTATATGGGGTGGGGGAACATATTACTGCACTACATTTTCCACCATAACTTTGAAAATATAATACCTAAAATTAAATGAAATATATTTTTGATTTCAGCGTAACGATAGCTTTCACACGATACCCTACGCTATATACAAAGAAAAAAATTTTCTTTTCAAGTAACTTAATTAGCCCCTGTACATTTTTCCTAAATTTATTCATGAATATTTATTAATCTGTAAATATGTGGGTCAATAATCTTTATTACTTCCCCCAATTTGAACTTTCCATGTTGCATAGTTTACGAGTAAAAGTGCTGTGACAGACAGACAGACAGACACAGGAGTGATCTTATCATGGTTCCGTTTTTACTTTTTAAGTACGGAACCCTAAAAATATAAAATTGTTTTAGGGAAGACTAGAGAGGTTTGACCCACTTTTTACAAAATGATTTTTTATTTTTTATATATTGCACGTAGAATAAAGTTTTATATATTATTTCATTCGTTATACAATCAGGTATCAAAATAAAATTGCTACATAAGTCTAACAAATAAGAAATTTGAAAAATGATGGATTTTAATCATGAAAAAATAATGGATCAAGGCTCCCGACATATGGGAGGGTTGACCCATTGTATGGGAGGCTTGACCCACTTTGTTTTATATTGCACTATTTGTGAAGAAAAATAAAATCAGTTTAAAAAAGCAAAATAACTTCATTCTTCATGCTTTAATTAATAAAAAAAAAAAAAAAAAAAAATTTTAATATGAGGCGCAATCGCAAGTCAGGGGAGAAAATTTTTGTTTGAATTGAAATTAAACAGGTGTCTAAGCAGATATAATTGTACAGCAGCGAAAATGAAATTTTAACATTTAAGGCAGTAGTCTGTTAGAGACTGGTTTCGTTTTCATAGTGTTTCATGTTATTATATCCGGATTTCGGAGCCACTGTCCCGCTTTTTTTATCTCCTTGTTCCAATTTTTGGGACACTCGATGTGACAACTGTAGTTGTCACATAGTTTGGCTTCACCCTGGTGAAATTTTTCTACTTACCTTCTTAAAGATTTTCCATTGGTGCTATGTTCTTTTGATTCCGCCGATATTGTGGCAAAGTTGCTTTATTATTTTTACCCCATTGTGGTACAAAGCTGCAATATACATGCCATGTAAGTACTTCATGTAAGATCTTACGCTGTGCATATTGCAGGAAAAGTTATTTTATTATGGTTTAAAGGTCCATTTTCACAATATATGTGGCATTAGCATATACACACATATATATATATATTTATTTATTTATTTATTTTAATTATAGATAACAACATTCACATTTTATTAGACATGACAATAGGGAAAAGTTGAGCAAACAGCATACCTTATTATAAATTGTTTTTCGATGTCAGAATTTCAAACAGAATTAAAGGTATAAGGTAGCCCACAATTATATGTATAATGTTTCGTTGATTGTAATAAACAAACTAGCATTTTAATTTACAGCAACATGATGGAACATAAACATTTGCAGGGTGTTCCAAAATTAGACCGACAAATTAAGAGAGGTGACAGAAGGCATCAAGAGGATGAAAACGTAAAATAGAACATGGAGTCGCAAACCACGCATTTAATCAAATATGCATTGTGTTCTACCAACACCACCTCGATCTTTCAGAAAGCCTTGACACGTGCCACGAAAAGTCACCCAAAGCAGGCAAAACAAAGAAACAAGTAAAAAAAAAAAAAAAAAAAAAAACCGTCTGTGTAAAAAGCGAACTAATTAATTATTTCTCATCAATATGAATCTCCTTTTTATATTGCTTACCTATTTATTTTATTTACTTGTATTGATGACTTTTAAGTTGTGTTTAATTTATAGTTCCTGTCTATAAACACTGTTTTGATGAGGTCTATAGATGCCTATGAAAGTTAGATTTGCAGTGAAGCTAGAGATCCTATCTACACAACTTCCAGGTTACGTAATATTTAAACGGAGCTTCTGACTGTAAAATAGTCAATAAAACATCGCCTTCATTTTGAAACATCTATTCAATGATATGCCACTCAATAGGGTGCGTAATTTTGTTCGTCTCTACCGCCATTTTATATTTTACGGCCGCCATATAGAATTTATAAAAAAGCTAGCCTACAACCATCGGACGGTTAAGACGAATCGATAGAAACCTCATTCATTAAAATCCATCCAGCCGTTCGGATGTTTCGAGGGTATATAGAAACCCACATACCCAGATACGGGTGAAACACATAACCCTTCTTGGCAGTCGGGTAAAAAGATCGTTCATTGGCTGGTGGATATCCACGAGCCTTTTTTTTTTTTGCCTGCTTTGTCTGACGTTTTCGTGACGCGTGTCAAGGCTTTCCCAAATATCTAGCGGGAGTTGGTTCTACCCTGACTCAGTTTGGGTTAACGGTAATAACTTTCAGAAAACAGAAATATATTATAATAAAACTTTTAATGAATATTCTCACCTCTGTCGTATATATGATAATATAAAAAAAGTGGTAGAAGTTTCCATTATAGGAGCCAGCAGTAAGCACTCGCCGCTCCACATTTTGGACCGCGATTACCCGTTCATACGATATCTTTGATTGCTTGAGCACTCTGATTTTACTGACCTTTTCGTGATGATATAATATTTCATACTTTTCTTTTCATTTCTTTGAGTTTTCATTGCAATGTTTTTTAATTTTCTCAAAATGATTAACGTCAACCCAAGTTCAGTTAGGATGACACACCCTGAATTTGTGACTAAATAAGTGGATTTCGAATACTTGTTCTAAGGCAATTTTTCATCCTCTTGATGCTTTCTATCAGTCCTCTTAATTTGTCGATCGAATTTTAGGACACCATGTATACCTTAATAGATATATACAAGGCCCGACTTAGGCTATGGTGAGCCCCGGGGCAAGAATCATTCTGTGCGGCTCTCTTCTGTCTATAGATTTATTTTTGTGAATAACGTGTGAAGTGTGTAGTACTAAACTTTATACATATTGTAAATGCATAAATTTTGTGCCTGGTACTGCTCACATCTGTATACAGAGTGTCACAAAAAGATGGTCACAATTAAAAAAAAAATACTAATAGGATAATAGTAGAAAAAAAATGATAGATTGGTTGATACGAATATTTCTTTGCAAGCTTTTATTTTGCTTACCTACAAAAGTTATAAGATGTCTAAAAGAAAATGCCCCAAATGGATCATAATTAATTGTTTTAACTTGTCACGTTTCGAGGAAAACGTTAATAAAGAATTTATTTTGAAAACAATAGAATACTAAGTTGTCATAATAAAATGTTAATCATTAGTTTTCTAATGATATAGTTTCTTTTTTGCATGGGTGGATAGGGTACTGGAAACAGAGAAGGGAAGGGGGACCGCACTCCCTTCCTAAATGTTTTAAAATATATTAATTTTGGTCACTTATGGATAATTTTAATCATTTGGCACCCTTTAATGAAAATCCTGACTATTCTCATGGGGGACCCCCTAAGGGGGGGGGGGGAGGTGCTGCCCCGCATGCCCCGCATAAGTCGGGCCCTGCGTATATACATAAAACACATATATAGGAATAGGCTCCGCAACAACGATAACACTCAATTAAATATGAAGAGGTACTTTTATATCCATAATAAGGCGAGGGCTGGTCGTGGATCATGAATTAATTACACCAACTAGCTTCGTCTCTGACCTATAACGTAAAAGCAAACCACATTTTAACTTGACAAACATTACTATCAGTATCATCACGCCGTTAAAAATCATCGAAAAGATCGTCTTAAATCGACGAAAGGCATTCTCTTTCTGTTAGTACGTTGCCCTTTTTTAATATGGAAGCAGAGTTTTCTTTTTATCACGCGATACTACCATCGGTTGCGTTCACTTCCTGTAGTTCAGAACCCCACATGCATTATGTTACAAATCATTGCAGTGATGGAGCAGTGTAGCCGCAGAGAATTAATTGACACCGTAAAATTTTATTAGTATTCTTTATCTATCTTCAGGAGAGTATTTCTGAGATTTTTGAAGGGGAAGAATACTATAAAAATTTAGTGGTGACAATCGCTCAACTGCTGCGCCACTGTTCCATCACTGTCACAGTGTTGCCAGGTGGGCTACTTTTTTTTTTCATTCAGATTCTTCATTGGCACCACTTTTTTGAAATAGTAAAATGCCACTTATTTAATGCCATATTAATTAAACCGAAAACAAAGGGAATTTCCACGTTTCAAAAAAGTGGTACCAATCAAGAAATCTGAATTTTTAAAAAGTAGCCCATTGGCAACACTGCACTGTCATTGCTATATGTAATTACTTTTATTATCAAAACACGTTTTTCTCCCAAATCATAAAAGAAATTTCCATTAAGATCCTATTCAATAGTAATAAATTTTAATGGGACAGCAAATTACGTACTGGATTCAGATTTTCATGCATGTATGTTTTTCAATAAGAAATAAATAGATACTTAAACACATAATACAATTTGTGTGGTATACCCAAGAAAAAATTCAAAGAGTAATCAAGCATGTTCTTTTTACAAAAGAATCTTTCTTCGAAATGGAAACTGCTCTTTTTTCGATGTACGAAATAATTCAATGGTACTTGTAATTCTATGAAATTTTAAATGTCTTCACTACTTACGTCTTATTTTTTAGAAAATACGATTGTTTTTCATTGTTTAAATCTGAAGTGAGATTGAATGCTAAAAGTGCCTAAATCTTTGAATTGTTTGAAGTTTTGAACTGAGTTCTACTTATGTTCATTTAGAAACAACATATGTATAACATAAGCATTTGAAGGAGGAAAGGAAAGAATTATTTTCAATGATACTTGTGTAAAGAGAATTTTTTATTAATGACGTTAAAAATAACTTATCAGCGGAATTTTTTTTAGCTTTACAAAAAATGATTGTTAATATAATATTTAAATTGGTACATTTTATGTCAAATGTTACTGCAGATTCATCAACAGTCTTTAAACATTATTTATTCATTTCGGTACACAGCAGGTCATGTGAGCAATAATTATTTGAATTTCACGTAGTTTTAAGTTAAAGGGGCAGAATTCAGTTTGATATTTTAATTTTAGAGAATTATCTAATCTATCAATTTTTCATTAAAGAATTGTGTAAATTGGAGGGTTGATCAATAAGTTTTGCCTCCACGTTTATAACTACTTTATTAACAGAATAAAATGAAATACATATTACATACTGAAAAGTACCTTTGTATGCCTTTAAAGGGGTACCTTAGTTTTCGATATAGTCACCAGTGGCGGCGATGCAATCCCGCCATCGGTATACTAGTTGTTCAAGCCGTCACAGAAGAATGAGGTTGGCTGTTGACGACAACCTAGAACACACGGTATGTGTGACTTGTTCGTCGGACTCAAAGCGGGTGCCATTAAGGGGTATCGGGACTCTTAAAGCTTCAAAATTTTCATTTTTTTTTTTTTTTTTTTTTTTTTTAGATGTTAAACTCCATCTCTTCTGAACATTTTGATATAATTGTTTCCTTGAAATTCCCATTAAAACCAAAGTTATGGCTTTTAGAATTGTATTCCGTCAATAGCTCAAGCGGCGCTTCCGAAACTTTGAAGTCATTTTTCTCCAAATGACGTTTTTGAGTATAATGCGCAGGGTGTCTCAAAAACTTCTGAATAGTTTTTATGAAATTTTCAAGACATATGCTTCATGTTAGTCTGTATAAAATGAACCAAAATTTCTTTTTTATTGTTTAAAAAAATATAATTTTTAGGTGATTATGCAATTGATTTTTATAAATTTTGTATTAGATAAATAAAACTAACTCTGTATTAAAAATATGAAACTGCTTTAAATATAAATTTATTTAGGTTCAGGGTAATTATTGCAATCTGAAGTATAAATAGGAAATAAAATTTTCATTCTAATTGCAAAATTTATTTTGTAATCCTACGCGTAAACTGTTGTACTAATTTTCTGATCGTCAAATGTCTAACACTTTGGAGTCCTCTGTAATTGCTAATTCTGCATCTTGCTATTTTTAGGGTTCCGTACTTAAAAAGTAAAAACGGATTAACCATTATAAGTTCACTCCTGTGTCTTTCTGTTAGTCTGTCACAGCCATTTTACTCGTAAACTATGGAACATGGGAAGCTCAAATTGGGAGAAGTAATAAAGACTATTGACCCACATATTTTCAGATTACTAAACATTCATAAAGATATATATTAAAAATGTAGAGGGGCTAATTAACACGTTGAATGCCATGTCAGGCACCGGTGACTAACACTGATCTTTCCGTTTAGGCCGCGTCAGTCATCATCAGTGACTGACACTTATAGATTCTTTAACGGGAGTCTTATTTCGTGGCCTAAACGGAAAGTTAGACAAAATAGAGTTAGCATTTAACGTGTTAAGTTACTTGAAAAAAAATATATATTCTTTGTATATCGTGTGGAATATCATGTGAAAGCTTTCGTAAAGCTGAACTCAAAAATACATTCCTTTTAATTTTAGGCATTATATTTTCAAAGACATCGTCGAAAATGTAGCGCTAAAATATGTCCCCCCACCCCCCATGTAATTCCGAATCTATTGAAACTAAAATTATGAAAAAATTAGAGGAAGTAGACGTTAATTTAAACTGCTTTTAGAAGTTTTAAATCGTTTAACCCCTTGGGGACGAGCGACACGTATACGTGCCACACGAAGCGCTCAGAATCCTTGTGTTTCCTCACCAGTAAAATTTTACTGTAAAATTTGCCTTATTTAATCAGCGCATTTTCCCGATTCAAGAAGATACAAATTTCTGTTTTTAAAAAACGGTGACAAAAGATTAAAAATTTCGTAAAAGGCTCCCGTCCCGAAGGGGTTAAGACATTTATAGAGATTACCCTAGGTCACATAGTTTTTGAGAAAATCGCATTTTTCCGTTACAATCAAATTTCGATTTATAGGTATCGACCAAAAGTGTTGAGCAGCGCTGGAGGTACCTACCGTAGCAAAAGCATAAAAGCATTGTTGATAATGATTTTTGAAAATAATTGTCCGTAATTAACCGAGATATTAACCCTTAAAGATATGGGCGGTTTGGATATACTTAATGACAGGGGCGGCGTACTCAACGTATCATAGGCTTTTAAATCCCAGTTAACAACTTTTAATGATATATATGTGAAATGCAATGTCCAGTAGCAGTATAAACGGTGTAATGGAGGCCGGTGACATAAGATGGTGTAGTAGCGTGTAACTTGAACGACCGAGTCTTAACAAATTCAAAGAAATATTTTACTGCATTGCAAACAATTAAATGATGATTCTTTGGATTAGATTAAGCTATATACACAACGTTTTAAAAATAGGGTTCAATTACAGCTTTCAATAACTTGTCTATTAATTTAAATCCAGTCACCAAGTGATAGATCGCTTTCGAGAAAAATCAACTTTCAGTGCAATTTGTCTATCTGCGGCGCTCCATTTCTTTTTCTTTTTTGCTTCCTCCCCCCCCCCCCCCCCCCTCCGAAATGCATTTTCTTACGACAAGTCTGTACCAACAATTCGGCTTCTAAACCCCAGTTCATTCAGAAGTAGTTCGGGCAGCGGTGGCCCAGTTGGCAGAGCATCAAATCCGCAGCTAAGGGCGTGGGATCGAGACCTACTGCTGGCTATAATCCGCCATGTACGCTAATGGCGCCTGGTGCATGTAAAATCCGTCGTGGGTGCAAAGTCCTCCAAGTTACCTGTGATTTATACCTCTGGAGGTGCATTGCCAGGTGAAGGTCTTGTCATCTGATCAAGGCTCTAAATTACGAGACCAACTTTAGCAGCAATGTGCAGGTGCCAAACAACAGGATACAACGTTAAGTAACCGGCAAAACAAAGTATACACAACCGAGCAGTTGGCACTGCAGATAAGATGACAAACGAGGCAATGATGTCAGGTTTAATGCCGCTTCGCGGCGATTAGGCGGTCTTACGCCCCGATGCCAGGTACTAAACCCGTTAAGCTGGGGCAACCCGGCAGGTAGGGGTCTGGTCATCGGTTAGAAAGAAAGAACGATAGATCGCTTTTGATGAAACAGTCTCTATTGACTCAGAGTCCGAAGTTTTTCCTCAGGTCGACGAATACGTGAGAATCTCTTTGAATGATTTTTATTTGGGAGAAAGTAGAGTCTTAGATGCTCGACAGAAATGTCGCCTCTTTAGTTGATTCACAACCGAGGTTTAGGAACCTCCGGGATTTTCTCCGTAGTGGAGAAACTTCACAGCCGTACCTGGCTATCGCTCCTACCGTGCTCCGGGAGATGCTCCGAAGCCACTAACCCGTGAGAGATTTCTACTCTACGCGGCCAAAATCTGCTTGAAACCTCAACTTCAAAAGCTTTCGAGAATGCTCTTGCATCTCTCTTTATCAGCTCCGTTCTCGGTCTAGAACAAAAGCCACCTCCCTTAGCCACTCACAATCTGTAGCTCGTGATCTCATAAACAGGATGAGATGGTGATAGTATCACTCCATAGGATACAGTGAGAAACATGACATCAATGTAAGTTTCAGTTTCACTTTCTCATTCCCACCGGCCAGAGGTGACCGTGTGAGGATCAAAAGAATTTTTTCTCTCGCTAAATAAAGAAATGCCCTTCACGCTAGTGTCAACTGTGAAGATCGATAGATATAAATCTATTTGTTTAATATTTTGCGCCTTTTTCTAGAAAATTTTGAGTCTAGGTGATTTTACATTAGATTCCCTATACTGGTTCCTGCCTTGTATATTGAGAGTTTCAATGTGAGATATTGTCGAATTATCACAAAGGAATAAACGTCAAATTGTTAAAAACAGACTAATTTAAGTGTCTCAGGGCTCTTAAAATTGGAAAAATTGAAAAAAAAGGCCATTTTCAACATTTAATGTCTTAAAATGAATTTGATTTTAAAACACAATTTTTATTGGGATGAAAATATAAGTATTTCTTTCATTTCATGTATTTAAAAAATTACAAGAAGCAAAACTAGTATTTATAAGGGGCTCGAAACTGTCAGATATTTGTCGAGCAGAAAATTGGTATAACAGCATAAACGCAGGATTACAAAATAAATATTATAAGTAGAATGACAATTTTTGTGACTACTTATACTTCATATTATAATAATTATCCTGAACCTAAATAAATTTGTATTTAAAGCATTTTTACATTTTTAATGCAAAGTTGTATTTAGCTAATATAAAATTTTGAAAATTTCAACAGTGGAATCACGTAAAAAACTATTTATCTGAACACTAGAAAGGAAATTTTAATTTCCGTTTATACAGACTAACATGAAATATATGTTTTGAAAATTTTATGAAAAAATATTCAGAAGTTTTTGAGATATCTTACGCATTGTGCCCGAAACATCATTTTGAGAAAAATGACTTCAAAGTTTCGGAAACTCATCTTCAGCTATTGAGCGGGTATAATTCTAAAAGGTATAACATCTGTTCTAATGGGAATTTCAAGAAAACAATTACATAAAAATGTTCAGAAAAGATAGGATTTTAACCCTCTTACTGCGGAACCCGACATTTCCCCGGGGATGCATTTTTCCGTCTTATTAACCCTCCTTGCTTATTCCCTCCAGTTATTTATTTATTTATTTATTTTGTAATTTTTGCCTTATTTAATCGGAGCATTTTCCGATTAAATTAGACAAAAAATTTTTGTTTTGAAAAACCAGTGACAAAATAGTAAAAAATCTTAAATACACAATTTTTGAAGCTATTCTGATAAAACAATTACGCAGCGAGAGAATTAACATCTAAAAAAATTAAAATTTCTAAAATTTTGTAGCATTAAAAGTCCTAATCAGAATTAATCACATAAATACTATGGGATTCGCGATTTGTTTGCATTGAGTGTATCTCTCAATATACCTCGAATGACTTTAAAAGTTAATTAACCCTCCGTCTACCAGACGGGTCCATTGGACCCGACAGGTACATACAAAATATTCATTCAAACCAGAAATTTCTTTAAAATAAACTAAGTACGTAAACCAGACAAAAATAAGGTAAATAAATAAGTTAAATAGTTTTAAATAAAAATTCTGGTGTAGAACGTTTTATTAAAACTTGAATAAAATTCCCGGTAGATCTAGGGTTAAAAACCTATCTGGAAAATCGCGGCACGGATCAAGGCGGCGTTGCAGCATTGCGACCTTTTCTCGAAACGCGCTTAGCGCAATACCAAATTTAAACTTTGAAAAAAGGTTTTGTTTTAGCTACACTGTAGAAAGAAAGGTTATTACTACACTAAATTTAGTTTTATGAAATGTCAAATGAAGTTTAAATATGCACTGCTTTTATTGTCAGTACCGAATTAAGTTTATCATAAACAGATTGGAATAATATTAAAAATGAGTTACACAGAAGGTCTTTATTTGATTTTATTTAGGTTCCATATCTCTTTGAACTTTCATGGTATATCCATTTACACTTTTCTAGTATATACAGTTATACCCAAACCTACGTTGTATAGTTTTTTACAAACTCTTAGTATTCTTTTAGCTACGTTTTTTAAATAATAAAATTACAAATTAATATATTTATTCTACGGAACCCTCTGTGCCCGAGTAATACTCACACTTAACCGTTTATCTAAATACATGAAATGAAAGATGATGCAGCATACTTATGTCTTTCATTCCCAATAAAAATTTTGTTTTAAAATCATATGCATTTTAAGATATTAAATGTTGAAAATAGTCTTTTTTTTTCATTTTTTCCAATTTTAAGATTCCTGAGACCCCTAAAGGTGTTCCTTCAGCTTTTCAGTCTCGCTTGTTTCATTTTCGCTTCAACATGAGATGCACACACTGGGAGCACACTTTCGTGAAACTAAGTTCGCACTTCACGATGTGATTCTCTGTTCCAAGCAACATTCCAACAGTATTCGGAATCATCCTCTGCATTATGCGCCGGTTATCAGGAATTAGTTCATTGAGACGTTCTGCATGCTTTTCACTGTCTGCGGTCTTCGGCCGTCCACAGCGGGGCTTATCATGTACACTCGACGTGCGTGGGTTCCCCTTCCGACTTTCATTTATCCATCTCTTGATAGTGCTTCTATCGACACATGCTTCGCCATGCACAACACTTATTCGACAATGGATATCGATTGGTGCACCACATACAGCTGTCAGGTATCCGATCACCGCACGCTGTTTTGACCGCACTTGCATATAAATCGGCATTCTCCGTTTCACTGTTTATACGTCAGTGATCCAGCCTGCAAAATAAAAACATCATGAGATGTATACTTCAAAGTCGCTTGTCAATGGAAAATATTTCATTTTGGTATGTTACTAAACTAGTTACAGACGTGGAGGCAAAACTTATTGAACAATCCTCGTAGGATAACATTGATATCCATTTACATCACAGCGATCAAAAATCGCTTAAAATGTTCTCTTGTGTGCATTTTACATATAATTAAAAAAAATGGTTTAGTTCGCGTTTTTAGTTTTTAGTTTTTCTTTAACTTACAAAATAGTTAAAGCTTTTTTTAATAAAGTTTTCTGCCACAGCTTATCAGTCGAATATAATATATGTATATATATTATTTTAACTTTTCCTATATCCTCGAGAGTTTTTTTTTTGATAATTTGAAATGTCACCAATATTTTAATGATTTTTCAAAATTTTATTAAATTCAATTTTATTCTGATTTTGTAAATTTTATTAATCTTTATTCAATTATTTTACTACACGAACTATACTATTAAATTTCTTCACTCAAAAAAAGAAAAAAAAAGTTTTTTCTCAAACTCGCATTTTTCTATAATTCCACTAAAACAAACCATTTTAAAGAATCTCAAATGATACCGATAAATATAACATTTAAACATAATGTAGTCACTCCTCAACAAAAAGAAAACAAATCATAAAACAATTTCCTATTGAATTAAATTTTACAATATTTTGCACTATATGACATTTCACACTATTTAAAAAAATAGAATGGGAACACAAAGTACCTTTCACCAATAAGAATAAACTTTATTTAAATTAAACTATCCAAGCTTTCGCGATGTAATCAAAACTTTGAAAGTTGATGAAGTTCCAAACTTTGAGAGAAAACTTTATATAAAAAAGGCCTCATTATTTCTAATTTAAACAAAATTTTAATGAAACAGAACATCGGTAAATCACGTAATTTAAAGTAAACATTAGCCTACTTTTCCGAAATGAAATTGTTTAAAAAATTCTTAATCTAATATATAAATATTCTATATTACACAAAATAAAATCAAAACGTACAAAAAAAACACAGATTAATTTAAAATAATAATTCTTTAATGAATAAAAAAAAATTAATAAGACTTACAGAAAATTTTAATGTGCACGTACATGTCAATATATACGCGTTACTTGTAGGGGAAGGTGTTGTAACTCTGACCATATTGTTCCTTTGACCACCTAGGCTGTAGCGCCGCCTAGCAGTATTTTATGAATTTTGGTGTAATTAGTGCATAGTTCCTTCACTAGAGGATTTGTGCAACCTACTGTGGATTATTCAAGTCAAAGACGATTCCTGTGAATAATAGTACTCCATTTCCATCATAAAAATGTAAGTATTTATTTGTTAATGTTTTGCCTAATAATATTTTTTGTGCTATGTCTTTGTTGATAGAATTAATTAGACATGGTAGATAAAGACTTTTATAAATATGGTGCGGCTTGTGAAAATGATTATCCTAACCCCAAAACTGTAGCGTGCTTTGTAATTTGCACTAGCATAGTGTTGTACCTCTGACCATGATCAGTTGTTGTTCCTTTGACCAGGTCAAAGGTACAACTTTCTTAAAAGATTTTCTAACCATTTCAACTTTTATGACTTATTTAACCACTTAATTCTCGCTCTCGTCTTATTCTCGGGCTATGTCTTTTACTCATATTGTTTAATTCCCACCAGTTTTATAAAGTAGTAAAAATGACTATATTTTATTATCGTTTTGCCTGTCATTAAATAAGGTGAGTGCTTTCATAAAAGTGGTGCCAATAAGCAATTTGAATTTTTAAACCGTAATTTAATTCAAGCGTTAAGGGGTTAAAATAACTGTCTTGAAATTAGTTAACGATATTTTTTTACTTCAGTTGTTCATAAATAATATAAAAATATCTAGTCTCGGATAACCACAGTTCATATATCTCCTAAACTCATAATCCATATAGTGGTGAAAAAAGTTCGAGGGATAACATCTGCCGAAAGGGGAAAAACTATCACTGTGATTACTGCTGTTAGTGCATCCGGAAACATCATTCCCCCTTTGTTTTTTTTTCTTCGGGTCAACTGTAAACCATTTATGCTTCACAGAAAGTCTCCTGAATCAATCGGGGCTGCAAACTCATCAGGCTGGTCAAATGAGACCGTATCCAACAGTTCTTTCAACATTTTCTGAAAATTGTTAGACCTAGTACTAAAAGACCTGTATTGTTATTATTTGATAACCATGAAGCTCATATTACCATACCAATAATTGATTTAACCATGGCTAGTGGTGTGATTCTAATGACGGTTCATCCACATTCTAGTAATAAAATGCATTCCCTTGATAAGGGTGTTTATGGTCCTTTTAAAACCTTTTATAATCAAGCTGTAAATAATTGGATAGCTTCTCCAGGAAATTTTAGAAACCCTCTTACTATCTACAACATTGCTGAACTTGCGGGAATAACAGATTGTGAAATCGTTGTTCCAAACAATATTATGAAAGGTTTTAAGGTTACAAAGTTTGTGCCGTTCAATGAGGACGTTTTCTCTGATGGCGAATTTCTTGCAGCTACTGTAACAGACAGACCGATGCTGGATGAAACTGATTTTGATGAACCATCAGCGAGTGGCGCAGCTCAAATTGACAATACCATTCCTCAATGTGGCAGTTCAAATCTATTGCCACTTATCATAACACCTGAAACTGTGAGACCTCATCCAAAAGTGCAAGCAAGAAAAATGTCAAATAGGGATCGGTATAAAGGTGAAATCTCGTATCCTGACTGATACTCCTGAAAGGGTAAATTATTGAAGCTGAAAAAAAAAGCAACACCCTAAACGCAAGAAACAATGATACTGAATATAATTACTTTTTACTTCATAGCTGTATTCTCTAATTGCCTGGTCAGATGTACAAAAACCCATGGTCAAAAGTACAGCTATGTGTTGTACCTTTAACCACAATGCTATTAATTTTTAAAAATGAAGTTAAACATAATAAAAGTAAAACCAGAACCTTGAAAAAATTACGTATGATAAACCAGATGATACTGATTATAATAAAACAAAGAAAACGAATTTAGCCTTAATAGTTAAGCTACGAAAATTAAAATTTTGCAAAGTGGTCAAAGGAACAACACCTTCCCCTACAATCCTTATAATCTATAAACAACCACCCATTCGCTTAGTACGATGTGAAATGAATGAAGGTGGAAGACGATGACTACGCAAATTAGAATGGGGCAGAATTGAGAGAAAGCCGAATTCTTAGAACTTTTCCTGCACCACTCTGACCTTGACAAGTGTCTTCCTCTAGGAAAGACATTGCGGGATGTTTTTATCAAAGAACTTATAACAGATATACAAAGAACTTATAACTTATAATTCTTTGGTTTTACGAAGAAATGTATAATTCTAATAAATAAAAAACGCTCTTTTTTCTTCAATCATATATTTTTTTCTTTTAATGTTCATTTATTTAAAACATTTTTTTTTTCTGCAAGAGAAAAAAAAAATCGGTAAAATTTCAAAAAGGGGGAAAGGAGTAGAGGGGTTTTCAAGCTCGTTTTCTCCAGATATTTGTTGACATTGCATCTGTCTTTTGTTTTAGTTTTTCTTTCTTTTCTTTCTTTTTTTATAAACTATGATTCATCATATTTATAACTTATAACCAATATATCAAATAAATTATGTTTGCCCTTTTCTTTCTATTTGATAAATTAATATTCTGGCAATTAAAAATTAGATAAAATAACCATTAAATATATTAATTTTTATTCCAATGTGCTCACAAAAATATATTTATTTAAAATATTAATGCATATTTTAAAGCAAGAACATTAAGCATGTTTGTGGTTTTTTCCATGTAAAATCTTTAATTTAAAATAGGGAATACATATATATATATATATATATATATTACTCCATAAAATATAAATCGTGCAACGTATGTTTTCAAACAAATCCAGGTTTTAACTTTGCTAACGCCAGGTATATGACATTATCTGTATTTTTTATTAGTAAAATAATAATAATCAAACAAATAAATATACATAAATTGTTAAGAAATTAATAAAAGCATGTTTACTTATTTTTTCCATTACACTGAATTCAGAACTTTAAATCTTATAGTATTTTATTTTACATGAAAATATTTTAAAAACAGTATTAAAAATTTATGTATTAGAAACAGCTTAATCTCCCCCTCCCCCCCCCACCTTTTTTTTCTCTTTCTTTTTCTCTGTCATGTTCAACACATATTCAACAATAAGTGTTTGTTAGAACAATCAAGGTGATTTTTTTTATGAAAAATATTTTTTCATGGAACATTCAATTTTTTCATGGAAAAATCACATTTATCATGAAACCTCTAGTAGATGTTTGTATAATATCAATAAATGCATCATACTCTGATTAATTATGTTGTATTGTTCCTATTCAGATGTAATCCCTATGAACTTGTAGTTTGTTTATTTTGGCTATTACATATTACAATCAATAAAAAAGTAATCAAATAGAAAAAATGATACATTCATTGTTTTCTGTGTGACGATAAAAAATATATCCATACAAAGATATCGAAGCATAGTTTGGAAATATTATTTTACATTTTGTAAAAGTAAATGTTTGTTACATTTTTATCGATATATATTCCTTAAATATTTTAAAACTAAGCAAAAATAACTAATCTGTTTTACTGCTTTAAATATAAATCTGATAATGTATCTATGTTTTTAAATAAAAACCACATTTAAAATAATTAACCTTGCGTAAAAAACGGAGAAAAGAATACATTTCCTCTCTTTAAATAAATAAGCGAGTTAGGTAATATTAGCCCTCTACTTTCTAAACGAGTATGGACCATTACACGTTTGCCAGAAACCGGCCCTCATTGATTTACGGGCAAAATAAACGCAACAGTTTTCTCGCCGCCGATCCGTAATCTTTTTCGCTATCGCTGCAGTAATTAGCGGCGCGTCACTTACAGTACAGTATAGTTTGGCTACAAATGGCCTTAACTCACGTTGACCGCAACAAAACCGCCATGCGGCCAGAAATCGTGTGTTTGTTAGGGCATGACTGTGAAAGCATACTTTCTCCTGTGAGTGACAAAAGACGTTAGATGTTTACAATCTTCGCTGAATCGTATATGTCAGTATTCTTTCAGTAAGCCCAACAGGCAAATAAATTTCGCTGGAGTTACTTTATGTATGAGGCAATAGTCATGAGGAATGAGCCAATTTCTGTTTCTGAATTCAAATGTCGGTAATCAACACATATTTCTTATCCCCATAAACTATTGGGTGTGCATATTCACTTTCAGAGTGCTCAATAAGTAATAATATCAACAATTTTTCGATTTGTCTATCAATTCAATTCTAAGTGCTTCTCTCTGGAATTCTATAAGGTTTCTGACGTTTTGGTTGGCTGTCCGGTTTTAATTAAATACGATGTTCACCTACATATACAACTTTTTGGATTCTCGATCTGAGGTTGGAACATTTGCGTAAAACGTTAATTCTTCTTCTTTGATAAAATAAAAAATATAAACGTCTTTATTAATGACGATAAATCAGCAAGTTTGAAAAGAAATATCGTAAATATTTTCGCATTTGTTATGAAAATATTAAATTATTCTCATTGAAAATATTTTTAAAATAAAAATTTTCAGATTTTAAAATATTTGAAAAGTGATACTTTAAACCTATTTCTATATACTCTTGTCCCTTTTTCTTTTTAAATAACAAAATCCTCGTCCAAAAAAAAAAAAAAATCGTTTGAAATAATATTTTTTTCGGAATATTTTTACTGGATATAAAACTTACAAAGAGAGGGCCAACCTTGTTAATCACAGATTTTGATTATTTTAATATATGTTGTAGGGTAGAGACCCCTTAGTATCAGGTTCAACGTATTTTATACAACGCTCCTTAGTTCTTGAGAAACTAGGGGGTCTAATAGTCGTACACAACTTAAATACTTACTTTGGTATCAGACTGATCGGTTGGTCGTAGCTCAGTTGATATGGTGTTTGCCGGCTGATCCGTTGTTTCTGAGTTCGATACCTGAATGCGCTGCGTTTTTTTCTCATTTTTTGATTTATAAATATACTTGTAAGTATAACTTAATAATCTGATTGTCAATTAAAATTTATAATATTGCATATCAATTATAATTTTAACCTATTTAATTTTTTACTTTTAACTAATTAGTTGTAATAAAACATCATAAAACTGTTAATTTTTTTTTAAATCACATTTAAAATGTATTTCATATATCTTTTATTGATGCAATGATATTGAGAAATTGTGTCAATTCGTGAGTTTAACCACTTCAACGGCGACAGGTATGGGGAAACAGTGCTTTTACCCCCGAGTTATCTCGGGGCAACCGGTGAAGTGGTTAAAGAAACATCATTTACGCATTGCTTTAACAAAGGAAGTCAATGCGACAATACTATTATTCAGTTTTTAAAGTAACAACCATTATATTAAAAATTAGCATTAGGGCTAAATTACAACCGATTTTCTGCATATTAAACATTTTTAAATTTGTAATACGTATGCTTGCGCTTTCAATTATTTTGCTTTCTCCTTTATCTTTTTCCGGCTTTTATTTTTATTTTATTTGAATATTCTTTTATTTTATCATACCTAGATGACGCCACTACAGATTTTGTCACGATTTTCGGATTTTTATTATTCAATAATAGATCCAATTTATTTTTTAACCTCTTTAAAGAATGAAAAATAATAGTTAAAAAAAAGATAAATTTAAGTTTGTTAACATTATAATTAATGTACGATGATAAAAATTTTAATTGAAAGTATTAAATTATAATTACAAATATATTTATAAAACAAAAAAGGAGAAAAGAAAACGCAGTGCATTCAGGTATCGAACCCGGAACCCACGGATCACCCGGCCAACGCCATAACAACTGAGCTACGACCGACCTATCATTTTTGCACCAAAGTAAGTATTTAAGTTGGGTACGACTATTAGACCCCCTGGTTTCTCAAGAACTAAGGAGCGTTGGATAAAATCCTTTGAACCTGACACTAAGGGGTCTATACCCTACAACATATATTAAAATAATCAAAATCTGTGATTAACAAGGTTGGCCCTCTCCTTGTTAGATTCTAGTAAAGTAATAACTACTAGCTCGCGTTGCATAAAAAGTGTTATGTTATCAAAGCCGCAGTGATAGATCAAAGTGAGGGACAAGGACAAAAGAAAACTATGTTTTAATCTTTATTTAGGTATTTCTTTCGCTTTTAAGTGTTTATTTAAAAGTCCAGTTAGAGAATAGACATGCGTCTGCATTTTTGTCTCCATGCCTCTTTTCATCTTTAGAAGAAATGTTTCACTTGAGTCATTATCTGAACATTTTAAAATTACATAGTGGAGGTTTTCAATGCAAATTGATGAATACATTTTATTCTATATTCTATATATTTCGGAAAATTAAAAGCAATATTATAAACAATGACAGCCACGTTAAAATATCATTTTCATTAATGCATGCAAAAATTCCATATAGTACCGTATACAAAATGCAGGAACGTCTCCTGATATGAAAAAAAAGTTCGCAAAAATTGAGTATTATTTCATAATTGGATGTAACTCTAAAAAGTTTATCTAGTCTAGAATCTGATAAAGCAAGAAGAATCCTAAGAAATCTAATCATATTTTTTTTTATGAACATAAATATATATTTAAAAAATCCGATAAAGATATATTTTCATCTGTTAGCATATTTTTGAAAGCTTAGCAAAATATACTCTTTTCTCAGATTTCTGAATGGTCTGTCTCAAGATGTTTTCTATATATTAGACATACGTTTCCGAAATCATAGAAAACTATGTGCTAACAGTGGATTTTCAAATTTGCCTTGCTAGATAAAAAAAAAAAAAAAGTTTCTATTGCTGACACTGAATTTCGGAAAAAGTTTCTAAATAGTTTTTATAGTCTAGTAATCAGTTTATACAACCTGGAATATATGCTTTACCGATGCTATCAATTTATTACCAAATATTTTCATGTTCAACACACAAAATTTACAAACAAACGTGATAAAGTAATAGTTTTAAATTAGCATTAAAATTAATACTATTTTGTTATTCTTGGACAAATTGTTATTCTTGGATTATTTCTAAATTCAACTACATAACTAAAACATTTTTTTAGACTCATATATTACTAAAAACCGATATTCGGATTTAAGAAAGCTGAATAATGCACTATAAAAACTACACGGAAGCATTACCGAAAATAAATTGCGTCAACAGAATTTTTTTTTTTTTTTTTATAAATTATTCTTTTTATCTTGGAAATATAGTGGTTTGTGAAGATTCTAATAATGGAGAACTCTTTGCAGAATCATGCGTAACTCGGAAAAGATTACCGTATATTTTCGTTCTTGGTTTAACCCATTAAAGCCGGAATTACTTTCCTGTTTAATTTGAAAAACTTCCATTTCACATCGGTTTTTTAAAATAGCAATTTTTGTCTGATTTTACCTTGAAGTTTAAATCATCAAAAAAAGAAAAGTTTTTCGTTGAAAAATACTGGTATTCTAGCAAGAAAATTGTTAAATCTTTTCTGGTACCATATGGTACCGCAATGGAGTTATGAATAAGGAGGAGGAGACGTATAGTGTACTGTCTACCTGTTGCGAGTGAAGTAACTGAGCAGGTTGTCACAAGATGGCGGCTGCTTTTTCTAAGTCAAATCTACAGTTTTTGAATACCGGCGGGGAAAACCTCCCAGCAATAAAATTGAATAGAAAATTTTGCCTTATTTAAACGTCTTATTCGTGGAAATATTTTCTCACAAATATCGTAAAAACTTTTATCTGTTTTTATTTATCTCAGTTTCACTGATAAAACACTAAGTTTGTTTCCCCGGTTGTCACAATACGGCGGAAACGAAGGGTCTGACTATCGCAAAAGTAAACTTACTCCCGTAAAATTGAAAATATATTTCTGTCATTATTTATAACTGAAATTTTGCATTAATAAGGCCTCTAAATACGGAGAAAATGTAAATTTACTGGTGGGCGTTTTCTCCAGAAGTAATCAGCCGTTGCGAAAGCGGTTAAAATTTAAGCTTCACTATTTTAAGGATATCTCAGTTCCTCTTTAATAACCCTTTGTAGCAGGTGAGCGTTGCCCCTTGAGCATTTTGTGTTTGTCCGTCTGCATACGGCCGGACAGGGCTGTACTCACTAACGAGCCCCAACGTGTCGGGGAACATACCGGGAGAGACGTTAAGCTCTAAGGGGCAGGCCTAGCCGGCCCTGAGCAGTCTCTCTTAGGCTGCCTAACCCTTTGTACCCCGGCGTCTCTTACTCAAATTTTATTCGATTGGCACCACTTTTTAAAAAGAAGTTTACTTCAAATACACAATTTCAAAAATGCTCTGATTAAGTAAGGACAATTTTATTTTCCTTTATTACTGGTGCCAAAAACAAGGTTTGGAAAGAGCGATGATGTCTCCGCAGTGGCGACAACGGAGTGCAAAGTGTTAATAGTTCTATGTGTACCACTAGGCATTAATGAGAAAAGGGAAGACACGACTGGAACGGCCCGCCCTTTCACATTAATTTTACTCTAACATTTTATATTAATTTATTATATGTAACTAAATTTTATCCAAGTATTTATATAAAGGTATATATAAATATTATACAGACATACAAACAATAAATACAATAAACCCAACTGGAGTGACCGACTGGAGCCGCCGCGGCGAGCGGCCCATCTTCGTTCGCAGCCCTTTATTATTCTACTCTAGTCCGACTCTTTTGCGAAAGCAAGATTCGTATGTCCCCAGCCACGTCCCGAGTGAAAGACTCTCTAGCGAAAGCCACGTTCAAAAAAAAAAAAAAAAGAAAAAAAATTGAAACCGGACAAATTTAAAAGGGAAATTACTTAAATGAAAGACACCGAAAAGCTGGAGAAGTGCTCGAATTTAATTTATATAAACTTTAATAAATGTGTTTGACAAAACGGTGCAAGAACTTCACACAAGTTAGAAGTGTCTAAGTTTTTAAGCTCTTCGAAAAACTGCACTTTTCAGCTAAAAACCTCATTAACTCCTAAAGTACTCAAGCGATTTAGTTTTAAAAATTTTTAGTTGTAGAGTATAAATATAAGATCACATGTGGCAGACAATTTAAAAAAATATATTAGTTTCAGAAAAAAAAATGAAAAATGGAAAATTTCTAGAAAATTGCCATTGCTCTAAAATAAAAAAAAAAATTAGTTGCAGAAAGAAATTGTCTGCCATAAGTGTTGAGCATAATCCAGTGAATATGGATTATCAAAATCAGACGGGTAGTTACTGAGGAATCGGGTCTTAAAGCTCGCATATTTCCCATAGGATTGCACCGAGTCTTTTCTTCCCTTAATCACATTTTCATAGATTAAGATGCATTTCGTAGATTTGACTTTTTTTTATAGTGTACATAAACTTTAAATCATCAAAAGCCACCTTAAAAGAATTAAATTGGAAGCAATGTTTAAAAATAGTTCTATTATGTACAGTTTTTTGATGTAAAATTCAGATGATTGAAACATTTTTTTCCAATAACTCTTCGAAGAAAATATATAACAGTAGGATATATAACGAAAATAGAATTTATGAAAAAAAGAAAAAGACAGAAATTCAAGAACTTTCCTTATTTATATAGTTGTAAAAATGCGTTATCATATTCCAAAATATTTCATATACAATGTTTAAAATATTGTTGTATATGTTCAAGGCTATGTTTATTTTATGTTATGAAAAATAAACAGAAATGTTTTCTGGGATGAAAAAAAAATTTGAAAGTGTATTTCCTCTGAGATATTACAGCGAATCAGATCACAGATGAAATTCCGTCACTGCTTCGCATGAGAATTTTCTACAAGCAAACATTAAGGAACTTACTGCAGTATTTTCCATATAGTATGTGTCAAGCATAAAATATAAAAATAAAATACTTTTATTTTTTATCCAAATATAATGTCCTTCGAGACTTTTTTTTAAAATAAATATTATTATAATTATACGTTTATATACTGGGTGATAATAATAAAGCAAAAGTGGTCAATATATGAGGGCTGTTTGATAAAGAATGATCATGATTCTTTTATTAGCATACTTTATTGCACACTAATTTAATTTTAGGTTCCATTGTTAGATTAATGTGCAATGAATATGTGGGGAATAAATAAATGGAATTCTAAATTCATTTTTAAAAAGTTAAACTTAAAATTACACTATGTGCAAATTACTTAAAAGACGAAAAAATATTTAAAAAGGTGTTAAATTACTTTAATAGCCATAGTACTTTCAACTATATACATAGCCTTCACCAGAGAATATTGAAAATAAGACGCTTGTGCTTTTGTATTCTCTGATAAAGGCTATGTATATAGTTGAAAGTACTAAGGATATTAAAGTAATTAAATACCTTTTTAAATATTTTTTTCATCTTTTAAGTAATTTGCACATAGACTATGTGGTAATTTGTTTTTCTTTTATTATCAGTAGTACGTCAGTGGCAATCATGAACGTTCAGATACTTTCAGAATCGCCTACGCGAAAGATGAAAGCAACACGCAATGAGCAAGTATGATCTTGCCTGCTGAAAATTTTGCTTCCGCTAGAAGAAATTGTTTGTCGAAGAATATGCTATAGGATATTTATGAAGAGTCTATACTTCCCTGTAGCATAGTTCGATGAGATGATGGTTTGAGTTGTTCGAGAAAGAGAAAGGCAATCATATTCAAAGCAAGTTGGACACGGAGTTCCTGTAACTGCACTTACAGACATCAATATCAATACCGTCGCTATTATTACCAGAGAAGATCGTTAGATATGAGAACTGTTAAAATTATTTCAGTTTTAATTCTGTGGCACCTACACGTTGGTAACAAAAAAGGGAACATAAGATGTTTTTGTGAGCCTTGAATTCCGACCACCCCATACCCGAACAACACGGCATTCGTGTGGAGGTTGTTCGAAATTGAATGTGATATTACATGAACATGAGATGAATCGCTTGATGTAATATCACGACTGACCATTTCTTCAGGCGAAAGAAAATGTTTCAGTAGGAAAGAGCACACTTGCGCATTGCGTGTTGCCTCCATCATACTGAAAGTGTCCGAACTTACATGGCAGCCAATGGCGTACTGCTGGAAATACATAAACAAAAAGTTACCACATATTCATTACACATTCAGCTAACAATGGAACGTAAAAGTAAATTTGTGTCTAATAAAGTATGCTAATAAAAAAGTTATGATCATTCTTTATTAAAGAGCCATGTATGAATCCCTAGTGACTTTGCCGTTGCAAGAAACGGGATACTATCTCGGATGTGTTTATTTATGTGTTCGAGAATGAGGTAAAGAACACAAATCGAGCCATCATATTTACGGTTAGAGTAACAAAATTTCGAAAACTTCTAATGAAAAAGAAATTATGAATGAACTTCTAATGAATTTCAGAAACCAATTTTATTTACCGCAAAATGATATTCATGTTGTTGAAAAAGCAGACTATGCAGAAGAATTGAATTTAAAGAAAAAGGGCATATATTAATTTCAACCAGTTATTTTTTAAAGCTGGGGGTTAAAACATTTCACAAAGACTCTAACAGTTTAATGGAAAAAAAATCACGTATTTATTCCTTGCTATGCAAAAATCAAGGTTTGTTTCCATAAATGTGTCAAAGTGAAGCCCCAAAATTAAAAGAATAAAATGTATTTGATAAATAAAGATTTGCATAAAAATCACGTAATCTACAAAATGTATTTTTCGCAAATTTGTTTATTCTACTATGAAAATATGATTTCTTACTTGGAACTTAGTATTAGAGGGAATTTATTTTACAAGATTTTTTTTAAATATAAAATCACAAAGAGTTTCTTTTTTCTTCAAGAAATCGGAAGTCTAGCCGGAAATAAAATTATTAGGAAGAAAGGAAAAACATATAAAAGCAAGATACATAAGAACTTCTTAAAATTATTATTTAATGTTTTATAATGGATTTCGAACAACCTTACATATATTCTCTTTGAAAGAGTTTCATAGAAAATGCTCTTCTTTATATAAAATAAAGCCTAGCTAATTAAGATATTCTTTTGTTCGCAATGAAAACGTTCTACGTGTCACAAATTATGGAAAAACTTTATGAAAAGCTTAATGAGCCTTATCTTTCTGTTACGGTAACCTTCCTTGAAAACTTAATTTAAGCAAATAAGAGAAGACTTTTTTGAAACTTTTCTTTTATTAAGAAAATGAATGCTTTGCTCTAAATTCTTTGAAAAGCTGGTTTTTTTTTTCCTTTAACCTTTCTTTTTAAATTTTCTTGTAATTATGTATTCTGTCATTCAGCGTTTCATTTAAAAAAAAAAAATCAACTTTTTTATAAGATTTTTTCCATATATTTTTTTAAATTCTTTAAAGTTTTAGTATTCAAAATATTTAGAAAAAAAGTGTTCATACTTTGGATTTTCACGAGGACTAAGAAAAAAAAAGAAGATAAAGATCACTGATTAGATACCTACTTTTCATTATGCTCATTTACTTAAATCAATTTTATTAAATATATATTTCTATAGCTTTTCTTAATTAATATTTCTTGTGGATACTGTAGTTCAGATTTTAATTATCGTAACAGAATATACATTTTTATAGGTCTGTTTCTGTTTTAGAATTTTTTTTTTTTTTTTTTTTTTTTTTTAGTTTATACATATAAGTAGCTTTTTTTAACGACTACATAATACGGCTTTAGCTTATATGTCTCCACAGCACTATGCAACAATGGAAGAGATCATTACATAGATAAATAATCTTTATGATAAGCAATTAATAAATTATGTCACTGCGTTTTCAAGTTCTAGTAATTTTCTAGACATAACATAAACAAAAAAACAACCATTGGAAAAATTTCTACTGTTTATTACAGAGTTAATGAAATATGAAAGATTTTAGAAATTACAAAAATATGCGTTTTAAAAACGCTGAAAAAAATTATTCAGGTGCATTTTGTTCATTATACCATGTTTTATACTACATACGAAAGATTGATTTCATTAGGAAAACTAAAGATGAAAGATGGTAAGATTTTAGATACTTTTGCTTCAAAATTTCATTCAGTGTCATTTCGCTCTCTCTTTCTCTTTTCTTGAGAACGATACTGTATTTTTATTTTGTTTATTTTAAATAAATTCGGCAAATGAAAAACAGCAACTGTATTTTTTTAACTGAGGAAAACTATGTCTTTCTGACGCTACATAAATTTGAAATTTAAAAAATATAACGATCACTTAGCTTATTTAACTTTATCTTCTGCATAGTTAATTGTTTAATTCCTAACAGAAAATTACTTAAACCTACAATAGGGGAGAGTAGCCATATTTGGACCGCCGCTTTAATTGGACCGTTACCATTCTGCAGTTAATTACAAGAAGAGACTCCATCTACTTCTAAAATCCTATACTCATCAGAATGACGTCACTCATGATTAGAAGAAGCAACCGCCTACCACGTGCTGTTTTCAGACAATTTTAAAAAAAAAACTAAAGTTAGCTGTTTTGATCTAATTTTTTCCTACTAAACGTAAGTGAATATTTTAAAACTATGGTAAGTTGTTATGTTTTCATATGCATATATGAATTCATCTGTGTATTGCGCATATTTATCACGCAGATTTGTTTGATTTCGTTTTTGTTCTTAGCCTTGAAATTAGCAGTTTTAAAAAATTGCGCAGTTGCCGTAATTGGGCCAATTTAAGATGCTTAAATTGGACCAGATATGCGATGATAAATTTGACCGACGACCAGATAAATTTGAAAAGTAAGTAATGAATTTTGAGGACGGTACGCTTTTTACACTATTTTTTTATATTTTATAATGGATTACTATCTCCATGCAAGTTATTTTTTTTGTGTATCTGGATTAATTTTTTATACAGTTTAGGCCTATATAAACATACAAATATTTTTACATGTCTATGCAATAAATTTTGTTTGCAATGTCTTTTATCTTGTATGTAATTATATTTATTTTCTTTGAATTCTCTGATCCTACGGCACATTTGACGTACAGAGTTGAATTCAAACATTTTCCTCCTGCAGGATATTTGTGATGGAAGACTTTTTACAGTTCTGGAGGGTGGAATTATACTTTTTTGACATTAAAACGCATAAAATCTCAAACCTTGATGAAAATGTTGAAAAAGACACAGACAAACTGTCTGGAAGAAAAACACCCGTGACAGCAAAAGCTGTTAAAGCTATAGGAAACCAAAAGCAGACAACAAGTTGTAAAGAAACTGACCTGCAACAAGGCTGCAGCTACAAATCCTCCCCAAAAGCAAAAAATTCATTAGAAGTGTTATTTCTCTTGCTAAATTCAGTTAAATCAAAGTACAGAGGGAGCCAAAAGACAGTTGCGTTAACATCATCGCCATATAAACTAAACCTTTAAATGAAATAAACGGTCAAGTGTGAGTATTACTCAGGCACAGAGGTTTCCGTACAATAAATATATGAATTAGTAATTGCATTATTAAAAAAAAAACCGTTGCTAAAAGAATACTAACACTTTGTAAAAAATTATGCAAAGTAGGGTTGGTTATAATAGTATATACTAGAAAAATGTAAATGGATATACCATGAAAGATAAAGGATATATGGAACCTAAAAAATTTCAAATACAGCTAATTTGTATAACTCATTTTTACTTTCTTCTATCTTTACAAGAAGAAAGTATTGGATTCGTGAAAATTTTCGAATACCGTTTTTCGACGGATGTACACTTTTTAGGGTATAGAGGTAATGAAAAACATGTTTTTACAAAATGTCTGTCTGTGAGTCTGTCAATCTGTGTGTGACGCAAATATTGTGGGCGCTCTGTCTTAAGAACTATTGAACTATTGAACATATTTAAACTTCATTTGTCATTTCATAAAACTTAATTCATCATAGTAATAGCCTTTCTTTCTAAAGTGCAGCTAAAACAAAACATTCGTTCAAAGTTCCCATTTGGCATTGTGCTAAGCGCGCTTCGAAAGGAGGTCACAAATTGGTCCTTGCCGCGTTTCACAAATAGCTTTTTAATTAACTTTTAAAGCCACTCGAGGCGTATTGAAAGAGCCATTCAATGCAAATTGTCGTGAATCCCATAGTATTTATGCAATTCATTCTAATTAAGGGGTCTCAGGGATCTCAAAAATAAAAAATGAAAAAAAAAGAGACCATATTCAAGATTTAATAACTTAAAATGTATATGATTTTAAAACACAATTTTATCGAGACGAAAGATATAAGTACGTTCTTTCATTTTATGTATTTAAAAATTTGCAAGATGAAGAATTAGCATTTACAGGGTGCACCAAACAGTCAGACATTTGATAAACAGAATATTGGTATAACAGCTTACGCGCACGATTAGAAAATAAATATTGTAACTAGAATAAAAAATTTGGCGCCTACTTATACTTCAGATTATAATAATTACCCCGAACCTAAATAACTTTGTATTTAAAGCATTTTTATATTTTTAATACAAAGTTGTATTTAGCTAATAGAAAAATTTGAACAATATAATTACTTAAAAAATATTTTTTTGAACAATAAAAAGGAAATTTTAGATTCAGTTTATACAGATTAATATAAAACGTATGTTTTGAAAATTTTGTGAAAAAATAATTAAAAGTTTTTGAGATATCGTGAGCGTTATGCCAAAAAAAGTCAATTGGAGAAAAATGACTTAAAAGTTTTGAAAAAGCCGCTTAAGCTATTGAGCGGGTATAAGTCTAAAAGCCATAAATTCTGTTCTAATGAGAATTTGAAGGAAACAATTATATTAAAATGTTCAGAAAAGATGGACGATTAACATCTAAAAAAATTAAAATCAAAAACTTTTTGAAGCTTTAAGAGTCCTGAGACCTCTTGAATTAGTCTGTTTTTAACAATTTGACGTTTATTGCTTTTATACTGTTACTGGCCATTGCATTACACACATATATCATTAAAAGTTGTTATCTAGGCTTTAAAAGCCAATGGTACATAGAGTACGTCACCCCTGTCATTATGTGTGTCCAAACCGTCCATATCTTTAAGGGTTTATATCTCGGCTAATTACTAACGATTTTTTTTTCAAAAATCATGATCAACAATGCTTTTATACTTCTGCTACGATAGGTACCTCCAGTGCCGCTCAACAGTTTTGCTGAATGCCCGTAAATCAAAATTTGTGTGTAACGGAAAAATGTGATTTTCTCAAAAACTAAGTGACCTAGGGTAATCGCTATAATTTTCCTGCAAGGTTTAAATTAACCTCTAATCCTTCTAATTTTTTCATAATTTTAGCTTCAGTTGATTCGGAATTAGATGGGGGGAACATATTTTTGCGCTACATTTTCGACTATATATTTGAAAATGTAATACCTAAAATTAAAAGAAATATATTTTTGAATTCAGCGTTACGAAAGCTTTCACACGATACCCCACACGATATACAAAGGAAATATTTTTTTTTTCAAGCAACTGAATTTGCCCCTATACATTTTTACTAAATATATTTATAAATGTATAATAATCTAAAAATATGTGGGCCAACAGTCTTTATTACTTCCCCGAATTTGAACTTTCCACGTTCCATCGTTCACGAGTAAAATGGCTGTGACAGACAGACAGACGGACAGACACAAGAGTGATCTTATAATGGTTCCGTTTTTACTTTTTAAGTACGGAACCCTAAAAAAAGATAAAAAGGAAGCTTTCACAGCACAAAAGCAATTGGAACATCGAGTTTTAAAAAATAGGCGTATTGCAATTAGCAAGAAAATGATGGAAGAGAAGAACTACAAACATAAAATAAAGAAAATTTCTGTTGCAAAAAAAAAAAAGTCTGATAATTAAGAATCTAAAAAGAAAAATCTAGACAGTGATGATTGGTTTTGCCTAATGTGTAAGGAAAATAAAATAGCAGAAATGATTCAGTGTTCAAATTGCCATATACGGTTCCATGTTGTGTGCGCTGGAAAACAAAAACAATAAACAAAATGTATATGCTTTGCATCACTCCTTACATGATATTAAAGTAACTGATAATTAGTTCCATAATTTCTATGCTTAATTACTGATAACTTTGATTTATATTTTGAATGCATTTTGATTTAAAACAATTACTCTTACTTTCATATATTTAATTTCCTTATATTTCATTGCTGTTATTTTGTTTGATTGTTTCATTAATCGCAAACTTTGCTTTTAATAAAATTAGTTCAATTCACTAGTCATTAAAACAACCTGATATTATTTGGTCCAATTTAGGAGACTGGGGGTCCAACTTAGGCGACCAGTTGCTGAATTTGGACCACTTTTGACAAATTTTTCAAATTAAAATAAAATTTAAGATTTTCAAAAAGAAATTGATCTAAATATTTATTTAGTTAATAGAGGAATAGATTGACCCTGTGTAATGATCTTTTGCAGATATTTCAAAAATTAAGTGAGTTACACCTGAAAATAAGTGAAGTGATCCAAATGCGGCTAAACTCCCCTATATGTATTCTATATTGGAAAGATAATGGTGCATCTGGAAGATGTTTCTGCGTTTATCATCAGCAAAACTATGAAATATGTTTAAATTGTACACTGGAAATAATTGCCATAATCATACTTTATGCATTCGTTTCCGACGTTTTTAATTAGAACATTTGCTATTTACCTTTATCAGAGTTTATGAGTTGTTATTAATTCAAAAACACAATACATTATTGAGGTGGTGAATTTCACCGCCAGAGATATGTGTAAAGTTAAAAAAAACAGTCATTAAAAAATACGTTTACTAGCAGATACTGAATTTGCAATTCTTCATATACCAGGTATTAAGAAAAATTAAATAGAGAGCATACATAAAAATATTCTTTCGCATGAAAAATAATTACAAATAAAAAAATCCTTACTGTCTCGGCCTACAATCGCAGGTATATTTCGAAGTTATGTTCTAATTTCAACAACAAAAACTAAATCATGATTAGATATAAACTCACTTTAAGAATTTTATCTGACCGCTTTTGACGAGTTTTTAATTTCGTTGTTATATAAGAGCTGGTTTTATCAGAATCATGTTACGGCGGTACTGAAAAAAATACTTTTCCATGCTCAACAAATTGAATATTTCTGACACATTTTCAGATTCATTTTTGAAAGAAAAAACGGGAAACTCGCTGACGTGATTTTTGAAGAGATTTATAAGCGACCTGCGTTTTTCTTTTTCGTTGAATTAATTAAAACTTGATTTATAAACAATTATTTTCTCAGTAGGACATTTTTCGTTTCCAACACAATCGCTTGCCGAAATTCAGTTCAAAATGTCTAGTTTGAATTCTTTTAGAAATATATTCTGCCTCTCTCTCTCTCTCTCTATATATATATATATATACAGGGTGTTCCGTTAAAGGGGTCCAATATTAATAGGGGTAATAGAGGAGATCACATGGAGCATAAATCAGTATATAAAGCCTGGTCGGATCTCAATAGTTTTCAAGTTACAGCAAATAGAATGAAAATTCGGAAAATTGTAAAAGAACCCTCATTGCTAAACTATTGATAATGCTACATAAAAACGAAGCACATATTTAGAAAGAGCAGAAAAAACCCTACAAAATGACATCAATTGTATTAAAATAGCAATATTTATTGACGAGTTACAAGCCCTGAAACAGTGAAAAAAGTACGAAATCCAATATACATCAAAATAGTTAATCGTTAATTCCAAAAAGACAACTCTAGCTACAACAAGGAAAATGTAGTAAAATTTGGTCCATTCCGAAAACTTTCGAAAAAGCTTACAATGAACCATATCGGTTTAATTGTGTGAGAGAAATTAATCAGTTTCTTAGTTACAACTCCGTTTCTTTGACACTAGCAAAGGTTAAACTCCGCCCATCACGATTGGAAACACCGCCTTTTTAATTACTCTCAACTATACATTTTCGATCATGCTTCTTCTGAGATGCAACATTTTTAATTATTCAAGAGTTGAATGAACCAAAATAACTTTACAATAATAGTCTACATTTTAAAGTGGTCTTTTATTGATATAAAGCTTAAGTTAAATTCTTTAAAATTAAACTGGTGGTGAAAATTCGGAAATAATTAAAAATATTGCGATTTGTAACTATGCAAGAAGTTTCAGTACATGTTTTACATGGACAATTATTGTATGTATATGTGCATCATAACTTATGATAGGAAATAATAATAACAAATAGCATAAGAATTTTATTAATTATAAATTTAGAAAAGACACTAAATTTTAAATTAATTCATACAAACTTTGTAATTTACAATTTGAGTACACCACAGTCTGTGACTTACAAAATACTGTGCCAAAAAGTGTTGAAAATAAAAGAAAAATGACAAATAAAGAATTACATTCCACGTACTTTATGACATATATGAAGCATAGTCTTCTGGCCTGCGCTGCACAGTTCAATGTCGGAAGGCAGACGAACGGACATTATTATAATAGGTGTTCGAAGTTGCGCCCTTTAACAGAATCGCACAGCCGACAGCGAAATCGTAAAGATTGGCGAACACGCCGAAAAACTCCGACGGAGTTGGGAATGTCCCCTGCAGCGACAACGATTCGCGCTAGTAAATCCTCCGGTGTATCCACAGGCGTTTCATACACCAGCGATTTAAGGTGTCCCCAAACAAAAAAGTCTAACGGATTGAGGTCTGGAGAGCGTGCAGGCCAAGCAACAGGTCCACTGCGTCCAATCCATTTCCCAGCATATGTTGAATTGAGGTGATTGCGAACACCTATGAAAAAATGTGCAGGTGCGCCATCGTGCATAAGCCACATATTGTGGCGCAATGTTGCTGGCACATTTTGCAGTAACTGCGGTAAGATATCCCGTAGGAAAACCAAGTACGTACTGCCATTGAGTACATCTGGGAGTAAATATGGTCCTATGAGATAATCGCCGAGGACACCTGCCCATATGTTCACACTGAACTTTTGTTGTGCGTTCGACGGGAAAACAGTGTGCGGATTTGTATATGACCATGTGTGCATACTGTGCGTGTTTACCACGCCCTCTCTCGTAAATGTTGCTTCATCAGTAAATAAAATATTTTCCAGAAATTGTGGATTATTTTCTGTTACATTAAGCAACCAGCGTACGAATTCTGTCCGCTGAGCACAATCTGTTACTGATAACAGTTGTACCCGCTGCACATGAAAGGGGTGCATGTTTTCTGCACGCAGAACACGCCACACACTTTGGTGAGAAACACCGACTTCAGACGCAGCAGCTCGTGTACTCGTGGAGGGGTTATCTTTAAAAATATTCAGTACATCTTCTTCCATTGCAGGTGTTCGTACATGTGGAGGTTTCCCTGCATCAATGCTTGCTGTATTAAACGATCCAGTCTCCCGTAATCGTCTATCGATTTTTATGAAGAGTTTCGAACTTGGGCAACGTCTCCTTGGAAATTGCTCACGGTACATGCGCTGTGCTAGACATGCATTTCCATGAGCTTGCCCGTACATCAGATGCATGTCCGCATATTCTTCGTTAGAGTATTCCGGCACAATTATTATACATCAACTTACTACAATCCCACTTACAACAGACTCCCTTTAACATAACGCCCACTGATGACTGCTGTTTTATTACACTTTTCTTCCTATACACATAGAAAATTTGCATAAAAAGTACTTCTTCTTCATCATCCTGAAAGTTCATGGAGGAAACGCAGCAGTCACGGAGTTTGCTTTAAGACAAGGCGAGAGCTGCACAATATGTCATTCACTTGACCAGACTGAATAATGAAAGGGTATTGATAGAGGTTGATCAGAAATGTATAATTGAAAGATATTAAAACGGGGTGTTTACAATCGTCATGGGCGGAGTTTCGCCCTTTCCGAGCGTGCAACAGTACAGAGTTGTAACTAGGGAACTGCTTGATTTCTCCCATACAATTAAACTGATATGGTTTATTGTCAGCTTCTTCGAAAGCTTTCGGAATGGACCAAATTTTATAACATTTTCCTTGATGTAGGTAGAGTTGCATTTTTGGAATTAACGATTAACTATTTTGCTAAATATTTGATTTTGTATTTTTTCACTGTTTCAGAGCTTGTAACTCGCCATTAATTCTCAATATTCTAAAACAACTTATGTCATTTCGTAGGATTTTTTCTGCTCTTTCTAAATATGTGCTTCGTTTTTATGTAGCATTATCGATAGTTTAGCAATGAGGGTTTTTTTACAAATTTCCGATTTTTCATTCTATTTGCTGTAACTTGAAAATTATTGAGATCCGGCCAGGCATTATATACTGATTTATGCTCCGTGTGATGTCCTCTATTACCCCTATTAATATTGGACCCCTTTAACGGAACACCCTGTATATATATATATATATATATATATATATATATATACAATAGAGACTGATTATCCACGGGGCAAATTCCTACCACTAAAAATAAACAGAAAATTTTGCCTCATTCACGGCAGATGTTTTACATGAATACGGCGTTTAGATAAGGCGAACTTTTCTTTTAAAATTTATTGGTGTAAGTGTGCCCCGTTGGTAATCAGGCCCTATATATATATATATATAAAATCCTAATGAAACGAATATATGAAACGCCTGAAATGTATCTATTCTTTGAATCGACTGATTAAACAACTGATTTAGTTTCACGGCGATTTCTCCTAAAATATGGAATACTTTGCGATGAAATTAACACCAAAAATCCGTGTTGATCCACAGATCTCAAAACTGGTATTAGAATTTTTAAATTCGAATTAGTTTTCGAAATATTAATTTTTTTCTAATTTTAAATACATTTTTTCTAATGATGGCAACTCAAATTTTAATCATAACAGAAATTTTTTGTTCATAATTCAGAAAAGGTTACTATTTTAAATTAATTTGGCGACAGTTGTGGGCCTCCTTTAAATCTATGCTAAGAATAATGCTTCGTTTTGTATTTCGTTATCATTTTATTAAATACAAAACTTTCATTTAAAAATGAAACATTTAAATTGATGGCTTTCACTTCTTTAAAAAAAAAAGAAAAGAAAAGAAAAGAAAAATATTAGACACAGATGTCATATACGCACCGGGGTACCTAATTGGCGCACAAATAGCATTATTTTGATAAATATGATGACCCGGCTATTGTTGTTTATTTGTTAATAAATGTATATTTACTTTTATTTCTTTTTTAAATTTATATAAATTATTTTGTTCTATAGTAATTAATTATTTTTTTGCTATTTCCTTTTGAAAATAATAGAAAATAATTAAAAAATAAGGTACAATGAAGTAGTTATTCCGTCACCCGATTTCGCAAATTATATAAATCGCCAAACCACTCGCCAAATTGTACAGATTGACAAAATTTTTATTTTAAATAACGAAAGAACAAATATATTAGTATAACATTAATAAATATAAAAATAAAACGTCGAAATAAAAATCACTTGATGACGTAAACACGTGTAACTTGCTAAAAGTCAAGTGAATGTGACATTTACGATCAAGCATTATTGACATTTAATCTTATAGTTCGCGATAGATTTTTTAGTCGACGGGATAACTAAGTAGTACCAAAAATACATATGTAACTGGTATTCGAAAACGAGGCTTTCGCCAAATTTTCGTAAAAAAAAAAAAACTGCCAAACATGCCAAACAAGGATGTATATGACATCTGGCGAAATATTAAATTATATAACAAACCGTGACATTTAATTTCAACTTCAAATCAATGTTTTAATTTACCACTCGAACAATAAAAAAAAAAAATGCTAACTGTCGAGTTGAAAAAAAGATACTGGCGAGATTTGCACCCGGCTTTTTTTTCTTTCGGCACAGATGTCATATACGGCCCCATATTGGCGCGATTTTTTTCGGACGCCAATGTCATATACGCAACGGGTACTTAACTGGCGCCAAAGTATCGTAATTTTGCTTGATATGGTAAGCCGGATGTTGTTGTTTATGCTGTTGATGCGTTTCCCAAATTGGCGTTGGAAAAAAATCGCGCCAATATGGGGCGCGTATACGACATTTGTTACAAACTTTCATATGAAAGGCGAAGGGATCAGATCGTATTTGTTTATGGCATTTGATGACTTGAACTATTATAATATAGATGAAATGATGGGGATAGAATAATATTTGGCGTCTTATCACCTGTGCCTGGATAACATTAAAGTATCAAAATGGCACCTAGAGTAAAAAAGCAAAGTGTTCCGCCCGGAACTGTTGATGATAGTCACATGATTTAGGCTATTGTTATAGAGATTGTTTTAAAATATCGGTTGACAAAGACTCTGAATGCTTAATTCATTTTATTTTAGCTTCTTTTCAAATGTTTAACTGATCCTCTTTAATCAAAAAAAAAAAAAAAAAAAAAAAAAAAAAAAAACATTGGATGTCTTAACAGCAACTGATTCTCCATTAAATTTTTGCATTCAAAGGGAATTGAGTGGAAACCCGTTTACAGGGAGATCTGCACAGCTTTTTCAGTATAATTTAATCTTCTCTAATATTTTTAAAACCCATTAGATTTTTAGATTTTCAGATTCTGCGGCGTCTGAACGGGGGTTGGCGAGCGTAGCTTGCAGGGGGCAGAGCTCCCTAGTATATATATTAGGGTGTCCCCGGATACAAGGTAAATTTTTTTTTTGCAAAATCAAATACGCATACCCTCTATTTTTTTTCTATTTCACCTCAGAAACATAAATAAAAAATATTATTGCAATCAGATAACGGTAATCCGTGCCGACTTTAGGTCAAACTTGAACATGAAATCTTATATTGGGATTACGATGGAAAGATGGAAAAATGTATGTTTCTTTGGTACATAAAACACTATTTTATTTAAAGAAGATATTTAGTAACATATTACAGTAAAAGAAACATTACTGAACTTATTTTCATTTCAATGTTTTTTTTTTTTTACAATTGGGATAGACCTTTGTGTGTCCTTGTACGCAACATAACAAAAATTGTTTTTGTTCCTCCGTCACCGTTATGAAATCATGAAAATCCTGCAACAATTTTACCGCTGTTTCAGCTGTATTGTTCATTGCTCTGAACATTGAGATCTCATAGTAAAGATAAGAGATATATGAAAAGTCTATGATTGAGATCGTCTTTTTCGCGTCGGGAAACGAAGCATTATTCTCCCATGAAGAGGGACTCTTCAAAACTATCATAAATTTTGAGTCTAGAAAACAATGAATGGCTTCTAACAGATATGAGATCATCGATGCTTTTTTCTGTAAAAATAAAAATAAAATAACAGATAACAATCGCGTGATATACATGTATAACTAAATAAACTATTACAAAATCAGTATATGAAACTCGACATACATTCTCGATGAATCTTCGATGAAATGTATGTTTTTTCACAGGTCGAGAAATTTTCTGTATGTAAATTTGTCATCATTTTTAATTTTGTTTCTTTGTCAACATCATCATCATCAAAAAGTGCTAATACTGCTATTTCATCAGTCAAATACAATAAATGCTGAAGAAATTTCTGTAAAGCACCTTTTGAGATACTTTCATTCATATTTTCGCAGACTTTCAAAGATTTCAAAAAGAATAAATCTTTTTAGCGCTCTTTAACTGCAAAAATATATTGAAGACATGTTTAACATAGATTGTCACGATAAACAAGCATACGTTTAGCAGTGATTTCTTATCCTTGGTGTTTCATTTCAGATGAGAACTAAATAACGAGAGTTTTAGGGAGTAAACCGCTCGGGCCCAGAGACTGATTATCCACGGGGCAAATTCCTACCACTAAAAATAAACAGAAAATTTTGCCTCATTCACGGCAGATGTTTTACATGAATACGGCGTTTAGATAAGGCGAGCTTTTCTTTTAAAATTTATTGATGTAAGTGTGCCCCGTTGGTAATCAGGCCCTGCTCGGGCCATCCATCTAGCTTGGGACATAGCACCCCAGAGGTCTGATTTAATTTTTTTTCTGCACCTACACCTAAAAATATCACAGAAATTTTGATCAACTCTCGATAGTCCTCTCTGATCATAACATTTTTAAGTTCAGAGCAGTAAAATTCAAGCAAATTGCCAAGTTCACCGATACGGGTTAGAACAATTCCACTGTTTCTCTATAGCACTGTGTTTTAGTGGGAAAGATGTTCTTCCAATTCACTTTGTGCTTTATAAAGAGTGTAATATCGGGACTTGTTGTCACTTGTTTAATGTTCACTTCGAATACAGCCTTTAATACCAGTTCCTATACATGATGACATCAAGCAAAGAAAAGCATTTCCCTATCAATTTTTTTTCGAGGAGCGCACAGGCACCATTAAAACGACCTGTATTCGAAGCCATAGTATCACAACAGAGAATTTGGACTTTGTTTTCGAGATTCCAATCTAAGATAGACTTCCAAATAGCCTACGCCTGTTCTTTGCCTGCATAATTATAAAGTCTCGACGCAGCAATGAAGTGCTCTTTAAGTTCATATGAAATAACTATAAGAGAGCTTTCTTTTTTCGATTTTCGAGAAGTAAAAGCAGGCAACAGTTTGCCATCCCAATATAAGATTACTACATCTGGTACCTCATTTTGGAACTCAATTTTTATATCTTCCGCGAGTTCCTTCCGTGTTTCTGTTCTGATTCTTTGAATTTAAGACTTACTTAACGGAAATTTGTCAATGTTAAATAAAGCGCCCCCCCCCCCCCCCCTTCCCCCAATAGTAGCTTCAAGAGTAAACACATAATCTCACATACTTAATTGACACCTGTCTAATGCAGCAACTAACTTTAATAATAAAATATTTCCTCATTACTGATTTACTTGTCTCAGGTTCTCAGCTTTCGATCAGTGTTGGGAAATCTTCTTTATCCATATTTTCATTATGATTCGAAGAGGAATATTCTTGCAATGGTTCGTATGATGCTGAGTATGTTGAAGTGGTTTTTAGAACTACGCAATAATGCTGCCATCTTCTGCTCACTGATTGAAAACTATCCCGACATTTACTAACAAAAGACTAACTTGGAATTATAAGCACATTGACACACAGACGTGCGCTGTCCTGAGTAAACTGGTACGGACATGTTTCACAGGATTCGCACTGTTTTTTCACGGATTGCGCATTATCACAAGCATTCCAAATACTTTCTTTTTTATTTTGTTTATCTTTTTCATTTGTAGCTGCTGGGTACTCCGCTACAGACACGTGATAGGGTGACATGTGTCAGCATTCGCTCGCTAAGTACACAAGTACCGACTGAGACATTTAGCGGCAAGTCGGCACAGGTTCCTGTGGTCCAAATTACATGAAACTTTGTTTACAATTGTTTTGACATAAAAGGAAAAAAATGAGAGGGTATGCGAAAAAATAAAACGACTTTCATTTTTTTGGGACGCTCTAATATATATATATATATTTAACACTAGAACGGCGGCGAGGGGTCATTTTGACCCTTGCCGAATGAATACATTTCGATTCGAACCAGAATTTTTTTTATAATATAAGATTAATATATGCTGCACAAAAATAACTTAAATAAATAAGTTAAATAGTTCTAAATAAAAATTCTGATGTGAAATATTTTTTATAAAACTTGAGCAAAATTTCCCGCCGTTCTAGTGATATATATATATATATATATATATATATATATAAATCAATTTAACAAATTACAACGACCATTTGGAAAATAATTTTTTCAATGACTAAAATCTAAGACAAAAAATCGATTGGAGTTGATCATACATTACGTGCGCCATGAATTAAATATTAATAGGGTTATTACACGTACAAATTGCAAGCGAAAAACGTCAGATTTCCTGAAACTTACGTATTATTCAAGCATTTCATTGGCTGTTCGGGAAATTGCTTTTCCATCGTCAGATTTCCAAGAAATCTGACGACCAATTTTTAATGAAATTTCATTGTTAAACTTCTAAACATCCCACAATATTACTTTTTACACCGTCGTATAGAGACAAAAATGTACTTTTAAATGCAATTTGTTTGAAAGCTATATCTCAATTTGTCTCTGAGTTATTATTTTTTTTTTGCAGTTTTTCTTTCTTTTTTGTCATAGTGGCAACAGAAGTATCCATCGCTGTTGAAAGTAAAGGGAAATACAGATTACTGTATAGACCAATCAGAAAACGAATAAAATGCGGATTCAACCAATAAAAAGCATCAGATATGCTTTTGATTTCCTACCCTGACAGAGGACAATAACCATTTTTCCAAATGGTTAAAAAAAAAACCCCCACATTACGGTACATTATATAGTTTCTGAATAAGAGAACCCACCAATTGGATGAGTTTGAAAGCAAAAATGAATTTAAAAATGTGTCGGAAAATAAGCAGTTTGGATTTGAGTACACCCTTAATTCGATGACCTTTTCTTAAACCGCTATGTATTTTTACTTTGTTTTTGCTGTAAGAATCTGTCATATCAAAAAATTGACTATATAGAAGTTGTAGATAATATTAAGAAGATATAAAATAAATTCATGCGGATTTTATATCTTGTGAATTGAAGAAGTTATGGATATTTTTGCTCTTAACCGCCGCCCCCCTTTTTTTCATTTTTCGTTTTTATTTTTTATTTTTATTTCATTTTATTTTTATTATTATTTTTTTTGCGGTACAAATTGGTCCTATCAAAAACGTTTCAGTATGAAAATTGTAAATAATATTAAGAAGATATATAATAAATTTAATTGGATTTGATATCTTGAGAATTGACGAAATTTAGAATTTTTTTCTCTCCGAAACCCTATTTTTTTGTAGTCCAGCATAATAAAATATGATTAAATTATGAGTTTTTCGGGGTTTTTTTCCTTTTTTAAAGATTGTTTTATTTGTTTGAATACACTTATTCTCAGTTTTTTAAGTAGTGTATTTCGAAGGAACCTTCTTCCATTTAAGAAAAATACTTAGATTGCATGTTTGAATCGTCGTTTTAATTTAAAGCAGGAACTTCATATATTTCTGAATGAACTAAATTATTTTTGAGCTGAGAATTTTTTTATTTTTCGAAGAAGAAAAATGTCTCACAGGCTTTCATATTATGAATTTTTTTATCCGATATTATTAATAAAATGATCTGATTGTCAGTTTTTTAAAAAGATTAAAATTGAAAACATCAAGATTGTAAATTGATGTACGATTAAAAAAAATAATATTAATATTTTAATCTCCCATTTTTACATATTGTTAAAATTTATTGTTTTATGGCTGTAAGAAACATATATATGATCTTTTGGTTGCTTTTCTAATATACTGCCAAATGATCATATATATGTATATATATATATATAACCATTAATTAAACATTACCGACCATCATCAAAAACTGCAATATTGTGAATGATTAACTACACGCCATAAACCAACAATATAGAACTGTATGTGTAAAATAAAGTACCGTATACCCAATTACAAGAATCAACATGGAAGAAAAAAAGAAGAATATGGATTCTGAAAAAATTGAAAAACTTATATATTGAATTACGTTTCTAAGAGTACAGAATTCAATGATATAAGCAAATCGGTTGTTTTCTGTGGGCTATAAAAGCTATAAGCTGAAAAAAATGTTCCCCTGTATTCAAACAACCAATATAATCAAAATAATAGTTTCAAGATGAATACAGAACATTATCAAATGGCATAAAATGAAAAAAAAACGACAACCCATTAAATATTTAAATTATAGCAATAGAAATCTTGCAAAACATACTGTATTAATTATATATATATATATATACTAGCAAACCCCGCGGCTTTGCTCGCGTAATATTTGAAATATGCCAAGTGATATTTATATGTCTAATTTTTATTAAAAGGTACTAACTAAATTTTTATTTTATTAAAAGGTAATATTTTATTTTATTAAAAGGTACTTATTACTTTTAGGAATAATTCAAAAATTACTATTTAAAACACAGTTTGAATAAACATCCTTATTACACTGCATTAGGCAGAAATGAGACTTAAATTAATAAAATGAAATAAAAATAAATAAATAATAATTTAGAAAATATTTTGAAACTTTTATGCTCAATTAATACGTTCATTTCAGTATTCATATGAAGTTTTGAATTTTTTAGAAACCATCTTCTTACATCTTAAAACTAACCATCATGTCAAATTCCAAGTCCTACCACCTCTCTCAACATAAAGGGCTATGTTGAAACAGGAACTGTCACCATTAATTTGCCAACATTAATTTTGAAATCGGTTTGTTATTCCTAATATTCCACAGAAACGTAATTTAAAAAGCTTTTAAAGCCCTTTTTTAGAACGTTTGTTGTTCCTGTAAACCCCAGGTGGTAGAATCACCGGCATAAAATATAGCCTGTGTAAGATCAGAGACTGTTACCATTGATTCGCAACTATTACTTTTATAATCGGTTTATATTCCTTGAAATTGCATAGAATCGTAATTTAGAACTTTTTTAGAATGCTTTTCACACCTCCCCTTCGCTTCACCCCTTTTTAATTCGAATTTATTTTTGACGTTCCTTCGAGGGCATTTATATTTTATAAGTAACTATCATGTCATATTTAAAGTTTCTAGCCTTTTCAGTATCACAGAATTCGCAAGTTAGAAAGTTTTTAGCTCCTGCAAACCTCTGGTGGTAGTGGAACAGACATAAAATATAGCTTATGTTTGAGCAGGTTCTATCACCAAAATTTGTCATCATTATTTTTTTAATCGGTTTGGTAATTTATCAGTTTGCTTAAAAATTGTAATTTATAACGCTTTTCACTCACTTCATTTTTTTAAAATTTGGAATTTTCTTTCGACTGTTCTAAGAAAGCAGTTGCATCTTGAAAGTAAATACCATGCCATACTTCAAAGTGTTAGACCCCTCAGTTGTGCAAAAAACGCAAATTAGAACATGTTTTGCTTTTGCAAGGTAGTGACAGCAACATAAAATATAACCTATGTTAGAACAGGACTGTCACCATTGATTTGCAACCATTACTTTTGAAATAGCTTTGGTATTTCCTTAGATAGAGTAGAAATCGCAATTTAGAACGTTTTTAGGACGCTTTTCGCGCATTTTCACCCCTTTTTAAATTTCCAATTTTTTTCGAAACTGTTCTTAAAGAACATTTATATCTAATAAATATGTACCTTGCCTAATTTTAAGTTGCTATCCCCTACCGATCACAAAAATCGAAATTTAGAACGCTTTTTTGCTCCTGCAACGTCTTGGTGATAGTGATACCGACATAAAACAGCGTCTATGTTCGAGAAGGGGCTGTCAGCATCAATTTCCTACCATTGCGTTTGAAATCAGATTCATTCTTCCTGAGATATTGCCGACAAATCGGCATTTAGAACGTTTTTAGAACGCTTTTCTCGCATTTTGCTCCTGCATCTCCTCTGGGGTAGTGGAAACAGATATAAAATATAGCCTATCTTGGAGCAAGATCTGTCACCATCATTTTTACACCATTATATTTGAAATCGGTTCAGTACTTCCTGAGATTGCATAGAAATCGCAATTTAGAAAGTTTTTTACAACGCTTTTTGCGCATTTTGACCCCCTTTTAAATTTCGATTTTTTTAGGAAATTCCTTTAGAGATCATTGATATCTTATAACTAACTACCATTCCAAATTTCACGATTCTAGACCCGTCCGTAACGCAAAAGCCGCAGTTTAGAACGTTTTTCTCCTGCACCCCCTTTGGGGTAGTCGCACCGACATAAAACATCGCGTATGTTGGAGCAAGGGTTGTCACCATTATTTTTTAGATCGGTTTGGTATTTCCTGAGATTGTGTAGAAACCACCATTATAACGTTTTTTAGAACGCTTTTCACGCATTTTCACCCCTTTTAAATTTCGAATTGTTTAAGAACATTTCTTAGAAATCCTTTACATCTAATAAGTAGCTAATATTTCAAATTTCATATTTCTAGGCCCTTTGGTAACGCAAAAATCGCATTTTTAGAACGTTTTTTGCTCCTGCACCCCCTTTCGGGTTGTGGCACCGACATGAAACATAGCCTATGTTAGAGCAATTGTTGTCACTGTCATTTTGACACCCTTATTTTGACACCATTATTATTTAAATCGGTTTGGTATTTCCTGAGATTGTGTAGAAACCACTATTTAGAACGTTTTTTAGAACGATTTTCGCGCATTTTCACCCCTTTCAAATTTCGAATTGTTTAAGAACTGTTCTTAGAAATCCTTTATTTCTAATAAGTAGGTAATATTTCATATTTCTAGGCCCTTCAGTAACACGTAAATCGCATTTTTAGAACGTTTTTCGCTTCTGCCCCCCCTTTGGGGTAGTGACACCGACATAAAACATAGCCTATCTTGGAGCAAGAGTTGTCACCATCATTTTGACACCAATATTTTTTAAATCGGTTTTGTATTTCCTGAGATTGTGTAGAAACTACCATTTAGAACGTTTTTTAGAACGCTTTTTGTGCATTTTCACCCCTTTTAAATTTCGAATTGTTTAAGAACTGTTCTTAGACATTATTTATATCTTATAAGTAACTAATATTCAAAATTTCATATTTCTAGGCCCTTCAGTAACGCTAAAATCGCATTTTTAGAACGTTTTTTGCTCCTACACCACCTTTGGTGTAGTGGCACCGACATAAGATATAGCCTATGTTCTAAGTTGGACTAACACCATCATTTTGATGCCATTACTTTTGGAATCGGTTCGGTAGTTCCAGAGCTTACCGCCTACAACTGAACAATTTTTCCCTCTTTATAATAGGAGTATAGATTAAGGTCATATAACAATAAACTAAAAAAACGGTTATGTAACCATTATTTAAAATTATAGTCAAATGATTAAACATATATATTTTACGTTTATATACTAATAAATCAAATCCATAATGCGATCAAATGACAGTACATACATATTTTAGTAATACAATCGAAAAGCGGTTAAGTAACAATTATTTTAAAAGACGGTCAAATGACCGTACATGTATATGTCATGGTTACATGCCAGTAAATTCATAATACGGTTATATAACCATTTTCTAAGAATATGGTCAAATGACCGTATATATATTGAACCATCATAAGCCAATAAATTCATACTACGGTTAAATAAGCATTTTATATAAATATTGTCAAATTGCTGGACAGTTTGCAGCCGTTCAAATGACCATTTTCTTAAAATGAAATTCTAAAAAGTTTTAATTTGCTTTTATCACAAATAAAGCAATGGGCTGTTTTTATCTCATGCGTGCAACTCATTGCGTTGTGTATGAATAATATTTTAGAGAGACAGACCAAACTTTTATTTAAGAGCATTTGTAAGCACAAGAGCAGAGCAATAATAGTGTATAATAACTAATTTTAAATAATGAAGACCTATAATATATAAAGAAACTAAATTTCGTTAAGGAGAATAAACAGAAAATATTAATTCCATTCGTAATCCTTACACTGTTAAAAATTTTGCAGCATTCTGGCAGGTCATTCGACCGTTTTTTTGAAAAAACGGTTTCAGAACCATAATTTAACTATATTCTGACTATAAAATGGCCAATAATATGGTCAGAATAGTGTTAAAATTACGGTTGTGTAACCGTTTTCGGAAAAAGCGGTCAAATGACCTGCCAGAATGCTGCAAATTTTTAACAGTGTACATTTGATCTGACGTAAAATTGCAATAATGTAACTAGTAATTCTTTTTAAACTTGCTATGTTATAATTGCTTTAAAAAATTGTCCAGAAATAACATCATTTGTTTTTCGAAATTATGCAATCATATTCAAACATTTAACATTTTATGTAATATCGGCATTCAGAAATTGCTGCAATGCAATCTTCAATTCGTTAATTGCTAAAATGTTTCTTGCAGTAAAGCATTCAAAAGAAAGATAAAAAATATTGAGATTCTTAATATTGATTTTTTTTTTATTTTTAGAAATTCTTTACAGATTAATATTCTAATTTTTTGTTCGAGAAATACATTCGCCAAAAATATAAGATTGTACGAGACTTCTGTACTATTTTTACTTGAAATTTAATTATTTTGAGATATAATCCACATTCACATTGTCTCGATCTCGACTTTTGGTTTCGTCTGCTCACGTAGTGTATCTTTCGTAAATAATGTCTTTTCTAGTTTTATTGGCCTTCTTCGTCTGAGAAATGCCATCTTGTAAGTCGTTTCACGTAATGTTACTCTTTTCGAGCTGTTTATCTTTAGTGAAATTTTAGACGTGTATGCAAATGAAATGTTTCATGAGTTTTTCTTCATAATACAGTAGAACCTCGATTATCCGAAGTAATTGGGACCGGCCCTCTTTCGGAAAATCGAATTTTTCGGATAATCGAGGATGCTTCAGTTTTAAGATTAAGGAGAAATAAATAGAATATTTCATATTATGGTAACAAGTGCTTAATAAAAATAAAGGTATTGCAAAATAGAAACAAGCATAAATTACCGGAATTTTAATTTTGAAATTAAGTACCTTTTACATGTATCACAAGGGTTTGAAACAATATTTTGTTTGTCGCAGTTTCGATTGCCTTTACTTTGAAGCTCTATCACGGAGTATTTTAATATTATTAGTTCACCGGTATCACAGTATTTCTGCTGCTCCAGCCATGCCAAACCTCGTGCAAAACATTCAAAAGCTTCAGAATGGATAATTTGTTCGTTTTCTTCGTTCCACCCTGCAGTTTACGGGAACCCAAGTTAAATTCGAAGGAACTTTAAGAAAGGGGATCTAAAATATTTATATGTACTCGTAGTTCGGTAAGGACCGCTTGCACACAAGGAATATGATAGTTGTAAAAAAAATCTTTCAAAATGGATTTTTCACACAGGGAATGTGATAGAAAAAAATAAATAAAAAGAAAAGCTTTAAAAATGGATTTCGTTTAACCGAGAGTATCGGTTAAAAGAGTTTCGGATAAAAGAGGTTCTTCTGTAATGTAATTTTCTCAAAATTACATATTTGTTTCAGCTTAGTTTTGTCGAGTAATATTCTGATTATCAATACATATTTGTAATTTCATTATTTCTAAAACATTTTTGTGTATTTGAAAATGTTTCTATAAAATCTAGATTTCCAATTATAAATTCCAGGAATTTCTTTAATTAAATATGGATTTATCTCTTTCGGAATAAATAGCACATTTCTTGTAAACATTATTCTATTTACTTTGACTAAAATGTGATTTTATGGATGTAATTAAAAATATAGTACCGCCAAAATACTGTACCAAGATATTTCGTATGTAAGTGATTACACATATTCCCAACATTCAAAAGCCTGATTTTTTGTTAATGATGGAAATTAAATCCTTATAGTGTGTATACTTATGAGCAAAAAATTTAAAGTCATATCTCAATTATCAAGAAAACTTTGAGCAAAAATGTGAGCGCACGCGCGTTTAAAATATATTGAATCCTAAAATTTTAAGCTCGATTTTCTCGAAACTACATTTTTCAACATGGGCGGCATCATAACTTGAACAATTTTTCACATTTTCGTAGTCACCCGTAGACTATCTCTCTTAAATAATGCCTTATCTAGTTTTATTAGCCTTCTTCATAAGAGAAATGCCCTCTTGTAAGTCACTTCACGTAATATTACTCTTTTCGAAATACTTATCTTTAGTAAAATTTTAGACGCGTATGCAAATGAAATGTTTCAGGAGTTCTGTTTCAAACTAAAGCAATTTTCTTCAAATTTCATATTAGTTTTAGTCTAGTTTTGTCACGTAATATTCTGATTATCAATACATATTTGTAGTTTCAGAGCTTCCAGAATACTTTTATATATTTGAGAACATATCCATACAATCTAGATAGCCAAATAAACACTTCTTCAATTAAATATGGTGTATCTCTGTCGGAATAAATAGTACATTTCTTGTGAATATTAGTTTATTTATTTTTACTAAAATATGATTTCACAGATGTAATTTAAAAAACTTACACAGCGAACATATATCGATAAAAGGATAAATATAAAACTATGAAATATATTAATTCTATTCGTAATTCTTTGAATTGACTCGGATATAGATTTAAAGTAAATTTGTAGAAATGTAAGTGTTAATGCTTTTTAAACTTACTAGGTTGTAACTGCTTAAAAAATGTGTCCAAAAAGATAATCAATCATTTTTCGAAATTATACAATCACCTAGCAACATCTAACATTTTATGCAACATAGTAAGGCAGAAATTGCTGCATTGCAATCATGAATTCATTTATTATAAAAAAGTTTCTTGCAGTAAAGCATAAAAAAAAGATAAATATTGAGATTCTTAATATTGATCTTTCTTTTATTTTTGAAAATTCTGTACACATCAGTGAGTCAAATTTTTGCACGAGGAATACATTCGACAAAAATATAAGATTAGACGTGAATTCTATACTAATTTTACTTGAAATTTAATTAGTTTAAGAAATGAGACTTTTTCACGTTGTCTCCACCTCGACTTTTCTTTTCGTTTGCAGTGAAATTTTAGACGCGAATCTTCAGTGAAATTTTAGACGTGTAATGCAAATGAAATGTTTCAGGAGTTCTCTTTCAAACTAAAGTAATTTTCTCCAAATTACATATTAATTTCTGTCTAGTTTTGTCGCGAAATATTCTGATTATCAATACATATTTGTGAATGCAGTTCTTTTAAAGCATTTTTGTATATTTGTATTTTGTATATTTGTATAGCATTTTTTGTATATAAAAATTTCTTCATTTAAATATAGGTGTATCCAGGAATAAATAGGATATTTCCTATGAATATTATTTTATTTTCACTAAAATGTGATTTCATAGATATAATTAAAAAGACTTATACAGCAAACATATAGCGATAAAATTATAAATATAAAACTATGAAATGTATTAATTCCATTCGTAATTCTTAGAATTGACTTAGATATAGATAATGTGCACAATGTACTAAAGTGAATGTGAAATAATGTAAGTGTTAATGCTTTTTAACCCCTTCGGGACGGGAGCCTTTTACGAAATTTTTAATATTTTGTCACCGTTTTTTTAAAAACAGAAATCTGTGTCTTCTTGAATCGAGAAAATGCGCTGATTAAATAAGACAAATTTTGCAGTAAAATTTTACTGGTGAGGCAAAACGAGGATTCTGAGCGCTTCATGCGGCACGTATACGTGTCGCTCGTCCCCAAGGGGTTAAACTTACAATGTTGCAATTGCGTCATGAAAAAAAAAATATTTGAAATCTATATATCGGTCTAATAATGGGAAAAATAGTAGAAAAAATTAAATTTCAAATTTTCAGCTAAAATTTGATATTATATGGTGTGTGCCATATGTACACAATTAGGATTTTAAAATATTGTATTGCTATATTTTGCAACTAAATGAGCTTAAAATAATTAATTTTATCTACTTAACACTTTACAACTTTTTTTATATTAATATTTTTTTAAAGTATTCAGTAAAAATAATAAATGTAAATCTTACCTTAAAAATTTTATCGATTTTTTTTTTTTTTTTTGTATGTGTGTGTGTGTGTGTCCGAAGAACAAATTCTAATTTTTGTCAAATGAAGCTATCTGACATGGGCAAAATATGTGTTATTCCATCCTTTGGACTGTTCTTGATCTGGAACAGATATCATATTGGCCAAATTCATGGCACATAATGAGAATTGTACTGTTTTTAGTTATGTGACAAATATGGCACGTGGTTCAGTGAAGGGTTCATATTTCATGTAACATAGAAAGGCAGAAATTGCTGCAATGCAATCTTATATTCATGTATTGTAAAAATGTTTCTTCCAGTAAAGCATTCAAAAGAAAAACAAACAATATCGAGATTCTTAATATTGATGTGTTTTTATTTTCAAATACTCTTTTCTGATTAATACATCAATTTTTTGTTCGAAGAATCCATTTGTCAATAAATGTAAGATTATATGTGACGTCTTTACTAATTTTATTTTTAATTTAATAATTTTAAAAAAGAGACATTTCTCGCTATGTCTCTATCTCGACATTTCTTTTTGTCCGTCTCGTCTTTTCTGTTCGTCTTTTGACGGCTCTCGCAGTCTATGTTTCGTAAATAATGCCTTTTCTAATTTTATTGACCTTCTTCATCCGATAAATGTCATCTTGTAAGTCGCTTCACGTAGTGTTACTCTTTTCGAACTACTTTTCTTTAGTGAAATTTTAGATGTGTATTCAAATGAAATGTTTCAGGAATTCTCTTTCACAGAAAAGTAATTTTCTCCTAATTACATATTAGTTTCAGTCTAGTTTTGTCACGAAATATTCTGATTATCAACGCATATTTGTAATATCAGTGCTTCTAAAGCATTTTTATGAATTCGAAAACATTTCTGTACAATCTAGATATCCAAATAAACATTCGAAAAATTTCTTCAATTAAATATTGATGTATCTCCTTCGTAATAAATAGGACATTTCTTATGAGTATTATTTTGTTTATTTTCACTAAAGTGTGATTTCATAGATATAATAATAATAATAATAATAATAATAATAATAATAATAATAAAACCTTATACAGAAAAAATATAGCGATGATAAATATAAAACTATGAAATTTATTAATTCCATTCGCAATTATTAGAATTGACTCAGATATAGATAATGTACACAATGTACTAAAGTAAATGTGAAAGAATGTAAGTTTTAATGCTTTTCAAACTTACTAGGTTGTAATGTCGTTAAAACCTATCCAAAAATAAAATCAATCATTTTTTCGAAATTATGCAGACATCTGACAACATTTAACATTTCACGTAACATGTAAAGGCAGAAATTGTTGCAATGTAATCTTATATTTATGTATTGTAAAAACGTTTCTTCCAGTAAAGCATTCAAAAGAAAAACAAATAATATCGAAATTCTTAATATTGATCGATTTTTATTTTCAAAAACTCTTTACAGATTAATATGTCAATTTTTTGTTCGAAGAATACCAGTGTTGTCAGATTAGGGACTTTTTTAATTTAGAATATTTGACTGTCACCACTTTAAAAAAAAGTATAATTCGCTTATTTTTCAGAATTTTTAAGCGATTTTTAAATAGGATGAATATTTCTATTTCAAAAAAGCGGTGACAATCAACAATCTGAGAACAAAAAAGTTCCCAATCTGGCAACACTGAAGAATACATTCGCCACAAAATGTGAGGTTATATGTTACGTCTATACTAATTTTACTTTTAATTTAACCCTCTCGCTGCTTAAGTAATTCTTCGCGATGAGCGTCTTTTACAGAATTTTTAATCTTTTTCACCAGTTCCTTAAAGCAGAAATTTTAGACTTTCGTAATCGGGGAAAATGTCCTGATTAAATCAGAGAAAGTTTTCGCTAAAAAAATAACTGGTGGCAATAACCAAATAGTATTAATTAGACGGGAAAGTGCATGACCGAGTATTTCTCGGGTTGCGCAGCGAGAGGGTTAATAATTAAAAAAGAGAGACATTTATCGCTTTGTCTCTATCTCTACATTTCTTTTCGGCAGGTTTGTCTTTTCTTTTCGGTGCCTTGTCTTTTCTTTTCGTCTTTACACTGCTCTCGCAGTCTATCTTTCGTAAATTATGTCTTTTCTAGTTTTATTGGCCTGCTTTATATGTAAAATGCCATCTTGTAAGTCGCTTCACGTAATGTTACTCTTTTCCAACTACTTATCTTTAGTGAAATTTTATCGTGTATGCGAATGAAATGTTTCAGGAATTCTCTTTCACGGAAAAAACTGTTTCGTTGAAATGACTAAATTTTGGTTCATATAGCTCCATCCAAATATTTTGGTTGGAATGACCAAATTTTGTGTAAACTAATCAAACGATTTGTTGAATTAACAAAATAATTTGGTTAATCTAATGAAAATTTAATCATTCCAACCAAGATATTTGGATGGAGCTATATGAACCAAAATTTAGTCATTTCAACAAAACAGTTTTTTCCGTGTTCAAAGGAAAGTAATTTTCTCCAAATTACATATTAGTTTCAGTCTAGTTTTGTCACGAAACATTTTGATTATCAATACATATTTGTAATTGCAGTGCTTCTAAAACTATTTTATATATAAGAAAATGTTTCTATATAATCTAGATATCTAAATAAACATTCCAGACATTTCTTCAATTAAATATGCATGTATCTCTTTCGGAATAAATAGGACATTTCTTATGAATATTATGAAAATTGCTTGTCAATTGATTTTTAGAACGCGTTGAGAAATTATTTAATGAATTTAAACTTAAATAGATGAGAGAGTTTAATACAGACATTTTTGTGTTACATATTTATGTTGATTGTTGCTACATTTATTTCATTTTATCACTTTAAAAATAATTTAATGTGTAAAAAATATTTTCATATTGAAAAATATATTTTCGCTTCCAAAGTAGAGGTCAGATTAAGAATGCCTGAGTTATACATTTCAAAATCAGAGCAGTTTTTGTTTCCATAGCAACGAAATTGAATCGACAGTGCTCAATTTTACTTAATTTTGAGATTGAAACAATTTTAATTAATTAAAATCATGTTTTCTTTCATAAAATTTCATAATTAACTTTCTTTGTAAATATATATATATGACAAAACTATAGTTAAAACAAACTAAAACTGACAAAACTAAAGTTATTTAAGTTAAATTTATTTAAACAAGTTCAATATGAAACATTTTTATCTTAACCCTTAACCGGAATCGCTAAATTGTTCCACATTACTGGAACCTTGGGTCCAAATAGACCCTTTAATTAAAATCCAAGTTATTTTCTAATATATATAAAATTACGAAGCCCAGTGGTGTAGTGGTCAGCACGCCTGTCTGCCGCACCGCAGGTCGAGAGTTCGACTCTCGACTGGGCAAGGTTCACTTAGCCTTTCATCCCTTCGGGGTCGATAATATGAGTACCAAGCTTGCTTGGGAACTAAACACCGAGGGTCTCGCGTTAGGTTGACCACCTGGCCGGGACGCATGCTGCATAGCACCTCGGGGCCCAGGGTCAAGAAAACAGAGATGGGCACTGTCGGCCCAGATCCTTCTTGGATTGTACAGCCACAGAGTTTAGTTAGTATATAAAATTACCACTTAGATGGGTTATAAGTGCATTGAAAAAAGTTTCATGTACTATATAAATCAACTTTTATTCATATATATCATGAAATTATACATTGTCGTTGCCCAGTCAAAATGGACCCACGATTCCGGTTAAGGGTTAAAAGAATATTTAACATTAAAAAAATATTTTTTGAAATTATATTCCATCGCCAATCGGTTATAAATCGCCAAATAACGAAATTTCCATTATTTTTTTACGGACATTCTATCGAGTTTCCGCCGAACTTTGTTTTAGAAACATATCTATCCTCATGAGAAGAACATTCTATAATTTTTTCAGATTTTTCGGAGATTGTCCTTGTAAGTATAATTTTAGTTTTACCATGATATAATACGTCACAACGCTTTCATCGATAAAATGAAACAATTTTTGAGAAAATGTGTCATAACATGTTCATCCACTAAGTTCTTCAATTGTTTTATACGATTCTAACCAGAAGTTAGTTAGCAAATACCCTATAAATAAAGGCGTGTCTGACACATTTACGCGTAAATTAGATTTTACTTAAATTTGTTAAAGATCCAACTTTTAAATTGAGTATTTTTGTGTTTACCTAATATTTTGTCTTTCCTAATGTAGCAGAATCGATTTTCTGAAATATGAGCTTCGTGTCAAATAAGGAGAATTTTCATATGTCACAAGAAATAATAAATATATTTTATGTACGAAGATGATTATTTAGAAACTCGATGCTGCTGTATTACGATCGATAAATGCTAGGTAAGTATAAAAATATTTAATTTAACCCTCTCGCTGCGTAATTTGTTTATCAAAATAAGTTAAAAAATTGCGAACATTGCATTTAACTCAGGCTAAATCAGGTCTGTCACTGGAGACTATGTTTATATTCTCGTACCACTCTTTTAAGAGTATCAATTTTGCGGCATTTTTCTCTTGTAGATGTTGTTAAAGTCTATATGGAATTGTTTGTATTTAAAAGGTGATCACAGTTGAATTAAAAAAAAGGTGCCAGTGGGAAAGATGAATTCCCAAGGAAATCCCGGGTTGCGCAAATTTTCCTACTTTTACGTTGGCGAGGAAATCGCGGGTTGCGCAGCGAGAGGGTAAAAGATTGAGCTTTAACCCGTTCAGGACCGGCATCTTTTACACAAATTTTATTCATTAGGCAACCCTTTTTGTTAATTATTTGAATTAACTTTGTCAACCACAAAAATGTCGCAATTAAATAAAATCAATTTTGCTTTTTTTTTTCTACTGGTATCAAACTCAAGCGTTTTAAGTACTTTTTGAGGTGCATATACGCACCCATGGTCCCGAACGTGTTAACCCTATGAAGGGCGGTGGGATAAAATATATCCCACCTAATATATCCCACCTAGATTCTCACCAGAAAAATTTAACTAAATTTAAAATTTTTAACTTTGGAGGAAAATCATTGAAAAATTTCTTTTTCATATTTAAAAATGGAATTTTTCTATTATTCCGCTGAGAATTCAATATTTAGAGACATTTTTGCGTGCCCCTCAAGGGGTTAAAGAATTTAACATTAGAAGCACCAAAAGCAAGCAATTTGACTGCGATCAAATATGTACAATTCGCTTGAACCAGCAACTCCTTTTAAAAGAGAGTTAAACATACATATGACCCAAAAATAAGTTAAATATATAAGCAAAAAAGTTTAATATTTCTGGTGTACATTAATTTTATAGAAAATTAATGAAATTTCAGGCGCTTCTAATGTTAACACAAGTTTAATTTTTTTGTAAAAAAGTAAAAAACGACCAACCCCCCCACTCCCCTCATGGATTTGGGAAGTATGAACTTTATTTTACTAAATAAAAATATGATTTTTTTTTGTTTACATAATTTGGTTTTTAGTTTTTTTTTATTCCCTTTGAATTATTCCCATCATGATAAAATTAAAAATTATATAAAAGATAGGGTGATAGGAACTAATTTTTCACATTTTCAAAATATAAAAAAAGGTTTATTTTACTATCGGTAACAGAATTGAATTTGAAAATAGTATAAAATTATATGTTTTTCTTATCGTGCTTAGGAATTTAACATACTAAGAATTTAAATATTCGGAATAAGAATAAAATCATGGCATTGTTTTTTAAAGTAAAAAAATTTTAGTTTACATGTAATCCTTCATTCACCACGTTAATAAAACAATATTTTATATATCTTGTTAACATTTATAAATCCATATAAGAGCATATTCTAACTTGAATTAAGATTGATTCACACTTTAGAATCAAACAGAAATTACCCATATAAAATGAAATTTTTCTTTTAAATAGATCGAATATTTGCTATATAGTTTTGTGCAACATCTATACATATTTTCTACAAAATGTACTGACACTAATTTGATAGTTAATATTAATTTGAAAAAAAGAACTTACTTACGCATCGAAAAATAAAAATAATACTTTTGATTTTTTGTTCAAAGCCACTTGCCGAATAAACATTTAGAATACAATAGAATAATCTTTCTGCATTTTCTTCCTTTTCTCGATATTTGCTACAGCACATCCCGTTCATTTAGACGAGAAAAGGCGAATTAGACGTAATCGATATTGACGTTATTCTTTAAACATATTGTTATTGCATTGCTGTTTGTTGCATTGCTGAAGTACATACAGTTTTTTTTTTGTCATAAATAATATTTTCTAGTATGTTCTAACATCAACAAACGTCTGGGATAAAACAAATTAGATAATCTAAACGTTCGCCAATAACATGTTCATGTATTTTTTGTTCCTTTTTCACCAGCAAAATATAGTATTCAACAGAAAAATTTACAAACTTATAAATGAAAATAACTATGTAAGAGAATCATTTATTATAACATAGCTCACATTAATTTTTTCAAGAACCATTTATTTTCAAAACATATATCTGTTTATTTTTTTATCTTTTCATCATTTAGTTTAGTAAACTCTTGTAATCTTCTTCTTTCAGCAATTAATATAAGAGTCCAAAGTTATTTATTACATATATCTCCATTAAACGTCAACACATCCAGCCATCCACAGCAATGAGTTTCAATTCCATAAAATTGGTTGAATCCTCTTTAGGTTTTTTCTCATCATTTCTTCAATTTTTATATGGGTGGTCATTTCAAATATTACATAGAATCTATTTAAAATAACAAGCATATTTCAACATTTAACTAATAGTTCATAAGGCTATAGCGTTAAGTTTGCATTTGCTTCTAATGCAATAACTTCCACGCCTCATTTGTGATAGAAGTTTGCAAATGCACCTATACGACATCGATCATTAGCATGCATAAGGCATTTCCGTCGTGATTTATCATTTGACTATACGCTTTTGTTTTACTTACAACTTTTCATCACTTGATTACACAATCAAAAGGGCCTTCAAAAGTGGTCAAAAAGTCTGTTATTAAACTAGCTATTTTTCAGCTTTGATACCTGTCTAATACAGCGCTTTCTTAGATATTAGAGTCTGTTTCGTATTGCTATTTTCATAACATTTTCGCTTTAATTATTGTTTTATAGAAGATTTTTTTTTTATCGAAACAAACTGATTTATGCCATTATGTTTGCTTGTGTAGTATGTTTCAATATTGAAAGCAGAAAATTAATTGCAATATTTATTTAAAAGTTTAGATTTTTGCATATTTAAATACATTGGATCTATCATTCATGAAGTTGGATCAAATCAAAGAGATTATGAAAGGATAATTAACACATTGTATGCGGGACACGTACTAGTTCGTTTTTGTGGATTGGGGACAGAAATTATTACTGGTACCGAAAATTTTGTACGAAAAAAGAAGGTGTAATCCAAGACTGCTTACTTCTTATTGGCTGTGAGCAGGTTTTAATTTGCAATGGCATTTTTGAACGCAAATTTAGTGCTCATTTTCGAAAAATTGGCCGTATACAATGTGTTACTGAAGGCAGAAAAGCAACATCAATGTTGAGTTCGGTTCTGTGGAGTAGTAATAGTCTCCATAAAACTAAACGGTTAATTTATAATTCTATTGTGCAAAGCAATTTACTGTATGGCTCAGTGACATGTACATTAAATCTCTCTCTAAAAAAGAAACTACTAACAGGGATCCTGGCACTAGGGATCTTTTCCATTTCATCTTCGGATATGCTCCTTATTGCTATAAGTGCCGAAGACCTGCAGGCCCTCCTTCATCTAATAAATGTACTGGTCTGAAAAATAGATTTAAAATTTAACCCAAATAAATGTACAACTCTTCATTACAGCAGTAAACACCCTACTGGCTGTCGGTCAACCATCTTTAACCTGGCTGGGTCGGAGATTCCACACTTAGAAGACGGTACACCGACAATCTTCTTGGGTAAACCAATTGGTGCTTTCTTACCTAGTGGCTCAGTCACGGTTGACAGCATAAAGCAGAGGGGTTTCAAGATTCTAACATACTCCATGGCAGAGGATCGATCACCTCAAGTCAATCTTTTATCTCTCACTACAGTTTTATTACTATTTATTGTTATCACTACAGTCTTTTATCTCTCACTACAGAACGGACCAGATCTCTAAAACAGACTGGTCTATGATTGTCAATACCCTTAAACCATTGATCAAGAAGACTTTGGGCCTCCCGTCAAACTCCGCAAACGAATATCTTTATGGGAGCCGGGATGATGGCTTGTCCGGCATCCCACTAGCCGCAGAAGATAGCGATATCGCTCTCATTGACGGCGGGTTCAAACTTCGAACGACAAGATTTTTCATAAATTGGCCTGGGACAAGTTGGTGGATGTGGCTAATTGGCGTTACCAGTCCACCAGCAACTTTAATATGCTCAAGTACATGAATTCCGCACCAGCAGAGCGCACCTCCTATAAATATAAGCCCCCCTGGTCGAGAACTCCTCAGGCAACGGATAGATTGGGTATTATGTGGAGTATTAGTGATGTGTACGATGTCGAGTTGAAGGTGGCTAATGAAGCCACGAATAACAGAAAAGTCATCTTCCGCACTATAAGAAAATATTTAAGGGAAAAGCGCACTATGTCACTCAGGGCTCACCCCCATCAAGGAAAGACGATCACTTGTGTGGATGCGGCAAAGTCAAGCTGTCATTTTTTATCCGACTGAAAAGAATGGTTATGTGTTTCACGCGGATCTAGGTATGTGGATTTTTTTATACCTTCGAAACATCCCAACGGCTGGATGGATTTTAATGAATGAGGTCTCTACCGATTCGTCTTAACCGTCAAATGGTTATAGGCTAGGTTTTGTTTTTATAAATTTAAAATGGCGGCCGTAAAATACAAAATGGCGGTAAAGACGAAAAAATATTTTTACACACCTTATTGAGTGGCATATCATTGGATAGGTCTTTCGAAATGAAGACGATGCTTCATTGACTATTTTACAGTTAGAAGCTCCATTTAAATATTATACAACCTGAAAGTTGTGTAGGTAGGATCTCTAGCTTTACTGCAACTCTAGCCATCATAGGTATCTATAGGCCTCATCAAAATAGTGTTTATTGTACTAACAATTAAAAACACAACTTAAAAGTCATCAATACAAGTAAATAAATATAAAAATAGGCAAGTAATGTAAAAAATAGTTTCACATTGATGAGAAATTTTTAATTAGTTCGCTTCTTACACATACGGGTTTCTTGATGTTTTAAATTTAATTTTTATTTACATCTGGACTTTATACTACTTTCAAGGATTGGCGATTTGTGTACCGCGCACGGCTAGGGCTTTTCAATAAACTCAACGCCTACAACAAAACCCGCGGTCACAAAAACAAGAAATGTCGAAAAAGCACTTACATGGAAACCCTGCCCTATGTGCTCAACCACTGCATGGTACACAGTACCCTCTACAAAAAACGTCACAATAGAGTGGTTGATAGAATTACAAAGGCTGCCATGAGCAGGTGGTCCATTATCAGTGAAGACAGGGCTGTCGGGAGCGGTAACCTCAGACCAGATCTTGTTCTTAAGAAGAATCGCGACCTCTTGATACTTGACATCACTGTGCCGTTTGAAAATTGAAGTTGGGCATTCGTAGCTGCAAGAAGAACGAAGGAAGAAAAATATAGGTCGCTTGCACTTGATATATCTGAAAATATGAACATTGTCAAGATGGAAGCGATTATTGTTGGCTCCGGGTTCCTGCGGCCCAAAGAATGGTAAAATTATTAAGATAATTTATTCAGAGAAATACGCTAATGTTATGCGAAGGATCATCATCAGTGAGACAATATCTTAATCACAGGAGATTTTCTTTGAACATATGAAGATTGCTCCCTAGGACTCGGGGGACCGACGCCGGTAGCCATGCTCTGCCTCTTCAATACTTCACCTTTTTTTAAACTTTAACTCCATCAATTTATGTTGAAGTAGAATGTATTTTTAAATGTTATGTTTTTCTTATGTTTTGTAAGTTAATAAAGTTTGACCTAAGATATAACAAGGTTCTGAGATAAAGAACCATACACAGACTTAGGCCACATGGACACACACTTTTCTGTATAGGCTACGTTTAACTTGTAATTTCTAGACCACACCATGTAGCATTTTCCGTAGTAACCAATCTCTCTCTAAAAAAGAAACTCTTCTCTGCCGAAACGGTCTTCTGGCAAAGATCAAGAGGAAAGTCTAGGCTGGAATAAATTAAAAATTCAAGAATACGTTAGATCACACAGTTAAACAAGATGTTGTTAATACAATCAAGTATAACAAGCTTAAATGGTATGGACATGTTCGCAGAATGAAAATGGACACGCCTTCCTAAAATCCTCTTTGAATGGAGTCCGGAAACCAAACATAGGAGGGGCAAACCGTGAATGATTTGGGAAAGTTCTATTTGAGAGACTATGAAGTTATATAAGTTATATGATGCGATTACTAGTGACAGAGAGAGATGGAAAGGATTTCTCAGAACTGTTTTTATCGGTCGAGGAAACCCACTTTTAGTCGAAATTCCTGAAGAGGAAGATATTTGTATGAAAAGAAAGTTTACTAATGTGTTTTTTTCTTCCTACTATAATACAATTATTCATTCACGTCTTACTTAGGAATTTCTGTACACTGTTTCGCTTGTTTGAATTAACCTCGAAAACAGAACTTTCTCAGACTTCTGCAAAAATAGAACAAAACAAACTTTGAAATTACATTCGATGGTCGTTACGAGAATAAACTTTTGGACTCGCAGGAAACAAACTTTCAGGATTTTCTTCTTTTATCTCATCTCCAGGGTGTATTTAATCTCATGATTTATTTAAGAGATATTTAGTAGCTTTTAGTAGAGATAAAGTGAATTAATCGAACAAAACAATAAAACCTCTTCCCGGTTTATATAAAACGATATCGAATAGTTATAAAACGTATTCCTGAGCAACGTACCCATTATTTAAAGAAATGTATCTATATATTTTAATAGACATCTATTTTAGTTGAAGAGTTTTTTTATGACGTCATTTTCTATTTCGTAACTGGTTCTGAAAGTGAAACTAACAGTTTAAAAAAAAAGAAAAAACTACAACCGAAATCTAAGAAGTAAAACTGTACCAGGTTAGTGATCGAATTCAAATATTTCATTAAAAGAAAAAAAAAAGGAAAAAAACACATTTAAACTGTTGAAAATATATTATCGATTATCATGTGATATTGATATTGTACGTGGAAAAAAAAGAAACAACCAACCCTAACCAAGAATAAATATTAACAGAAAAAAAAGACGTAAAGAATCCCAAACCCAAATTAAATATCATTAGAAAAAAAAGAATTAGTGGGCCAAAATAATGAATAAATAGTAGAAAAAAAAGATTTACTTACAAAAGAAAAAAAAAGTATTTACCTACAGTAATAAAAATGTTAAACTAAAAAAGTAAATTCATTTTTTTAATAAATATCATAATGCGACATATAAAAGTGTGTCAAAGCGTGTCTACTTCAAAAACGTATCGCCCTAACAAGTGGCAGAAAATTGTTGCCCTCGCAGTAGCAAGGCTGCCACAGGCGACTATTTTTATATTATGTTCCCACCACTATTTTAAAGAAATAAAGTTTGTAGTATATTTCTCTTATAAATGTTGTCGAAGCGTATGTAAAAGATTTTCTTTTGAAAAAGTAGGCGAAATACAATTAAAAAATAGTCGACTGTGGGAGCCCTGCAGTAGTAGGGTCTTTCATTCTTGATCAAGTAACGTTGCAATAGACATGACTGTGTTATTTCTAAAATTTATTTTCATGATGTTTATCTCTGCGCTTTTGTGTGATAACCTGTGATTTTATGACATCAAAAATATTTACACTGATGTCAAAAACTGCTATTTCGCATGCCGTTCATACGTATAAATTTTTAATGAAATCAGAAAATATTTACTTTTATATTATTGAAAAATGCCTTTTTAGGTGCGTTCGTAGTTATATAAATACGTACCACCTACAGTCGTCTTCTCGTCCGTCCATTGTCCGCATATAACAGCGCAAAAACTACCCAACCGAATGGTATGAAATTTAATATTATATATATAATAACGCTAAGTGTATAACTCTTCCGAAGTGAACTCATCCGGGTACCGATAATCTTTCGTTAAAATCAGTCATTTTATTTTAATTTTCAAAGATTTAATTTTTTTGATAAAGCTATATTCAAAAACAATGTTTAATGATGAATGTTTCCTATTCATACCTTTGGGATTAATTAAAATACAGACGATCGAGCTCATTGGCAATATAGCTATTTGAACGAATTCCATGCATAAAAACTTTCTTAAAAAATGACACTTTAACCCTTTCAGGAGCGGTGGGCACTTAATTTTAATTCCCAAACTCCACACAGCCAGCAAAATTTTAGTAAAATATTTCCCACTTAACCCTAGATCAACCGGGAATTTTATTCAAGTTTTAATAAAACGTTCTACACCAGAATTTTTATTCAAAACTATTTAACTTATTTATTTACCTTATTTTTGTCTGGTTTATATACTTAGTTTATTTTAAAGAAATTTCTGGTTTGAATGAATATTTTGTATGTACCTGTCGGGTCCAATGGACCCGTCTGGTAGACGGAGGGTTAATATGTATGTGAAATGTAGCCTTCTTTCTTCATTATAAATAAATTTGTAAGTAAATTCCGGTGCAATTCATTTATTTCAATACTTTAGCATTGAATATGCTTTGTCCCTCAGAGGTTAAGGTAAGCTAAGTGTGTATTAAATGCAACATTGTTAGAATGTTTATAATCGGGCTGTTTTAATGTTTTCTTCACAGCCGTGAATGATTCTTATTTATTATTTTTTTACGATGTATAATAAATTGAAGGTCAGTGATTTTTTTAAAATTGAATGAACGAAGACGAAAGTTAATTGACTATATGTTTTAAAATAGCCTTATTAGTACTAATTTGCACGTTTTTTTCTGAAATAGTTCTTCAAATTTTGTGAGTGAAGTTCATTTGCATATTCTGTGTCATTATTTTACCAATTCAATTAATATTTTTCTTGCAAATTAAATTTCAATGAAAAATGGGCTGTTTTTATAACTATTTTACCTCACCTGTGACTATTAGTCAGATAAGATATAATTTATTACTTCATAATTCTTTTTATAATGCAATGCTTTATCATTCTTTTGAAAATGCAAACACGTTTCTGACTGGCTATCTTCCAGTATTAATATATTAATCATTGCAGAATTTTGTCGAGTCATTTCAAATTTTACGAATATCGAATAAAAACTTAAAAAGATATTAATAAAAATTTTCTCCATTCTATTAAATCCTATCATACGTAATTAATCCAATGATATCCCACGATAGGTAATGATTCTATTTTACCATGGTGATTACTTCCTATTTAAAATGGATTCCTATTATTTCCGTGTTACTGAATCTAATATGCAAAATAGTAATAAATTTTATATTCATGCATTTCTGCATAACAGTACAACAGCTATTGCACCAATATCTAAATATTTATAAATCTAGTTATAGTACGAACGCACCTTATTTGCCACATTTGACGTACAATTTTCGACTTGTTGTTACTATTAAGGAACATGTGACATCTCGGTAGCTAAAATAAAGCAATTTCAACGCAAAGTTGAAGCCTATATATTAAACAAAAAAAAAAAAATGTAAGCTTTTAACGTATACATACAAAAGTATATTTTTAACATTGAAGATAATTAATATTTATATTTGTTTGCGAAATGCTGTTGCTTACTTTCTACAAACTTTTGATTAATTCCTTTTTATACCTTGTAGGTTTTGCACGCATTACTCAAAGAAAAAAAATCCAAAATCTATTACTTTCAATTTTTTCATTTGTCATTATAAACATGTTTTATAATAATGCGAAATATATCAACTGCCAGAACATTAACATTGAATTTATGAAAGAATATATAATGTGTATATTTTTTAAATTTTAAAATATTTATCAATTTTTTAAAAGTTTATTTCTTATTAACAGGGATGAGAGCGCTCCGACCTAAATGATTGATTATAACTTCTAAATTTTAATAGTATTCTTTCCTTTATTAAATCTCAGAAATTCTGTCACTCAATAAGGCGAGAAATACTATTAAAAGTTAGTGGTAGCAAATGGTCATTTGGGACAGAGCGCTCTCATCCCTGTATTAAACAAAACAAGAAAATTCCTATTTTTATTAAATTCCATGGTTCTAATGACCATAATTTTTTTCATATAGTTATAGGTTAGATTGTTTGAGGATAAAGCTTAAGAAGCGGTCGGAGCATGAAAATTAATTAATCAAAATTTAGAAGTTAAGCAGCTGTATTTAATAAACATACGTAAATACTATTGATTTTTCCTGTTTTATATATAACTACAATAGTTATACTTTAACCCTTTCAGACCCTAAGCTAAAATAATGCTACAAATATTCATTGGTTTTTCACAAACAAAATGACATCATAGATGACAGAAAAAAAGAAATTTTCTGAAATGGATCCTTTAGGAGACTAGTGATTTAGGTTCACAAACAGGGATCTAAAATTACAAACGCCCTTAAAATATCAATTTAATTATCCTAACATAAATTCTCACAAACACAAATTTAAGGGCTTTAACACGCTCGCTGCGTATTTGTTTTATCAAAATAGCTTCAAAAATTGCGTATCCCTTCGCGACGAGCGTCTTTTAAGAATTTTATTCTTTTGTCACCGGTTTTTCTAAACAAAAATTTTTGTCTAATTCGATAGGGAAATCGCTCCGATTAAATAAGGCAAAATTTACAAAAAAAAAAAAAAAAAAAAAAAAAAAAAAACTGGTGGGAATAATCAAGGAGGGTTAATTAGACGGGAAAGATGCATCCCCGAGGAAATCTCGGGTTGCGCAGCCAGAGAATGTTACACCAATCCTGAAATTTTTTTATTGTAAAGGATTTAAGCTAAGTACATCTGAATATTTCTTACTTTCTTGATCACAGTCTTGAAGGCATTTTGCAAATTCAGATGAAAATAAAAATATATTTTTTGAGGAGATCAGCATAGATGTTGCCATTTATTTGTTTGCTTTTAAGGGGACCAGGTAAGCTCTATCTCGGCCAGGTTAAAATACAACAACTTTATGCACCTTTTTCTCAGAAATGGTTAAAGATAGAAGTCTACATTCTTTAGAGTAGTTTAAATAACACGCTTTACGTATTTTGACCATTTACGTATTTACCAATTTCTTCCTGAGTGAAACTGAAAATTAATTATTTATTATTTATTGAAAGACATTTTTAAATTAGCATTTTTGGTAAGATTTCACTGCCTAAAATAAATAATTCTCAACAAATCATTAAATCCCTGTGTTAAAGAGTGCACTATAACATAATATAAGCATTTAGAAAAATCCGAGTTCTTAAGTTTAATAGATATTGAAAAAAAGGAACAGAAACCTGAAAAATCGAAGTTTTTAGAAAAAGTCAAAGCTGTGAAGCAGTGATGCCTGTGGAGTACATTTTTAAATTTCTGATTTTTGATCGGCACCACTTTTTTGAGTAGTAAAATTCGCCTTATTTAACAACATATTAATTAATACGAAAACAATGTGAATTTTACCACTTCAGAAAAATGGTGCCAATCAAGAAATCTGAATTTAAAAGTAGCCGCTGCTGTGAAGTGCTCTTAGAAAGAATGAAAAAATCCAGCTCTTTATATATATATATATATATATATATATATAAAAGAAAAAAAGTTTAAACTATTTAACCCTTTATGTACTGAATTATGTATCCATGAAATTTTATCTTCTAAAGCATTTTTCCTGAATTTTTGGAACTATATTAGAAGATTTACAGAATTATTTAATAAATTTTAGAAGGATTTTAGAAAGATTGAATGATTTAGAAGGATTAATTAAATTTGAATTTACAGGGATTTTATGCAATATTAGTAACCCTACTCAAATCTTTTATTTTAAATATTTTTCTTAGTATTTTGTAGAACTAGAAATTTACAAATATAATGTTCTTACAATATAAATATAGAAATATTTCCGAACTGAAAAATATCCCCCCCCCCCCCATCCCTCAATCCCAAGAAACCTGAAAAGAAGCAAAATCAAAAGAAATCATCCTTTTAAAAATATTTTTGTTTTGTGTAACCAATGATGCTTTTGGAACAAGACAAAGTAATGCATCTACAATTCATTCTAAACTGTATTACTCCTAATCGATGTATTAAATTAATTTTATAACAAGTTACTTTAATGGTACTTATAAGTACCGTCAGTAGATAAAGAATTAATGATATATAAATGTAAAAACCGATTTTTTGATTGAATTTCGCTTACCCGGTCCCCTTAAAGAAAAAGGCATTCAGCTATAAAGAAGGGAAATCAAAATGAAAAGAAATCAATCAGTGTGGTTTTTATGAAGAAAAGATTAGAGGTTCACATATGTGGACTCAGGTAGCGAAGAGATTAACCCTCTAGCTGCGTAATTTTTTTTTTAAATCAAAATAGGTTCAAAAACTGCGAACATTACATTAAATCAGGTTGTCAGAGGAGAATATTTATCGCACCACATATATTCTCGCACCACTGTTTTCAGAAAATAAAATTTTCAGCATATTTCCCTTGTAGATGTTGTTAAAGTCTATATGGAATTTTTTATAATTAAAAAGTGGTCCGAGATGAATTAAAAAATAGTCATCAGTGGAAAAAAATGAACCCCCGAGAATTCTTGGGTTGCGCAAATTTTGCTACTTTTACATTTCTCGAGAAAATCTCGGGTTGCGCAGCGAGAGGGTTAAGGAATAAAAGTTTATAATTTACGGATTTGTTTTTTTTTTTATGATTTTCTTTGATTATAGGCAGTGATGGAACAGTGGTGCAGCAGTTGAGCGATTGTCACCGCTAACTTTTTATAGTATTCTTCGTCTTCAAAAATCTCAGAAATTCTGTCCTGAAGTTAGAAGAAGAATACTAATAAAATTTTGCGGTGTCAATTGATTCTCTGCTACTACACTGTTCCATCACTGTATAGGAAAAAGACCCGTTAGTGTGTCGAATAGTAAAAATTATCGATATCTCGATAACTAAACACTGGAATAAGATGTTAATTTGAAAATCTATGTTCTGACGATTGTGATTCGTTTTCTGTAAATGTAATTTGAGGGATAACCCATACATTTTTAATGTGAGTTTAATACTGAGTTTTCTAATAAAAAATATGCTTTTAATTTGAAAAATGCATGTGATATGTTTCGATCTGTGCATTGCATCTCATAAAAAACAATAATTGGAGCTTTTAGGGAGGTTATAAATTAAAGTGTCCCCAAATTTTGACAACTGGTAACTTTAAGATTTAAATGAAAGACTTTATAATTTACATTTTTTTCGGTCTGCCTAAATCCAATGAACTCAAATATGGTGTCAAAATGGATGTTGAAAAAATCAGAGTTGGTGTAAATGTTAATATTTAAATAACTCCTTATGTCAAAAGAAATTTCATACTAAAGAAACAGTTCTGTGGTAATTCAGACGGTATTTAATTTGTTTTTTCTTTAATTAGAACTCGATTTACTCATACATTAATTGTTTGCTTTATTTTGTGAATACCGTGCATAAATAGTACTTCCAAATGTGTATGAAATTGAAATCTTCTTGTAATATGATAGTCTAATAGTATTTGGAATTGATAAAAATTATTTTAAAGACATTCTTCTTCAAAAAAAGTTTAAAGCAAATTCCACACAATTTTTTATGCATAAAATAGTATATAGACATTATGCCTGGTGTGATATGAAAGTACCTCCTTGAAAATGTTAAAGACGAAATCGCAAGTCCATGTTTTCACTGATAACCATTTATACTAGACGTCAACGTGAAATTTACATTATGGTTCCTCTAAATATTCTTTAACCGTTCTGAACCATGGGTGCATACACGCACCCTCAAAAAAGAGCATACAGACCTTCCTTTTCTCACCAGTAAAAAAGGTGAAATTTTACAGTATAACCTCTTTTATCCGAAACTCTTTTAACCGAAACTCTATGTTAACCGAAATCCATTTTCTAAGCTTTCTTTTTTTACTATCACATTCCTTGTGTGAAAAATCCCTTTTTAAATTTTTTTTTCTTTTTTTAAACTATTATATTCCTTGTGTTCGAGCTGCTCTTTCTGAACTGCGAGTACATATAAATATTTTCGATCCCCTTTCTTATAGTTCCTTTGAATTTAACTTGAGCTCCCTTAAGCTGCGGAGTGGAGCAAAGAAAATGAACAAATTAGCAATTCTGAAGCTTCTGAATATTTTGCAAAAGTTTGGCGAGGCTGGAGTATCAGAAAAACTGTGATACTGGTGAACTAATAATATTTGAAAAGTCCGTGATAGAGCTTCAAAGAAAAGGCAATCGAAACTGCGACAAACAAAACCTTTTTTCAAACTTTTGTGATATATGTTAATATGTACAACATATTAACATATATGTGATATATGTTAATATGTTGTGATATATATTTATTTCAAAATAAAAATTCAGGTAATTTATTCTTATTTCTATTTTGATATTGCTTTATTATTATTAAGGACTTGTTACCATAATAAGAAAGATTGCATATATCTATCCTTAATCTTTGTTTTAATTAGAACATTTTCGTGATTATTTAATTAAAGGTAAATTTTATTTTAAAGTGGTGCCAACGGAATAAAATTTGTGTAAAAGGCGCTGGTCCCGGAGGGGTTACATTGTCTAAAACCGAATTTCCAAACATGCAATTATTGAATATTTTCTTCGGTGTGTAATCTTTTAACCCTATAGAGGAAAGCAATTGTGTTTCTATAATGTTCTATTCCCACCGGAAAATTTGAAAAAAAAATATTTTAAAATAAGGGAAAGCATTTTTTACCTACTTTTCATCAAAATTTTAAAAGTAAACTTAATTAAAATTCTCTGGTACGAATATGAATTAAAATTATGTGGGATATAATATATCTCAGAACCTTTCAAGGGGTTAACAGATTTATATGAAATTATTTTTTATTAAGTAGTGAATTATTCATTCAATTTAATTCACACCGTAATGAACAAAATAAAACGACATATGAAATATTACTTATACCCTTACATTTACGCCAAGTATTTTTCATACATTAAAATAATGACAACAGGTTACAAACTCATCTATTGCCATTTTTAGGATGACGTAAAAGTTTTGGATGTCACTCAAAGTCAAATTTACTGATAGGTACGGTCATTTTTCTACAATGACAGTTTCAAGAATACTTTATATACTCCATACATTTTAAACGTTTCTAATACTTGATTTATGGCACAATATTCCACTTGATATACAGTAACTTTCAAAGTTTCAAGTGTGGTTATAACATATCAACTACTGTAATTGAAAATGTTATACGAATTCGGTCAAATATTTGAAGAGAGTTCTATAATATTGTTAATCAATAGAAATTTTTAACAAATTTTGATGAAATTATTAGTTCTGAAATAATAATTAATTATTTGTCCGATCTCTTATTAAATAAACATTTCTTGTTAACTAAAAGAAAATATGGATTAAAGGTAGAACAATTATTTTTTTATATAGGATGAGAATTTACTGTGACATTAGTTGATTTTCTAAATTCCCTAATTACATTGTGCAACAAAAATCGATGTAGTTAATGCTTTCGATATAAAGGTACAGATTATTCCGGTTGATTGAACCAGCGCACTAATAAAAACCGAACAAAATCGAAATGTATATTCAATGTCAAAAACTACAATAGTTCTAAAGACAATTTTATAAAACCCGAACAGATAAATAAACAGTATAATAATGTACTATTAAATCGCTTAGCTGTGTTTTTGTTTTAAAGTACATTTTACAATTTTATTTATAACTATTTAATCCCTTGAAGGGCGGTGGGATATCTAATTTTAAATAAGATTTGCACCAGAAACTTTTAATTTAGTTTTACTTTTATGAGTTTGATGAAAAAGAGCTAAAAGTTACTTTTCTTTGTTTTGAAAATAATTTTTTCCAAAATTTCCAGTGGGAATCCAACATTACAAAAACATAATTGCTTGCCCCTGAAAGGGTTACAAAATTATCTTAAGTTACATCATTTTTCATTAACCCCTTCGGGACGGGAGCTTTTTACGAAATTTTTAATCTTTTGTCACCGTTTTTTAAAAACAGAAATTTGTGTCTTCTTGAATCGAGAAAATGCGCTGATTAAACAAGGCAAATTTTACAGTAAAATTTTACTGGTGAGGAAAAACAAGGATTCTGAGCGCTTCATGCGGCACGTATACGTGTCGCTCGTCCCCAAGGGGTTAACACTACAGTGTTGCCAAATTGGGGATATTTTTGTCCCGAGATTGTAGATTGTCACCGCTTTTTTGAAATAGAAATATTCGGCCTATTTAAAAATAGATTAAAAATTCCGAAAGATAAGGCGAATTATACTATTTTAATTTAGTGGTGTTAGTCAAATAATGTGAATTAAAAAAGTCCACCATCTGGCAACACTGCACTACACAGACCGCAAACAGTGTTGTCCAATCTGGTGGGTACATTTTTTTTTTATTCAAATATATCACGTTCACACCGGAAAATTATTATTACTGATTAATGGCGATAAATAAAAGATTAACTCTAGACCGCCAAAAGGGGTCATTTTGACCCCTGCCAAATTGATAATAGTACCGTAATTTCCCGCGTATACGACGTGGCATAGTTAAGTAATTTTACACCGGAAATTTTATTTAGAAAATGAAGTCAAATAAATGCTAATCAAAACAAGTCACATTTTATTTAAAACAAATTCTGGTAGGAAATTGTATTATCTGAGTTGCGGTGTGTACGCGGGAAATTATGGTACATTCGAAACAGAAATTTTTTCGTAACATATGAAAACATCTGCAACACAAAATAGGCAAATTAAATAAGTTAACTAATTCTAAATAAAAATTCTGGGGCGAAATACGTTTTAATAAAACTTGAATAAAATTGCTGATGTTCTAGTGGTAATGAATAAATCACTCAATACATGTCTATACTAATATTATAAAGAGGAAAAAATTGTTTATTTGTAGGAGGTAAGCTCTGGAACCACCGAACCGATTACAAAAGAAATGGTATCAAAATGATGGTGTTAGTCCAAGATAGAACATAGGGCAACATAATTTATGTCGGTGCCACTACCCCAAAAAGGGTGCAGGAGCAAAAAACGTTCTAAAAATGCGATTTTTGCGTTACTGAAGGACCTAGAAATAGGAAATTTGGAATATTAGTTACTTATAAGATATAAATGATGTCTAAGAAGAGTTCTTAAACAATTCGAAATTTAAAAGGGGTGAAAATGCACAAAAAGCGTTCTAAAAAACTTTCTAAATGGTAGTTTCTACACAATCTCAGGAAATACCAAACCGATTTAAAAAATATTGGTGTCTAAATGATGGTGATAACGCTTGCTGTAAGATAGGCTATGTTTTATGTCGGTGCCACTACCACAAAGGAGGTGCAGGAACAAAAAACGTTCTAAAAATGCGATTTATGTGTTACTGAAGGGCCTAGAAATATGAAATTTGAAATATTAGCTACTTATTAGATATAAAGGATTTCTAAGAACAGTTCTTAAACAATTCGAATTTTAATAGGGGTGAAAATGCACAAAAAGCGTTCTAAAAAACGTTCTAAAGGGTGGTTTCTACACAATCTCAGGAAATACCAAACCGATTTAAAAAAATAATGGTGTCAAAATTACGGTAACAACCCTTGGTCCAATATAGGCTATGTTTTATGTCGGTGCCACTACCCAAAAGGTAGTACAGGAGCAAAAAACGTTCTAAAAATGCGATTTTTGCGTTACTGAAGGGCCTAGTAATATGAAATTTGAAATATTAGCTACTTATTATAGATATAAAGGATTTCTAAGAACAGTTGTTAAACAATTCGAAATTTAAAAGGGTTAAAAATGCGCGAAAAGCGTTCTAAAAAACGTTCTACATGGTGGTTTCTACACAATCTCAGGAAATACCAAACCGATCTAAAAAATAATGGCGCCAAAATGATGGTGACAACCCTTGCTCCAACATAAGGCTATGTTTTATGTCGGTGCCACTACACGAAAGGGGTGCAGGAGCAAAAAACGTTCTAAAAATGCGATTTTTGTGTTACTGAAGAGCCTAGAAATATGAAATTTCAAATATTAGCTACTTATTAGATATGAAGGATTTCTAAAAACGGTTCTTAAACAATTCAAAATTTAAAAGGTGTGAAAATGCGCAAAAAGCCTACTAAAAAACGTTCTGCATGGTGGTTTCTACACAATCTCAGGAAATACCAAACCGATTTAAAAAATAATGGCCTCAAAATGATGGTGACAACCCTTACTCAACATAGGCTATGTTTTATGTCGGTGCCACTACCCCAAAGGGGATGCAGAGAAAAACTTTCTAAATTGCGGTTTTTGCGTTACGGAAGGGCCTAGAATCGTGAAATTTGGAATGGTAGTTACTTATAAGATATCAATGATCTCTAAGGACATTTCCTAAAAAAATCGAAATTTAAAAGGGGGTCAAAATGCGCAAAAAAACATTCTAAATTGAGATTTCTATGCAATCTCAGGAAGTACTGAACCTATTTCAAATATAGTGGTGTAAAAATGATGGTGACAGATCTTGCTCCAAGATAGGCAATGTTTTATATCTTTTTCCACTATCCCAGAGGAGATGCAGAAGCAAAAGGCGCGAAAAGCGTTTTAAAAACGTTCTAAATGACGATTTGTCAGCAATATCTCAGGATGAATCAATGATTTCAAAAGTAATGGTAGGAAATTGATGCTGACAGCCTCTGCTCTAACATAGACGCTATTTTATGTCGGTATCACTATCACCAGACGTTGCAGGAGCAAAAACGCGTTTTAAATTTCGATTTTTGTGATCGGCAGGGGCTAAAAACTTAAAATTAGGCAAGGTGCATATTTATTAGATATAAATGATCTTTAAGAACTGTTTCCAAAAAATTGGAAGTTTAAAAAAGGGTAAAAATGCGCGAAAAGCGTTCTAAAAACGATCTAAATTGCACTTTTTACTCAATCTGAGGAAATACCAAAGCTGTTTCAAAAGTAATGGTTGCAAATCAATGGTGACAGTCCCTGCTATAACATAGGCTGTATTTTATGTTGCTGTCACTACCATCTGAGGGTTGCAAAAGCAAAACATGTTCTAATTTGCGTTTTTTGCACAACTGACTGGTCTAACCCTTTGAAGAATGGCATGGCATTTACTTACAAGATGCAACTGCTTTCTAAGAACAGTCGAAAAAAATTCCAAATTTAAAAAGATGAATTGAGCGAAAAGCGTTATAAATTACAATTTTTATACAATCTTAGCAAATACCAAACCGATTAAAAAAATAATGGTGACAAATTATTGGTGATATTACCTGCTCAAACATAAGCTATATTTTATGTCTGTGCCACTACCACCAGAGGGTTGCAGGAGCTAAAAACTTTCTAAATTGCGAATTCTGTCATACTGAAAATGCTAGAAACTTTAAATATGGCACGGTAGTTATTTATATAATATAAATGCTCTCGAAGGACTGTCGAAAATAAATTCGAATTAAAAAGGGGTGAAGCGAAGGGGAGGTGCGAAAAGCATTTTAAAAAAGTCCTAAATTACGATTTCTATGCAATTTCAGGGAATATAAACCGATTATAAGAGTAATAGTTGCGAATCAATGATAACAGTATCTGATCCTACGCAGGCTATATTTTATGCCGACGATTCTACCACCTGGGGTTCACAGGAACAACAAACGTTCTAGAAAAGGCCTTTAAAAGCTTTCTTAATTGCGTTTCTGTGGAATATTAGGAAATAACAAACCGATTTCAAAAATTAATGTTGGCAAATTAATGGTGACAGTTCCTATTTCAAGTTAGCCCTTTATGTTGAGAGAGGTGTAGGACTTGGAATTGGACATGATAGTTAATTTTAAGATGTAAGAAGATGGTTTCTAAAAAATTCAAAACTTCAAATGAATACTGAAATAAGCGTATTAATTGAGCATAAAAGTTTCAAAATATTTTCTAAATTATCATTTATTTTGTTTTATTTCGTTTTATTAATTTAAGTCTCATTTCTGCCTAATGCAGTGTAATAATGATGTTTAATCAAACTGTGTTTTAAATAGTAATTTTTTAATTATTCATAAAAGTAATAAGTACCTTTTAATAAAATAAAAATTTAGATAGTACCTTTTAATAAAATAAAAATTTAGTTCGTACCTTTTAATAAAAATTAGACATATAAATATCACTTGGCATATTTCAAATATTACGCGAGAAAAGCCGCGGGGTTTGCTAGTCATATTATAAAGGACAAATCTGAGCACGCATAACGCTGATGTCATTTTGACGGTGGCCATTGACCTCTCAAGGCTGCCAGGCGCGACTAGTTTTTATTCTATTTCACACCACTTTTTGAAAATAAAAAATCTTTTATATACACTTTGATAATACAGTAGAATCTCGATTATCCGAAGTAATTGGGACCGACCCTCTTTCGGAAAATCGAAAAGGCTTCAATTTTAACATTAAGGAGAAATGTATGCAATATTTCTTATTATAGTAACAACTGCTTAATAAAAATAAAGCAATAGCAAAATGGAAACAAGAATAAATTACCTGAATTTTAATTTTTAAATAAAGTCCCTTTTACATATATCACAAACGTTTGAAAAAATATTTTAATTTTCACAGTTTCGACTGCCTTTGCATTGAAGCTCTATCACGGAGTTTTTTAATATTATTATTTCACCAGTATCACAGTCTATCTGCTGCTCGAGCCGTGCCAGACCTTTTGCAAAACATTCAATAGCTTCAGAATTGCTAATTTGTTCGTTTTCTTCGTTCCAATTCGCAGCTTACGGGGGCTCAAGTTAAATTCAAAGAAGCTCTAAGAAAATATTTATATGTACTCGTAGTTCGGAAAGGGCCGCTTGCACACAAGGAATATGATAGTTGAAAAAAAAGGAAAAAAAACTTTCAAAATGGATTTTGCACACAAGGAATGTGATTAAAAACAGCTTTAAAAATGGATTTCGGTTAACCGAGAGTTTCGGTTAAAAGAGTTTCGGATAAAAGAGGTTCTACTGTATTTTCAAAATAAATATACTACAAAATGTATATTTTAAAAATAGTGGTGCGAACAGAATATAATAATAGTCGCATGTGAAAACCTCCCTCTGAACACTAGGTCTGAGCGTTGACATAAAAATGGCGGCCGTCGTAGGCCAATTATTTTAAACATTTGTGCGGTCCCCGGGATTTACATACCAGTATTTTATAAAAGATTTCTTTGACTTATTGAATCTCAGAACAGTAAGACAGAAAAAACTTCTAGAAATTATTGGCATTTATTACCAAGGGAGCTTATAAACGATAAAAAAATTCCGCCTATGACAGCGGCTATTTTTGTGTCAGCAGTCATGCCTAGTATTTTTTAGCGGTGTGGTGGCAATAGCAGACGATTAAGTTTAACTTTTGTTAACTTTTATTCCAATTAAAAAATTGGAACTTCTAAACACTTCACATTTTCAATTTTTACATCGTAATTGGGTAAAAAACTCATTTTCAAATGCAATTTGTTTGAAAACTATATCACAGTTTGATTGACAGCTGTGCCGAAATTTACAGAATTGTTATTATTTTTAAAATGATTTTCAAGCATGTTTTTTTTTTTTTTTTTTTTTTTTTCTTTTTAATCTATCTCTATCGCACGATTACAGACGATTTCAATGGATAAATCCGTTTGCATTTAAAGTAATATAAAGTGCTCATCCTTTGTTTCCATCTTATATTCGATAAGGAAATTAAAACATTCATCAATCAATAAGTAAAACAATAAAATATAACTAAAAAGCAAAATTCAAACATGTAATTGCTTAAACCACTGAAAGGAACAGATTTAAAAAAGCTGATTTTATAGCGATGTTCGTGATTTCTTTGGCTGTTAACTTCTAACGCTAGGTCAATATGAAAATATCGCTATTAATACGATTTAAAACTTTATTCTTTCGCATTCTTGCTATTTTTCATATAAATATGATTTTTGGTATTTTTAACCGGCATTCTAAAAGCTATATGAAATGTTAAAAACCTGTTAGAGTTATTCAAAAAAAAAAAAAAAAAAAAAAAAAAAAAACTAGAAAACAGGAATTCTGATTTTTCAGAATTTAGTGTCGTCCCCGATGAAAAAAAAAAAAAATGTATATACAAATAGTACACAACATATTTTAATTTTAAGACTTACAGCACACGCTTTTTAGGTGCGTTCGTAATTATATAAATACGTAGCACCTATAGTCTTCGTTCAGTCCGTCTGTCTGTCCGTCCGTCCGCATATAATAGAGCAAAAACTACCCAACCGAATGGTCTGAAATTTTAAATATATGATTGTTGTAAAATTTTGTCGAGCCATTTAAAATATTATGAAAATCGGATGTATAGTTAAATTACAGGGACAGTCAAAAGGTTTTCTTTACATTACGGCCATTGGGAAAAATTATTGCACGTGCATTTTAATGATGTTAAAGCTTTCCGAATGGTCTCAAATTTTAAACATATAATTATTGCTACATTTTGTCGAGCCATTTCAAATTTTATGAAAATCGGATGTATAGTTTAATTACAGGGACAGTCAAAATTTTTTCTTTACATTAAAGCCAATGGGAAAATTATTGCAAGTGCATTTTAACGATGTTACAGCTTTCCGAATGGGCTGAAATTTTAAATATATAATTGCTGCAAAATTTTGTCGAGCCATTTCAAATTTCATGAAAATCGGATGTATAGCTTAATTACAGGGACAGTCAAAAGTTTTCCGTTACATTAAGGGGAATGGGGAAAAAATATTGCAAGTGCATTTTAATGATGTTACAGACTATGCACTTATAAATTGCAAATAAATACACATTCAGTACAATATGGGGTGCAAAAAATAATTATAAAACTAGTTATAGTACGAACGCACCTCATTTGCCACGTTTGACGAGCAATTTCCGACTTGTTATTTTATGTAAAATGACGCCATTTGTATCCGGTTAATAATTCCACATTTACGATCCACTCTTACACATCTACATTAAATTAGGCATAGGACATCACTATCGCGAAATAATACACAAAAGCAACAAAAAGATGTCGTCATTAAAGAAACTCGACAAAATAAAAAACGGCTGTCTAATGATTCATAGGCCTTCATTTGTTTGTAACATTAATCTAGATACTTAAAATTAAATATAATTTATAATAGCTCCATGTTTTAACCAAAGACACTTAAGATACATAGACCGGCAATTCCCATTCAAAAGCATGCGAAATCATGGCAGCCATCTGAAGTAAATTAAAACGCCTGAACCGCGAGGTTTGTACGTCAGCTGTGCTATGGCTAGAATGAGCTTAAAAATTAATTTTTATCAATATATATGAAGTTTAATGCATATTTTTTTAATGAAGCTACTTTTTATAGCTAAAAATGCTTTATAAATATTGAATTTTCAGAAATAAAGTTGAATAAGGCGATTTATTAATAATTTTATGGATGGTATGTTTGAGAATGAGTACCTAATTTTAACATGCCTTATAAACCTGAATAAAGACGACATTTATATGGAAACAGATTGTTAAACATTATAATTCCACCTTTTTTAAGTTTGACTAACGAAAGTAACTGGTGGGGAAGTTTAGATTAAAGGTAGCAACTATAACATAATATATTAATTTACAAAATTTTAAATTACTTGTAAAGAAATCTACGTTTTTTAAACTAATTTTTATGCAAAAAGGTAATTAAAAAAATGGATATTAATGAAAGTAACACTATATTTTTATCTTTGTAGGATGTTTATTGAAATACTTACGTGCTATACGAAAAAAAACAGAAAAAATTATGAATAATAAGGTATTTTTTTAATAAAAAGGCCTAAATGATATAGGGTAGACAAATACTTAATAATCCGCAATGACAAAATATGCCGATAAAAGCATTTTCTTAGCTAAATTAAAATATAAAACATATATACTGCCGTACAACAGCTGCGATCAAAAATCCTCAGTTAAACTGACAGTTTGCAGGTCTATGTATCTTAAAAGTCTTTGGTTTTAACAGAAATCATTCGTTTATATTTTTTCAAAATAGCACGTATTTTAATTACATCTTCTTTCGGTTGTTATGAAAAAATGACAACAAAAATATATAATTAATATTTTACTACAACTATTTTTCCTTTACTTTCTACAGAAATGGAGAACTTCCATTGCCAATATTAAGCAAATGGCTCTAAAAACTACAAAAAAATTAATATTTCAAAAATAAACGGAGATGCAGTTTTCAAACGAATTGCATTAAAAAGTACTTTTTTTCCCCAATACGACGGTATAAAATTGAAAATGTGCGATGCTTAGAAGTTTAAAAAATTGATATTGAGTATTTAATCGTACTGCTTTGTTTTACGGCTGGCTTCTGAAAGGTAACGTTATTTTTTGAAGACGACACAAAATAAGCTGGGAGTGAAGAAATAGCATACCGTACCGGGGTCTAAAAAAATAGACCCGTGCGAGGCTTTCTCGCTGTAATCTTATATATAATTTGCTGATAAGTTTTTTCCTTCATTTTTGATCAACTGCATTTTTTGTTTTATCAAACAACATGTTTTAACGATATATAAGTATACTACGTCAAAAGTCGCTTGCGGTACCTTCTGTAAAATACATCATTCATCTTTAGTATGTGAATAGGAGCAAGTTGTTAACATCAAAAATAATATATGTGATGGTGTTCCCTTATATTCACTAACCCGGAAAGCACGGGTGTATCCCCCTTTTTATTATAATAAACAAAAATAACTATTATCAAAAATAATATATGTGATGGTGTTCCCTTATATTCACTAACCCGGAAAGCACGGGTGTATCCCCCTTTTTATTATAATAAACAAAAATAACTATTAAAACTTTCTGGGGAGAAGTTTGAATTTCTTAACAATAGTTTTATAAATGATTCATAAAAACTTCAAACTGCCTGTACATAGTTAACATTAACGTTTGAGGTAATATAGTGAGTGACAATCATAAAACATTAAAAAGTCAATTTTAGTTCCCCTCTGCTTTAACCCTTAAATGCCTAGTGTTGCTTTTCGGCAACATTCCCAGTTTAGGCTCTAAAATACTATTAGAATAATATTGAAGCTATAATGCCTAATGTTGCCAATAAAATACATTCTGAAAATATTATTAAATCGATTTTCAACATGTAGATTGCAATACTTGTGCTCTTTAAGAATAAAGATAGATTTATTTTTCCAATTGTTGCTACCTATTATTTTTGTTTTGTTTGGAAGCTTGCGAAATATCCTATTTTGACCTGCAGTGAGCAAGTAACATTTATTTCTTATTATAGTTCCTAAAATTCGTGTGTGTTTAATATTATAGAATTTTATCAAGGGAAATTATTTTTTCAATTAAGCACCAGTATTGCCGATTAGTAACAAACTGTTTTTTTTTTTTTGCCGTAAAATATACCTAAAACAAAATATGATTTTTTTATGTAATTTTCCCATAATTTATTTAAAAAATGAAAGGCGAAAAATATTATTACAATGATTTTTGAAAAATCCGGCATTTAAGAGTTAATATTCATTTATTTGCCCACCTTTGTATTATCTTTAAAAATGTATATAAAAATTCAACCCCGTTTTCAGAACCCCACATCTTAAATGAAACACTTCTGATTTGATTACGGTTTGTACAACTGCAAAGAATACACCTTAACCCCTTAATGCTCGAATTAAATTACGGTTGAAAAATTCCAATTGCTTATTGGCACCACTTTTATGAAAAAGAAATATTTACCTTATTTAATGACAGGAAAAACGGTACTTAAATATAGCCAATTTCACTGTTTTATAAAACTGGTGGGAATCAAACAATTTAAGTAAAAGACACAGCCCGAGAATATGACGGGAGCGAGAATTAAGGGTTTAACTGACTGTAACATTTTTATATCTTTGTGTGCCTTTCCGGTATAATGTAAATAAAGTAAGATTCAAAATACATTCAAACTTCCCTTTAACGTAGTCCCTTTTTGACCAAGTTTTCCACTTAACGAAATTTTCTGCTGAATTTTGAGCACTATTAGCATGCAAATGAATCTCCTTATTAAGAAAAAAATATTTTGTATAACGAAGTTTATTTCACTTTCGTGCATGTACAACATTTAAAAGTAGAGGTTGCTGTTGCGATGGATGTATGAATTTAATTCAGTGGATTGTATGAAAATGAAATTATTTATTTAATAGTTTCCATTTAAAAGAAGAAATACCAAAATCCCTTGATACAATAAGAAGGAGATTTCAGCTTCACGAAAATCTTACAGATGAATTGTTCGGATACTTACAATAGTGGGAAAAATTTTATGAACAGTGTATTTTTTATATGAAACCCGTACAAAAAACCTGTACAAAGTAATATTACAGACTTTTTTAACCCCTTAACCTACAATGACGGGCATAACCCGCGTACGATGATCGAGCCAAATGCAAATTCTTCTTACCACTAAAATTTCACAGTAAATATAGTTTAATTTAATCGTCGAAATTCCATGATTAAACAAGGCGAAAATCTCTATTAAATTTTAGTGGTAGTTATGGATTTGCCAAACCGTGGGGCTGTTGAGACGTAAATTGTAGGTTAACCCTTTCAGGATCAGAAGGAATATTTTCGTAAAACGATGAAATAATTGACTGACACCAGAATATTCAAACGAATTACTTAGAAAATAAAAACTCGCTATTTTTCACTTTTATTACAAAAGCAATATTTCATTAAAATATTCTTGGTGCAATTTGTCAGTTTTAGATTTAAAATTAAGTGGCTAGACCCTCTAGCCACCGCCCTTGAAAGAGGTAAGGGGTTAAAGATACACTGCAAATAGATTAAGACTTAAATTAAGACACATATGTGACTGAAAAAAGTTAATCAGACACTTAAGTGTCTAAATTTGAAATTTCAGGCATAAGATGTGTCTAAATTTAAGACACATAAGTGTCTTACTATGACCATGGCATAAATGAACTGATAAAAATGTCTGAAAAAAGGTGATATGTCTGAAATTAAGACATTTAGAAATTTAGACACTTAAGTGTCTAAATGCGATACAATTGTATCATATGTGTGATGACTGTATGTATAACTCTGTATTACAATATGTATGCCAGCACCACCAGAAAATTGTTTTCGAATGGATAACAGATGTTTAAAATATTTTTATCCATTAAATTTGGTATTTTATATATATATAAAAAATGTAATTGGTTTAGATTATGGGACGTCTGGAAAATTTAAATAGTTAGCTTACTATAGTTTTGGGACTTAGTTATTTTTAAAGCAATAAATAAATTAGTAATTGCTTTTCATAAAATATATTTATTTTCAAAAATTACTCGCAATCATGGACGTACGTTTGTCCAAGGAAGAGCCACACCCTCTCCCTAAATACTAAGAGATGTACCGGTAGAAAGAAATTTAGGGAGAGACAAGATTTTGGAACAGTTGTGTCTGGGGTCAACAGCGGAATCCGCATTTCTAAAATGCAGAACATAAACATGAAATAGGCAAACTAAGAATATTTTGACAGAACTCTTCGTGCAAGAAATTTTTAAAGATACAAACATAAAAATAAATATAAAAATTAATTGTTCAAAAATAAGTTTCAAACGACATTTTTGTAAATAGAGAACTTTTTCTTTTCTCAGTGGACTCCCCCCCCCCCCCCACACACACAAACGCACACACCGTTTTGAGATAAATTTGAAATATATGAATATCAACAGAAGAAAAGAATTAAAATTGTCTTTTCTCTGAAGTAAAATTCTTAGTAACACTTTCCCTTAACGTAAAATTATTCTATAGCCATTTATAAGAAAAGAAATATCATTTATTTTTAATTATCAGACATAAAGAAAACATAATTGATTAAATTTCACTATACTGGGAGGGAGAATGTATCTTCTGGAATGTATCCACCAGGGGGCACTCTCAATTGCGCATGCGATTTAGATGTCTTTCGTTGGAACGTACGTTGTAATTGAAAGTTTGTTTTATGTACGCGTATTTCGTTTTTGGCGAAATTTGAAGTTCTGTGATTTTAATTCGTATTCACTTAGTTTATTTATGTATTGAATATAAACATCTAAATTCCGTGCTTGACACCCAATGTCTCTTATAAGCTGTCGTCGATATAATTCGGGATAGAGACAACATTTGAAGATTACATCCGGGAACTCTACAAAGTGTGTGGAACGGACTTAGTGTTAATTTGTATCGATAATATTGTGTTATTGGAATTCGTCTTTGTCAAAGCTGGTAAAAAAGAACTTTTGTCTGGCGGGGTATATTTTGAGGATGGAGCATTTCATTCTCTAAGTATTTTTAGCCGGATGTATTAAGGGATTTCCTTCTAAAATGATGCAAGTCTTTGTTCCTCACTGTAATAGTTTTTAAAATTTTAAATCGAGGAGTTTATCTTACTTCTTGCAACAGGATTAAAGTAAGTGTCACACTTTTTCTTTTTAGTACTAAAATTAGTGTTTTTTTTTATATAATTTTCTAAATAGCACTGATTAAAATCTTGCATAAAATGGTATTAGTTTTGAATCTGTTTGAAAAAAGCCCACTAATTCTAGAAGTATAAAAAACTTATTAAAAAAACTTATGACGTTGCCTTTTATTACAAATTATATATTTTAAATTCTCATATTTTTTCCCTAATTTAAAGTAATAATATCACATTTTAAGTTAAATTCATTCTCCTGTTTTCCATGGGAGTTCTTAATTTCAATTCTTAACTGTTTCAATTCTAATTCTTATCTCACACTAAACGACCACAATGATATAAAGGAAAAAAAAAAGCCTTGAAAGATTTCCTAATGCTTTATTACTTCCTACCTAGGGGTTACAATCCCGGGATCCCGTATCCAGGGATTCCGGGATCCCGCTCTATTTTTAATCCCGAAAATCCCGGTATTTTTTCTGTCAAATCCCGGGATTTTCGAGGTTGTCTTTCTTTTTAACAGAACAATATTCAACTGAAATAAAAAATATATATATTTATAGACTTTTGCTTTTGGAATAAAAATCAATTTTTATAAATTTATATATATACATATATCATTGAAAAAGAATATATATCGCAAGTATTTTTTACATATATTTATAAGCGATTAAAGATTTTAACGTATAAATATTTTGACCTGCAAACAGACGTCACAACGATGAGTCAGGAAAAAGGAAATCATTTGTTTATTTCGATTTCGTTGCGTGTGTAGAAAGTATCCATTCCGTAAGTCATGTTCATTTACTGATAAGCGTGTGTTTCTTTTCCTGCTTTTATATTTATTTTGCTTTAAAGATGTCTAATAAAAATGATTTTCTATCCTAGAATTGTAATCTTTAATTACATGGTTATGAGAATAATGTAAAATTCAATTTGTCATAATAATTACTTTTTAATATTGTAAATATTAAGTCATTCAAAAACTTGTTTAACAGGAAATAAAAGGAAGTATGTAGAAGATGAAACATAAACTTATACGAAAAATACAAAAATGACAGATGTTAAGATATATATTTAAGACAAAAGAAGTTTGGAGACTATAACTTTTTTTTTCTTCATGTTATTAATATAGAATATTTATTTATTTATTTTTATTGATAGTCGAATAGCTTATGTGATTACCCTCTGATAAACATAAAAACTTGCCCATGTGGCAATATAAATTTTTAAAAAATCTAATTTTTAATTGATAAGGATTTTAATTTTTTTTTTTTCGGGGAGGGGGTCGGGATTTGTATGAAATTTTTGTAAAACTGATATCTTAAATCTTGCACTGATTATAATTAAAGTATTGAAGTTTTGGAGTAGGACAAGATTAAAAACCCAATATATTTTTATCAAAATACAGAAGTAATTTTTTTCTCAATGTTATTAAAGTAGAATATTTATTTTTTTATTCGTAGTTAAATAGCTGTTGTGGTTATAATCTGATATATATGTAAAATTGCCTATGTGGCAATATAATTTTTAAAAAATCTAATTTTAAAATTATATGAATTTTCATTTAGGGGGGGGGGGAGGGGGTGGAATTTGCTTCAGTTTTCGTACATCTGATATTTTAAATGTTATTCGACATTCAACCGCCGAGTATATTAAATATTTTGAACTTTTAGAAAAAAATAATAATAGTATATATATGCATATATTTATCCATGTACCTTAATATGGTCACTGTGGGACCGCAGAATTTGTACGATAATCGGAGATGTAATGGAGAGGTAAAAAATATACAAATATCTATGCCTTGCGGATTAAAAAAGTATTCGCTAAATAGAGGTGTCCGCTATTCGGGAATATCTATTAACATCCACGCCGGATACTCCCGAATACCGGACATCTAAATTTAGATAACCATAATGCAGGGTTGCATTTTTTTCAAAAGAACTTCTTGATGAAAGCACGGGCATACTGGGCAGTGCCTCGCCCGCCTACGATTTTAGTGTCCCCAAATTTGATGTGCAATATTTGTAAAGCTTATATTTTAAATCTGTTTCGAAATTGTACTGATTATGATCAATATTTGATTTTTAAAGTGAAATAAGATAAAAAAAAATCTAATATTTAAATAGATTTTTTTTGTTTTTAATTTTGTTCTACTCCTGAAGTTCAAAATATTGATTATAATCAATACAATGTCGTAAAAAATTTAAATTATCATCTTAACAAAAATTGCATACCGAAATTTGGAGCACCGAAACAAATCAGGCTGTATGGGGGTGGAGGGGGCAGGACCACAGACAAATATTTTTCCAGGATTCAACGTGGTCAAACATGGCTACGTATGATGCTTACAAAAAAAAAATGGGTGCGATTCAGACGCAAAAAGTGTCTGAGAAAAATCAGACATTTTAAAATGTCTGAAAATTGAACACTCCGTTTCAGACAGTTAAGTGTCTGAATTTTAGACATTTTAATTTACAGTGTAAGAATTTGAGATGCTGAGAAAAAGAGAAAAAATACGTTAAGTTCCAGTTTTCGTTTTACCTCTGTTTATTATGTGTTTTCCTAGACATTATTCTAATGAAATGTTTCTCATATATCTACATTACATAAAACAAAATTTACTGCTAGAATTAAAAGACATTTTCCCAATATTTCCATTTTAGGTGTATTTTTCATTTTATGCATGTGTATTTTATTATAAGAATTTCATGAATGTGAGTTTATTTCTATTTAACGAATTTTCCTCATAACGAAGTGTTTAAGTGCAATGACGAGATTTCGTTTAATGGAAATTTCACTGTACTTGCTTTGAGTGAGATTCGCAACAGTATTCGAGATAGAAATTGATTCTAAAAATGTCTCTGGAAGTTGAAAAGATTGGGAACTCTGCAGTAGGGAAACAATAACATAAAGGTCTCTTTTAAATTAGTGAAAATATTAACATTTTTATTGCATATTTTAAAACAATTAATGCGTATAACTTTTTTTTTAATTAATCGCAAAGTTAATCGCTTTCAAACGCAATTTGTTTAAAAAATGTACCTCAATTTACTCATTTTTTATGGCTTTTAAATAAATTTTCTTGCACGATATTTTAAAAATCTATCGCGTGCAGGCTCTATTACGGAAGAATAATAACCTATTATAACTTAAAGCAAAATAAAAAGTTTAACAGCATAAATGTCTCCGACTAATATTCAATAAAGAAATCTATAATAATAAAGAAAGAAGTTTGTGTGTGAGTGAGTGAGTGTGTCGACGGTGTTCTGAAGAGACCGTTGCACGTAGAGCTACAAAATTTCGGGAAAAGGTACGTCTATATATGAAGTTTTGCACCTCGAAGCCCGATTTTCCATTTTTTGATTAGATTTTTTTTATTTAATTTTTTATGCGAATTTTAGCACTTTTTTAAGTTTCGAGGCGATTTTTTCCATATAAGTGAGAAGAATAAGGTTTCTTTCTTTTAACCCAATATAGTAAATTTTGTTCCCTTTTCAAAAAAGTTTATTCGGAATTCGTGCAGTGATTTTTGAATTTTTAGCGAATTTTTTATGCAATTATTAAACAGTATTTAATGCATTTCCATACCTATAATGAGGTTACCGTACAGTGACACAGTTCTGTCGCCAACTTGGCAGTATATCGCTAAAATTTGGCGACCGAAATGAGTCGCCAAAAGTGGCGCCAACTTGGCGATATCTCTAATATTTCGCCAAATTCCCATAGACCTCCATTGTAAACCAATATGGATTACTTGCTTACAGAAAATCAACAAATTGAGACATTTTAATGCAACAAAAAGTAATATTAACTTAAGGGATTATATTAATTCGATTTTTTCCACATTAGGAAAAAGAATACGGTTTATAACCCAATATAGTAAATTTTGTTCTCTTTTCAAAAAAGTTTATCCGGAATTCGTACAGATTTTTTTGAATATTTAGCGAATTTTTTATGCGATTATTGAACAGCATGTAATGCATCTCCATACCTATAAGGGGGGATCCAGTTCTGTCGCAAATAACGGCAAGTTTGTAGCCAATTTGGCGAACAAAATTAGCCGCCATATGTGACGCCGACTTGGCGATATCTTTAATATTTCGTCAAATTCCCATAGACTTCCACTGTAAAACAATAGAGCGTACATGCTTACAGAAAATCAACAAATTGAGATATTTTAATGCAACAAAAACTAATATTAACTTAAGGGATTATGTTAATTATATTTAAGGGAGTCCAAGTAAATTAATTACGAATAAAAGTAACATGATCTAATACTTAGCATGATTTCCAAAACATAAATTTTAAGAGAGCCCACAGATCAAAGGAATTAGATTTGAAAATTTTATCCAATTACAGTAAATTTTGACTTTCATGATTTTTGAACTTTTTGTGATTTTTAATGCGATTTTTAAGTTTCTTCGCGATCTGCTACAATTTTTTGACATTCCATTTTTGACCTAAAGTACATTTTGCCCTCATCTATAATAATAAAGAAAGAAGTTTGTGTGTGAGTGAGTGAGTGAGCGTGTCGACGGTGTTCTGAAGAGACCGCTGCACGTAGAGCTACAAAATTTGGGGAAAAGGTACGTCTATATATGAAGTTTTGCACCTCGAAGCCCGATTTTCCATTTTTTGATTAGATTTTTTTTATTTAATTTTTTTATGCGAATTTCAGCACTTTTTTAAGTTTCGAGGCGATTTTTTCCATATAAGTGAAAAGAATATGATTTCTTTCTTTTAACCCAATATAGTAAATTTTGTTCCCTTTTCAAAAAAGTTTATTCGGAATTCGTGCAGCAATTTTTGAATTTTTAGCGAATTTTTTATGCAATTATTAAACAGTATTTAATGCATTTCCATACCTATAATGAGGTTACCGTACAGTGACACAGTTCGGTTGCCAAATGCCGCCAAGTTTGTCCCCAATTTGGCGGAACATCGCTAAAATTTGGCGACCGAAATGAGTCGCCAAAAGTGACGCCAACTTGGCGATATCTCTAATATTTCGCCAAATTCTATAGGCTTTCATTGTAAACCAATATGGATTACTTGCTTACAGAAAGTTGAGAACAAATTGAGATATTTTAATGCAACAAAAACTAATATTAACTTAAGGTATTATATTAATTCGATTTTTCAACATTAGGAAAAAGAATACGGTTTATTTCTTTTAATCCAATATAGTAAATTTTGTTCTCTTTTCAGAAAAGTTTATCCGGAATTCGTACAGCAATTTTTGAAAATTTAGCGAATTTTTTATGCGATTATTGAACAGCATGTAATGCATCTTCATACCTATAAGGGGGGATCCTGTTCTGTCGCCAAATAACGCCAAGTTGTCTACAAACTTGGCGTTATTTGGCGACAGAACAGGATGATAACAGACAACTTGGCGATATATCGCCAAATTTTGTGAGCAAAATTAGTCGCCATAAGTGACGCCAACTTGGCGATATCTTTAATATTTCGCAAATTCCCATAGACATCCACTATAAAAATACAGAGCTGACATGCTTACAGAAAATCAACAAATTGAGATATTTTAATGCAACAAAAACCAATATTAACTTAAGGGATTATGTTAATTATATTTAAGGGAGTCCAAGTAAATTAATTACGAATAAAAGCAACATGATCTAATGCTTAGCATGATTTCCAAAACATAAATTTTAAGAGAGCCCACAGGTGAAAGGAATTAGATTTGAAACTTTTATCCAATTACAGTAAATTTTGACTTTCATTATTTTTGAACTTTTTGTGATTTTTAATGCGATTTTTACGTTTCTTCGCGATCTGCTGCAATTTTTTGACATTCCATTTTTGACCTAAAGTACATTCTGCCCTCATTTCAATAAAGTTTATTCGGATTTCGCATAGCAATTTTCGAATTTTTCGGGAATTTTGTCTGTGATTTTTTGTGTATTTTAGCGATTTGCTACTATTTTTCCACATTAGTGAAAGGAATCAACTTTCAATCTTCGAACACAATATATAATTATTTTTTCTGTTTTCAAAAATTTTTTCGCGATATCTTATTGTCATTTTCAGAACTTTTTCGTAATTCCTGCTGTTTTTGACGTACCCGGGCAACGCCGGGCAAGTTCGCTAGTTATAAAATAAAATAAAATGAATAAAGCAAAAATTTAACATATATGTAATCGAAAATTTTCAAGCTTTACACCGTCGAATTGTTGGGGGGGGGGGGGTGTACTTCAAAATATGATTTATTTGGAAACTGCATATAATTTTACGTATTAGGAGCCTAAAGTACACTTTAAATTAGTGGTAAAAGTTTAAAAAGCTACAACCAAAATCAAAAGAAAAAAGAAAAGTTTGTAATCCATTTTTCTTGAAATAAATAAAAACAGAGATTACAGAAGAAAAATATATAAATGATAAAAAAAAAAATAAAAATAAATAAATGAAATACATTTTTTAAATCATTCTCCGTTCTACTTTACATTTTCTGCCTTGCCTTCGCTCTCTTCTAACTTTTTAAGTTTTTATAGCATGAAATGTAATAAGATATGAAACTAAGGAATGAAACGTAATTTTACACATTCATTTTCACGAAGCAATTTATTTTAATATTGAAAAATTCGTCTGCCAACAAGTTGTCATCTTCAAATATTAGATAGTAGTAGGGTTTTTTTAAACATTGAACCAAGGTGGCTGAACAACAACAACAAAAAATGTTTTTTGCATATATCTATAAAATTATTTTTTTATATTTCGACCAAATTAATTTAAAGAAGAAACACCGACTTTCAAATAACTTTTTCTTAAAGATGACACGCTTAAAATTTTACACAAAACCACTAAAGTCAGAATAACTAAGCGAGAAAAATGTTATTTGGTAAGCATCTGTTTTAATTCACAAATCTGAAAAGTTTCTTGCGAAGTTCGCCAAATGACGTCATTTTTATTCAATTTCGTCGAAATGATTTAATTTTCATTTTAGCAGTTTCTAAATAAAAAGTAAAATCTTAAAGGAATATTAGAAAGGTGCATTTTAATTTAATAATTAAACTGTTAACTTACATTATAATATGATTTACTACTATTTGAAATTCAGTACTCAATCAAATTAATGTCATCGTTTTTTCTAAACGTACAGTGAAACTAGATTTAGATTTCCCCCCCCCCCCCCGGAAAAAAGTATGATCTCTTACAATTTAAATGCGACACACTGGGTTGCTATGCCAACTAGTTTAAATAATTTTGCAATCACTATACTTACGTATCTTCAGCATGCAAAAACTTACATTTTTATCTATTTGGAACACCCCGTATAGTCTCACTGGTTTACGGTCAAAAACATTTTTTGATATGATTATTATTATATTTTTTAAGTGTTTTTTTTTTTGTCTTTTTTTTTTCACAAATTTTAGGAAGAATTTTGTCAATGTAATGAAGACCGGTACTGATTTTTTGAACAGTATAAATATATGTTTTTTTTTTCAAAAATTAAATAATATGTCTATTTACTTAACCCTTTCAGGGGCAAGTAATTGTGTTTCTGTAATGTCGAATTCACACCGGAATCTTCAAAAAATTGTATTGCAAAATAAGGAGAAGCAATTTTACCGTTTTTTTTTTTTTTTTTTTTTTTTTTTTTCCACCAAAGATAGAAAAGTAAAAATTTATAAAAATTTTCTGACGCAAAACTTCATTAATTATACGTGGGATATAATAGATCCACAATAAGAAAATAACTATAAAAAGTTAAGAAAATAATAACTTAAGAATAAGCACATAAACTACTCAAATTCAACTACGTAAGAGAAAAAAATAAAGAAAAAAGAGAAAAATTTGAAAAATTTAGATAAACAGAAATTCCATTAGTTCCAAAAAGGACAGGCGAAAAAGCTACCGGGGGAAACACCCCATCAAAAAAAAAAAAAAAAAAAAAAAAAAAGACTCTTTTTAGAGCCTATATAATAAGTTAAGCTGGTAAATATGCTAATTATATAGCAGAAAAAGCATCGAGAACATTTGCAAGAGAAACATAATACATTTTTTTTTTTTTTTTTAAGTGGTGGGAATAGAATAGAAAAATAGTCGATTGTGGCATTTATACAAAATTTCCTTCTCTCGTATGCAAAAATTTGTAGAAAATATATTTGTTGCCGGCACTTCCTGTCCGAACCAACTGCTCTTTACATAGAATTGAAGGAAAAAAAAAAAAAAAAAAAAAAAAACATAAAAACATTTACCTCTTATTATCCCTAAATGAAAAAAATAAATGTTTTTCTTCGAGATTTCTTAAGTTATGAGCAGAGCAGTTGTACTATTGATCATTAGAAAAAAAGAAAAAAATATTTAATTAAAGTAAACTTGAGCGTAAGCGACTCGAATTTGAAAGACTAATTGAAAGTATTTTTTTTTTTTATATAATACCTATGTTTCACCATTAAAATCAATACTCTTTATCAATACTCTTACTTAAAGCATACAATGAATACATTGCGAGCTTCTAATTGGATAACTCGATTTAAAAAAAAATACCAAGAGATTAATTAGGATGCATACAGGAAAACAGAATAAGCATTTGCGAATTAAGAAAAGTCGAGTGATTTCATGTTGAATTTTATTTTATCTAATTATATTTAACTAACCTAAGGACTATAGTTTGGTTTATTACTTTTCCTTTTTAACACTTTCCAACAAAGTTGAAAAGTGTTTATGACTTCGGTTTGTCTGCCCGCCTGTCCGTCTGGCCGTCTGTCCGAGCTCTAATTCCCGTAAATATACTCGGATTGCGCTGAAATTTTTGGATGTTATTGACGTTTACCATAGCACATTACCTATTACAAATGAAGTTTGTACCATGTTTAGTTCATTTACAGGGACAGTCAAAAGTTTTCCGTTACATTAGGGCCTATGGGAAGAAATCGTTTAAAATGATTTTTAATGATGTTATACGCTTTCAAACATCAGAAAATTTATATGCATTTATGAAGTGCACTAAAATATGCATTCTGTAGAATATACGGTGCAAAGAATAGTTATTTTTCATTTACAGGGCCATACAAAAGAATTTCCTTACATAATGATATAGGGGTGGAGGGAATTGTTTGAGGCGTATTTTAATTATGTAAATTATTTCATGAAAAATGAAATTGATATACGTCACTGAGGTTTACTATAACTCATTTCATGCATAATACAAAGTGCATAGCATTTACAGGAACACACAAAAGATTTTAGATACTATGTTACTATATTGTATCCGAAGTACTGTACAGTAGCGATGATTGCTGGAAATGCATTTTTAATTATGTTATGCGTTTTTATGTTTCACTATATTTATGCATAGTATATTGTGTGTATAAATGCTATAATTCGTATACAGGGCTACACAAAAGAATTCGTAATGGTTACTGGGTATGAGTGCTAATTGCTTAAAAGTGGTTTTTAAAGGGGTTATGCATTTTTACGCTGAACTGCATTTAGTTTACTATGGAATGTTTGTAGAATATAGATAAAATGATATACAGGGTCACGCAAAGAATTGGACACATGGTCGTCTATAAATGATAATTTCTGGAAATGTGATTTCAGTAGCTTTAAGAGTGTTTCAGTTTGAACTAAATTTTAACATAATAGTGGCGTGTTATAAAAGTACTAGGTTAACTACAGGGTTGTACAAAATCGTACAAATATGTTTCCATCTATTAGTATAAATTGCTGAAAGAGAAATTTCAACCTGTTATGCGTTTTCTTGCTAATCAAATTTTCCGCATTATATAGTATATATGTCGATCTACAGATCGAATACATAGCTGTTCAAAAAAATTGGAATACATATCTGCTCTGGACGGTAACTGCTGAAATCAGTTTTTCAAATGTTTATGCGTTTTCTAAAATGTTTGATTAGTTATCTTATAGATCTTAGTTATCTTATATACCTTATTTCCCTAAATAACGAAGTTTTGTTAAAGCATTCAGGAAGTGTTGGAAAGTGTTTCATAATCTATGCTTAACGCATGATTTTTCTTTCTTTTTTTTATTATACAGTATGTCCATAAAAGGAAGTGCCAGTTTTGAATTTTAGTAGTATAAATTGTAAGCGTTGTACATTGTTGGTTCAAGGTCACAAATAAAGAGTCACTGAATCAGTTTTAGATAAGCGCATGCGCGAATACTGCTTTGTTATTTTGACGTTTGCAGTGCCAAATGGCGACTCATGAATGTAAAGCGTTATTGCTGGGCTGAAGATTTAAACACCGTTAGAGCAGAGTTCTCAAGCTTTTTCGTTGAAGGCACATTAAAAATGTCTGGAATTATTTGCGGCAACCAGAATATAGAAAATGTAAAAGTTGAGTGATAGAAAAATGTATATATATATATATATAACGGGTGTCCCAAAAAGGACTGACTGATTTTAAAATTCAATAACTTGCAAACGGTGACAGATATTTAAAAAATTCTTGCAGGAGGGTTATGCATAAGGTCAAAAGTTTTATTACAGTGATTTTCAATTTTAGTTCGACTTACAAACAATAGATAGCGCTGTAAGCAATAGTCCCTAAATACAGGCTCGATTTCTGGTCCTTTCTCTTGTTCCATGCTGAAAAAGGAGATGGAAATGTATTATCCGGGCCACGAAGTACCAAAAATCGAGCCTGAATTCAGCGTCTATTGATCGCAGCGCCATCTATTGTTTGTAATTCGAACTAAAAATGAAAATCACTGTAAAAAAACTTTTGACCTTATGCATAACCCTCCTGCAAGAATTTTTTAAATATCTGTCACCGTTTGCAAGTTATTGAATTTTAAAATCAGTCAGTCCTTTTTGGGACACCCGGTATATTTACAAAATTTATTAAATGAGGTCTTAACCTATTTTCATTAACAAATTAAATCAAAACGGTGTTCCAAAGTCGTCAGACAAGTTCGCATTCCATTATCAACTTTTAGTTTTTTCAGGTTTCTACATTCTTCTGTCTTTACAAGAAGAAAGTATTGGATTCATGAAAATTCTCGAATTCCGGTTTTCGACGAATTTATACGTTTTAGGGGTCAGAGAACCCGAAAAATATTTTTTCTAAAAAATGTTTGTCTGTGACACAAATTTTGTGGGCACTCTATCTCAAGAACCAATGAACGGCTTTTAATAAAAATTTATATTTATTTAGTCCCTGATATAACTTGGTGCTGGTTAGTTTTTGGTGTAAATGGCTCCACAGGTGGAGCTGCTATGCAGCCTTTTTCACGATTTTCAGAATAGCTCAATCCCCAGAACTAATGCACGGATTTTCATTAAACTTCAGATTGAGTTAGTCCTTGACGGAATTGACGTTTTATACAGTGTGGTGTTAATCACTCAACAGGTGGCGCTGCTATGCTGATTTTTTGCGATTTACGCAATAGCTCTGTCTCAAGAACTAATGCTCGGATTTTCATTAAACTTGAGATTCAGGTATACCTTGATATGAATTACTGCTGTTTATGTTCTGGTGCAAATCGCTCAACAGTTGGCACTGCTATGCTGCATTATTCAGAATTTCCACTATAGCTCTATCTAAATAACAAATGCACGAATTTTCATCAAAATTTAGGTTCAGATATACCTTATATATCAATCAGTGCTGTTTATGTTTTGGTGCAAATCGCTCAATAGGTGGCGCTCCTATGCTAATTTTTTCAGAATTTCCACTATGGCTCTATCTGAATAACAAATGCACGAATTTTCATCAAACTTCAGATTCAGGTATACCTTGATATCAATTAGTGCTGTTTATGTTTTGGTACAAATCGCTCAATAGGTGGCGCTCCTATCTTACATTTTTCAGAATTTCCGCTATAGCTCTATCTCAACAACTAATGCACGAATTTTCATCAAACTTCAAATTCAGATATACTTTGATATGAATTGGTTCTAAATTGATGTAATTTCTTGTATTATTTAAATGATTTATTTGATGGGATTTACATGGAAGAAAGTTTTGTGATGGCCACAACAGCTAGTTTTTAATGGTCACATTTCATTATCATCTTGAGTTTTTCTCGCTTTGCGGACTTGATTTCTGTCAATGCTGAAAATCCAAATTCATAGAACCCTGAAGATGGAAATGGCAGAAGAATTTTAACAGTTGCCAGCTGAATAATTGCATGGTATAAACTTTAGACAGAAAGCCAAAACTAATTCAATTTTTTCTCGAATAATGTTGAACAGTAAAACTCATCAATTCGCAAATCAATAAGTTTTTTTTTTTTTCTTTTTTCAAATATGGTCTGAAACAAATTACAAATGGGTCCATTAACCATTCATATTCGTCAACTAAAGCGAAGGAAAGTAGTTTTTAAGCGACGCGTGAAGTTCGTCAATTGTGCTTATAATTTCGTCTGCAATTTATTTTTCGACTGAGTTTCATTGACATCCGAAATGCAGTTATAATTTCCTTTGACATATCAGATTCTCACAGTGTTATTTTTTCTTCAAATGACTTCGATTTTGATGATATGTTGATGTGAAGATATTCTCGGATGGTCCTTGAAGACTTAAATTCATAGATTTCAGCTTTTTAAACAAGTCCGAGGGAATTGAACATTAAGTCACCAAATCGTGGTGAAGAGAAACTCAAAAGGTGTTTTTTCTACAATATTTCCTTTCGAAAGCCAACGCACTTTGGTGTGATATAAATTTTGTAGTCGGAATCCATTGCGTCGTACAGCTGAAAGATAATTCGGAATTTAAAAGGTCGACTCTTGATGAAATTGACCCCTTGACTTGGATGACTTGGTATATCTTGGTACTTCCACATATCTGAAGTTAAAGCTTTTAAAATAGACATTCCCTGTGAAACATGGAATGTATGCTTGTAATAGTATTCTAATTTTCTTAGCACACAAGTGTTATAAATCCATTTTTGCTTCCCAATATTGATGGACATTCGTTTGCGAAAATACCAACGCAGTTTTTCCACAGCAAACCAAAGATTGAAATATTTTCATTTACAAGCTTATGTATGTCTTTTCCTGTCGTCTTGCTCATCAGATCTTTGTAGAAAATATATTCAAATTTTTTTCATCTTTTACGGGAAGGGTCTTTAAACGCTAACACGGGAAAAATAGAGAAGAAGGAAGACAGCACATGATAAATAGAAAATATCGTATTGTGATACGACACTACGCAGTTTTAATTATTTTCCTAAAATACATGCACACATTTGACAATATCTCGTGGCACTCAGGTTGAGAAACATTGCGTTAGAGCTATGCGTTTTTTTTTCTTTAGGGACTTATAAAAGATCGTGTCTACGTTCCGACGCTACCTAATGATTTGCCAGAGATGAGACACAGAATCGAAGAGACTATTGCTTCCATTAATCCGGAGTTGTTAACAGAAGTGTGGGAAGATTTGGACTTTAAGTTGGAGTGCCGTATAACTACAGTCTGTTACAAAAGTATAAGACCACAACGTATTTTGCTGTTTAGGTAATTAAAGAAATATTTCAATCAAAATAAAGAATATTTTAAGTTAGTACATCAAGTTTTTAGTAAAATGTAGCAACTTAGAGAAATGAAATTAATTCTGAAAAAATAAAACATCAATATAACAAAAAAGTGTCAAAAAGAACTGTTACAAAATTATAGTACCACCTGTGGTAAAGAACAGTTTTCTCAAATTTAGTAAGATGTTGCTCCACCATTTCTCTGAATAACTTCAAACACACGATTTGGCATAGAGTTTATTAATTTTTTAAGGAACGATTCCGGAATATTGTCCCTTTTCTCCATAATGGCCATTTCTAATTCAAATGTTGAAGGATATTGTTTGTTATATTCATACACTTGGCGAGACAAATAACCCCACAAGTTTTCTATGGAGTTTAGGTCAGGGCTTCGACTTGACCAAGATAAAACATCAATCTTTTCACTTTTTTATCGACCAGCTTTTAGGACCTATCCCCATCTCTTCCCCTCCAGCCATTTGTATGAGAATTTTTCTATTATCACATTTTGAAGATCAAAGATATTCACTTGATTATTTTGACTATTTTTTGATAAATTAGCCTAATAATTACGAAATATTATTACATGCACGAAGACACTTGTTTTTGGTTGCAGTGTTGCATTTGAAAAAATGTATTTATTTAGAAAATGTTATTTTATTTTCTATATTTTTTCCAGCTTCTTAATTTCATATTTTTAACTCATTTAAATATCACTTCATTAGATGTAATAAGAATCTCATTCAGAATAGAAATTAAAAGTGGGATTCTTTTTTTTTTCTTTTGATGACTGATTAAAGATAGATTTCTGGACTAAATAGGCAGAATAATGATAGTTTGTAATCTAACAAAACAACTCAAATTAATTATTAATAATTTCATATAATTTTACATTATCTAATAAATAAAATAACTGTCTGTTGTTTGTGAATCAGTGGAGAAAAACAAGTTCCCATTTGTACCACCCTACCCATTCCCTCTATTTTTTTCTCTTTTTTTGGTGTCATTCTTTAATTAAACGTTTCTCAAGATGCTGTGTAAGATACAGAAATAAAAAGAAAGTTTAAAGTACATATTACCAAAAATAGAAGAATATATGCAATCTCATACATACACACATATGTATGTTATCTATACATTTTTTGACTGGTTTGTTTATATTTATACATTATATCTCCTTCATTAAATCTTGAATTAATTAAAATAATAAAACTTTGTAAAAAATCACCATAAAATTAAAACAAAACACAGGACGCGTTTCGAGCTAAAAACATAACAGCTCGTCATCAGCTACAGCATACACGTACAAGTTCAAAAATGAACTGAAGATAAAGAATGTTGCGAAGAATGCGACAGATGGCGCTACCTGATAGAGGGATATGCAAAAGGGAAATGTGTTGAAATTTTTTGGGCATTTTAAATATGACGTAAAATTCAAGTGTAAATATGGTTCTTATGACGTAATTTTCCTGCTTTTAACATGTAATCATTTAATTCTAATTTTAAAGTTTTTTTTTCTGTTTGTAATAGTCACGTGTAAATAAATTTTTAATTTGAAGAAACATTTGATATGATAATTTGTTTCGCTGTTTATACAATTGGCAACAGTTTAAATTAATGACATTTTCTAAAATTTGTAAAAAAATCTCTCGAAATGCTAAAAATTTGAATTAAAAATAGAAATAAAACCTCAAAAAATGCGTCAAATAAGAAAAATAAATGCAATCTGCGCGTTGGGAACTTATAACGTATAAAATGATCTAAAAATGATTAAATTCTCATGCATAGTTTTTGCTCAAATAAAACTTTTTTAATGGAACGACTCTGTCGATCTTTAGCATTAAATATCTCTTAAAATAATTCTTCGATTTGAAAACTGTCTGCATCAGCGTGTTTATCAAACATTTTTCTATAATACCGCCGAATTTCATTTTTTTGTATGCAACAGTTTTCTTAATATTAACGATGAAAGGCCATGCTTAAGCATTCAAATTGGATGCGGATCAACCCGGAATATCTACGCAGATATTCATTGGTCCATTTCCAAATCAAACCTTTTTTTTATATATAGAAGGATTTGAGTTTTATTTCTTTATTGATTTTTTTTTTTTACGATTGTTTGTAAGCTTCTACGTATGATCCCCAATTTTTGTGGAATTTGAAATATTTATTTTTATTGCATTTATTTTTCAACTGTATTTTAATTTCAAAATTATACATAATATAAAATATTGCATTAGTACTATTTTATACGAAAATAATAATAGTAATAATAAATAACTTTTCAATGTTACCTCCTGAAATTGTGACTTTTTTTAGAGATCACTTATAATTTTTGCTTCTTAATTGACAGCTAAATTAAAATAAATTACTAAAGGGTTAAAATACGCTGGTAAAAAAAAAAAAAAAAAAAAAAAAAAAAAAAAAAACTTTTTTTTTTAAATAACCCCACACCAAAAATATTTTTATCAGCCCTTTAGACTATTATGATGACTATTTTTAAGGTAAATAAATTCTTCGTGATCATGAGTATTTATGAAAGCAAACAATTCAAGATTTAGCGAAACAGCACCAAAAACTGGCGATATGAAGCAATTAAAATAATAAAACTTTGTAAAAAATCACCATAAAATTAAAACAAAACACAGGACGCGTTTCGAGCTAAAAACATAACAGCTCGTCATCAGCTACAGCATACACGTGTCCGTAAACGAACAAGTTCAAAAATGAACTGAAGATAAAGAATGTTGCGAAGAATGCGACAGATGGCGCTACCTGATAGAGGGATATGCAAAAAGGAAATGTGTTGAAAAAAGATAGAAGAGAAAATGAAATGGAAAAAATGGAAATAAAATAAAAAATAAAAATAAAAGAAGTAAATTAAAAATATAAATAAAAATAATAAATAAAGAACTATAAAAGAACAAGAAAAAAAATCCAAATTATTATTATTATTATTATTATTTTTTTTTATTATTATTATTATTTTTTACAAAATAAAAAGAAAAGAAACAAGAGAAAAGGGAAAAGAATTACAAAATTAATTTCCACGCTGGAGATAGGAAAGGAGATGATGGGAGATCATTGACAAGATTAGCAGAATTTTTAGAAATAAAATATGCTTCATGAAAATCCAAGTGAGAGGGAGAGGCAGGGTAAGAAATAATTTTGGCCATGGAGAAATTGAAACAATGACTGGAAGACCAACAGTGAGAAGCAATCGAAGATTTAGAGATTTCTTGATTTGCAATATATCTCTGATGCTCGCCTAATCTGAATTTTAAAGCTCTCTTCGTTTGACCAATATAACCTAAATTGCAAGAGCAAGGAATGAAATAAACACCCCACCGGTTCACAGTAGGAACGGGATCTTTTAGAGAAGAGAATTTAATTTTATTCATAGGTTTGAAGATAACTTTAAAGTTAAAACGAGAAAGTATTTTAGCAATTTTGAAACACAGAAGAGAATAAAAGGGCAGAACTATTATAGAATTAAAATTAGGAGGATTATTTGAATCAGAAAAAGAACGTTTAGGCTTATTAAATTTATAGAAAGCTTTATCAATCAAAGAGGGATTATAACCACGAGCAAGGGCAAGAGATTTCAGATAATTAATTTCATTATTCAGAGCAGAAGAGTCAGAACAAATGCGTAACGCCCTAAAAACAAAAGTATAAAAGGACGCCACTTTTTGTTGAGGAGGATGATTTGAAAGGGCATAAGGAGGAAGGGAGACAGCGAAAGGTTTTCTATAAACGGAGGTAGAGAACCGATCTGGGAGTTTTGAAACCAAGACGTCAAGGAAAGGAAGAGAATTGTTCTCTTCGACTTCGAGAGTAAATTGAATACAAGGATCAACAGAATTAACAAGAGAAAGGAGATTAGAAAGATCAAGGTCAGATGGAATTAAAATGAAAGTGTCATCAACATACCTAAACCAGAAAGGAAATTTATATAAACTGAAGAGTTTTTCTTCAACAAAATGCATATAGATATCACATAAAAGAGGAGACAATGGATTTCCCATGGCCAGACCCTCAGTTTGAGAATAGAAAGAATTGTTAAACTGAAAAGCAGTTTGCCTGACACAAATACTAACTAAATGCAGGATTTCATCAATCTCAATGGAAAGGTAATGAAATTCGCGCAACCTTCTTTCCAAACAATCAATTGCCCCTTGAACAGGCACGTTAGTGAAAAGGGATTTAACATCTAAGGAAACCATTATATAATTGCAAGGAGAAAGGCGTTTAATGTTATCAACAAAGTCAAAAGAGTTTTTCACGGTATGAAAGTTAGTGGAAGATAAAGGAGCGAGTAACTTAGAAAGGAACTTGGCAAGTTTATAAGAAGCAGTACCAATATTGGAAACGATAGGGCGAAAGGAAAGAGTAGGTTTATGGACCTTAGGAAGAGCATAGAAACGAGCACAATTAGCGATAGTAGGGGTGACCAAACGTTTAATGTTATCATTAAGAAAGACAGAATTTTTAATGACATGCTTGATGTCAGATAAATGGAAGAGAACAATTCTCTTCCTTTCCTTGACGTCTTGGTTTCAAAACTCCCAGATCGGTTCTCTACCTCCGTTTATAGAAAACCTTACGCTGTCTCTCTTCCTCCTCATGCCCTTTCAAATCATCCTCCTCAACAAAAAGTGGCGTCCTTTTATACTTTTGTTTTTAGGGCGTTACGCATTTGTTCTGACTCTTCTGCTCTGAATAATGAAATTAATTATCTGAAATCTCTTGCCCTTGCTCGTGGTTATAATCCCTCTTTGATTGATAAAGCTTTCTATAAATTTAATAAGCCTAAACGTTCTTTTTCTGATTCAAATAATCCTCCTAATTTTAATTCTATAATAGTTCTGCCCTTTTATTCTCTTCTGTGTTTCAAAATTGCTAAAATACTATCTCGTTTTAACTTTAAAGTTATCTTCAAACCTATGAATAAAATTAAATTCTCTTCTCTAAAAGATCCCGTTCCTACTGTGAACCGGTGGGGTGTTTATTTCATTCCTTGCTCTTGCAATTTAGGTTATATTGGTCAAACGAAGAGAGCTTTAAAATTCAGATTAGGCGAGCATCAGAGATATATTGCAAATCAAGAAATCTCTAAATCTTCGATTGCTTCTCACTGTTGGTCTTCCAGTCATTGTTTCAATTTCTCCATGGCCAAAATTATTTCTTCCCCTGCCTCTCCCTCTCACTTGGATTTTCATGAAGCATATTTTATTTCTAAAAATTCTGCTAATCTTGTCAATGATCTCCCATCATCTCCTTTCCTATCTCCAGCGTGGAAATTAATTTTATAATTCTTTTCCCTTTTCTCTTGTTTCTTTTCTTTTTATTTTGTAAAAAATAATAATAATAATAATAATAAAAATAATAATAATAATAATAATAATAATAATTTGGATTTTTTTTCTTGTTCTTTTATAGTTCTTTATTTATTATTTTTATTTATATTTTTAATTTACTTCTTTTATTTTTATTTTTTATTTTATTTCCATTTTTTCCATTTCATTTTCTCTTCTATCTTTTTTCAACACATTTCCCTTTTGCATATCCCTCTATCAGGTAGCGCCATCTGTCGCATTCTTCGCAACATTCTTTATCTTCAGTTCATTTTTGAACTTGTTCGTTTACGGACACGTGTATGCTGTAGCTGATGACGAGCTGTTATGTTTTTAGCTCGAAACGCGTCCTGTGTTTTGTTTTAATTTTATGGTGATTTTTTACAAAGTTTTATTATTTTAATTGCTTCATATCGTCAGTTTTTGGTGCTGTTTCGCTAAATCTTGAATTGTTTGCTTTCATAAATACTCATGATCACGAAGAATTTATTTACCTTAAAAATAGTCATCATAATAGTCTAAAGGGCTGATTAAAATATTTTTGGTGTGGGGTTATTTAAAAAAAAAAAAGTTTTTTTTTTTTTTTTTTTTTTTTTAACCCTTTAGTAATTTATTTTAATTTAGCTGTCAATTAAGAAGCAAAAATTATAAGTGATCTCTAAAAAAAGTCACAATTTCAGGAGGTAACATTGAAAAGTTATTTATTATTACTATTATTATTTTCGTATAAAATAGTACTAATGCAATATTTTATATTATGTATAATTTTGAAATTAAAATACAGTTGAAAAATAAATGCAATAAAAATAAATATTTCAAATTCCACAAAAATTGGGGATCATACGTAGAAGCTTACAAACAATCGTAAAAAAAAAAAAAAAAAAAAAAAAAAAAAAAAAAAAATCAATAAAGAAATAAAACTCAAATCCTTCTATATATAAAAAAAAAGTTTTGATTTGGAAATGGACCAATGAACATCTGCGTAGATATTCCGGGTTGATCCGCATCCAATTTGAATGCTTAAGCATGGCCTTTCATCGTTAATATTAAGAAAACTGTTGCATACAAAAATATGAAAATCGGTGGTATTATAGAAAAATGTTTGATAAACACGCTGATGCAGACAGTTTTCAAATCGAAGAATTATTTTAAGAGATATTTAATGCTAAAGATGGACAAAGTCGTTCCATTAAAAAAGTTTTATTTGAGCAAAAACTATGCATGAGAATTTAATCATTTTTAGATCATTTTATACGTTATAAGTTCCCAACGCGCAGATTGCATTTATTTTTCTTATTTGACGCATTTTTTGAGGTTTTATTTCTATTTTTAATTCAAATTTTTAGCATTTCGAGAGATTTTTTTACAAATTTTAGAAAATGTCATTAATTTAAACTGTTGCCAATTGTATAAACAGCGAAACAAATTATCATATCAAATATTTCTTCAAATTAAAAATTTATTTACACGTGACTATTACAAACAGAAAAAAAAACTTTAAAATTAGAATTAAATGATTACATGTTAAAAGCAGGAAAATTACGTCATAAGAACCATATTTGCACTTGAATTTTACGTCATATTTAAAATGCCCCAAAAATATGGTACAACAATTTAAATTGAAAAATATATTTGCGCGAGATATTTTGAGATAATCTTTTCAACTATTATCGTGAATTCGAAGACAGCGCAAATAATATTTCCTTCTAACAACAAAAGTATTTTTACGTGAATATTAATAAGAGAAATAAAAGTTTGGTGTAAATTACGTCAGATTTGAAACGATACATTTAAAATGAATTATTTAAAAGAACTATCTTATAGCGCTGCTAAAAAATACCGGGAGACAATGATACTGTTTACTTAATTCATTTTACATTAGCTTATTTTCAAATAACTAATGCGTTTAATTAAATACGAAAACAGCCATTGTATCTCTTAACAGCAACAGATTTGGTCTTAAAAATCCCCAATCCAAGAAAAACGCATGGAAACCCGTTTACAGAGAGATCGCTACTGTTTTTTTTTTTTTTTTTTTTAATTTTAATTCAATATTTTTAAAGCCGATCAAATGCGTGCAATTAGCGTGCTTTTTGGATTTTGGTGTGCCTGAACGGGGGTTGGTGAGCGTAGCTCGTAGGGGGCAGAGCCCCCTAGTTGTTTAAATTTTAAGTTAAAATATCTAATTTATAGATCTGATTTATATTTTTCTCAGTTTGTACATAAACAATAATATATCTTTTACACAATAGACCCAAAATTTAATTTTAAAACATTCTATAAGTACTGATCAAAAATCTATAGAGAATCTATGGATATTCTAAGATAATCTGTGTATTTCTTTACTTAAACAAAAATGCAAATTAGCCTGAGTCTCACATTTTAATTAGAACTTATGCAAGTAGGGCGTTTATTTCGGTCCTGTTAAAATACATTTGTGAATTTTTTAACATCAAAATTGCAAAAAATAAATTACTTTAGAAGCAATTATTCGGCTGTTTAAGTAATATTGGCTATTTTTAAGGCAAATAAATTTTTCGCGACCACGCGTATTTATGTAAACAGACAATTCAACATGTATTCAATATATAGAGGCTATATACATAAATATAAACAAATCAGATAAAAATATTGAAGATAATTACATATATATAAGATTACATACCTTTGCATAATGTTATTCCGTTTTATTTAATAGCAGAACTTCTATATTTTACACAGCACATTCTATCAGCTTCAGCACGCCATTGTAAAATGGCGGTCCTCTCCCTCTCCTCACTCTCACCGCTTGTTTTTCGTTAATACGCGTGCTCGGTTGAAAAATCCTGGGTTGAACCACCTGTAGACCAAGGTTGGGTTACTGAACCCGGCGTTATATTTCAACCTCGAACCGGTTAGGTGGCGTTGACGGTGAATGCCATTTGAGTTTTCAACCCGGGTTTTCTGCATAACTCCGGGTCGAAGTTATTTGTGAATACGAGCGTTAGGTAAGGTGTTTTGATCATTTCTGTCTGCTGACATTCTCGAACCAAATGTATTTGTTGTTGTATAATTGATAGTAATTTAAGATAAATTCTCTAGATAATTTATGTGCAATCAAATAATTGTGTTCAGATAGGTAGGAGATATTAATAGCCATATTTACTATTGTTTTAAGAAAAATTCATAATAACTTGTACTAATATTGATTTTCTATATTTTTTTTTTTTTTTTTTTTTTTTTTTTTTTTTTTTTTTTTTACTAATAATGGTAGTGAACAAAATTAATGCATTGTGTTAATAAGAGTTGGAAGGAATAGTTGAATTTACTTAAATCTAAATTATAGTTAAAGTAATATTTAAATGAAGCAATTTTGTTTTAAGCTTGAAGAGTTGATAACAAACGAGTAATGAACATTTGCTTAGAATTTTAATTGGCTAGAAGTAAATAATAATAAAAAAAAGGCTCACAGTGGAAAAAAAATAGGGCTCAATGTGGGGAAAAAAAGCGAAGGTTTTGATTGTATTTGTTTTAAGTGTGAGAAACATAAGTTAGAAAGAGAAGAGAGGGCTGAAAAATTAAGGATGGAACATGAATTAGAAATCGAGAGGCTAAGGGTAAAAGGTTCGACAAATAACTCAAATGGGTCTAGGGAATCCAATAATGAAAATAACCTAGAAAAATTGATCAAAAGTGTTAAAACTCTGTCTATCAAAGTACCAGAAGGGACTGAGGGATGGAATTTATTTTTCAACAGTTTAGAAAGGGCATTCAAAACTAAAAATGTACCGGAAAACCACCAGGCCGAAATTCTACTAAATATGTTAGAAGATAAGGCAGATAATTTGTTAATTTATACCACTAGGGAACAAACTGAGAGTTGTGAGGAATTAAAGGAGTTAGTTCTAAGGGAACATGAGCCGACACCGAAGGCGTGTTTGGAAAATTTTAAGAAGGCTAGGAGAAACCAGAATGAAACCCATGTATTATTTGTATCGCGTTTAATAGTAACATGGGAAAATTATTGTAAGATTAGGGGTGCTGACTCATATGAAAAGGTCAACCAGTTAATAATTACGGATAAGTTATTAAACACGTTAGATGAAGAAACCGCATCATATATTGGGTTAACTCAGCAGAGTAAATGGTTAGAAGCTTCTAAAATTGCTAAAGAATGTGACAATTATTTTGACGCTAAACATAAGTCTTATGCCGTTACGTATAAAAGTTTTAAGGGTAAAGATAGGTATGTAAACAGCGAAAAAGTGAAACCGAGGGGGGATAGTAAATATAGTGGTAATTGGAGGCAAAACGGGAGTAATGAGATTAATTCCTTTTCGAATAGAAAAACTGAGTTTAGGAGATATAGTCCTAGATGCTTCAAATGTGGTTTAAGAGGTCATTACCAACGTTTTTGTAATAAAGTAGGTAATGAGGGAAATAATAATGCTAGTGAAGGGCGCGAACAGAAAGCGGGTGTAAATAAGATTGTCGTGAAAGGAAATAAATAGATACCTAAGAAAGCTTTTGTGGCGAGGATATCGGCAAAGGCTGAACAGAGAACTAATGTTATTGGTGAGAAATTAAATAAACTCGAGAAAATTGAAGTTAGTGTAAATGGTCAAAAAGCGAAAGGATTGGTTGATTCTGGATGTGAAATTAGTGTCATTCATAAAGATCTGGTGCCAGAAGAGAAATTAAAAGGAGCGGGTAGTATTTATTTACAAGGATTATTTGGGGAAGCAGTTAAATCAGCGTTGGTTAAATTACCATTAGCTATTCCGCAATTCGGACAAACTAATATAATTCATCAGGAAGTACTTTGCGCGGTGACCGATAATATTAATGAGCAGGTAATTTTACATCCCGAGGTGATTAATGAGTTGTCAGGGGTCAATCGCGAGGAGCCATTGTAAGAGGCCCAAGAATTATAATGTTCAGAAATTAGCATTGATAACTCGAGTGAAAGGAAAGATATGAGTAGCGAAAATTGTAATGTTTACGCAATACAAGCGAGATCGGAAAATTTACAAAGTCAAAATGCAGAAAAAACGGAAGTAGAGGAAAAAAATAAAGTTATCGTCAGTAATTCAGATATATTTAAGAAATCCCAATTGGAATGTAAAGAGTTAGAGAGTGCATGGGAATTAGCTAAAATTCATAAAGTGGGTTATTATATTGAAAAGGACTTATTGTATCATAAGGATAAATTTATAGGAGAAGCTATAGCTCAATTAGTAGTGCCTAAAGTCAAAAGAGAAGGAATCTTAAAGTCAGCGCATGTTTCTAATGAGGGAGAACATCACGCGGCAAAGAAAACCTTAGAGAGAATTAGGCAATCTTTTTATTAGGAAGGTATAAACTAGGTCTCGCGGCGGTGCCGCGAGCCTTCGTCCGGCGACATAGGCCACTCGGGGCCCAGACATGCACACAGCTGACACGGAGCAGACACTCCTTAAAGAAGTTTCTCTGCCGTGCACCCGCCGTCAGCGCGTGGTCGCCGAGGACTTTGCACTGCCCAACGCACGTCACGAAGCCCTGCGTCCAAGAGTTAGACATCCGGTCGATGCGACAGAACCTCCCACCCAGCTAAGAAGAGCCAGATGGTTCCTTCTCTTGGTCCCCGCGTAGTTCACCCCGACGACCCGCCGAGTACGGAACCTACAAAGGAACCGAGTCCACGGGCCAATGCCGAAGATCCCAAAAAGGGGGTTGCTTTACGGAGGTCCCTCAAGATCAAATCCGGCAAAGACATTTTTGAGGAACAACCGACAGGGTTAGTCGGGAAAGTTAATTTTAAAGCCCCTAGCTAAAACCCAGGAGCGGGGAAACTCCCTCCGGACATAAAGCGTCCCTGCTCTGGACTTTTCTCTAGGCCCTCCCACATCGACCAGCGGAAACCCTCGCGGATCTCGCTGGGAGTCAGAAGGACAAGACTAGGTGCCGTTAGCGACCCCAGGTGGACACGGAAATATCCACCTAGATGGGATAGGCCCCGCCTCGCTAGGGGTTGGATGGGCCGAGCCTCCTCCCGCATCCCACAGCCCCCCACCCAAGGGCGGAGGAGCCGCAGAAGGCAGGCAGGAGCCCGGCCCACCTCTACCTTACCTCACGGTCGCCGTAGGTTCCTGAGCACGAATGCCCCTGACCCCGTGCAATAGCGTCCGCTACATTGTTAGTCGCCAAAACACAGTTTCCGTCGAGGGCTGCGAACACAAATAGGCCGACGAAGCTGACTCACGATTTGCGGACCCAGCCAACGACTTTCGCTGTGTTCCGAGACTCCAAGACGAACCCGGGAAAGGCCAGGAGGCGGTAGGCCGGCATTCAGAACTAGGCGGACGAACCGCACGCGAGCTCCTTCGCGGGCACCTACCTCCTGACCCAAACCGGGCCCGCCCCAGCGACCCGGGGCTGTGCGTTCGAAAGTTATGTTTAGAAACCGCTATGACCACACCTTCGAGCGCGGTAACCTTCGGAAGCGCATAGACACGCTGGTCATGAGCCGGACCAATCGTTCGCCCGAGAGTCGAAGTGCCGCCGCATTAGTCGGCTAGCCTCCGGTCCGATTCCCAGTGGGGATGGAGCACGACAGCGGACCTGCCGACCGACCCCCTCCCATGGGGTACAGCGTAACTTCGGACAACCAGTTCCATGCTGGCCTCCCTCCGCGACCGCTCCTTGGTCAAACGGGGCACCGCCGAGCTCCACCCACCTAGGGGGAGACACACAACTACCTCCGCTACCGGAGCTTTGGCGGGATGAGCCACACTAGGTCAAAGAGTAACCTAGTCGCTGTCCGAAACCCTCACCCTTCGGTCGCTCCGGGAGTCCCTGCATGGCGTTCCCGCGAGCGCCGTCGTCAATAGCGAGCACCAAAGACGGTTCTGCGAGGTCCACTATTTCCTCTCAGGCTCCCTCTTGGTCAAAAAGGTGGATGGGGTCCTATCGCTTTAGCTAGTCTTTGCCCGGCGACACCGTGCGACCAAGGACCGGCACCGGGATTGACCTATGAACGTTGCTATCCGGTTTAACCAGAGAACCTGGTTGCCGGGGGTCGTAGGTTGGCTGAGCCCGAGGGCTCCTACTATCCATGCACAACGTCCGTTAACCGTGGCCACCGGACTCTTGGTCTGTCGACCGCAAGTCTCACAAGGAGGTAGCGATTCGTCCCCATCCGGCCCCTCGCATTCGTACACTACGAACTCTGCCGAGCTTTATTGGGAAGGTATAGCTAAAGAAGCTAAAAAGTTTTGTAAATCGTGTCTAGAATGCCAATTATCTAGAAAAGTGAAAGTGCGTGATAGACTCTTAGTGGAGATGGCGGGTGGTAGCAAAAAGTATGTATATCAAAATAAAGGGGAATTTATTGTCAGGTGTAACATAGTCAATATTGTTTTTGAAGGTGATGAGGAATTTGGAGAAGTTGGGAGAAATTCCTATTTTAAACCGGGAGCAAGAAGTAGAAAGGGACATAGAACGGTTCGAAATAAAAGGGTTATCTAATAGTCAAGTCAAGGATATAAAGTCAATTTTCAGGGAGAATAAAGAGGTATTTATGGGTCCTGTGCGACCAGCGGAAGTAGGGGAGCACCGTATTGATTTGAAACCGGATGTGGCAAGGAAAAAGCCAAAGTTATATAGTGTAACTGTTGCTTATAAAGAGGAAGTAGATAGACAGATTCAGGAGTTATTAGAATTAAATCCAATCGAAGCATCAAATGAAGAAATTAGCCATCCAATTGTTTGCGTGGCGAAAAAAGACGCAACTGTTAGGCTTTGCATTGATTATAGAGCTTTAAATTCAGTAACGCAGGTCCCAACGTTTCCTATGAAAGATTCGCAGGAAATCATGTATACTGCGGGGGCAGCTAAATATTTATCTTCGATTGATTTATTGAGGGGTTATTGGCAGATTAAAATGGCGGAGAAATGTAACCATTTGACAGCTTTTACAACTCATTAATGGAACTTATCAGTGGCGTACTATGCCTTTTGGTTTATCAGGGGCGGCTGCTACGTTCCAAAAATATATGAATGAGGTTGTTCTAGGTCATCGGAGGTATGCACAAGCATATATTGATGATGTCATCATTTTCTGCGTCACTTGGGAAGAGCATTGTGAGCATGTTAGGGCTGTCATAGAAGAACTCAAAAATAGAATATTTACGATTAGGCTGGACAAATGTAAATTTGGAGAGAAATTGAGAAATTTTTAGGTCATGTAATTGGGGGTGGAACGCATGCACCTGATGAGGAAAAAAATAGGAGCAATAAGGGGCTTAAAGAGACCGAAAACTAAGGAGGAATTTAGATCTGTTTTCGGATTAATGGGATTTTACCGATCTTATATTCCAAATTATGCAGAAATTGCTATACCTTTAACGGAATTAACTAAAGGGAAGGTTAAAAATACTGTACCATGGGATGAAAGGACAGAAGAAGCATTTAATACCCTTAAAGATGAGTTATGTAACTTGGCGCGTTTGGCTACACCTACCGTAGGCCGTGAATATCACCTTCACGCCGATGCTTCAGACCTGTCAGTAGGATGTTGTCTTACTCAAAAGGATGAAAAGGGTCAGTTTAAACCGATAGCTTTTGCCAGTCAGAAATTATCAGGGGTTCAGCGTGCTTGGCCAAGTATAGAGAAAGAGGCTTGGAGTGTTCTCTTCGGGTTGCGGAAGTTTGAAAAATGGACATATGGATCTCAAATTGAGATCATAATGAATCATAATCCATTAAAATTTCTCACTGAAACAACCCCAAGGTCCCCCAAACTAACTAGATGGTCTCTTGCCTTGCAACGCTGGAACCTGAGTATTTATCATCGTCCAGGAGCTCAACATTTGAATGCTGATGCAATTTCTAGGCTACATAGGAAGAGCTGGGAACGACAGCCAGTTGCTAGCCCATTGGCATCAATGACTAAATAGTGGACAAATCTGAAAGGGATGTCATCACGTTTCAAATTTTTTTTATGTATGTGTAATTGTAATTGAATTTTGTGTTTATGATAGTGTATTAGCATGTGTAGTTTTTCTGTAATAATAATATTAGTACACGGTTCGTTAGAGATGTCAGTAGATAATGTTCAGACAGCTTGATATATATATGTAATAATAATAATAATGAAGAAACCTGCAAAGAGACTATTGAACTCTTCTGTGATATTACTATAGGTTTGGGGAAAAATTAGCCCGTAAATGGCATATTTAACGCTAAGGTGGTGGGTGTCAGGTTCTGAGAAACATCTGCTATTAGAACTGGGGTTCTATATTATTTTGTCTTAATATATTATATATTGTATGGTCTGTGTACTGGATTTTCAAAATAACATTCTTTCATTGTCTAAAACTAGATTTAAGACGGTGAAAATGTATAGATGGAATGAAGGGGAAAAAAGACAGTTGGAGAGAGGTTTGCCCAACCTTTGGAGATGTCTGTGGAAGATGGAGAGACAAAGGCATTCCACGAACGAAGAAAAGAGCTTGGAATGCGAGCCAGGTAGAAAACCCCGAGGAGGTTACGTTGAGAAAAGGCAGAAAGTTGCTAGGGGCAGGCTCTTCTGCTGAGACAGTCAGTTGGAGCCGAGAGCGCAGGGTGGACAGTAGTTCCCGCGTATAGCTCTTAGATAAGAGCGTAGGTTTGAGTTGAAGGCTAGAGTGCCAAGCGGAAGGGTAGTTCCTTGGATAGCTCTGAGAGAGAGCGTAAGGTTGAGAGAGGCTCGGAGAGCTTAGGCTTAGAGGCCATGTGTTGGGAGATTGAGATTGATCTCCGGTAAAGCTTATTTAACGCGTATAGAGTGAGAGTGATATAACGTAGTTTTAACAGTACGCAGCCAGCTTTACGGTATTTAATTTAATGTTGAACCGGATCACCTGCATCCGAGTTTTAAGTGTAAATAGTGTTTTGTATTGTGTAAATAGTGTGTAAATAAACTGTTAATTTAGTTAATTGAAAGCGTTGGTTTTCATTTAAACAATCCTCTCAGTGCATGACCGATATCACGTAATCATATCGGTGGTGGCAGCATATAAATAGCACAGAATTTCTTCAAAGTTGTGCAGACTAAGAGAAAACTCCGACAACATTCGTCTTTCTTATTCTGTCATACTTTGCGAAAGATATATTAAGAAGAAAAGAAAATTCACGTAGTATAAATAACACTAGGAGATTTTTTTCGGTTAAATGATAAATAAAACTAACAATGTTGAATGAATCTGACAATCTGAAAATAAATCTTAAGAGAATAAGAAATCAATTTTCAGCCAGCCATTCATATCTGCTAAATAACGATTTCTTTATTAAGTTTCGAAATATTCTTCATTGTACGTTTCCTTTGTAAATAAAGAAAAAATATTACATGCCGTAAACCGTTAAAAATTAAGAGGCTATTTCATATGAAGTAAGTCTTTATCAAATAACTTTTGCAATACATTGCGTTTTTCTTAAAACATGCACAGACGACAATAATAAAATTTTGACAATAAAAAAAAAAAAAAATTCTCTTTTGAGGCTAATTTTGTAAATTTTAGAAGGATACGGATTTTGTTTTTTGAGTTCGGAAGTTGCTATTATCGAAAGAGTGTCACAAGCTCTCAACCATGCAATTAGACGTATTTAGGAATTGCTAGATCACATTACAGTATAGAAAATCTTTACGCCTGAAAATTGTTTACGCTGTCTTCGAAATTAGCCATAATCTTGTTGCTGATCAATGACCAATAGTATTGGCGGGAATTCGGAATACTGAAGATTAGTTAAAAAAAAATTGCGTAAACATATAGAAACGAATTTTTCCGAAGTCCCGATCTAATTAGATCGTTTACTCGTATTTACGCAATTAATGTTCTCTTGTAAACTCCTATTACGCAGTTAAAACAAATTCAGTACTGAAAATGATGCTTTAAATTAAAAAAAAATTCTGACTATTTTCATGAGATATGATTTATTCTAACATATAGCAACGATTTTTTCTGAATTCGATATGTAATTAGATCATTTACTCGTTTGATACTAACCCATACCTGATACCCGTATCTGATACTCATATCTGAGTACTCAGAACTATTTTAAATTTAAAGCATCATTTTCAGTAATGAATTTCTTTTAACCATATAAGTTGAATTTGCCGGAACTAGAGAACTAGATAAATCGTTTTTTTCGTGCTCGAATTAGTATAGAGGCAAAGGTTTACGAAAATCGTTCGAGAAGTTTTCGATACATAGCAGTATTTTCACTGCTGAGTTTATTTTAAACAGTAAAATTAACTTAATCGAAATCGGAACGTAGCTACATCATTTTCTAGGGCACGAATACTATAGAAGGCGCATTTCGTTTAAATCGTTTGAGTGTTTTTCGATTTATAGCAATTAGCATTATCAGTGCTGAGTTTGTTTTAATCTGTCAAAACTATTTTTCTTGAATTCGGATCCTAGCTAGATAGTTTTCTCGTGCTCGATTTAGTACAAGAAGCAAGTTTCGAGAAAATCGTTTAACCACTTGAAGGACGGTAGGATAAAATATATCCCACGCAATTTTAATTCCAAAACGCCACAATGGCATTGGAATTTTGCAATGGTATTTTGATTTTATAATTATGTTTAAAGAAAATCTTTTTTTTTTTTTTTTTTTTTTTTTTTTTTTTGTATTTAAATACCGGTGTCAGCCAGCGATTTTAACATTTAATTAATACAACTACCTGTAAGGGTTAAGCCGTTTTCGATATAAATCGTAATCAGATAATGCTTGTTCGTTTAACCCTTTAGTGCGCAGCTTTGCATATATGCAAACAGCAGTGTTTTGAATTTAATAGAGTTTTTTATTTGTATATACCTAATTCACACCAGAAAATCAAAATAGCAATATTTGCTTTAGTTAATAGCATACATTCCGTATTTAAATAAAGTGAAATTAACCATTTAAACTTTCTGGTATAAAGTCAGACTCTCTGAACTACGTAATTTCTAGAACGTATTCTATCATGGGAATTAAAGTGTTAAAGGTTAAGTTTTTGTAAAATAAATAATTATATAAAATAAGGTATTTGAAGACATACTTATTAAAATACTTACTAATTTGCAATATTTTAGCGCAAAACAGCCTCACGACAGTAGTTTTTACTTGTATTGCCGATGTGCAACAGAAGAAAAGATTGTAATATTATATGAAAAATGTATCTTGGATTTTTTTCATTATTTTTCCTGTGTAATAAACATTTCAGAGAATCATATATATATTTTTTCGAAACAAAATAAAAAATCGCGCATTTAAGGGTTCATATCCATGATACATTTACACGAGTTCTTTTTGTTACGTTTAAATTATCAATTATATCGATTTCTATATTGCAAAAAACAGGCTTCTTTCGCGTGCAAAAAACATAATCAACTTGCTTTGAAATTAATGAAGTGATTACGTATAGTGTTACAAATTTATACAAAGAATTGTTAATAAACTTTAAAAAATGAAATAAGGAAGTTTATTTCAAACACATTATCATTAAAAAATAAAATAATTTAACATTCATAACTTATTTGCCTTTCAAAACGTAATTTAAATATTAATGCAATTTGAGAAAAGGATCGCGATATACACTAGCGGTCGCGAATTTCTTTCAATTATGTCTTTTGACCAAAAATATTCGAGGAAATGAATTATTAATTTTTTGATGTTGAAAAATGATTAAATATTCAATCGTATAATGTATTTTCATCACAGAAAAGTCTTTTGTCTAGAATAATAAATATATAATGATAGACCTAAATGTAAAATTAATGCAGATTTCAGGTACAAAAATATTGTATTTGAGCCTATTTTATTTTGATTTATTAGGGTTGCATTTGTTTAGCAAAGAAAATAAAGTATTTTTGTATATAAAAACCTGGAAGAAAACAAATTTCATTATGTTATTTCAAATTGTGAATGAAATACGAGAAAATGTATTTTTTTTTAACAGTACGAGTTGTAAAGAACTGCCTTAATAACATACATGTTAGTTTTGTAAAAAATGCTGATTCTGTAATTTAAGTGCAAAATGTTTTGATACATAAAATTTCATTCTATCTCAGATTTTTTTCACATTTCAATAGCATTTTCTTTAAATTATATTCGTAATATATATATATATATATATATATATATATACATATATACATCAGTGGCGTGGCGTGAAAATTTTCGGTGGTCATCGAAATTATTTAAGTTTGTGGTGAAAAATTATTAACTCTAAAATTCAATGGTTGAATGTTCAAAAAAAAAACTTTAAATCTTACCTTCACTTATACATGAACTCCAAATGTTTTTCTAAAACTGGATCGTAGAGTTTTAAAAGCTTATTAAGAGTTTTAAAATATTGCTTGGTCATCGCCGCATCCAGCGATGACCGGACGCCACGCCACTGATATACATACATATATATATATATATATATATACTAGGGGGCTCCGCCTCCTGCATGCTACGCTTGCCAACCCCCGTTCAGACACTGTAGAATCTAAAAGCAATCTAATCTGATCGGTTTAAAAAAGATTAGAGAAGATTGAATTATACTGAAAAAACCTGTAGCGACCACCCTGTAAACGGGTTTCCATTCAATTCCCTTTGATTGCAAAAATTTAAGGTAGAATCATTTGCTGTTAAGTCATCCAATGGTTGTTTTCGTGTTTGGTTAAAGAAGATCAGTTAAACATTTGAAAAGAAGCTAAAATGAAATGAATTAAGTAAACAGAGTGTTTGTCTCTCGGTATTTTTAACAGCGTTATAAAACGATTGACATAATACAATTACTAAAATTTGCTGCTTTAACCCCTTCAAGGGCGGTGGTTCATTTTTGGACCACTTAATTTTAATTCTTAAATGTCACATTAGCATCAGAATATTAGGATGAAAATTTCCCTTTTATTAAGTAAGTGAACAACAACAACAAAAAAAAAAAAACTCGCCGCCATTCATGTTGTACGTGTTTTTGGAGCTCCTTATATAAAGTTTTCTATTTTGGTAATTACTAGCCCAGTTCTGTTGTAGTTTGGCGTAATCTCTTTAAAATGTTATTGTACTAATCTGGTATAATTTATTTTGATTTTTCTGAAGTATAATTTGAATTATCTAACTTTGAAAAATTTTCTTGCTTTCTCGCGTGTCATTGACATGGCGATTTATGTTAAAATTTCTATCTCTTATTAATTTAATACATATCATGCACTTTACAATTTAATAAACTAATACAATTGTTTTATACATGCTTATAGTTCCTTATCGCCAACTTTGTTTGTTATTTTATGCATTAATTAAGTAGTTTTCTGTCTTTAAAGTTTTTTTTGTAGGCGTTTCATTTATTCCTCCATTTTCTATTTTGGTAGCCATTTTGTGCTTGGTTGTGTTGAGTTGTTTTGTTGCTCCTGCTGTAGTTTATTTTAATTTTGTAGTTATGATTTGCGAATTGTGTTTTCTGTGCAATTAGTTGCATGACATTTGATTTAGAGTACTTTTATTAGAGGAGTTTGCGTTTATGGTTTTTGGGTGTTATACTGGTCGAGTTGTTTCTACTTGGTGTATCACGTGTCCTAAGTGGGGCTGTTTTCTTGTGTGTATTTATATAGTTGGGATTGCTATGGTTATTTAGTGTTGGTTATTATTGTTTATTTTTACATTGGTGTTTCTCGGAGGTACAGTTCTGTGTATATATTGTTGTCTGTGTCAGTGTCTCTGTCTAGGAGTGTGCCTGGGTTACGTGGTTAGGTTAGGCTGTCTCAGGTGATCTGATTCCATTATCCGGCGGAGTGATCCGTATAACCGGCATTGTGTATTACTTGTTTCTAGGAGAGTACTTGTCCATTAGTAGTAGTGGTTTTGATTTGGATCATTTGGGATTGGTCTGACACTCGGTCGGCCTCTTATATATGGTGAAAGGTTGTACTGTGTGTAATCAGCTACTCGCGGTTCGACGCGTTGTTTAAAGTTTTCAGATAGAGGGTCTTTGGAGTGAATTTTTTCTTGGTTTTTGTGGTTATTGATTATATTAGTTGATCTTTTGTCTGAATTGTGGCTGACGACGACGTAGACTCATGGATACAGACAACTAAGAAAGAGAATTTATGTTCGGCAATTACAGATATACACGGAAAGATACATGATTTACTGAAATGTAAAAGATCGAAAAGTAACAGTGTTACTGCTCCTGTGATAAATACAATTAGGAAGGCATTGGAGTACGTGTTGAAAAGATGCACAGAGTTAAGTGAGGAAAATAAGGTGCTGAGGACCAGGTTGGAGGATAGGGTTGAATACAGTCAACTTATGGGGGAGCTTGCCCAGAAGATCTCTAGAACATCATTGAGTTCAGTGGAGGATGTGGCCCCAAAGGCGAAAGACAATGTTCAGAAGAGAGACGAACATACAATGGTCTTGACTCCAAATACAGAACAACAGGATCTGGTTCAAATAAAAGATAAAATCAAGGAGGTCTGTGGGGTAAACATAAACGTGCCAGTTCCTAACGATGTAATTATGACGAAATCAAGGCAAGTGATATTAAAGTATAAGAATAAGAAGGATTTGGAGTTAGTAAAAAATGCCCTGGTGGACTCTGGTGAATTAAAGGCAGTCGCTAAAATAAATGTACCGGTTAGGAGAAGAGAAAAAATCTTGATATTGAGTGTAGATCCTAAATTAACGGAGGAAGTGGTAAAGAATGAAGTGGAGTCTCTCTTGAAAAATAATGCCGAAGATATTACTTATGGTAATATTAGGGAAAAGCTTGAAGGTGCGCATTTGGATCCGGCGACTAAGACCTTGCTAGAGGGCATTTTGAGTAAAACGGATGTAGAAGTTAGAGTCCTAAGGAAAATAGAGACGAAAATGGCTAAAGTTAATTGGTTGCTAGACATAGATGCCGATTGTAAAAAAGTTCTGTTGAATATGAAAAGGATTTGTGTGGATTATGAGAGGCACCGTGTGGTGGCGTTCGTCTTCATCACGCGGTGCTTCAAATGTCAAAAGTACGGCCATATGGCCAATAACTGTGATGGAGAAACTCAATGTGTAAAGTGTGCTGGCAACCATTTGCTCCGGGATTGTAAATCTGAGACCATAAGATGTGCTAACTGCTATCATAGTGAGGCCGATGGGGATTGTGCCCATAGGGCTGATAGTGCTGATTGTCCGGAATTTAAGAAATATATGTTGCAAGTCTTGCCTAATCGTAGCTAAGGGCGGCGATGTTGGTGATGGTCCTGTTGGTGGAATTAGGATTGTTCAGGTTAACTTACATCATTGCAGAGATGCAAATGATGCTGTATCAGATTATGCTATCGCTAATAATATTAATATCATACTTTGTCAAGATCCTTATGTATCAGATGGTGTTGCCTCTGGCATCCCAACTGATTGGCCGGTTTATTTTTCTGGTCTTCTTGATTCTGCTGTAATTATAACTAACAAGGATTATGCCGTTATCAGCTCTCTGATGCTAGATAATACCATTGTAATTTCTTTAAATGTTTTAGATAAAATTGTTTATATCGGCTCTCAGTACTCTCCCCCTAGTGGTAACTTAGACAAAGATTTCAATGATTTGAGTAACCATTTCGAAAGTTTTGATAATATGCTTCTAGCTGGTGACTTCAACGTTCCCCTGCTTGAACTTGGCTATTCTCGTCAATCTGAAAGAACGGAAATTCTGCTAGAACATCTTATGGATAAGAACTTAGTTATCGTCAATGACATCGACGCCCCTTATTCCTTTGTTCAAGGCTCTCTGCATGGTAGACCTGATCTTACATTGGCTGGACTGGAAGTTTGCAGTGATATACAAGAGTGGATGGTTGATGACAAAATTTTCTCTTTTAGTGACCACAGGTATATAGTATATTCTTTGGGTTATACACCAATTGGTAAAGAAAACACTCGCTTCAAGACTAAGAATAAAAGTTTAAAAAAAATTAATGCTTATATAAAAAATTCAGAAAATGGCTGGCTAAAGGGTCTTATCGAGGTAAAGAACACAGAGGAATTAGACGTACATGTAAAAGATTTTATCTCTGATGTCACCAAAATTGCTGAGAAGTGCTTTAGAAAAGGTGTGTTATCACACAAATCGACTATTAGGTGGTTTACTCAGGATTTGAAAACACAGAGGAATAAGGTCTCTGCAATGTATAAGCGTTATGTTAAGAACCCGGATGATAATGATATGAGAGAATCTTACAAGAATACACGACGAGCTTATAATAAGAATGTTAGAAGAGCGAAGAAGACTTCTTGGGAAAATTTCTGTAACAAAACTAACGATTCCTTTGGAACTCTTTATAAATTTGTATCTGGGAAAGCTACAAGGCATACTGACTATATTTTTAATAAATTAGATGATTCTGAGTGTTTTGACTCCTACGACGAGGTCGCAAGGTCACTGATGGTGGAACATTTTGGAATAGATAACGTACCTGCAAATATCCATGATTTTACATCACAGGTTTTTAACAATGTTGATTGTAAGGATGTAACTAATAGAGAGCTAAATTATGTAATTTCAAAGCAAGATAATAACAAAGCACCGGGCTACGACGCTTTGGATGCATCCATAGTGAAAAACATTTGTAGAAAGAGTAAAAATTATGTTAAAAGATTGCTAAGTGTCTGTTTAAAGTTTGGACACTTTCCGGAACTGTAGAAAAACGGTGTTGTTATTTTCTTCCGGAAACGCAACAAAGACGGCCGTTCAGCTAGGTCTTACAGACCTATAACTTTACTTTGTATCTTTGGCCAGTTGTTAGAGAGGATAATAAAAATACGTGTAAGGCCGAAATTAGAATCTTTAAATTTCCTTGATGATGCCCAATTCGGATTCCGGGAGAAAAGAAGTACAATTTCTGCCTTTGAGCATTTGAGAAATCTGGTAAAGAATAACTTAAAAGATTATAAATACTACGCGATGACATCTATAGATATCCAGGCTGCGTTCGATGCAGTAGTGTGGGAGATTTTGGCTAATCTGATAAATTCACTACCCATAGCAGCATATTTGAAGCGCATCTTAAAGAATTATATCAGTAAAAGAAAGATTGGCTTTAAGTTTACATATGGCATTATCTGGTTTGTTCTATATCGGGGCTGTCCTCAGGGCAGTTGCCTTGGACCCTTATTATGGCTAATTGTGGCGGATTTTCTTATCAAGAAATATAGGACAAAGTATCAAGAAATTATCTGTTATGCCGATGATTTTACTATTTTTGCAGGAGCTGATACAAGACGGGAACTTGAAATACAGATGAATGCACGGATCGCATGGTTCAAGGAAATCTGTGATGAGTTGTCTTTGAAGATTAGCGGTGAAAAGTGTGTAAGCATGTTTTTTGGCCAATTCTTACTTTAAGAAAGACGCCCTATATTCAAGATTGATCGTAACAGTATTCCAGTTAAGGACACAATTGATTATCTTGGAGTTACGATTGACAGCAAGTTTAACTGGATTGCGCATATAGAGAAAGTTAGAGAAAAAGTGAGAAGCTTGACATCCAACACCAAGAAGACTGTGGTTAGAGATAGGGGACTACAGGCGACCTACAGAAAAATTTGGTATTGTGCTGTTATAGAGAAACAAATAAGTTATGGATATGAAGTGTGTCTGCAGGATCTTAATATTCATGGCAAGAGTAAACTGAGTTCTAGTCAACGATTGGGCCTGCTTTCTATCATCTCGGCTTATAGAACAGTCTCCACAGCGGCATTATGTGTTCTGGCAGGCGTCGCCCCAATCTATATTAAGCTGAAACATGGTGTGATAAAACATAATGTCCTAAATGGACAAATGAGTATTTATGATGGTGACATAGAAATCAAGAAAGATAATATCATGCATGACCTTGGTACATGTGATTATCCAGATTTTACGAGTCTGAAAAACCTGATAATAACTGATAAAAGTGATCATTATTTTATAAACGAGAAACACCCATTCATTTATACAGATGGATCTAAGATGGTGGAGGGAGTCGGAGCAGCGTTCACAGTACTATATAATAATAATTTTATCTTTGATTTCAAGATCTCTCTGAATGGAAGAAACAGTATTTATCAAGCAGAATTAACTGCTATTAGATATGGTATTGATTGGTTTATGTCCTCACATTTTACTATGGCTTATTTGTTTACAGATAACAAGGCTTCCACACTTGTTCTTCAGAGAAACTTTCCAATTAATAACATTGTAAAGAACATCTATGATACTTTCAATAGTCATCCAGAAAATGAGCTTACCCTAGGATGGACAAGAGCACACATTGGTAATCCAGGAAATGAGAGGGCCGATGAATTGGCAAAAGCAGCTATAGATCCAGCGGTTGCTGATGTAGTGGAAGAGGTGAAATTTCCTATCTCATAGGTGAAGAGGATTTGTTTGGAAAATATACGTAGTGATTGGCAAGAAGATTGGAGACACAGAGTTAAAGGAAGTGATACCTACAAAGTTCTTAAAAAAGTAGATGACAGTTTTATATGTGTGAGCCAAGTTATTCAATATTTTGTTTCTGCTCATGGAAGCTTCCCGGAATATTTGTTTAAAATTGGAAAAAGAAGTAATGCACTCTGTGATTGTGGCAGCGTGGGTAATGTACATCATTACCTTTTTGGCAGATGCCCTGTGGTACCATTTTTCTTTCATTTTGATAATTCACAAAGTATCAGTTATAATTTCAGAAGAGTCCTATTTGACAAGAAAAACTACAGCAAGTTATGTGCGATATATAATGCACTTAATGCAAAGTATTCTTTTATAAAATATCGGTTCTAAAACAGTCTATTAATGAAAATTTTCAAGTATATTATAGTTACCAAGTTCCACAAGTGTTATCAATCTCCCTTGTATTGTAAAACTTTCGATTTTAAAGACTCAGATTTTATGAACATTATGTACAGACTTTTATTTTTACTGGACTCTCTAATGTTATTGAATTTGTTCATATACAGTGGTTCTGGTGGACACGCCTATTCTTCACGTTGTGAGTGCTTGAACGTTTTATCTATTACGCAACCCTTGCTGGTAGCTGTAGTGCTGTGGATGGATTCCTACGTACTGGCGGACTGATTATTGATCTTGCTGCGTAGTGGTTGTTAATCATAGGCTATCAGTTTTTCCTGCATTTTATGAACTTAAGTTTTTAAATATTTTTGATTTTAAGGACTATTTATTTTATTGGACTATCTTCAGTTATTGATATTGTTTCTGTTTTTCAGTTGGTTGTGGAGTTACCCATAAACCCACACTCTTGTAAAAGTTGCATGGTAATCTCTAAACATGTTTTTTGTATATTGTTGATCATAACGAGTTGCTATGTTTTATTTTTGTATAAGAGTTTATGCTTTTGTTATTTATTTTATTATTATATATGCCGTTGGTTTGCCCGGTCCTTTGGTAGTGCGCGGAGCTGGATTGTGGAGGGTTTTTTTTTCCCGCCAGGACATTAGTTCCATAAACCTCACGGTTGGAGTCCTGGCTGGGTGTCAAAAAAAAAAGTAAGTGAACAAAAGCATTTTTGTATTTCGAAATGTGTTTGTAAATTCTGGTGCCATTCACTGATTTCAAGATTTTACGAATAGAAGTGCCTTGTCCGTGAAAGGGTTAAACGCATATTAATGTATTTATTATTTTAAAGTTTCCTTTCCCTTTTAATATTCACGTGTAAATACAATTTTCAGACATAATTTTCAATATTTTCCTGTCTTTAACACGTACTCATTTAATAGTAATTTTTAAGTTTTGTTTTTTCTGTTTTTAATAGTCACGTGAAAATAAATTTCTGATCGTTAGGAAATATTATTCTTTGCGCTGTTTTTAAAATTGAAAACAATCTCTATAATAATAGCCTAAGTCATGTGACTATCATCAACAGCTCCAGGCGGATCCCTTCGTTTTTTATATTCCAGGCGGCAATTTTGGTACTTTAATGTTACCCAGCCACAGGTGTGATAAGTCGCCGAATATTATTCTATCCCCATTATTTCGTTTATATTATAATAGTCCAAGTCATGTAACTGCCATAAACAACTTGCTGATTCCTTCGCTTTTCACAAGAAAGGTTTCCATTTTGATTAAAGAATCAAAACTATTTTTTCGACTAAATCTACATAAAAGTTGCCATGATCACAAAGAATGCCAGGTACTTTTATGTTAGCCGGGTGAAAATCTCGCGAATAGCTATTTTGTAACTCGCCAGTTAGCATTTTTTTATTTTTCGAGTGGTAAATTAAAACGGTGCTACTTGGTTATCCCAACGACCAAAAATCTGTCGCCAGACTATAATATTAAATGTCAATAATGGTTGATCGTAAATGACACATTCACTTGACTTTAAGGAAGTTACACATGTTCACGCCATCAATTGATTTTTATTTCGACGTTTTATTTGTATTTTTATTAATGTTATACTAATTTATTTGTTCTTTTGTTATTTAAAATAAAAAATATGTCAATTTGTATAATTTGGCGAAATTGGTCGACGGGAGAAGTAAAAACATTAAAACGTTGCTTTGAAGTGGAAATTAAATCTCATGATTTGTTGCATTGTCACATACGCACCGGGTATGGCGTTATTTTTCTTTTTTTTACGACAATTTGTTGAAAAGCTCGTTTTCAAATGCCTGTTACATATGTATTTTTAAATTATTTTCTGTTATTTTAAAAATGAAATAACAATAAATAAAAAGAAAATTAATTAATAACTATAGAACAAAACAATTTATAACATTTTTTGTAAATAAAAATAAAATAAATTCAAATAAGCATTTATTAATAAATAAGCAACAATAGCCGGGTTACCATGTCAGGCAAAATAATGCCAGTTTGGCGCCAATTAGGTATCCTGTTGCGTATATGACATCTGTGTCTAATATTTTTCTTTTCATTTCGTTTAAAAAAAGAATGAAGTAAAAGCCATTTATTTTAAAGGTTTCAATTTTAAATGAAAGTTTTGTATTAAATAAAATGATAATGAAATACAAATTCAATTCTGAATAAAAGTAACATGATGCATTTCTTAGCATACATTTAAGGGAGGCCAAACTCGTCGCCAAATTAATTTAAAATAACCTTCTCTAAAATATGAAAAAAAATATCTGTTATGATTAAAATTTGAGTTGCCATCATTAGAAAAAATGTTTTTAAAATTAGAAAAAAATTAATATTTCGAAAACTAATTCTAATTTTAAAATTCTAATACCAGTTTTGAGATATGTGGATCAATACGGATTTTTGGTGTTAATTTCATCGCAAATTATTCCATATTTTAGGAGAAATCGCCGTGAAACGTAATCAGTTGTTTAATCAGTCGTTTCATAGAATCGTTGCATAAATTCGTTTCAAATCGATTCATTAGGATTTTATATATATAAGGTATATATATATATATATATATATATATATATATATATATCACATTATGTATTAAATGCATTTGTCAGACCCAGAATCTTGCACCATAAATAAATTAAGTATAACCATAAAACATCCAAGAAATTTAAACATATAACCTGAATGGGCATTTTGAAAAGCACAGCAATGTTTCAGACTAATTACAATTTACAACAATATATTATTATTCAGTAGTGGCAGTGGGTTTCGGCCAGAGTGTCGCAAAGCATAAATCAAATGCATAAAAACAATTGAAAGCATATCGCGAACACTCCCCCACCGGACCCGACGCCGCAATAAACAGTGCTTCTCAAAGATACAACTGATTCAGAACGTATATGTCAGTTGTATCTTCGAGATGCACTGTTTATTGTGGCGTCGGGTCCGGTGGGGGAGTGTTCGCGATATGCTTTCAATTGTTTTTATGCATTTGATTTATGCTTTGCGACACTCTGGCCGAAACCCAATGCCACTACTGAATAATAATATTTTGTTGTAAATTGTAATTAGTCTGAAACATTGCTGTGCTTTTCAAAATGCCCACCACTGAAGAGCCCACAGACTTTTGTTGTTTTTTCTCGTTCAGGTTATATGTTTAAATTTCTTGGATGTTTTATGGTTATACTTAATTTATTTATGGTGCAAGATTCTGGGTCTGACAAATGCATTTAATACATAATGTGCTATATATAATCTGTGTGGTTATTTGCAGCTGTAGCGCTTATCGCATGGATTTTGTTTTTATTTTTATATTTTATTTTTAGTTTTACCTTTAACCTTTGTGAGCTTATATATATATATATATATATATTACGAAAGAATTTAATAGATTACGTCGAAATATCACGTCGTGCTTTTTATTACATATTACTGGATTCGTACCACATTTTAATCAGCCGTTGGTGATGTTATATAGCAATCCTACCACTTAGCACAAGCATTGCTAGTGGAGGTGTCAGCTCTGTGAAAATTTAGCAGCTGTAGAGCGATGTTAATATTTGTAGAGTCCAATCAAACACTTATTTATTCATGATGAAGACAAGGCAGGTTAGGCCGCGTGAGTGGTGAAAAAAGGCGTATGAAGAAATCGGGGGTTTTCCCAATTAAACACACGGAAACCTAGTCATAGGAAAACTGTTTATTCCATCAGAACATACCAACACTAAACAATTCCCACAGGATGAGAAATCAGAGCATTCCACTCGAGCATAAACTAGTTACTCATGCGAAATAGATGTTAATTCACGAAATGATTATTTTACATGGCTTAGGACACCGGGTAACAGGTTATGTAAACAATCAAACAGCACAAAAATCTAGTTCTGAGATCATGCTCGAACTATTTATTAGAATGCACGGAGGAATTCCGATTGAAATGGAAACTTCAGGCAACCCAACCAAAATCATGAACGAGCTTCGAAGTGAAACTGGGATCCGACACTCAGCCAATGGAGAGCGATCAAGAAACGTCACAGAAAAGAATCCCGGCGCCGCTATGGAAGGATTTTGATGTGAAAAGGCTGACGCCTAGCGGGCGGGAAAATGAGATGAAATAGAATAAAAATGTAAAAATGGTTTTGATAAACATTCGAAAAATAAGTAACTGCGTTCAGAATTTTACAGTTTGGTAGACGATAAAAATTAATGAAGGGATTAAAAGTTTAGATTACGTTTTGGAATAAAACTTTTATCAAGATACGCGTTTTAAATTTATAGGAATTTAACTAGAAATAAATAATAGAGCATATTAAAAAAAGGAAATAATGAATAGGCCGGCAATTTAGAATAATTTAAATGAATATTAAATTAAAAATTTTTATATAACAATATCCCCCCTCCCTAAAAACCGGTGAACTGGTGGCTCCGTGACCCACAAGTTCATTGGGGAAAAGCATGAACTCGGATTACAATAGTGCTACCCGGTAGTCTGAAAATTTTCTCCAACTCTGTCAAAAACCAAATCATTAATTTACTGCTTAAACGCGAAACTGTGGGAATTGTTTTTTAAAATTACAAGACACAAAATTACAAGATTACAATTTTGATTAATAGTTTAACATTTTGGTGATGGAGATAACAAATTTGAGCAATTTTAATGGTTATAAAAGCTATAGGATAGACATAGGGCAGTGGCGTGGCGTCCGGTCATCGCTGGATGCGGCGATGACCAAGCAATATTTTAAAACTCTTAATAAGCTTTTAAAACTCTACGATCCAGTTTTAGCAGAACATTTGGAGTTCGTGTATAAGTGAAGGTAAGATTTAAAGTTTCTTTTTTGAACATTCAACCATTGAATTTTAGAGTTAATAATTTTTCACCACAAACTTAAATAATTGCGATGATCACCGAAAATTTTCACGCCACGCCACTGACATAGGGGTATACTTATTTGATGCATTTTCTTTAATATACACCTTAGATATACAGAGATGAAATCTGACGCACTTATTTGAGGTGTATGTTAAAGAAAATACACGTTAAATAAATTTAAATTAAGAAAACTAAAGTAGAAATAATTAAAATTAAATTATAAGAGAAAGATGCCCACCTTCCTTACTGTTTTTTTCTCATCGTAGATAGTTATTTTGATTTTACCCCTATGTAGGCTATTTTAGGAAATAAAAAGTTTTTTTTAATATTAAAAATGTCCTTTGACTTGTTTTTTGTAGTGCAACTAAACTCTGAACTCATGCACATAATATTGAAACTCATCCTTTAGCCTATTCTACTTCTAATTAAAAGAGAATTCTTCTACTTCTAAGAAAATACTTATCTGCAATTATTCGGCCGAATACTTTTAAGTATTCGGCCGAAGCCGAATATTCGGTTTACATGCCGAATCACCGAATACCGAATCGACTATTCGGTATTCGGTCAATCCCTACTCTTTACTTGAGATTCTAATCTCAATTCCGAAGACTAAAAATTTCCGTAATTTATGTCTTTTAGACGCATTTGTGTTAAAATGTTTAGTTTTATTTAAGAAAATGATCGTTTTCTTTTAAATATGACTTCATTTTCACTTAAATAAGCATTTCGCCTAGTGTCTGAAACTTAGTATCAGTACACATGCAGAAGGAAAAACAATATAGAAAATTTTTGAGGAAAAATGCGTGTTTTCAAAAGCAGTATGGCATTTTCCGTTATTATGTCTCTAATATAATATTCTGTTCCTAATGGGATTTTGCGCCACTAAACTCTATACAACAAATTTTATCAACAATTTTGAATTTTTTTCAGAAAATAGCATGAATAAAGTTAAAAATACCTCATTATTTCTCTCTGGTCTGCAATAATGAAAGCTATCTAATTTCATCATTTTGAAGAAATTTCATAAAATGCTTTTAAAATTAAAATATAAAAGTGGGGATATTAAAAAAAAAAACAGATAGTGCGATCACATCCACAAAGGAAGAGCCCGTAAGGCATGGTGACGTCACGGCGACGTCGTTGTGAAGTCACACTGTGATTTTGTGACCGTCGATGTGACGTCACAGTGACTAGAATGCGAGGTCGTTATGGCCGTTTTAGAGGACGTTTGTGACGTGACATTGTGACCACTCTGTGAAGTCACGATGTGACAAATTTGTGAAAAGTGCGTCATTTGTGACTATCTTGGCATTAACTTTGTGACGAACCTGTGACGAAAGCGACAATGCTTTGAAGTCACATTGTGACCAATTTGTGAAATATGTGTCATTTGTGACGAACTTGTCATAAACACTGTGATTTCAAATGAAAATCAAATTTCAAATTAATTGCTTAAAAGACGCAAATAGTGAAAAAGATTGCATGCTGGGACTCGAACCCGGGCCATCAGTACAGCACACTGACATTCTACCGACTAAATCACATGGAACGATACCCAGGCTGGAAAATTTCTCACTATTACATGTTGGCAAGGCTACAAACGCAGCAAAAGATGGAATATTTAGCGTGAACCACCCACATGATGCAAACACGAAACTTAATTAAATCCAGCATTGATTGAAATTATATTAATACTTGGAATTTTTTCCAGAGAGAACCATTCGCCTTGCACACAATATTTCAAATGAAAGTCAAATTTCAAATTAATTGCTTAAAAGGCAATTTTAATTTGAAATGTTGTATGCAGGGCGAATGTTTCTCCCTGGAAAATTTTCCAATTATTAATATAGTTTCAATCGATGCTGGATTTAATTAAGTTTCGTGTTTACCGCATGTCGGTGGCTCGCGATAAATATTCCATCTTATGCTGCGTTTGTAGCCTTGCGAACATGTAATAGTGAAACATTTTACGGGCTGGGCGTCGTTCCATGTGGTTTAGTCGGTAGTCAGTGTGCTACACTGATGGCCCGGGTTCGAGTCCCGGCATGGAATCTTTTTCACAATGTTGGCCTTTGAGCCTTTTAAGCAATTAATTTGACATTTGATTTTCATTTGAAATATTGTATATAAGGCGAATGATTCTCTCTGGAAAAATTTCTAAGTATTAATACAGCGATGAATTTTAAAATAAAATTTTGCTGTAAATATAAAATCTTATCTTTTTACCGTACTTTTTAGCAAAATATCGCTACTTTGGAGTCCTATTCTTCTAAAACATTTTACATTTTTCCACTTAAAAAACAATGCTTATCAACTGACATATTTTTTTATTAAGTTCTATGCTTGATATTTAGAATGTGTAAGTTTTTTAATTTGTTTTGATTTGTCATTGCTTTATTAAATACGAACATGGAAACTAACGGATATTAATACAACTATTATTTATAGAGCGGCATGATAAGCGATATTTATTTAAATTTTTTATTCCCGTGTATATTGTACTTTGTGAATATGAGCTAAATAGATTTGGTATGTTTTATAGGAAAAGACTGATCTGGAAAATAGAAAAAAAAAAGAGTAAGAAAAATTATGCGTTAAGCATAGATTAAAATATACTTTCCAACACTTTCTGAATGCTTTAACAAGACATCGTAATTTAGGGAAATGACGTAAATAAGATAACTAAGTAAACATTTTAGAAAACGCATAAAACATTTGAAAAACTGATTTCAGCAGTTACCGTCCATAGCCAAATATGTTTTCCATTTCTTTTAAACAGCCCTTATTTGATCACTGAATACATAACATACATAGCCCTTATTTGATCACTGTTGATACACTGAAAAAAATGAAGTACTCAAAAATGAGCAAACCGACGTACTCATATTGAATTGAATATTTTTGGATCAAAAATGAACCTATGCTTTCTCTATTTTGAAGCATCACATGTTATCAAACCCAAACAAACAAATAGTTCTGTACCCTGTAATGGTTCATTTCATTTATGGCGGCATAAATGATGTTTATTAATGTAAATATTAAATTATGCACAGCATTTTAAAAATAATTGCTTGGAAATAATGTTCTTGTCATAAAAATATTCGATTTGAGTATCTTGTTAAGAATTTTGCTATTTTTCTTGATAAATAATCAATTAAACATTTCTTGTTAAGAACTTTGGACGGGAAATAAATGTCAGTACATTTTTACTTTACATTTTAGGGGTTTTTTTTTTGGGGGGGGGGGGGGGCAGTACATAACGATTCATATTTGATCACAGCCATTGAATAAAAAATGAGTACATGTGTTTCTCAACTTTGAGTACATTTGGATCGGAGCTATTTTGTGCATGTGACGCATTTAAAATTGAGTACTTTTTACTCAATTTTGAGTACCCATTTTTTTAAGTGTATATATACTATATAATGGGAAAATTTCGTTTAGCAAGAAAACGCCTAACAGGTTGAAATTCATTTTCAGCAATTTATACTAATGTTTGGAAACATACTTGAATACCTTTGTACAACCCTGTAGTTTACCTAAAATCTTTATTACACGCCACTATTTAGTTAAAATTTAATTCAAACTAAGACACTCTTAAAACTGCTGAAATCACATTTCCAGAAATTATAATATATAGACGGCCATGTATCCAATTCTTTACGTGACCCTGTATATCATTTTATCTATATTCTACAAATATTTCTTGGTAAATTAAATGCAGTTCAGCGAAAAAAAGCATAACTCATTTAAAAACCACCTTTAAGCAATTTGCGTCCATACCCAGTAATCCTTACGAATACTTTTGTGTAGCCTTGTATAGGAATTATAGCATTTATATACACCATACACTATGCATAAATATAGTGAATCATAAAAGTGCATATCATAATTAAAAATATATTTCCAGCAATCATCGCTAATGAACAGTACTTCGGATACAATATGGTATCTGAAAGATTTTGTGTGTCCCTGTAAATGCTATATACGTATTATTCTTATTATACATGAAATAATTTATAGTATATAAACCTCAGCGACATACATCAATTTCATTATACCGGGTGTCCCAAAAAGGACTGACTGATTTTAAAATTCAATAACTTCCAAACGGTGACAGATATTTAAAAAATTCTTGCAGGAGGGTTATGCATAAAGTCAAAAGTTTTTTTACAGTGATTTTCGATTTTAGTTCGAATTACAAACTATAGATGGCGCTGCGATCAATTGAGGCTAAATTCAGGCTCGATTTTTGGTACTTCGTGGCCCGGATAATACATTTCCATCTCCTTTTTCTGCATGGAACAACAGAAAGGACCAAACATCGAGCCTGTATTGAGCGACTATTGCTTACAGCGCCATCTATAGTTTGTAATTCGAACTAAAATCGAAAATCACTGTAAAAAAACTTTTGACTTTATGCATAACCCTCCTGCAAGAATTTTTTTAATATCTGTCACCGTTTGGAAGTTATTGAATTTTAAAATCAGTCAGTCCTTTTTGGGACACCCGGTATATGAAATAGATTAACATAATTAAAGTATGCCGCAAACAATTCCCTCCACCTCTATATCATTATGTATTTGAATTCCTTTTTTAGTCCTGTAAATGAACAATAACTATTCTTTGCATCGCATAGTCAACAGAATGCATATTTTAGTGCACTTCATAAATGCATATAAATTTTATTACCGACTTCAAAAAGGAGGAGGTTATCAATTCGACGCGTATGTATGGTTTTTTTTTTATGTATGTTCACCGATTGCTCCGGAACTTTTTGTCCGATTTATGTGATTTTTATTTTAATTGAAAGAGGATACTCTCGAATTGGTACCACTTCCGTTTAATCGAAATTGGTTGAGTAGTTTTTTAGTAATTCAACAAAAACCAATAAAGTGAAGGATTTCACCCAAATTATCTTTCATTGTTGTAACCGGTTTCTCAATCATAAGCATAAAACTATGTATTCATATACGTTAGCGCCAAGTTGTTGCAAAACATGGCGCAGGTACGTGAATTATCGCCAAATTTGGCGACCAAAATAAGTCGCCATAAATGAAGCCAACTTGGCTGTAACTGACTAATTTGGCGATATTCCCATTCAAATTCAGTAATGGATCTTCCCCAATCTGTTTCTTCGCATTTTCTAATCGGCAGTCATATTTAAAATTCTCAATTGGCAATCGCAATCAAAATAGTAATTTAATGTACATTAATTAAAGATGCACCATTATTTCAAATGCTAAATAACACAGAAGCAAACTAACTTAATACAAAACAATAATTTAGTATACAATAGTTTAAACACATAACATCAGACTGGCGGCACATAATATATATATATATATATATATATATATATATATATATATATATATATATATATATATACATATATACATATATATATAATACGTACTTCTTAGTTATCCCGTCGACCAGATTACTGTTGCCATATTGTAAGATTAAATGCCAATAATGGTTTGCCATTAATTAATTAATTGTAAGATTAAATGCCAATAATGGCCAATAAAACCATTAATTCGACGTTTTATTTGTATTTTTATTAATGTTTTACTAATTTATTTGTTCTTTCGTTATTTAAAATAAAAATTATGTCAATTTGTATAATTTGGCGAGTGGTTTAGCGATTTATATAATTTGGCGAAATTGGTCGACGGGACAACTAAGAATTACCATAATATTATATACATACCTATATTATATTATATTAAACAGTTATCTGTATGAATGCTTTTTGATTGCCTTTAATATTTCCACTAAACAACATTAATGATAACTTGAAAATGAAAATTTCACTCATATTTTCTGACAACCTATTAACTGTCTCGGTACTACTTAGTTATCCCGTCGACTAATTTCGCCAGATTATATAAATCGCCAAACCACTCGCCAAATTATACAAATTGACATAATTTTTATTTTAAATAACGAAAGAACAAATAAATTAGTATAACATTAATAAAAATACTAATAAAACGTCGAAATAAAAATCACTTGATGACGTAAACACATGTATCTTGCTTAAAGTCAAGTGAATGTAACATTTACTATCAACCATTATTGGCATTTAATCTTATAGTTTGGCGATAGATTTTTGGTCGACGGGATAACTAAGTAGTACCCCTGTCTCATGTACACAAGCAAGTTTTTCAATATTTATAAATTAATTTATTGTAAACAACCATTTGTCTACTTTTATATACAAACAAAAGTTGAGCCAAGATCCCTAGGCTGTTAAAGTACACGATAAACAACATAGAAAGAAATAAAAGGAGTTACTCTAATTGGTATTACAGGCAGCATTGTTATGGTGCAGTGTATTTACATGGCACAGAACTTAAACATCAGTAGGCATAAGCATAATGGCGAAAGCAAGTCAGTGAGTTACGCAGTCATGAAAACATTTGAATTGTATCAAGAAATGAGAGCAAGTAAATTTGAATCAGATTGCCCGATAAAAGCAAAAAGTGTGCGATACTAACAGCAAACATAGTTTAAAGGAAATGCGAATATCATAAGTTGCTTCAGAAAGTTCTATATGTTCTATATGTTTTGCAGTACTATACTCACTGAAATACGTCAGTTAACTATGCAGAGCAATGACACTTTGACCAGGACTATTAAATGAGCATGACGATGAATTTCTAATCTTCCGTAATCGAGCCCACAGTTAAGGCTAGCGTGAAACAACAACAAAAAAAAAATAGCAGCAGCAATTGGATTAATGTAAATGTGGGTATCATAAAATATTTAATTCGCAAAACGCTTCAATGCACCAAATCATATTAGCTCAGAAACAACAATTGGCGGTGGACGCAATAACGGTAGATTACTTAATAGTTTTGAAATCTCCACTGCCCAACGTATTGCAAATGATGATGCAATAAGAAGCATAAATGCCTAAGTGAGTTAAGCTGATTTTGTCAAGAAAGATTACAAACAAAAGTAAACAAAATGCCGTCATGATGCAATGAGTTCTCAATTTCTCTATCAGAATCTTTAGATTTGGCGAAAGATTAAGCAAATAATTTAAATTATGAATAAAAGTACTCTGCTGAAATTCTTAGCATACATTTAAGCACATTGGCATTACGTATACATTATATATTACATATTGGCACTTGCATAATATCTCCATATAAGAAAACATTAATACCACCAAAAAATAAATTGTTTTTAAATTCTTGAAACCTCAAATGAATTATATATAAATTCTCTTTTGACACCATAGAAATTTCATCTATGACCAGCCATTTGAGGGAACGCCATTTAAGACTTTCGCCCTGTAGTCTTTTCACGATCATTTTTTGATAAGTTATTCGGTTGTCATGCACCCTAATGGCTCCTGGTGTATGTAAACTCCGTCGATAGTTGCGAAAACCTCGAATTTACCTATGAATTATACCTCTGAGGTGCCTTGCCAGATGAAGGTCTCGTTATCTGATTAAGCTTCTAAATTACGAGATCAACATGAGTAGCAATGAAAGGTGTTCAACAACAAGATATAAATGTTAAGTAACAGGCATAAAAAAGTTCATAATTAAGAAATAGGCGCTGCCGATAGTAAAACGATCTAGGCGTTCATCAGGTTTATTGCTGCTACGTGGCGATTAGGTGGTCTCCTACGCCGATGCCAGGTATCAAACCCGTTTATCTAGGGCAACCCGGAAGATAAAGGCCTGGTCATCGGTTAGAAAGTATGAAAAATAAGTCATTGGGTCTCTCTTTTCTATTTCATTGAGCATTTTTAGTAAGCCGAAGAACTTTTTATTGTCAGTTTCCAAAGTTCGATATTTTTTCATGCGAGCAGCATCTCTTATCGTTCTACCCATGTCCAAATAGAGAAACAAAAATATTTAATTAAAAAATAAATCTATTAAATCTGAAGAAGAATAAATGTAATATATATATAAAGAATTTTCACAAAAAACCTGTATTATTAATGTATACACAAATCTGGACAAAAGTATTTACTTATCAAAATAACATCTTTAAAAGTTTCTTTAAAAGTCCGTAATTTCCTCCAAAAGAATTATGCAAAAATTGTAACTAAAAAAAAAAAACTAAAAAGTGAAAAATAAACTTTTTTACCAAAAATAAAACCGACTTCAAAAACTACTACAAAGTAAAAAATAATTTTTTTTTACATAATATAGTTAATAAGAAATTAAATTAAGAGCATTGTATTTACCATGCGTTATTATATTTATGTGCCTTAATTTGATTTTTTGGAGTCGGTGCCAGCCAAGCAAAGTTCAAAATTAAAATTGCTTATTCAATACAAATCGTAACAATATTCAACAAAACAGTTTAGGAAAAAAATTCCATTCTCAATCAACTCTGACACCATCCTGCATTTGAAAATCTGTTTGGCTACGATTTTTTTACATAATAGCCTGTATAAACGCATTAATTCTACAATAATCCTTAATTTAGCACACATAATTACAACTAATATCACTTGAAAATACACCTTTATAAAATCAGATGAAATGTTTCAAAAATGGTAAAATTCAAAATTTTTAACTAAATACAAATCGTAAAAAAACTCGTAAATATTTGGATGTATGTCTGTTGGATAATTATACTTAACTTCGTTTGGCTGGCACCGACTCCAAAAAATCAAATTAAGGCACATAAATATAATAATACGCATGGTAAATACAATGCTCTTAATTTAATTTCTTATTAACTATATTATGTAAAAAAAAATTATTTTTTACTTTGTAGTAGTTTTTGAAGTCGGTTTTATTTTTGGTAAAAAAGTTTATTCTGTTTGAAAGCGTGCGTAAAATCATGAAAAATCATTTGAAACGACTTTTTCCCATAGGCCGTAATGTAACGGAAAACTTTTGGCTGTCCCTGTAAATGAACAAAGCATGCTACAAACTTCATTACAAATAGGTACCGTGCGATGGTAAACGTCAATACCATCCAAAAATAGGGCAATCCGAGTATATTTTCGAGAGTTAGAGTGCGCACAGACTGCTAGACGGACAGACGGAGAGACAAACCGAAGTCATAAGCACTTTTCAACTTGTGTCCTACATTATGTATCCTGTATTATATGAACTTTAAAAAAATATATACTAAAGCAGTTTAATCTATAACTTCCTATCAGGCATGAAAAATACTTTATTTCAATGCTTAAATATCATATTTTACTTTTTAGTGCCAATAATTACCTGAATCATACACGTAGAAAATTAATTTACAATAGAAGAAAATTTAATAACCCATTCAGAATGTCTATAATTAAATGTTTGATTGAAATCACAAACAGGAAAAATGCTTACATACAATTAAAAAAAATAAATATACCAATTTGAAAAACACTAAAAATAATAATTAGTATTTATAATTGTACTGTTAAACAACAGCAAACTACAATAGATAAATTAAATGCATTATTAGATTTAACAATATCTCAAAAATATTTCCATATGGTATAAGGAATTCCTATTATTTTATAATTTTGGCAAATGTTAAATCTGAAAACATTGGTTTGAAGATTTAGGATTTTAAAAGATAATTTAAAATATTATTAGCACTAAAAGAAAATTCTTTGAAATGTTTCACTACTGTAATATGTTAAAAATACATTTTCCCAGTATAATTTTAATTTATAATCTGAAACAGTTTCGTAATCTCATGGTAATCGAACATCATATTTAACCCCAAAATAATAATAACTATAAATGTTAGTAATCAAAAAATAGTAAGAAGCCGATAAAATAATTCCAAATCATTGTCGTTCCATACATTTTTAATCTCAAGTAAGAGTAAATTAATGTTTATATTAATTCCAGTATGAATGTAGGCATGAATGTCTCTGCGCAGTTTTTTTTTTTTTTTTTTTTTTTTTTTTTTAGCGACGGCAGATTAAAATATTTTTCTTCACAGTTATCAAATTGGAAAATAACGCTTCTGACAGTTAAAGATCAGTCTCTTACAAATATAACTATTTAACTCATAATATACAACCTGGAATAAAATATTTAAATTAAATAAAACTTACATGCACGTTCCATTAATATCCGTGTATCCTAAAATGGTCATTTCCTTATCTTAAAGTGTTGTAGACGTGTTGTTCTAAAACATGTGAACTATTTCCCGCGTATTCTCATATTTATTTTTCTGTGGGCAGACGATTTTCGAGCAGATGGTTTGTTACAGATTGTTTGTTTTGGTATACAAGAAATATGTAATTCGAACGCGCAGAAATTTTCTGAAAGTATCATTCATTAAAATTTTGTATTTGAAGAAATGTCCAATGTATTTAATCTTTTCTTTTTATCCGTACCAAATAATTCAAGTTAAAATGTATTGTAAATTTCCTTTTTTCTAAATAATTATAATAATAATATTCATAATTAGAGTTTATTAGATAAAACATTGTTTAAATTTTTAAAAGGTGTAAAAATAAATTTAATGTATTAACGACACACCCTCCCCCCTCCTTTTTTTCTATTTTTTTTTAAAGTAAAGTTTGTTTTCCTTTATTTCCGGAAAATGCTAATTTTATTTTTAAAGTCTGAAAGAAGTAGAATTTATGACTTGAATACAAATTATAAAAATATTCTAAAGCAAGAAATGCATAGATGACTAAACTCTGAAGACTCTTTCTACATGCTCATTAAAAGGTGCAGATTTAACTGTAATAGAAAATTTTTAGTTTGAAACCACAGAAGTGTTTCGAATAATTCTGGGCGGTAAAAAAAGAAAGAAAGAGTGAAATTTCCTCCCAGCAAACTAAATATGCAAAGTGTATAAATTTAATATTCGTAATTGTAACTATATTATCCAAATGTTAGATAAAATTGAAATCATGAAAAAGTATACATTCACTGTCTTAGATATCAAATTGATAAAATATAGCCTAAAAATTTAGTTTATTAATGCTTGTATCGTGCACTTTATTTATTATGCCCCCCCCCCCTCCCCTTTAGTGACGGAATTTACCATTTGCTATCCACTAATATATTTTCATTCCTTATGCCGCTGCAACTCGTGGCTGTTTAAAATATTTCTCTTCATTTTCAAAGATTTTTGAAGTTCATATTTTTTGTCACACTGTGACTTACAATATGCTGGGTTTTTTTGTCACATATGTGACGTGGCGTACGTTACATAGCAGTGACATAACAGAGACGTCACAATTTTTTTAATTGCCAGAAAAATATAATTTTACAAAAAGTAACATGTTTTGAAGAATTTTCGTAAGTTTTTAAAGTTTTCTAAGAAGTTCACATTTCAGTCACAATGTGACATCACTGAGTGGTGGCATTTCGGTCACAGATGTGACGTGACCACAGTGACTTGCAGTGACGTCACAGTGACGTCACCGTGACCATGCATGCTATGAGGGAGCTTTCAATTAAAAAAAAATATTTGTAAAATTTGTTCAGCAGAAAGATCAGGGCAGATGACAAAAAACACACTGGTGTTTTAAATATATAAATTATATAAAATTAGGAAAAATTAAATTAAGCAACTTATATTATTTTGAAAAATTATAGTAGAATGTCCTAAAGAATAGCATTAAAATTTTATTATTCGAGAGAATTTTCGACAAAAACTTCACGAACACGATATTATTTTAAACCACGAATTATTTGTTTGTTTGTCTAACCCGGCGAAGCAAATCCATGCAGGTGAGAATCATCAAATTCTGTAATATAAATCGCTATTATTTGCATGTCACCTCTCTTTTATAAAGACACTCTAAATTTTTGTAAAACATTGCGTTTTATCAGTGTGTGATTTCGATTACATTATTTTCAAAAATGAAGCATTTTCACCTGTGAAGAATTTCAAAGCAGCTGGGCTGTGAAAATGACGCACTTCTACAAAACATAATTCAGATTTAAGAATTAAAATAAACGCTTTTTTATAAAATGACGTCATTTGCATCTGCTAAAGCAATCCACTTTTAAAATTCAGTCTTAAACTTCGTCTAGAGAAAAGTGTGCATATGACGTCATTATCACGGAATAACAGACAATATTCTTGAGTAGCCCATATTTTAATTTCAATTTTTTTTCAGGTTTTATGAGAAAATGGCAACAAAGAGATACAGTATCTCCTATTTTTGACTATTTTCCGTTTACTTTCAATGACTTTCAATAGAAATGAGGTACTTTTGTTGCCACGATAAGAAAAATGGTATTAAAAACTACAAAAAAATTAATGTCTCACAAATAAATTTAGATACAGCTTTCAAACCAATTGCATTTAAAAGAGCATTCTTTTCCTTATACGACGGTGTAAAAATTTAAAATGTGCGATGTTTAGAAGTTTAAAAATTTGCAGTAGAGAAAATTGCAAAACCAAAATTTTATTTCAAATTTCAAAGTGTTGCCATTCGCAAAATGACGTATACGTTACGCACAGATATGTTTGTCCTTTATAATATAGATACTTCCTTAAGCTTTAAAAGAGTAAAAATATGTTGTCATTTTGAAAAATAGCTTTTTTAATGTTTCTTTTTCTTAAAGTCTTATGGATGTAATGCGTACCATACATATACAAATTTCACATCAAATACGACCTGTAGTAGTAGAATTATGCTACTATTCTTTTTAATACTTTCCAACAAAGTTGAAAAGTGTTTACGACTTCATTTTTGTAACACTTTCCAACAAAATTGAAGTGTTTATGACTTCGGTTGGTCTGGCCGTTTGTCCACGCTCTAACTCTCCTACATATGCTCGGATCGTTCTGAAAATTTTGGATGTTAGTGACCTCTACCATAGCACGTTTCCTATTTCAAATTAAGTTTGTAGCACGTTTAGATCATTTACAGAGACAGTCAAAAATTTTCCGTTACATTACGGCCAATGGGAAAAAATCGTTTCAAATGATTTTTAATGGTGTTACACTCTTTCAAACATAGTAAAATTGATATTCATTTATGTAGTCCACTAAAATATGCATTCTGTTGAATATGCGGTGCAAAGAATAGTTATTGTTCATTTACAGGACCACACAAAAGAATTACATTCATAATGGTATAGGGGAAGTTGTTTGCGGTGTATTTGATAAGATTTCAGATAATATATTGTTTCCGAATTACTGTATTTTAGTAATGATTAGTCGAAATGCATTTTTAATTATGATATGCGCTTTTTTAGGGTTTCGTTCATCTGACGAAACCCTATTCGTCTCGCTCCTCTGTCTGTTTGTCTGTCCGTCTGTCACAGAGCCCGTTCTCAGAAACTATACATGTTGGAGACTTGAAAATTTACATACTTATAGCTGAATACCACACATCATACGACAAATCCTAAAATTTTAAAAAAGTCGTACATTTAACCCTTTGGTCTCCCACATGTGTATTTTAAACTATTCTTTCTAAGTGAGTCCTAATTAGGTTCGAGGCGTGAAATTTGGCATACATATAGCTGAACACTAGGGTGGGTCGAAAAAATCGAAATATTTACAATCGAAATGTAATAGAGTGGAAAAGTTGCCTTTTGTAATAGACAATAAATTCATGAAATATTATACCTGTCGGTTAATATCTTTTACCGCCGCAAGGGGGCCAAAGTTTCAAAATATTGCATAAAACATGTATTTTTTAATATTTTTTTTTAATTATCTAAACGTGCGAATACAATTTCTAATAGGACGCAATAGCTACATGAAGATAATGAGAAATGTCCCGGTAAATATTCTTTATGATAAAGGTAATATCTTTTACTGCCGCAAAGGGACCATATTTAAAAAAAAAAGTTGTAATAATTTCAAATTTCAAGTTTTTCTAAATTTTTATAATATGTCTAGAAAAAAATAAATTTACTTTATATCTATTAATATGTCATAAATTGTGTTAACTATTTGTCATAGACTGAAAAATAAAAAAAAGGTAATCATTCATTGTTCTTGACGCCGCTTCATCTACTACTGTTTTACTGCATATCAGCAGTTCATATACCACAAATCACAAAAATGATATAAAATGAACAAAATATTTTACCATTTTATTAATTAAAATACAGATGTTTAACGGATTAAATAAACTTAAAATGAAGAAGTATTTAAAGTAAATGAATTTCATAATATGGCTTGCTTTCAAATGAAGCCTTTGTTCCTCGGGAGGCCGAAATTTATCATATGTGATCCTCACTCTGTTCTGATCCACAAACTTTACCAGCAATTTAGTGACTAATTTCATTTCTACTGATTGAGTGGGACAAGGAAATTTATAATTGCTGTTATCTTTAATCGAACATTCTAAACTTACCAGCGTTGTCAGATCGTCAGTCGATAGACAAACCGTAACAGGTGGTTCCGTTAGTTTACAGTTTTGCCTTTCGACTAAAGCCATGCAATTTTAAGCTTCAAAGTTAAAGTATCTAATGACGAAATGACGGATGGCACTATTCGTGTCCACAGAACTTCGTGCTTTGGCAATCGGCTGATGCAGTACACTTTCAGCATGTACTGAATAAGTACATCCCTAAAGTGTACTACATGAGTTGTTTCACAATTAAAATGAATCCACCATGTTTTTCAGATTCTGTGGACTATAATTAGTAACACCCGTTACTTGTCATATCATATACGAAAGATTATAGTTCCTGTAATTTCACGAAATACTTTTTCGTAAATCATCCTCATTGGAATGATAGCGTATGAAGAAGAGGACATCAGGACCCCAGCCATAAAGAAAAGTGCCAAAGCACGAAGTTCTGTGGACACGAATAGTGCCATTCGTCATTTCGTCATTCCAGATTTGAACTTTAAGCTTAAAATTGTATGGATATAACCGAGTGGCAAAACTGTAAACTAACGAAACCAGCTGTTACGGTTTGTCTAACGACTGACGATCTCACGACGCTGGTGCGTTAAGAATGTTCGATTAAAGATACCAGCTATTATAATTTTCCTTGTCCCTCTCAGTCAGAAGAAAGTTGCGTGAAATTAGTCTCTGAAGTGCTGGTAAAATTTGTGGACCAGAACACAGGGGGAATCACATCTGATCAATTTCGTCCTCTCGAGGAACAATGGCTTTATTTGGAAGCAAGTCATATAATGAAATTAAATTATTTAAATACTTCTTCATTTTAAGTTTATTTAATTCTTTTCGGTTAAACATCTCTGTATTTTAATTAATAAAATACTAAAATATTTTGTTCATTTTATATCATTTTTGTGATATTTGGTATATGAACTGCTGATATGCAGCAAAACAGCAGTAGATGAAGCGATTGTCAAGAAAAATGAATGAATACCGTTTTTATTTTCCAGTCTATAACAAATAGTTTACAAAATTTATGACATATTAATACATATGAAGTAAATTTATTTACTGATAGACATATTATAAAAATTGTAAAAATTTAGAAAAAATGAAAATTTGAAATTTTTACAATTTCTTTTAAAAATATGGTCCCTTTGCGGCAGTAAAAGATATGCCTTTATCATAATGAGTATTTACCGAAACATTTATTATATCTTCATGTAGCTATTGCGTCCTATTAGAAATTGTATTCCTACGTTTGGATAAATAAAAAAAAATATTGAAAACAACATGTTTTTTGAGATTTTTGGAATTTTTGTTCCCCTTGCGGCGGTAAAAGATATTAACCGATCGGTGTAATATTTTACAAATTTATTCTTTATTACAAAAGGCAACTTTTCCGCTCTATTACATTTCTATTATAAATATTTCGGTTTTTTCGACCCACCCTACTGAACACCTCACATCAAACGACAAATCATAAAATTTTGAAAATGGTCGTACATTTAACCATTCGGGCTCCCATATGTGTATTTTAAACAATTCTTTCTAAGTGAGCACCTATTTAGGTTGGAGGCGTTAAATTTTGCATACTTATAGCTGAACACCACATATCATATGACAAATCATAAAATTTTGAAAAAAAAAAATCGTACATTTCACCCTTTGGGCTAACACATGCTTATTTTAAGCAATTCTTTCTAACTGAGCCCCTTATTAGATTGGAGATTTGAAAATTTGCATACTTATAGCAGAACACCTGAGGCCAGGCGACAAATCATAAAATCTTGAAAATGTCTTACGTTTAACCCTTTCAGCTACCACATATGTATTTTAAGCAATTCTTTCTAAGAGAGCCCCTAATTATGTTGGAGACATGAATTTTTGCACACGTATAGCTGAATAACTCAGATTACACGGGAAATCATATAATTTTCAAAAAGTCTTATATTATTTACTCCTCCGGGCTCTAACTTGTGTATTTTAAGCAATTTTTCTAACCTCCGCCCTTTTCACCTGGGGAGCACTTTTCCAACTTTTGCCGACACCCATTTGACCATTCTTTCATATTATGCACCATAGCCTTATATATTTTAGTTCCACTTTTTACCGCCAGGGGCGCCTACTTATCTCAGGTGCTATCGGTGCAATCCCCTCGACTAATATATCTACGGATGGTCTATAAAACGGAGTTTCGTTCGGATAGAGGTCTGTTTAGAATAGAGTGCGCCCTGGTTGCGAAATGTGGAACTAACATATTTTTCAAAAGGATAAAGTGCTTTGAAAGGAATATTAAACGAAACATTCTGTGCGATCTGTGATCACACTTACCTACTTGTTTCTATATTTATGCATACTATAAAGTGCGTATAAATGCTATAGTTCGTATACAGAGATACAGAAATGAATTCGTAAAGGTTACTGAGTATGAGCATAAATTGCTTCAAGGTGGGTTTTAAAGGAGTTTTGCATTTTTACGCTGAACTGAATTTAGTGTACTAAGAAATATTTGTAGAATATAGATAAAATGATGTACAGGGCCACGCAAAGCGTTGGATACATGGCCGTCTATGGGTGATAATTTCTGGAAATGTAATTTCAGTAGTTTTAAGCATGTTTTAGTTTGAATTAAACTTTAGCTAAATAGTGGGTGTAATAAAGGTACTAGGTAAACTACAGGGCTGTACAAAAGTATTCAAGTATGTCTCCATCTATTAGTATAAATTGCTGAAAGATGAATTTCAACCTTTTATGCGTTTTCTTGCTAAACTAAATTTTCCCATTATATAGTATATATATCAACAAACAGATCGAATACAGTGCTGTTCAAAATAATTGGAATACATATTTGGCTATGGGCTGTAACTGTTGAAATCAGATTTTTAAATGTTTACTTAGTTATCTTATTTACCTTATTTCCCTAAGTAACGAAGTTTCGTTAAAGCTTTCAGGGAGTGTTGGAAAGTGTTTCATAATCTATGCTGTACGCATGATTTTTCTTACTTGTTTTATTTTAAGGAGGGAGATTCATTAAATTTGATTAATTTACTTTGCCTGCTTTCTTTTATTAGTTGATGTTTGATTTTCGCGATTGTTCATATTATTTGACTCAAAATATCACTTTTCAATGACTGAGTTAGGTCCAGGCCCCTATGAATAAGAAATACCGTATTGTCTCTTAAAATATCTGATAGCGTTTGTTAATTATGTATGTTTCTAATTATCGGAAGAGAAATGTTTTCCTTAATTAATGCATTTATATTTCTTTTATTGCGACGGGAACGACGTCACGGTTACCAGCTAGTTACAAATAATACTTTCTCAGAAAAAGTAATGAGCTTCAATCCATCATTTAAAAAGTGTTTTAATAGGCTCGAGTTTCACTCAGTGCAATACAGTAGGAAACGTGAAATTTTCTAATTATCTGTCAAGAAAACTAAACTTATTTCAACATGATTGAAATTGATTCCAGTTCCTTACATTCATTGTATATCCTCAAGCAATCCCATAAAAAAAAAAAAAAAATACAGTATAAATCTTTGTACAAAGTGACAGTAAAGTCTATAAAACATCATATATAACCCCAAAATGTTTTACAATCTCTTAAACAAACTGGATTGAAATTTTCGAAAACATATTTATTTTTGTAAATAGAAAAAAAAGCGTACTCTAAAAATAGTACTTCAAATTTATTATTTTTTCCTTCTTTAAATGTATATCCTCGAGTATTTCGATAAAATAACTACAGAAATCCTCTAGCAAATGTTGTCACCAAAATGTATAAATCTAAAGTTTACCTATAAAACTATAAAATCTCCTGAAGAAAAATGATCGATATTTTCTTAATAATATTTCCTTTAAAAAAAGGATATAGTGAAGTCTAAGGCCAGATAAAAACATTTTATGAATTATTGCTCAAAATACTTTCATATATAAGATATCTGTGATCATATATATATGTATGTATATAATTTTTATTCCATAAAAATACTTTTGCAAAATATTTGTAAACCAGACCAAAAAAAAAAAAATAAAATAAATAAATAAATAAAAATAAAATAAAATAAAATAAAATAAAAAACTTCTGGGTTCAAGATTTAAATAAGCAAATTACGTTTTGTAATAATAGATTCCGAATTCACTTAGAAAATTTCTTTTAAAATAGCTAAAAAATTCACCACTGCTAGCAGCGTTCTTCTGTGTTTGTTATCACTGTTTAAAAAAAAAGATCGTGATACATTCCTTTAGCATATGCAATAGAAATATGTCACATTTTTACAGTTTTATAATTGTAAAACAAAGTAGCAAGTTTTTGGAACGTTCTGAGCCTTACTTTAATTATCAGCTCAATACTCTAAAAAATACTTTACAGTACATTCATATTTATTACAGTTTCTGACATTAAATATATATCTTAAAGTAATTTATCAATATAATTTTATTATTTTTGAAAAAATATTATTAATCCATATGTTATGAAAATTTAAATTTCCATTAAGATTGTTCTTTAATTAAATATAACCGGAATACGCTCAACAGAATTTCTTTAATAATATAAAAAGATGTAATCATACATCTCACAAACTAATGCAGCTATTAGAATTGATTGAAGGTTATTAGAGTTTTCTATTCTAAGCGTACATTCTCAGATATTTCGATAAAAAAAGGTACCACAATATGTCAAATGACAACAAAATCTATTCACATTATTAACCTTTAAACTATGAAATAGCTCAAATAAATAGGATTGAGACGTTCTCAAAATTACTTCTTAAATGTACAACCATATAAACTATATATTACTTCTTAAATAAAAAATGGAATACTGTAAAATCTAAAAGTACTACTTCAATTGGATTCCAGTTTATTTCAACTTCAGAGTTTCGTATTTGGTTCAATATTTCGAGAAAAATAAATGGCCTATATATATATATTTTTAAATTGACAACTAAATCGATAGAGCATGAATATAACGCCAGTTATATAAATAGGATTTGAAAATGTTGAAAAATATGTCTTTATACAACAGATTAAAGATACATCAAAAAGCAGGCACGGATTGTGTAGTCATAAAAAGAATTTCCCTAAACAGTAATTAATTGCAGTGCTCTTTTGTTTTAACCTGACAGCAAAATATTTTTTAACAATGTTAAAAAAAGTTAAAAACATATATATATATATATATATATATATATATATATATATATATATATATATATATATATATATATATATATCGAGTGTCTCAAAAATGGGTTGGGTTGGGTTGATTTTTGACGGCCAATTATCTACACGAGGGATATAGGCCCGGGGGGAGTGCCCTCCGTGGGGGTCTTTCTAAGGGAACCTAATCCGTATTAACGCATGGAAGATCCACGGCTCGAAGAAAACCACGAAAACTCCGAACGATTAGGCCGACGGGCGCGATTGGGATCGAACCCAGCCCCTCCCGTCTACCAGCTTCGAGAGCAGAACCTCTCGGCCACTGGTGGGCGTCTCAAAAATGATGGGTCTATTTAGAAAATAAAATTTAAAAAAATCTTCAAACGATTATAATGAATATTTTACTGCAATACACTTGGTCATAGCTGCCAACTTTTACGCTTTTTTCCTACCACTAAAATTTTATAGTAAATATTGTCTTATTTAATCATCGGCATGTCAGAATTAAACAAGGCGAAAATCTCTATTAAATTTTAGTGGTAGCAAAAAAGCGTAAAAGTTGGCAGCTATGCTTGGTAAAACAGCAAAGTTTCAGATGTACAGGGCTGCCACAGGCGACTATTTTTTAATTCTACGTCGCACCACTTTCTGAAAACAAATATCTTCGATATATGGTTTGACAGGATTTTCAAAAGAAATGTACTAAAAAAATATTTTTTTTTAATAGTGGTACGAGTAGAATAGAAAAATAGTCCACCGCGGCATCTCTGGATGCAGAAAAATAGTTAATTAAGAGGAAAAGAAAAAAATAATAATAGAATATATATGCACAGGGTTATATATATATATAAAAAAAAAAAAAAAAAAAAAAAAAAAAATCGGAAACGTATGACCATAATTCTGGTGTTGAAATGTAGTGAAATAATATAAATTTACACTAGATGGCGTTGTTCGTATTCTTTTCTAGTATCACACTAGTGCGTGCAGCCTTGAATGGGAGGTTGATCAATTCAAGGATTGGACGAGATGATCCAATTCCATAGCTTCCACGAAACCCCGACCTTAGGCCTCTTCACTTCTTTTGGTGATATACTAAGGGCATTGTGTACATTGAAAAAATACTGATATCAGACATTTAAACCATTCAGGAGCAAAATACTTCTGTTACCAAAATGTTGAAATGATTGATTCGCACCAGGATTCAGGAACGAATTTTTTATCCAAATAAGTAAGAAACTTTTTTTCTTTTTACCTACCTCATTAATGCAAAATTTTATTTAAAAATTTTGGTGTGAATGTGGCATTTTGGAATAAAAATTTACTTGGATATATTATATGCCACAGTTTTTCAAGGATTTAAAACGTCGGATGATAGCCGCAACTGAAATTGTAACTCCAGACATGCTTCACAGGACATGGAGGGAGACTGATTATCGTCTGGACGTCTGTCGAGCGACTAATGGCACACATATCGAAACACATTGAAATGGATCTGAAAAGTGGTACTTTTCTTAATATTTTAATACTAAATTTATGTTCTTATGTGTTTTTTTTTTTTTTTTTTTTTTTTTTTTTTTAATTTGCCTAATACAAATTTTTAATCCCGGCATTATTTTTCGATGACCCTGTCTATTCAAACAAACCAGTCATTTTTGGGCCACACGGCATAAAAAACTGAACGTCCTTCAAATGGATATCTTTAGAAATAAAAAATTTGGACTTATTGAAAAAGTGATGCAACTACTGCAACCGGATTTATTAGTGCGTGTACACCTTCTGACATTTAACCCTTTATCTACTGACGGTACTTATAAGTACCATTAAAATAACTTTTTATAAAATTCATTTAATACATCGGTTAGTAGTAATACAGTTTAGAATGAGTTATAGATGCATTACTTTATCTTGTTCCAAAAGCATTATTGGTTACACAAAACAAAAACATCTTTAAAAGGATCATTTCTTTTGCCTTTGCATCTTTTCACTTTCTTAGTGTTGGGAGGGGGGGGGATTTTTCAATTCGGAGATATTTCTATATTTCTATGGAAGAACATTATATTTGAACAATTCCTAATTCTACAAAATACTAAGAAAAATATTTAAAATAAAAGATTTGAATGGGGTTACAAAATATTGCACAAAATCCCTATACATTTAGATTTAATTAATCCTTCTAAATCCTCCAATCTTTCTAAAATTTATTAAATGATTATGTAAATCTTCTAATGTAGTTTCAGAAATTCACGAAAAATGCTTTAGAAGATAAAATTTTCACGAATTCATAATTCAGCACATAAAGGGTTAACTGGCAGAATGTAAAATTTCCCTTATTTAACTAAGAAATTGCGTATTTAAATATGGAGAACATTACTTATCGAAAAGTCTTAATCCTCTGAAACGCACGAAGTCCATTCGTGTTTTCTGCTTTATTTCACTGTAAATGTATATCCTCAAATATTTCTACATAAACAATATAAATCTTATAGGAAGTTGCCGAGAAAATATATAATCAGTAAGCATACCTGCCAACATGTACGGATTTTTCATAGCCCTAAAATTTAATAGTAAATTTGGCCCGATCATTGTTCGCGGGCTATGCCCGTAATATTTACGTTTGGCCCGACCATCGTACGCGGGCTTTGCCCGTCATTGTAGGTTAAGGGGTTAAATAAGTAGATTATTTTAATTGATTAAATAATATAATGGAAGTTGGTAGCTATGCTTTTTCATATGCTCAAACGATTCATTCCAATATCAAAATAACTGTTTATGCTAACCGCTATTTATGATATTGAAGTGAAACAGGTAACGCTACAAGGCCGCAGCGCCTATGCATGCGTCACCACTGACTTTGAGTAGCAGGTGTAAAGTAAGTTAAGGTGGCTGTGGACATTCAAAACAAGGTTTTTATTTTCATTTTCCCTTCAACTATGCGAAAAATTTTCACACAATTCGTACAATTTCTAAGTAAATTAACCGATTTCATTCAAAAACTGAGTTATTAATTAAAATAAGTTAATTATCATTCTAATTAGAAATGCTCCAGACGTATTAAATTTAACTTTAGGAACCTGACGTTTTGTTAAATGCTAGCTTTATAATATTACAAGAAAAGTTGGTATGTGTTTTAAAATGATACTAACATATTGAGAAAAAATAATAAAAAACTTCCAATATTTACACTTTTCCTTGAAATTTCACGGAATAAAGTTATATAATTAGCAAATATTCCTTTTATGTACAGTAATGAATGTATATTAATGCTAAGTTTTTAAATATAGCATATTGCAAACAATAATACCTAATATTATGATAATTGGATAAAAAAAAAAGACGTATGGAACATTTTGAATATATTATCTTAACAAAAATTCTCATTTTGGGAAAACGCGATTTAAAGTTTAATTTTTAGTGTAATTCGATTACGGTGTACAAATTTGAAATGATTAAAACTTTGCAAGGAATTGTTGCAATTGTATGAAGTGTTTTGCAAATGATACAATTAAAGTTAAAGTATATTAATAAACTAAAAAGAAGAAACTGTTTTTTAGTCGATGTTTGAATAACTGAAGACCCACGGTCCCCATAAAAAAGAAAAAAAATCAATAAATATTTGTTGTAATTCTGACTGCAAGGCTAATACAACTACTTCAACTGCATTCAAATTTATTAAAATTGCCAAGTATTCGGAACCCCAAGTATTTGATCCCCAAGTATTCGGATAAAAATAATCTTAATTTTTAACCATTTGGAAAAATGGTTATTGTTCTCGTCAGGGTAGGAAATGAAAAGCATATCTGAAGGTTTTTATTGGTTTAATCCGCATTTTATTCGTTTTGTGATTGGCCTATACAGTAATCTGTATTTCCCTTTAGTTTCAACAGAGATGGACAACAGTGTGTTGCCACTATGACAAAAAAGTAATAAAAACTACAAAAAAAAAAAAATTAATAACTCAGAAACAAATTGAGATAAAGCTTTCAAACAAATTGCATTTAAAAGTACATTTTTTTCTCTACACGACGATGTAAAAAGTAATATTGTGGGATGTTTAGAAGTTTAGGAATGAAATTTCATTTAAAATGTGTCATCAGATTTCTTGGAAATCTGACGACGGAAAAGCCTTTTCCCGAACAGCCAATGAAATGCTTGGATAATACGCAAGTTTATGGTGGATAATAACTAATGAAAATGAAAGAAAATGAATAACAGTTTCTGCCAAAGAGTTAATTTTAATTTGTAAGATTTTCTCGTGCAAAAGAAAAATGGAATAAGCCAATTAAAAATAACAAAAAAGATAAATTGGACAGGAATGGATACATATAAATATTTCACACCAAATACGAGTCGCAGGCGATTTCTGTCGCTTGGAATTTTTACGTGTAATAACACTATTAATGTTTAATTCATGGCGTTTGTAATGTATGATCAACTCCGTGCGATTTTTTTAGGTCTTAAATTTTAGTCTTTGAAAAAATCATTTTCTAAATGGTCGTTGTAATTTGTTAAATTGCTTTTATTTTTTTTTTTTAACTGTCAGTAAATCTTAAAAACTCGACTAACTACTTTAATTTAGAAAATTTTAACGAACATTAGTAAATTTTACTCAAATTGTCCTCGTTAGGAATAGCCATTATTTTTACATTGTCTGAAGTAGCAGTACAGAAATTTTATTCAAAATTATTATATATTTTTACATTAAATGTACTTATTATACATTATGTTGAAAATAATTGGTGTATATTTTTTGTTTTTATTAACGTGATAACATAATCTATAAATATTAAGGTTATCCCGAAAACTATAAAATGTTTGACATAATTAGGGTTCAAATTTTTTTAAAGTAGATTTATCTAAAATGTTACATTATCTGGATTGATTTTTATTACAGCTTCTTAGTGGAATTATATATATCCTCAAGTATTTCGATAAAAAAAACTACGTTTTAAATCTTTTAGCAATTTGACAAGAAAATCTATAAACATTAAGGTTAACCCCAAAACTTTAAAATCTCTTCAATAAGCAGGATTGTAGTTTTCTGAAGTTATTTCTTTATAAGCCAGAATAAAGTGTAATTTAAAAGTAGAAAATAATCCTGTATAAAATAATACTTAGTGAATTATTTATTAAAATAAGTTTTTGTTATCCTGGGTTAAAGCTCTATGTTCTTCTTAAGTGGAAGAAGTCATATTGAAGATTTTTACCACAATTTCCATCTACAGCTATATATATTATATATATTTTTTGGGGGGGAGGCGGGGGAGGAGGTTGCAGTTTAATGTTTTGTTTTTTCTAAGACACTGTCATTTTTGTAACTAGTTTTGAGACTAACTTAATACAGTAATATCTGTAACAACAAAACCTGTCTATAACAGAAAATATTTATGCACCCGCTAAAAGGAATGCCTGCTATGAAGAAAATCCGTCTAAAAGCAACGCCTCCTAGATAAGGGAGAAAGCCTTGACACGCGTCTTGAAAACGTCGCACAAGGCAGGGAAAATAAATAGGCGATCTCAGTCGTGACGTCAGTATGACATTTTGGTTGGAAACTGACTCCATACAAACGGTTGCTATGTTGTATTTTCTAATTTGTTTGTATATTATAGCTATATCTTATATCTATACCTTACATCTAAGTGTTTTAATACTTGATATGTACTGGTAACATTTTCTACGATTTATATTTAAAAAGAAATGAAGAAATGACGTATAGCAACCGTTTGTTTGGAGTCAGTTTCCAACTAAAACGTCATGACTGACGTCACACTGAAAGCGCCTTTTAAAAAATTCGATGGACTTGCATATTTCGTTTTTATGGTTTAATTATTAATTATTAATAGAAAGTAAGAATTAATAATTCCATGAGCCAACGAAATCGAATCATGCGAGTTGTACGAATTTTTTTTCTTTGTTTTGCCTACTTTGTGTGACGTTTTCGTGACGCGTGTCAAGGCTTTCTCCTTTATCTAGGGGTCATTGATAAAACAATCTGATGGCCAGCGATTCTATTTTTTAACCCGGGGGAAGTCGCTCATAACCAGAGTGTGAATGGCTTTTACTTTATCACCAATAAATTCAAATAGTAATCGTAACTTTACAAAGGCTATAAATTCTGATATAAATTAAGTTCAAGAATACTTTTAAAAAAATAGTGGTGACAGTTGTAAAAAACCACACGCACCCAGGGTATGTCACACTCCATGCGATTGTTGCCGGGTTAAAGTTTTACTGTACTTTTTTTCAGTGAAATCTATGAAAATGTAACTACTTTATAACGGGATTCTGTATTAAACTTAAAAAGTTTATAGTAAAATCTAAAAAGTTAATTCTCGGAAAAAATGAAGTACTCAAAATTGAGTAAATCGATGTACTCATATCCAATTGAATATGTTTGGATCAAGAAAGAACATATACTTTCTCAATTTTGAAACATCACATGTTATCAAACAAAAAGAAAACGATAATTTTCTACCCTAAAATGGCCTATTTGATTCATGGTGGCATAAAATATGTTTATGATGATTCAAATATTAAATTATGTATAGCATTTTAAAATAATTTAAAAGTGCTTTCGAATAAAAATCTTGTTATAAAAATATGCGATTTGCGTATCTTGCTAATAATTTTGCTATTTTTCTTAATAAATTATCCATTAAACGTTTCTTGTTAACAATTTAGAATGGAAAATAAATGTTAGTACATTTTTAATTTCATTTGTATGTTCAGAGGGGCACGGTACATAACGATTCATATTTGAACACAACCATGGCATCAAAAATGAGTACATGTGTTTCTCAATTTTGGGTCCATTTGGATCGGAGCTATTTTGAGTATGTCACGTATTTAAAATTGAGTACTTTTTACTCAATTTTGAGTACTCATTTTTTTTTTCAGTGTCCCATGCCATTATATCGGCTAAGACGAAAACTCTCCAAAACGGACGACTGTTTCAGTTCCTAGAGATTCCGTTTTCGGAGATTTTTCTGCATACAATTATTGCATTTTTTCACTGCAGTAAAAACTACTGAGTAGGAATTTCAATTAACTCCAGAAAGGTTATGTTTTACACAGTTTTTTTACAGGTGGGTTTGTACTGTATTCTTTCCGCAAGGACCATGAGTTTTTACGCTTACTGTATATTCACGAGTATATCCCAATTAACCCCTTGAGGAGCATCGAGATTTGTGCAGGAAACTTTTAATAAAATTTTATTTTTATAACTTTGATGGAAAAATGTTGCAAAATTGCTTTACCTTATTTTGAAATAAAAATTTTCAAAGATTTCGGTGTGAATTCAGCATTACAGGAACACAATCTCTTGCTCCTCAAAGAATTAAGAGATCTTTGTCACATTTTTTCTCATTCCCTTTCTTTTTTTTTTTTTTTTTTTTTTTGCGTGTACACATGTGTCTGCGAAACTGCGAACACTAGTCGCGCCAAGAAAACTAGGAAAAGTTTTAAATTATTTATTTGATCTTTGCTTTCCTAAACGATTTTTGTCCGTGGTTCGTTCTAACCTTTTTATTAACACTTTCCAACAAAGTTGAAAAGCGTTTATAAATTCGGTTCATCAGTTCGTTTGTCCACACTCCTGTAAATATACTCGGATATTCATGTTGTTATGTCATAAAAACATAACATAACTTTTCCCCTTATAAAACAATTTAAATATTTAATTTAATAATAATTAAACCCTAAAATTTTAGTATTTCAAATTATGGAAACGCCTGTGACAGTATTTATCTTTCTAACGATCTTTATTTACTTTTAAAATTCAAAGTAACGTTTTCGTGTTGCCAATCTTTAAAAAGATATTTCAAATATAATTTCTAACCTTTTTCAGCTATCAAAAATTAAGAAATAAGATCTAAATTATTTTATATTATAAATTAACAATGTTCTTCTAAATTTAAAAAAGATTTATTTTAGTATCAAGATCGTTGGGAAATAAAAAAATAAACTATCAGAATTAAAATAATCACCTGAATTCATTTACAAAGTAAATATACATTTTAAATTAATTTTTCCCATTTATAATAAATTTTATCACTTTGATTTTAATTCAAAAACAATTTATTTTGATTCATTTTTCAAATAACATTCCTTCTGACTTCGTTTGAGAACGTTGTCAAAACAGCAAATCACAACGCTTCCCGCTAACTTCGTTTTCCCAACCGACGCTATTTTCATTCTCTGATGCGTTAGCCTTGAAGGAAGACGGGCGTGGGAGCGACCGGCTGGTGATGCCGTGATAAAGAAAAATCGGCACATCGGTCGGTTAGCTTTCCTATAATTAAGTAATTCAGCAATTTTAATTATATAATAATAAAGAATCAAATAGTGATATTTTTAGCGGCACAACCTAAGATATGTTACTCAACAAAATATGCCTAGTTCAAGAATTCTGAAGGATGATAGCTACATCTTCATATCGAGATCTTTGGGGCCCAGCATCACGGTAGTGATATATTGAAAGTCTCTAATATAAGAGATCAGTGAATCAGAGCGAATTTACAATGAGTTGGATTTATGGAAAGTATCCCGATTTTCCCACTTTGAACAAACGTCTTTGCTCATAGCAGGTGAGAGTAATTTCCTTTGACTTCATATATGGAGGAACTGCAATTATTAATTTGATTCGTACCTTTAACAAAAATGAAACTATGAATATTTTTTGTGTCTTTGACTCACCTTACGCTAGTTCGCAAGGAACGCTATCGAAATAAAACCGGAGATACTAAACTTCTGATGAAAAGTAACATCACTTTCTCTCTGGCCACTTAAATCCTAGGAATATATTCTTGTTAAATCTGAAACATTTCAATGCTCCGCGTCGAAATTCTTGAAGTATCAGTATTAATTATATTTCAATACAAATCTTATATTACTCTCAGGTTCTTTATTGAAGATAATTAGCATCTACAAACTTGTGTACACTTATTTGTAAACACTTATCAGGTATTATTTAACACTGTATTAATTTTGTTCCTTTTTTTATCTGCACAGATAGTGTAAACGTCAATTCAATGATAAAATATAATGAATAAATATTTATTGAAAGTTATATTTTGATGTTTTTATTGTATTTCTGCATGTTTCCAGAATATCATTTCAGGTAAATCCTGAAGATCGTTGAAGGGTGAGATTAATTGTTCAACTTTATTATTTTCAGCTCGATTCTCAAAAGATGAATAGATTGATAGTGGATATATACTAAAGTGGCAATGGAATTTAAAGGGCATTTCTCACGATTTTAATTACTTATAAATTTTAATGCAAAGTGGATTAATATTAATTCAAATAACTTTTACTGAACTTTCCATAGCGCGATGTGCAGCTACTATCGCTCCGGTCATGGTGTGATGTTGGGTGTGTGGGTTTTGAGACTTCAAATGTGAGTTTAGGGTAATTATAAATGAATTAATTATCTTGAATTCATTACCATATTCTCGGAACTCACATACCCAAGATCTCACTTAACACATGCAATTGAAATATGTTAATGATGTTTACCATGCATGTTCGGTATTACATATGAAGTGCATTACCAGTTCATATAGAGTGACAATCAAAATAATTCCATTACATTATGGCAGATGGGGGATAATCTTGTGCAGTGAATTTTAATAACATGACGCTGCTTCTTGTACATAAAAATTTATATAATTATCTGAATTTCATTACAAGATGATTACGACAGCATAAGGCGTTCATAGCATGTGTCTACAAATTTAACAAACAAATTTAATAAACAAATTGAATAAACAAATTTAAGGCCACTGGCGGTTCCAAGGAAAGAGTCCACCTATCTAAGCGAATTTTAAGGCCTTTTTAAACTTTTAAGTGTTTAAAACGAGTAAATATGTCCTTCTTATTCTTTATTGTATAAACATTTTAAAATATGACCTGTAGCAGAAAAATCGTATAAATATTTTGTACATTAAAAAAAAAAAAAAAAAATGTAAAATTGTGCATAAAACATTCTTTATAAATTTTCTGTTCAGAAAATGAATGAAAATTAGAATGTGTGAATGAATCCAACGGCCAAGTTATCTCTTAGCTTCTGAATAAATGCTTCATTAATCCTGTAATGCCCATGGTAGCATATATGCTACTACCAGCATTTCGAATTCAGTGGATTTTTTAATTCCGATATTCTGAATTCATATCAGAAAATTAAAATAGCAATATTTACTTCTTTTATTAACAAATAACATTTAAATAAAGCGAAACTTATTATTGAAAATTTCTGGTATGAATTAAGGTTCTCTGAATTATGGAATTTCTTTTACGTACTCTACCGTGGTAATTAGATGGTATTGTATTGACGGTATTGTATTAGAGGGTAAATTGTATTGAACTACTTAAGAACTAAGGAAACAAGCTGTTTTAACGATAAGTCCGCATGAATGGTTACTTTTGGATTTTTCATCGATTCGTTATTATAAGATAGTTCCTATAATGAGCGATCGTTATATCAAGCATCTTCTGTATGTTCTACACTAGGGGTGCACAACCTGTGGCCCGCGATGGGTTAACGTGTGACTCGCGAACTTCGCCAATTTATAACTGAAAGAAATTGCAATTTTTGTCCATAAGTCGCAGGAAAATATCGTGAATTTCGTCAATTTGTCGCAGGAAAATTAAAACATTCGTCAGTCAGTTATGAATCGAGAATTTCGCTGATCGAACACGGAAAAATGGCGAATTTTGCCGATAAGGTGCGAAAAAATTGCAAATTTTGTCGATCGGGAAAGGAAAAATCGCGAGTTTTGTGAATTGGGCAAGGAAAAATCGTGAATTTCGTTGGACGAGCACGAAAAAATTGACAATTTTGTTGACGATGCGCGGAAAAATCGTCGATTTTGTTGATGATGCGCGGGAAAACTGCAAATTTTGCTCAACGGCTGCGGAAAAAACGCCAGTTTCGCCTGTTTTGATAGGGTGCGAAAGAATCGCAAAATTCGTCGGTCAGTCTCGGAAAAAATCACAATTTTCGTCAATCAGGTGCGGAAAAATCGCAAATTTCGTCGATCAGACGCGGAAAAATCGCAAATTTCGTTGGTTGGGCACGAAAAATCGCGAATTTTGTCGATCAGGAGCGGAAAAATCACAAATTTTGTTGATCGGGAGCGAAAAAATCGCGAATATTGAAGATTTGAAAAATTGAAAATTTCGTTGATCGGCTGCGGAACAATCATGATTTTCGTCAATTTGTCGTGAGAAAAAAATCGCGAATTTCGTTAATTTGCCGTGGGAAAAAAATTGCAAATTTCGTCACAAGAATTGGGAATTTCGTTGATCGGGCTCGGAAAAATGCTGAATTTCTTTGGTCGGGAACGGAAAAATCTTCAGTTTTGTTGATGAGACACGGAAAAATTGCAAATTTTGTTCATTAGCTGCTGAAAAATCGCCAGTTCCTTCTGTTTATCGCAAAAAATCATCGCGGATTTCGTTGATCGGGTGCTAAAAAATCGCGAATTTCGTCGATCAGGTTCGAAAAAATCGCAAATTTCGTCGATCAGACGCAGAAAAATCGCAAATTTCGTCGATCAGGCGCAGAAAAATCGCACATTTTGTCGATCGTGCTCGGAAAACGCAAATTTCGTCGATTTGGCGCGGAAAAAACGCGAATTTCGTTTCTCGGGCACGAAATAATCGCAAATTTCGTCGATCAGACGCAGATAAAATCGCACATTTCGATGAGCTCGGAAAACGCAAATTTCGTCTATTTGGCGCTGAAAAATCGCAAATATCGTCGATCAGACGCGGCAAATCACAAATTTCGTTGATCGGCGCTGCGGAACAATCGTGAGTTTCGTCAGTTTATTTCGTCAATTTTCCGCGGGGAAAAAATTGCAAATTTCGTCATAGTCAGTTAAGAATTGCGAATTTCGTTGATCGGGTGCGGACAAATCGTGAATTTCGTCGATGAGGGGCGCGGAAAAATCGCGAATTTTGTCGATCAGGCTCCGAAAAATCGCGAATTTCGTTAGCCGGACCGAAAGTATCGCGACTTCTGTCAATCACGCGCGGAAAAATCGCAAGTTTCGACGATCGTGCGCGGAAAAATCTCCAATTTCGTTGATTGGCTCCTCCTCCCTCTTCGTTCATAAAGTTCACAATTTTTTTTCGGCACTAGCCACTTTCATGCATATGTTTGTTTTTTAATACCTTTAATAAAACAAAATTTACTCTCCCGAATAAAGTCAAGCAATATTATCACTTTTTGAAAATATTTCTTGCTATATCTGTTATATATACAAACGTTAACACTGTTGATCTATCCTTAACAACTGAAATGGATATGTTGACTGAGTAGAGGAAACTAGAGGGGTAAAACTCTCCCTCCCATCTGAAATCATGTGTTTTATCTGGTTATAGGTCACAGATCACCTCCTTGAAATAGAATTTTCTCTGTGTTACTGATGGGGCCCACGACAACCCACACATTTTTGTAAGTGGCCCTTCTCTGAAAAAGGTTGTGCACCCCTATTCTACACGGTTGTTTATTGTTCAGGGAGATATCGCCCCCTCCTTGGAGACTCTTTAGATTCGTCATTGATTAAAGCCAAAGAGAAAGACATACAGATACTGGAGTTTGAAGTCGTCATGTGAGAAAACTCATATTTCATGCAACATCGTCGCATGACCGATAAAAGGCACACTGCAAATATTGCATGACGCATGGGAAGTTTTCACAAATGGAGGCTTATTTAATTGCATTTATAGTAGATCTTCCTCTGCCCCAATAGCGGAAACTTTGTTTGTGGAGGCAAGAAAGGAAAGTCGCCGTTCACTAAATTAACGCCCGCATCAATAGTTCTCTTTTTTTTTAAAGAAACATGTCGACCATTTTAGACTTCTCTCTCTCATACGTAGACAGCCGATAAGATTTTTTTTAAATATCGACTGTAAACTGCCATCCTTTGTCACAACTATTTCAGAAAAATACTTTTCCCATATTTAATCACCGAGTTCTGCAATTAGTTACGGCGAAGATTACTATTTAAAAATAGTGGTACCAAAAAATTGTAGCCGCTTGATGCTATGCCATTTGTAATCATGTTTTAACATTTCTTAAGATATTTAACCTTGATAATATCATGGCAAAGAAAAATAAATGATAAACTTATAACAAATGATGTTGCACCACCATAAAGTAAATAAAAGAAATATCTTTTGTAAAACATTAAAGATAAATTCCATTTAAATGTAAGAAAAACTATCTAATAAAAAACATTTTTTATAAAAGATATGTTGCTTTACGGATATTTTTGGCCAACTTGAAAAATGTCTATTAAATAAAATAACGTACCATGTAAAACTATATTAATTGGTTCAATATTTTCTAAAGTTAAATTCTCCTCTAATAATTTGAACTTTCCATGAAAATTCTAGTTGACAAACTCTTTTCTAGAACGATATTTCAAACTGACTGAATTCAGAAACTTTCCAGGAAAAGATCTATACAGTACCAGTTTGGTATGTGTATAACTTAATACATTACTTCATGCATGCTATAACTTGATGGTATATTACTTGTCAACATCTGTTATTTGAAATGGACGCATACTTAGTTAGACATTTAGCATTTTTATTTTTATGCGGAATTATTCTTTCAAAGAGATTCACTAAAATTGTCTCCATTCAAAATCGGATTTATCTTTGTCCATAATACGAGGGTGTATCAATCAGGTTTTGCCCTCACATAGTAATAATTGAGTGAAATTTATGAAATTGCAACATTTTATGAGTCCTTTTCTATATAGTCAGTGTGCACAGTAACATATTTGTGCAACCGGTATTTCAAAGATAGGGAGGAGGATGTATTCCAGGAGGCGCGATAGTAGACCTAAAGGGGGCATCTTTTAAAACTTTTATTGATCCCCACGTGTGACACATTGTTGGAAAGGCCTCTGACCATTTATTCATGCTATGTACCTCCCGAGTCCCTCCCCAAAATTTTCCCTCCAGGTGGCAATTTTCTAAATTTTGAGGACATCATTCATGCCCCGGGGGCAAATTTATTGGGAGGGCTAGGGAGGTGCATAGCAGGAATAAGTAGTCACAGGCCTTTCCAACAATATGTCACACGTGGGGGTCAATAAAAGTTTAAAAAATGCCCCCCTTTGGGTTTACTATCACGCCTCCTGGAATACATCCTCCTCCCTCTCTTTGAAATACCGTTTGCAGAAATGTGTTACTGTGCACGGTGACTATATTAAAAAGGACTCATAAAATATTGCAATTTCTTAAATTTCACTCAATTATTTCTATGTGAGGACAAAAACGTATTGATACACCGTCGTAGAATATGATCCTTAGTTAGTGTGATCTAATAACTAACCCTTTGTGATTCAACAACTCCGATCTAAAAAATATTTACTCATATGTTAGAATGTACCTTTTTAAGCATGTAAAATAATTAAAAAATTTAGAACATAAGAATGTATATACATATTGTCTAAATGTTTACTTCTTTCACATCTGCAATAAACTGAAAATTCCAAACTTCTCATAAATATTGTCGATTTTCTAAAACAAAATTGTAACGTAAACGAACTCATCTTTTTTAAAATATATTTTTGAAGTCGCCAGCCTCTTTAATTTTACAAAATTTAAAAAGTTCATTATAGCAAAAACGATGCAAAACTGCTCAAATGATAAATAAAATTCTGGCATGAAAAATGAACTCAATATCGCCGTCTGTTGAGAATTCTATGGACAATTTATATTAATTGCTATGTTAAGAGATAGCAAAAACAACGGAATTCGACCTGCAATAATGATAATATGCATTATAAAACAGCTTATTCTCGAAATATGTGATTTACCAGTTTATTCTTCATATCTATAAAACGTCATATCTTAATAAAATTTCAAATAACATATAAAACTGTTGTGATACTAACATATACATAAATTTATGAACAATAACTGTTTCAGTAAAATTATCTTCCTTTTCTGGATTTCTAATAATAATGAATTTCATAAGTTACATTTTCAAAGAAAAACTAAATTCAAAATATTTCATAAATATGATGATAAATATTTCTTATTAATTTTTTTTTCTCTTTTAATTATAGATTCATCAAAACCCGCGTAATGAAATATTTTACTGAAAGCAATTGACGAGTAATTACTATTTGCAAGGGGAAAAAATGTGAAACATTTATCATTTGTCAGTTATGATCATTATCTCTTCACATATTTCAATTAATGTTTTTTTCTTAAATTGCTTTATCTTTTTTTTATATTTTGAGCGATGGTTTTTATTTTAATATAAAATCTTGCCTTATTTGCCTCAAATTTATTTTAAAAAAATGCGTTTAAATAATTTAGAAATTCCTTAAAGAAATTTCTGTCCAAAAGCAATGTAAAAAGTAAATAATATGATGAATATACAAAATGAAAAAAAGTACAGAAAATCAATTGTTGTATTTGCATACATGTTTTTATGGAACACGAGAAAAATGTTTGCTGCTATTTTTTTGCTTGTGGTTGAGTTGATTAAATATTAGAATTGCGAAAGGGGGGAAAAAACCCCTTTTTTTCATGTTTTCACATTTTCCAAATAATAAATGAAATGTGAATGAAACTGCGAAATAAAGAAGAAAGCAATTCACAAAAATGTTCAAAAAATGCACTGAGTGTTGTGATATAAGTAATAAAAATTAATTTGTGAAATATGAATAATTAAGATAAACGCACCATTAGTGGATCACTTAAGGACATGTATCTAATAATTATTAAAGTGTTAGTGAATTTCAAAAGATATATATGTATTTAGACTAATACTAACCTTCATGTATCAGAATAAACATTCAAAGTTTCAAAATATATTCTTCGGTTAAAATGGAAAATAAAAAATGTTACCTTCCTCTATGCTACATTAGTGGACCTAGTAAACTTTTTATGCCTGAATCTTTATGTTTTTAGCTTATCCAACACATTATTTATAATGTAATAGAGTATATTAACAGTATTATTTAACCCATATTGGACCACACCGATTAAATATTTTTGAAAATTTTTAAAACTTCGATTATATCATTAATATGGTGTAATTAAGTAGATACTAGCAAAATTTTGAAAAAAAGTTTTTAGTTTTTTAAGTATCTAGCTGTCCTATAAACAGGACATATTAGTAGGACACATAGTAAGGACATATAAAATGCATACATAAACTAATTTTATGAGCAAATATTTTATTTTACTTTAAAAATACTGTTTATGTTGTACAAAAATACTCTATGATTTTTCCAATAAAAGATAATAATAACGGCAAAATTCTAGATTATAAGATCACAATTTTTAAAGGATTTTTTAAATAGATTTTTTTCAATTAAATTTTAATTGGTTACTTGTTTTTTTGTTTATACGTTATACATTTATGTATTTTAAAGACGTCATAACAAAATGCATCCAGAAAATCCTTACCAGTTTTATTTTAAAAAATGTTTTATTAGCTGTCCTTTTATAGGACAGCGGTCCAATATGGGTTAAAAAAACATATAATATTGAAGGAAGCAATGTTTTGAATAAAAATTTCTCTCTTAATGAAATCTCTAAGAAGTTGCCAAAAAATCTGTTTTTGAAGACACCCTAGAACATAAACAAATGTACAAAAAAAAAAAAAAATATTCCAAACTGTTTATCGAAAGTTAACTTTTAAGGATGTTAGTCAATCAGATTTCCTTTTATCGTTTTCAAGAAATGCATGTTGGGTTTGTTTTTAAACTTTAAAAATTACTGATCCACTACTGATACATGGCCCACTATGGGTGCATTTACCTTATAGCTTTTATGTGGATGCAATAAAAACTAAGTAGTAATAGAAAGAATTTTAAAACATAGAATTCATATCTGAATTTTTTTATAATGTTAATTAAAAAAATATTTTCTATAGTATATGGAATACAATATTTCGACCAATTTAGGTAATTGTTAACACGAGGTTGCCCGATGCAACCAAAGTAATAGAAACAAATATTGAATCGGAAAAACTATAATAAATCCACTACAATAAATGCAACTTTCCTTCAAACTCAATGCACATAGATCTGTACTATAACATTGTTTTGATTTTTGTTTAATTTTCTGATTTTCTGCAATTTTTAGGTTAATTACGGTAATTTGATTTTTGAAAAGTTAATTATTATAATTTGACAAAATTTTATTTGAAACTTCGTACAATACAATTTCATTACCACAAATTTACATACCCATATCTTATTTAATACCACACTTATTTGGTGACAATAACACAATTCTTTAAATTCATTTTGTGATAATACGAAGTTTGATTTTCGATTTGCTTTATTGGATTTTTGATTTCCTTTATCAGACGAATTTAGGATCGTTTGGCTGGCTAAAAAACGCATCATGCGTTCTATTCTTCAAGAACTAACGGAAATGTTTCTCTCAGCAGACGAAAAATGTGCCTGATTTATTATTATTATTATTATTATTATTTTTTTTTTTTTAAACCGCATACAATGTTGGAAACCTTTACTTTATGTTTCATTCATAATCCTCCAATGTTAATTTGTTTTCCATCAAAAATATTTTTTATGAACTCAATTTATCGTTCTTTAAACATAACAATCTCGCTATATCAATACTTTGGATATTTTCGTTTGTGAACATAAATATTTGTTATAATTCACCAGAAGTATACGGATATTTATCCGGAACTTTCCAGATTTGCTTAGTAATTGTTCTGGGTCAATCCATTTCAAGTGGTCCAGCACTCGTTGCTCGACCATTTTTAAAAAATCTGAAATTTTTTGTACAACAACCCTAGCATGATGGAAGTTCAAAATGACTATTATTTTAATTTTATTAATTTTTGTTTGTGCATGGCGGCCATCTTTATTTCATCGCCTGCAGCAATTTTCTCACAAGAAGGGTTTACGGAATTGTAAATAATTCATCGTTTATTTATCCAATTCAACTGCGGATTAAAGCAATTTGTACAGAATACATTGGGCTAAAAATTTAGTAATGGAGTAGTTTCCGAAACTAACTGCCTTATTGGTAAAATTTAAGCACACAGTTTCAGTTTTTTTCCAAAATTTATCCGTTTACAAGAGGAAATTTTTCTAGCAAGGAATACTGTCAACATGATATAATTTGTTTTACAAATAGGTCGAAAGTACTTGTACTCGCACGCCGAGTTCCAGATCTGGGACTTGCTTTCTCTTCGCTAAAAAAATCCCAATTTTTTCAAAAATGTCAAAAATCGCACGTTTCAGGCTTTGATACCTCTGGTGAGGCAAGAGATAAAAATCTGAAATTTTTTTTTTATAAGAGTATTGTATGGTAGTGTTTTGCACAAGAAATTTCAGAATGGAGATTTGACTACAAGCTGAGATATGGCAAGGGAAACATGTCAAAACAATACTGCCAAACTATTGTTTTGTTGTAGTCACAGCTAAGCATTTATCTCAGAGTGTCATTTAAATTTATTTTTTAGATTATCTTTAAATAATAGTAACAGAAAATAAAGCATTTTGCAATTGATTTGAAAAATAATTATGCCTAAGGCCTACATTTTGTATGGTTTCAGTAATTTTTGTTGTAATTTTAGTAACTAAAAGAAACCTCAGCACTTTTACATATATATATATATATATATATATTGTTTTTGTCTCAGGTCTTGTATATATATATATATATATATGTGTATACAAGACCTGAGACAAAAACAGAATATGGAAAGAGAAAAGCTGTTAATGTTGGCATACTTGTTGACACATGATCAAACGTGTCAAAACACATTCCTGCTTGTTGGTTTAAAAACCACAATTTTAATGCTGCTTGCCAGTCCCTGAAACTGGTTCCTACCATAAGTATGTTCCTGTAAATGAAACATTATGCGATGTTACCATGCATCAGTCTCAAGTAATTTTCAGAGAGTAAAGATACCCAAAGCCTTTTCAAAATTTTTACTGCAGAAAAATCACATTTTTGCATAAGAAGTAAGCTAGGAATTATTAATGAATTGAGACTTGCACATAATGATTTCAAAGTATATTTCAATGAGCCAGCAGGGCCAAGATCTTCAATGAGTTATCAAGAGATGACAAGACTTAGTTCCTACAAATAAAATTTTGAGAAAGATCAAAATTGTGGTTTTTGAACCAACAAGCAAGAATGTGTTTTGACAAGTTTGATCATGTCTCAACAAGTATGACAACATTAACAGCTTTTCTTTTACCATATGTTGTTTTTGTCTCAGGTCTTGTATAAAAGTATTTTTTCTTTATTTAAAAGTGCTGGGGTTTCTTTTAGTTACTAAAATTACTTACAACAAAAATTACTGAAACCATACAAAATGTATGGCCTTAGCATAATTATTTTTGTAATTAATTGCCAAGTTTTGAAAATGGCTTTATTTTCTGTTACTATTATTTAAAGATAATCAAAAACATAAATTTAAATGACACTCTGAGATAAATACTTAGCTGTGACTACAACAAAACAATAGTTTGGCAGTATTGTTTTGACATGTTGCCCTTGCCATATCTCAGCTTGTAGTCAAATCGCCATCCTGAAATTTCTTGTGCATAACACTACCATACAATACTCTTATAAATAAAAAATTCCGATTTTTATCTCGTGCCCCACCAGAGATACCAAAGCCTGAAACGTGCGATTTTTGACATTTTTGAAAAATTTGGGATTTTTTTTTAGCGTAGAGAAAGCAAGTCCCAGATCTGGAACTCGGCGTGTGAGTACAAGTACTTTCGGCCTATTTGTAAAAAAAAAAATATGTCATGTTGACAGTATTCCTTGCTAGAAAAATTTCCTCTTGTAAGCGGACAAATTTTGGAAAAAACTGAAACTGTATGCTTAAATTTTACCAATAAGCAGTTAGTTTCGGAAACTACTCCATTACCATATTTTTAGCCCAATGTATTCTGCACAAATTGCTTTAATCCGCAGTTGAATTGGATAAATAAACGATGAATTATTTACAATTCCGTAAACCCTTCTTGTGAGAAAATTGCTGCAGACGATGAAATAAAGATGGCCGCCATGCACAAACAAAAATTAATAAAATTAAAATAATAGTCATTTTGAACTTCCATCATGTTAGGGTTGTTGTACAAAAAATTTCAGATTTTTTAAAAATGGTCATGCAACGAATTGATGATTTTCTGGACCACTTGAAATGGATTGACCCTCTATTGGATGGATTGATCATCTAATGGATTGATCATCTATTCTAATAAAAGAAAGTTACGCTCTGTGTGAATGTGTGTGTCTGTGTGCGACGGCCGAAATATACCGCACGTACAAGGCTGAAACTTTTGGGTGAGGGTAGTCGAAGGCCTCTTCTTGTGCACCTGAGATTCGGAAATATAAATTTCTAATAATTAGCTGAATTATTAATTTAAACTCAGAAAGATCTCGCATCAAAGACTGATCTTTTTACTTCTGGTCGCTCGCGCATGCCCAGAAGCCGATTTACATAGCGAGAAAAAAACGAAGAACTGTGATCAGGACTTTTAGTGATTTTTTTTTTTTTTTTTGGTCATCATTTTTTAATCTCTATCTGCCATATCGCTTAGTAAATATAAAAACAGAAGATAAATTCTGAATGAATGTACTTCTGAATGAACTGCAATGTGCGGATGCATGCCCCCTTTGCTGTGCAATGAGAGACCATTCACTGGAAGGTCTCCTTCAGAACCACGCGAGTACAAAACTATCAGGCAACACGCAACACATGATGCATTTGAGAGTATACCTGGTTGGAATGCAAATCCACTCGTTTTATATGAGTAAGCCTGTAACATATCTTAGAGGAGCCATAGAAAAATTGTTTAGCCACAGTACAATAGATGTACAGTCGTGGGAAAAAAAAGTAAACACCCCTACTAACTCCTCAACAAATTATCATAGAAGAAAGTTACTGGTACCGAACGATTGGAAATAAAGCCTACTTTTAAATGATGTATATAAAATTTGCTTAGGGGGCCACCTACATATTAAAACGAACCATAACTTTATTTTTTTCAATAGCAGTACCCAATTCTGACAGCATAAATGAACTCTACACCATTCAATTAGCCTAAAAACGAATTTTTATGCAATTCGTACCATAAGTTTCCGAGAAATTAATTATTTTAAAACGAGCGTATTTTAAGGGCTGTATCCAAATTGAAGTTCCGTACTGGATTGTTAACCGAGAGAGCACCCTTCTTGATCAAGGCACCTTAAGCAGTCAATTAAGCCTGTTAGATTATAGGATAGCATAAGAAATTTCAAAATATTTAATCACTTCTATCATAGACGGCCCCTTAAACCATCATTTTGCCGTTTTTTAAGCATACTTTGAAAACTACTTGAAAGAAAAATGTGAAATTTTGGATTTCCATAAAGCAGGACTTAATAAATCTAAATCAATCAAAAAAATTGTAGGTTGCAATTCATAATTTTTTCGAATATTAATTTCATAATTCATATCATAAAATTATAAAAATTACAAATTCAGCTTATTTATGTTTGGGTATATTCGTATTATTACCACACAAAAAAATTAGCACATTAGGATCATAATTTCGGGAGATATAAATAAAAATATGAAAATATAATTTAACATTAGAAGCACTAAATATTGAATGTTTATAATTCAAAAACTTGTCATTCAAATGACTTGAAATTTGGTGTCTAGGCATAGTGTGAACCGAAGATTTGAAATATCTCGTTAAAATTGGGTATTGCCATTGAAAAAAATGAAGTTAGGATTCGTTTTAATATGTAGATGACCCCTCTAAGCAAATTTTATATACGAACCCGGGACCTCCCTGGCTGAAGCCGCCAGTGCTCTGCCATCTGAGCTATCCCGGACGATTCTGGTCGAACTTTTTCACCCAGCTAACCTTGAAGATTACGGCATCTGGTCTGAAACCTGGTTCAGCTCAACAGAATAAATCTCAGGTAATGGAACTCCAGAAAACGCTGGATACGAAATTACACTAGATTAATTTTCACACAATTATTCTAATTGGTAAACAAATCATATTAGGTGTAAATTTCCAACTGGGCGAGAAATGTCCGGACCAGGATTCGAACCCGGGACCTCCTTGGCTGAAGCCGCCAGTGCTCTGCCATCTGAGCTATCCCGGACGATTCTGGTCGAACTTTTTCACCCAGCTAACCTTGAAGATTACGGCATCTGGTCTGAAACCTGGTTCAGCTCAACAGAATAAATCTCAGGTAATGGAACTCCAGAAAACGCTGGGTACGAAATTACACTAGATTAATTTTCACACAATTATTCTAATTGGTAAACAAATCATATTAGGTGTAAATTTCCAACTGGGCGAGAAATGTCCGGACCAGGATTCGAACCCGGGACCTCCCTGGCTGAAGCCGCCAGTGCTCTGCCATCTGAGCTATCCCGGACGATTCTGGTCGAACTTTTTCACCCAGCTAACCTTGAAGATTACGGCATCTGGTCTGAAACCTGGTTCAGCTCAACAGAATAAATCTCAGGTAATGGAACTCCAGAAAACGCTGGATACGAAATTACACTAGATTAATTTTCACACAATTATTCTAATTGGTTAGCTGGGTGAAAATGTTCGACCAGAATCGTCCGGGATAGCTCAGATGGCAGAGCACTGGCGGCTTCAGCCAGGGAGGTCCCGGGTTCGAATCCTGGTCCGGACATTTCTTGCCCAGTTGGAAATTTACACCTAATATGATTTGTTTACCAATTAGAATAATTGTGTGAAAATTAATCTAGTGTAATTTCGTATCCAGCGTTTTCTGGAGTTCCATTACCTGAGATTTATTCTGTTGAGCTGAACCAGGTTTCAGACCAGATGCCGTAATCTTCAAGGTTAGCTGGGTGAAAAAGTTCGACCAGAATCGTCCGGGATAGCTCAGATGGCAGAGCACTGGCGGCTTCAGCCAGGGAGGTCCCGGGTTCGAATCCTGGTCCGGACATTTCTCGCCCAGTTGGAAATTTACACCTAATATGATTTGTTTACCAATTAGAATAATTGTGTGAAAATTAATCTAGTGTAATTTCGTATCCAGCGTTTTCTGGAGTTCCATTACCTGAGATTTATTCTGTTGAGCTGAACCAGGTTTCAGACCAGATGCCGTAATCTTCAAGGTTAGCTGGGTGAAAAAGTTCGACCAGAATCGTCCGGGATAGCTCAGATGGCAGAGCACTGGCGGCTTCAGCCAAGGAGGTCCCGGGTTCGAATCCTGGTCCGGACATTTCTCGCCCAGTTGGAAATTTACACCTAATATGATTTGTTTACCAATTAGAATAATTGTGTGAAAATTAATCTAGTGAAATTTTATATACATCATTTAAAAGTAGACTTTATTTCCAATCGTTCGGTAGCAGTAACTTTCTTCTATGATGATTTGTTGAGGAGTTAGTAGGGGGTGTTTACTTTTTTTTTCCATGACTGTACAGTCATGCAGGGTAACTTTGAACCATGGGATGTAACTTTGCACCACCTCCTAATTTTCAATATTTTTCACTCCAAAAGACTAAATAAGCTTCAGAACTGTGTTCTGTTGGCAAAGTTCTAAACTGGGATTTCTACTCTTTATTTTAGAAAATAAATTACCAACATTATACGCAATTAAATGCATCATCTAACTGTTTTTGTGAAGTACTGTTTTCAAGTTAATTTTGAATGCTATTTTGAAGTTGTTGTAATCCAATTAAATTTTCATAGTAAGTAACAATATACTCATTTATCAGACATATTATTGTCTAAATGTTGTAAATGTGATAATATTTTGTGATTATTTATTTATTAATAGATAATAAATTGTAAAATAAGAAAGCACTAACATTTTACCACATTTTCAGGGTAACTTTGAGACGGCTCAAAGTTATTCTGATGTTTATAATTTACTAATTATAGGTGCTACTGTCAAAAATTTCCCATATTTGCACGTATATTTTATATAAATGCCGAAAGCGAACATTAGATATAGCATGTAAATATTTTCACAAACATGTGTAAAATGCATAAAATTCATTTAAAGGCGTACTTCGGGGCGGAGCTACTCAAATTTGCATTTCATACATTCGACATTTTTTATTCTTGTTTGAATAATACGAGTACTAGTATGTATTACTGTAACTATGGATATATTATTGAGATAAAACATTGAAAATTATTTTCCACTGCATTTTTATGTTTTATATGAACAATAAACAGGGTTTTTTTTTCTAAATGTTCATGGTTCTCTTCTTCCACTTTTATTATGCCTGATATTTGTTGTAATATCATAAATTACACAAATCTTGCAATGTTCAGAAATTTAAATTCGGAGTCTTTACATATCTGAAAACTTAGTTTGGTGTTCAAAGTTGTCCTAACTATAATACTTTTTTTTATAATGAATTATTTTAGATAATATTTATCAAATGGTGCAAAGTTACCCTAAATGGCTGGGTAACTTTGAACCAGGTTAAAAATTCATTTTTTATTGCTTTTATCATTAATATTCCTTAATTTTTGATAGTCATGCAATAATTTAGGATCATTTCTTCAGTTTTATGCCCCTAGTTGCAACAATATTCTTAAAATAAGAGTGTGGCATATGAAAATAGAGAAAATGCGGATCAAAGTTATCCTGAATGACTGTACTGTAACATAATTAAGAAAAGATAAAGAAAAAATGTGCCTTTATCTGGGGGGATAGAAGACGAAAAAAGTTTGAAAAGTATAAAACATTGATAGAGTATAACTTCAAAATTAAGAATAATAGATAGAATAATGACTAAAAAGTTTTAAAATAAATACATTTAACCCCTCGGGGACAAGCGATTGGGATACGTGCCGCATAAGGTGCTCAGAATCAGTTATTATTCTCACCAGTAAATTTTGCCTTATTTAACCCCTTCGCGACGGGAGCCTTTTACGAAATGGTTATTACTTTGCTACCGGTTTTAAAAAACAGAAGTTTGTGCCTATTCAAATCGGGAAAATGCTCGGATTAAATAAGTCAAATTTTACAGTAAAATTTTACTGGTGAGGATAAACGACGATCCTTAGACCTATTTCCGGCACGTATACGTGTCGCTCGTCCCCAAGGGGTTAATCCGAGCATTTTCCCGATTCAGTTAGACAAAAATTTCTGTTTTGAAAAACCGGTGATAAAAGATTAAAAATTCTGTAAAAACGCTCGTCCCGAAGGGTTTAAGGGAAGGTTAACCCTCCGTCTACCAGACGGGTCCATTGGACCCGACAGGTACATACAAAATATTCATTCAAACCAGAAATTTCTTTAAAATAAACTAAGTATATAAACCAAACAAAAATAAGGTAAATAAATAAGTTAAATAGTTTTAAATAAAAATTCTGGTGTAGAACGTTTTATTAAAACTTGAATAAAATTCCCGGTAGATCTAGGGTTAAAGGTTTAGACTGTTGCAAACTTTTGAAAATCACGACATAGCCGGACGAAGCAAAAAAGCTAGATAAAACTGTCTATCTTACTAAGAAAAGTTACTTTTCATTGCCATACATTTTTATATAAAAGAATGAATTTAAGTCTAGTAAATTTTACAGAAGTAAAGTAAATAATAGATTTTTTTTAATTTATTAAACATATATATTTTAAGGAAAAAGAAAAAACAAGAAAGTGTTAGCCGAAGAGCATGTCTACTCTTCTAATGCGGTAGAGTAACGGGGTCATTTACGTTTAGTAAGACTAAAGTATAAACCTAAAAATGCAGGTTAGATTTGAAGACATAAGTTTCAAAACACTCCTTATACAGAAAATCAACTTTTTAGAAATCGCAAAAAACATCTAACCGCGTCCTTTGGTTTCCATTGTAAACCAAGATTTTACAATGCCTAAAATGCAGTACAAAACGTTTTTTTTTTTTTTTTTCGCCGCAGATTGTAGTGTTATTCGATGCAGATTTACCAATAGAATAGATCAATAGAGAATACACGATTTTTTTTTTTTTGGGGGGGGGGGGGGGGTGCTGAAACCAAAGCGATATAAGTAAGTGTCTTATCGTAAATGGGAGAGGTAACCGCAAGATTAAAGGCGAGGTCACGTCAATCAAGGTCATACGCCCCCCAGCGGACGGGGCTGGAGGGGCTACAAGAGGATTATTAACTTCTTTCTCCTTTGTGGATGATCTATAAATTCGATATCTATGAAATAATTATGCGCACGCGCAGCCGTGATTTTATTCGTTTGTCGTCTGCAGTACTTAATTGTTGAAAGTATAGATATAATTTGATTTATTTATTCGCCATTATTTAATTTATTAATTGAAGTTAGTTATTTAAACAAAATCAATTCTTTTAAGAACTTATATTATTTCGGAAAATGCCACGTTGGCGTTCTAATTATTGCAGTTTTCAAAACAGCAAAAATAACTCTCTATCTGAGAGAACTCATTTTTTTTTCGCTTCCCAAAAGAGAAAAACAGGTTAGTTTTGTGTTTTATTATCTATATATAGAAAAGCCGTTCTCTGTGTGTATGTCCTTTATACAAATCTTTAATTTTTGACCGTTTTGCACGAAACTTGCTGTACATAGGCTTTAGAACGTGGAATAGATCCCTGTCACCTTTAAAAAATCATCAGACCAATATTTATCCCTTTTTTCTATCATCTTTCATAATTTAACATTATAGAAATATCTCATTTTAAATTTTCAAATTCATTAGCTTCTTTCCTGTTGCCACACGTCTAAAAAACTGCTCAATAATTTTTAAAAAAAAATGATAACTCGAGTACTTTGTTTTATTAGCCAATAAAAATTCAGACTCGACTGCTATATTTGTACATTTTTGAAATCGACGTCATTCTAATCAGAAAATGCACATTTTTATATATATTTATGTAAAAACTTTAACTAAGCATGTTTTAAAATGACCTTAGAAGTACTTTAGTTGAATGTTAAAAAATCTATTTTAATGAAGTCGTTTCAATATCAAGAATCAAATAAGGAAAATGATAATAGTAAAAAAAAAAAAAAAAAAAAAAAAAAAAAATGTTTGCTAGATATGACGTCAATGTCATCAATATAATTTCAAACTGGCTCTAAAAACTGGATTATACAATTTATTCCCTATTTCTTTGTAATCTTTAATTATATCATTTAGATAAATGTTTTAATACCTGAAATGCAATGATAACATTCTACGAATTGTATCGAATACGGTTATATAAAATACGATTTTTGTACGATTTATATTAAATAGAAATTATAGCTAATATTTTTTAGGGTAAGCATTTTTTCTTTTTTAAACAAAATTTCATGACTGACAGACTTTTTTGTTAGACGTTGAAATAATGGGATGCATGATTTTTAGAGATCAAATTGCAGTAAAAGCGTAATTTATGGTACGGTTAGGTTGTTGCCACCAACAGTATGGTGCTAGGCGTTACTCATAGATATGTCTTTTCTTCATAATATTGCATTAATAGCAAACGGATATATCTTTCTGAATTGGGTTACAGGTATATTTAAAAATATATCCGTGATCGAAAATTAATTTAAAATGGATAAACAATCCGTAAATTGAGATAAGCCTTTCAAAAAAAAAAATAAAATACTGAAAGTACTTTTTGTATTCTATTAGATTTTGGAATAATCAAATGTGCGATGTTTAAAGGTCAAACTGCAGTAAAAGTTAAATTTATGGTTGGGTTAGGTTATTGCCACCAACAATATGATGCTAGAGTTACTCATAGTTCATCAATGTCTTTACTTTATAATATTGCATTAAGAGCAAACAGGTATATCTTTCGTAATTGGGCTGCATGTAGGGATGAGATTTCCACGTTTTACACACCGGTATATTCTTAAAGAAAATGTTGTTCTGTTAAATCAAGAGAGTGTCCCGATTAAATGAAGTATCATTTACTCTAACAAAATACTGGTGTGAAAAAATGCGGAAATCTTATCCGTGGCTGCATGCAAATCAAAAATATCCATGATTGAAAATTACTTTAAAATCCATTCACATGAAAAAATTGAGATACAATTTTCAAATAAATTTCATTTGACAGAAGCTTTTTCTATTCGACAGTGTGAAAAACGAAATTGTATGATGATCATAAGTTTAAAAAAATGTTAGTAAAAGCAAAATTTATGGGTTAGGTCATTGCCATCATCAGTATAATGTCACAATTGGCATCGTGTTTGTAGTTTATATATATATATATATTCTGAAGATGACTCAATGAAAGAGTCGAAACATGTAAATTTTTAATATTTTAAATGTTTTTTATTATTTAAATGACGCTTTTTAAGCAAATAATTGTACTTTAATATATGTTATGACATTTGTTTCGAATATACATTATTATGGTATAGTTAATAGTAGACGCAATTAAAACTATTTTACTTATATTTCTTATCGGTCTTTTAACGATTCGTGGACGGTAATGCACCAATCTCAGTTATTGTCACTGCCGTATTATTTCATTTTAATGTATTTTACCCGGGTGGACCATTATTATTGACACGAGCGAAGCCGGGTAGATCTGCTAGTAATTTATAAAAAAGTTAAAATATTATTTAATATATATTATTAAATGTCAGTGATTTTAATACGTTCTATTTGAATTATGTTTTTGTAATGCAATGAACAAGGACATATAAAAATTAGTTAATGTATGTTAAGATAGAATTTTACAGCAGCGTTTTTAATTCAATTCCGGGTAAGATAAAGCTATAAAAATTACATAAACATGTGTATTTCCAATGAGAATTAAACGTTTTATTACGCTTAGAGTTTAAGTACAAATTATTTAATTAATTTTAAGGCATATTTTTTATTTACCGGGCGCAGGCGATAAATTGCCAAATATTCTCTTGATCGAATTGTATTTATAATATTTAAAATAGAAGCATTTCATTCATTCCATTTTAAACTCATTTAATTTTACATTAGGATCCACTTTAATTTAAAATGCAAGCAGTAATTCTTGTACTATTAAACCAGCAATAATTGATTATTTATAGTTTTAAATATTTTGAGAATTTTAGACAACAGCTTTTAAAAAAAAAACCTAAAATCGACAAATTACTTTTTTTTTAAAAAATCTAGAAATATGTCGGTCATTCTGTCATATCCGGGGAAAATAGTTTTCATGGGATACCAGCACTTCGCACAGGTGAATAACATTGAAGAATGCATACAAATTACAGAAGAAACTTCAAAAACTGGAATAAAATATACAATATTTACAAATAGTACGTGGTATGCTCAATTAAACATTTATTATCTTACACCGGTTCTTCGCAGGGGTAAAATGGGTAACTTTCCGCAATCGGGCCGACAGCCATGATTGGCGTCAAATGAGACATCAGTATACAATTGTAACTGTATAAAAGTTAAATAATGGTTAGAAAATGAAAGTAACTTTTATCGAAATAACCCAATTGCGGAACATCCTCCAAATTTGAAAAAAGGCTTATTAAACACACAACAATTGCCAATAACTGAAAACTATAGACTAGTAATAAGCTCGACGTAGCAGTTATTGGTCGGTAGCCAATAATTTCAAATTTCCCTTTTAATTTTGTCCGGTTTCAATTTTGGAATTTTTTTTTTTTTTTTCAATCTGGCTTCCGCAAAAGAGTCGGAATAAGTAGTAGAAAAAAAGGGCTGCGACGTATTAAAATCACTGACATTTAATAATATATATTAAATAATATTTTAACTTTTTTATAAAAAATTATAGGGCTGAAAATCACGTTTAAGATGCTTAAAGGTTTTAAATATTCCTCTTTTGCAATTTCCCAACCATAAGGTATATTTTAGAAATCGTAGTTTGTTACATTACTTCAGTGGTGGAAAATTGGCGCAGAGGAGGAGCCTATTCACACCACTAAATTTTAGTAGAATTTTTCGTTTTATCTAATGACAGTTTTTATTAAGATGAAGAATACCATAAAATATTAGTGGTGTCAATAGGCTCCTCCTCTGCGCCAATTTTCCACCACTGTTACTTACTCAATTGTTGTACTTGTATATACAGTTGTAACAACCATACAGAATGTTTAAGGATTTATCAGCTGCGTTTAGATAACGTAAAATTAATTTGCTAATTTATAATCAAGTTGTAAAAATACTAAAATGTTGTATTGTTACTAGAAACACATCCATGTACATAATTTTTATTTTTCTAGCATATCTGGGAGGGAAAAATCGATTAAATTTTTTTATCTTTTCATATATATGAACGGGGTTAGATTAAATAAACAGTGTAAAAAAATACTTTTATGTTAGCCGGCCGCAGTTCATAAACCGTCAAATATTTTCCCCATCACCAGCGTTTATGTTGCATTCATTTCATTCAAGATATAAAATCATCATTTAAAAAATATACTCGTCATTTGAAAAACATAACTTTATTTAAAATATATACATACTGGTATATGACATTAATTTAAAAACATGCTTTTCGCTCATTATATTTAAAATACATTTTTTTTCTAATAAATAATAACATAAACCCAAGGTGGGCAAGTTTCTTCCAACGTGGAAAAAAAACCTGGAAAAAACCATGGAATTAAAAGTTAGGCCTATAACTTTTATTAACAAAAATGGTTTTCTTTTAGCCTGAATAGCTTGCATAAAATTCAGGTCTATTTGAAGATATTTACAGTTTAAGAGGTATAGGCAGAAAAGCAGGTAAAGCCATTTTAGAGAATACCTGTTAAAATTTTAATCGTGAATTTCAAATATTTACTCACTCATGGAAGATTAACCTTGTTTATCAGATTTATCGCAAAATATTTTTGTTACAGCCTGTTTTGATAAAAATATATGTATTTTAAAAATAGTTGCAATGTCAATTTAGTTTCGGGGCAAAAGGCAATACTGTTTACGTAGCATTAGTGCTTTTTCTCACGAAATTAAAATGACATTGCGATTTTTTTTTTAAATACACATATTTTCATCAAAACAAACTGTAACAAAAATATTTTACAATAAATCTGGTAAACAAGGTTCACCTTCCATGAGTGAGTAAAAATTTGAAATTCATGATTAAAATTTTAACAGGTATTCTCTAAAATAGCTTTGTCTGCTTTTCCGCCTATAACTCTTAACCCTCCGTCTACCAGACGGGTCCATTGGACCCGACAGGTACATACAAAATATTCATTCAAACCAGAAATTTCTTTAAAATAAACTAAGTATATAAACCAGACAAAAATAAGGTAAATAAATAAGTTAAATAGTTTTAAATAAAAATTCTGGTGTAGAACGTTTTATTAAAACTTGAATAAAATTCCCGGTAGATCTAGGGTTAAATTGTAAATATCTTCCATGGAACTATTAATAAAGAGGAACTGACATATCCTTAAAATAGTGAAGCTTCAACTGTAACCGCTATCAAAGGGGTGTTTTATCGACGGTGGAAGCTCCCACCAGTAGGTTTATATAGATATTTTAAACTTATTTAAACGCCTTATTTTTACAAAATTTCAGTCATAAATACTGATAGAAAAAAATTTTCATTTTTACTGGTAGGAGTTTTCTTTGGTGGTAGTTAGGCCCTGAGTTTCCGCCATATTGTGACAACCATGTATACAAACTGACAGTTTTATAAGGCATACTGACACCGGTAAAAACAAATAGAAATTTTTATGACATTTTTAAAAAAAAATTCCATGAATAAGACGCTTCTTTAAGACGAAATCTTCTATTCAATTTTACTGGTGGGATGCTTGACCTATCGGTAGTCAGAAACTGAAGAACCGATTTTAAAAAAGCAGCCGCCATATTGTGACAACCTCCTCAGTTACTTCACTCGCAACGGATAGACAATACACTATATGTCTCCTCCTTTTTATTCATAGCTCCATTATATCTTCAAATAGACCTGCGCACGAGATGCGTAGATGGTAGATATTCTGTCACTTATGACGTCATACAAAAAACCCGCGTATTTGCGTTATTCACTCCATCCACAAGATGGCGAAGTTGTGTCAGTTTACGGCAGATTCCAGTAATAACTTTGTACGCTTATTTATAGCGCTTTGGTTTGACACTCATATCCTGTTATCTATTGCAACATTTCTTTCTATGGAAACTGGTGGCGATGAAATTTTTCGTAAGTAAGTAAAAGCAGCGTGAAAATATCACATTGTACACTCCTTTAATTGCATTTAATTTATATATATATATGTGTGTGTGTGTGTGTGTGTGTGTGTGTGTATATCAATGTATGACAATGGAGGATTTTATCCTTCCCGCCGTGTCTGCTTGATATTTAGACCATTCCCAATGCTCGCTAACTTCCGTCCTAGCCAACTTCCGTGCTGAACTTATCTACGCACCAATATTAGCCGATTTTAAAACATCGATCGAAAGTAAATGCGCGCTCTGCAACTTGTTTAGGCCTTTCAACTAATCTGCATTGCTTAATTAATTTAAATAAAATTAAATAAACCATACTTTACCAATTTTTGGTACTGATAAATTTTCAATTTCAGCAAAAACTTTTTCTAATAAAATGAAAAGGCATTCGATTTATACATTCAAAACGTGAAACTCCATACCAACTCCTTTATAAAAACTGCAGCCTCTTAACCCTTTCAGGGGCGAAGCATTTTCGAGGCTAAAGTGTTAAAATAAATGAATGGCACCGGGATATACCAGCAAATTTAATTGGAAATAAGAAAAAAAGCTATATTTCAGTTTCATAATAAAAGGAAAATATTTTACCATTATTCTGGTGCCATTGTAGCGTTTGGGAATTAAACATAAGTGGTTTCATAAACATATCACAGCTCCTGAAAGGGTTAAAAAGGATTATGGCATGAAAAGCCTTTTAACCCTTTATTCTTCGACGGGACTTTTAAGTCCCATGAAAGAAAATGCAATATAAAATTTAATAATTCGTCTACAAATAAAAGTATATGGTACTTTTCATATACAATTCTTTCCTGGATCACATTCAGTAAATACAGCGAAACAGTCGAAGGTAAATATTTTTCAATTCCTACTATTAGTTCACACTCACCCTCAGTGGCGTGGCGTGAAAATTTTCGGTGGTCATCGCAATTATTTAAGTTTGTGGTGAAAAATTATTAACTCTAAAATTCAGTGGTTGAATGTTCAAAAAAGAAACTTTAAATCTTACCTTCACTTATACATGAACTCCAAATGTTCTGCTAAAACTGGATCGTAGAGTTTTAAAAGCTTATTAAGAGTTTTAAAATATTGCTTGGTCATCGCCGCATCCAGCGATGACCGGACGCCACGCCACTGCTCTCCCTATATATATCGTGTCAATTTTTTAATCGTTAATAAAATACTTATTATTCCTCCACTCAAGTTCAAATACATTTTTTTTAACTTGTAGTGGATGACACTTGATGTTAATACAGTTTTATCAAATATTAATTCATTAATTAAATTTTAATTAATTAATTTTAGTTTTACATGGGAGAAAAAATGGCGGCTGTTGGTTATTGAACAGCATTTAATTCATCTTCATATCTATAAGGGGAATTACCATAGGGGGAACCCTGTTCTCTCGCCAAATACTGCCAAGTTTATCGCCAACTTGGCGATATATCGCCACATTTGGCGAACAAAAGGAGTCGGCAAAAATGACGCCAACTTGGCGATATCTCTAATATTTCACCAAATTAACATAGACTTCCATTGTAAACCAATAGGGTTCGTTGCTTATAGAAAATCAAGAAATTGAGATATTTTAATGCAACAAAAACTAATATTAGCTATAAAGGGAGTATATTAAATTTTTCTTTGAAGACTTAAGTAGGAATTGACTCTTTTTTTAATGTATATTACTTGTTTTAATGTCGCTATTTCGTCAACCATTTCTATGGATTTAACTTTTCTCCTATTACAAAATTTTTTACGAAAAATTTGCAGCTACAAAACACTTCTCAGTTCCAGATATGATCACATTTATTTAAATTGTTCTTGTAAGAACAGTGAGGTTTCCATAACAGTCTTTTTTGTGAATTAATCTAATTATTCTTGTGAATATTGTATTTAAAATTAAATTTTAAAAATCAAAAAACCCGACCGCGTAAAAAGCAAACTAATTAATTATTATAAGAAAAACTTGGCCTTACGCTGTCAAAATTTAATAATTAAAAACTGTTATGATACTCATCAGCGTACATATAAATAAAAACTATATTAAAAACACATTACAAATTAATCCCAACGTTTCATGCTCTTTCTAATGAGCCATCATCAGGTAAGAGAGTTCTTGATATCCACGAAGCAATGTTCCAAACAGCACAGTCACTTTCACAACATCAAAACTCAAAACATTTCGGTAACTAATCATTAAACATCAAAAATCAATACTGCATCGGATATGGCGCCATCTGTTGGTATGCTAAAAATCAGAAACTAGCAAAATCCAAAATAAATATTACGAATGTACTTCTTTTAAAATATTCAACCATATATTAGAAATCTGAAACGAAATATTGTCATTGCATACTCCGTTTTTTCTCAGATTAATTTCTATGGATTCACGTACAAGGGCTTTGTGGGTTGGAATATTTAGAGATAATTTTTACATTGTCAAAATAAACTGCCTTGATACTGCCTTTAAATGCTAATCTAGAAATAGTAATATCTGCTGATCAGGAGCCTCAACGTCATCTTTGCAAGTCATTGTTTTTTAACACTCATTGCGTAATATTAAACTTCCTACAAATCTCTTTTTAAAGTTTTCAAATTACATAAATATTTATAAGCATATAAGATACTTCGTAAAGTTTCAGAAATTAAAAGTGTTAAACAAGTGGTTATACATTGATGTTTTGACATTCTGATGAGCTACTTATTCTGGTAACTTTTTAAATCAAAAATTGCATTTTTTCAGGGGGGCTCTGCCCCTCTGAACCCCCCATAGTCTATTTAAATTTACATTCGTAATTTTTTATTGATTGTGCGGATGGTTATAGTATATCTTAGATTTTTTTTTTACGCTGTGATTTATAAGGATAAGCATAAGTTTTTTTTATAAATTAATAAAATTTAAATTTAAAATAAAATATTCATGTTAACCGTACACAGACAATAAATCTTGAAGTGACGCCAAAAATGTAACCCTAAAATCCGCTACATTCGGCAGAACACAACGACGTGCTTAAAAAACAGAATAATATTTTTAGTAATACAGTTTTTAATTCATAACACAATGAAATGCTACCTTAGAATGCTTATTGCTTAAATATAAGCAGATCATTTTCATTTTACAGAAAAAATGCACGGATGAAGTCAAAGAATTCGGTCCCTTCCCTGTTCCACGTGCTTGTTTTGTTTGGGAAATCTGAGCGATAACGCAGATCGTATTGCAAACTGTTTTTACGGCATACTGCATCTCCATCTATCGCTTTCCTCCGTGAATAATAGTTAATTTTACTTTACCCAAGATATTTTTATTCCAGCATCTTTGTTTTCGATAAATGACGTCTAATTCACCTGCTATGCGTAATTACTCAAAACTTTTCATCTTGTTATATTAAGAAATACTCGAGAGTTTTCTTTTTATTCCCAGTATGCCGCCATATTAATTTTTCTATTCTTAATTTTATTTTTATTTTCCTGTTTCACCACAAAACATTTCAATTGAAAATTGTTTAAAAGAAAATATTATTCCGGGTTTTGATTTTCTTGGAAACAATTAAAGAAATATTGATAAATGTTATGGAAAAATGTTACGCTATTCTCTATGAAAACAATGAACTTTTGTATTTTTAAGCAAAATATTTGAATAAAATAAATAAAATAAATGAAATATTGCCTATTTTCATTTCTGGTCTAAAATCCATCTATATGCAAAGATACAAATGCATTAATTCATCCGTTTTGACGTTGGCTTTACTCAAACATTATACACGCAATTATATTAATATTATTAGGACCCAATACGTTGCTAGGCAACAGATGAAAGAAAAGGAAAAAAATGAAATATGCATTATGTCAAATTGATAAAACAAATTCCTTTATATTATTGCAAAACATGCATAAAATTCCCCCCAATATTATAAATCTAATTAAAAAAATCTCGCAAATATATTGACAAAATTTCAAACTAATTGGAATAATTTAAAAATCTTATTTAAAATTTTCAGCATCAAAAATATACCATTTAAATCCATTTTTCATATGAGCCATTTCTTTCAACAAATGAAAATCTGAAAATCGTCTGACTTGCCATAGTAAAGCATTATAGAGCAAAATAAAATGTTCCATATTTCCCGAACGAATGAACCAAATTTAACCAAAAACTATACAGCTAAGTCCGGGTACCTCATCAACATGCCCAGTGAATTTCAAGCCGATCGGATACTTTTTGCGGCAGTTATCGCGGAACAGACAGACAGACTAACAGACAGACTAACAGACTGACTAACAGACTGACTAACAGACAGACTAACAGTCAGACTAACAGAAACCAAAAGTTTTGTGTCTCCACAGTAAGCCTTCACTGACGTTTCGGCAATAAAGCTGTAGATAGTGTATTGAATTTTAAATCTCTTTTATGTTCTTTAATTCTTTGAAACAGGCATCGTTTTGTCATTCCAATATATGAAGTTAATAGACCAGTATTGAGTTGAATAGGGATTTCGTAAACACCAGGATGGAATAAAATTGGTAGAGGATCTTGCTTTCTGGTAATAGCTGCAAACAGATTTTTTGAGGGGGGGGGGCAACAAGAAGAATTCTGAATCTATTAAAAATTCTCCTAAATCTTTCAAACATTACTGGAATATAAGAAATTTTTCTATAAATAGGACGAGTTAACTGAGAGCTTTGGGGATAACTATTGGACCTCTCGGTTAATTTATGGATAACATGTGGGTTATATTCATGATCCATTCCAATCTTGACAATATGGTTCAGTTTATCTTCCAAAAATTCATCCGAACAAACAATATGTGCCCTCTTAATAAAAGATTTAAACGCTGACATTTTATAACCCCATGGGGTTGAAGCAGTAACAGGAATAATGCTATCTATTTTCATTGATTTTCTCAAAACTTTTCTTTTAAGCGTAGTACCAGATTTTATAACTAAGACATCTAAATATGCGAGGGTGTTATTGACTTCATTTTCTATGGTGAATTTAATATTCTCGTCGAGTTGATTGAATTCCTCGAAAAATTCCACTAAAGCTGGCTTTCCCTCTTCCCAAACTACAAAAACATCTTCCATGAACCTTAACCATAATTTGGGTTAACCATAATTGGGTTTATGTTTGAAAGTGTTGAAAATAAAATCTTCCAAGGGTCTAAGCTTAAATTCAGCAAAAATACTTGAAATAGGTGACCCCATCGGTGCACCCTTATCTTGCTTATAATAATCACCGTTAAAATAAAATACATTACTCTGGTTAATTAAATTTAAACCTATAAGGTTTCTGCATTGGCTAGTTGTTCTTGTCAGACTTATAAGCTTTATTTTGAATTAGCCAGTGTCACTGAACCAGTTCATTTCAATAAGTTATTGTATTCTATAGAAGGACTCATTTTTAAACAAAAGAACTTAATTACAGAACGTCATAAGAGGAAACTCAACTTTTTGTTAAAGCTTTCAGAAATTGTTCACCCCCCTCAAATCAAACCTGTTCAGTTCGTAAGCATTTCAAATAGAACTTTTTCAAAAGAGAAAGAGGAAGAGATATCTCTAGGTAGCAAATATAACTTTCAAGGTTCCATTAATACAAAGGACATCTGCACAGAATTAGAGGCCGTTATTCAAGGTATTCCTACTAGTGAACAGAACATTGTGAGATTAAAGGTATGTAACTTACGCAAAAATTATTTAAAAGAAACAAAGTAACGCCCATAAAAAACAGCTTGACATTGTCTCTAGATTAAGAAGGGATAAGAATTTATGTTTTATGAAAACTGATAAATCTGGAAAACTGTCAGTAATGAATCAAGATACCTATATAAGTAAAATGAAAAAATGTATAGAACAGTTGTCCTGTCATGTCCTCAGTAAAGACCCCAACACTGGGATTTCACAGAAAAACACAAGAGCTTCTTAGAAATAGTAATTGGCCCGATGAAATGAAGAATAAAATTAAACTTAACCATAAAGGTGTTACGCCTAGGATTACAGCTAGAATAAAAGATCATAAACCACACTTTCCGTTTAGACCGATTGTCACGAGATGTCAATGTCCACTTTATTATGTTGAAAAAGCTTATGCTAGTTTCCTAAAAATGATTATCCCGTCTTCAAAATATTCTATTTCTTCTACTGAAGAATTTATCGACAGGATTGCAGAGGTAGAGATTAACGATAATACTATTCTAGCTAGTTTTGATATTGCAGTGGTGGAAAATTGGCGCAGAGGAGGAGCCTATTGACACCACTAATATTTTATGGTATTCTTCATCTTAATAAAAACTGTCATTACATAAGATGAAAAATTCTGCTAAAATTTAGTGGTGTCAATAGGCTCCTCCTCTGCGCCAATTTTCCACCACTGTATTGTCTCGCTATTCCACTCCATAAATATTTCCGAAGTTATGAATACTATTAACCAGTCTATAGATAAATTAAATAACCTGAGTCACGAAATTAAAACCTCATTAGTAGCAGGTTTAAATTTAATTAACCAGAGTAATGTATTCTATTTTAACGGTAATTATTATAAGCAAGATAAGGGTGCACCAATGGGGTCACCTGTTTCCAGTATTTTTGCTGAATTTAAGCTTAGGCCCTTGGCAGATTTTATTTTCAACACTTTCAAACATACACCCAAATTATGGTTAAAATACGTGGACGATGTTTTTGTAGTTTGGGAAGAGGGAAAGCCAGCTTTAGTGGAATTTTTTGAGGAATTGAATCAACTCAATGACAATATTAAATTCACCATAGAAAATGAAGTCAATAAAACCCTCCGATATCTAGATGTCTTAGTTATAAAATCTGGTACTACGCTTAAAAGAAAAGTTTTCAGAAAATCAATGAAAATAGCATTATTCCTGTTACTGCTTCAACCCCATGGGGTTATAAAATGTCTGCGTTTAAATCTTTTATTAAGAGGGCACATGTTGTTTGTTCGGATGAATTTTTGGAAGATGAACTGAACCATATTGTCAAGATTGGAATGGATCATGGATATAACCCACATGTTATCCATAAATTAACCGAGAAGTTCAATAGTTATCCCCAAAGCTCTCATTTAACTCGTCCTATTTATAGAAAAATTTCTTATATTTCAATAATTTTTGAAAGATTAAGGAGAATTTTTAATCGATTCAGAATTCTTCTTGTTGCCTCCCCCTCAAAAAATCTGTTTGCAGCTATTACCAGAAAACAAGATCCTCTACCAATTTTATTCCATCCTGGTGTTTACGAAATCCCTATTCAACTCAATACTGGTATATGAACTTCATATATTGGAATGACAAAACGATGCCTATTTGAAAGAATTAAAGAACATAAAACAGATTTAAAATTCAATAGACAATCGACAGCTTTATCTAGATTAGCATTTAAAGGCAGTGCCAAGACAGTTCATTTTGACAATGCAAAAATTATCTCTAAATATTCCAACCCACTTAAAGTCCTTATACGTGAATCCATAGAAATTAGTCTGAGAAAAAACGGAGTATGCAATGACAATATTTCGTTTCAGATTTCTAATGTTTGGTTGAATATTTTAAAAGAAGTACTTTCGTAATGTTTAATTAGGATTTTCCTAGTTTCTCATTATAGTGTATTAGCCTACCAACAGATGGCGCCATATCCGATGCAGTATTGATTTTGGATGTTTAATGATCAGTTACCGAAATGTTTTCAGTTTTGATGTTGTAAAAGTGACTGTGCTGTTTGGAACTTTGCTTCGTGGAGGTCAAGAACTCTCTCCCCTGATGATGGCACGTTAGAAAGAGCATGAAACGTTAGGATTAATTTGTAATGTGTTTTAAATATAGTTTTTATTTCTATGTACGCTGATGAGTATCATAAGAGTTTTTAATTATTAATTAATTATTTCTCATCAATGTGAAACTATTTTTTTTTAATATTACATAACTATTTTTTTATTTACTTGTACTGATGACATTTAAGTTGCGTTTAATTGTTAGTTCCTATCTATAAACACAGTTTTGATGAGGCCTATAGATGTCTAGCGTGGTTAGAGTTGCAGTAAAGCTAGAGATCCTAGCTAAACAACTTCCAGGTTGTGTAATATTTAAACGGAGCTTCTGACTGTAAAATAGTCAATGAAACATCGTCTTCATTTTGAAAGACCTATCCAATAATATGCCACTCAATAGGGTGCGTAGAAAAATTTTTCGTCTCTACCGCCATTTTGTATTTTAAGGCCGCCGTTTTACATTTATAAAAACAAAACCTATCCTATAACCATCGGACGATTAAGAAGAATTGATAGAGACCTCATTCATTAAAATCCATGCAGCCGTTGGGATTGTTCGACGGTATAAAGAAATCCACATACCCAGATAAGCGTGAAACACACAACCCTTCTTTTCAGCCGGGTAAAAAACTACCGATTTATTAAGGGAGTCCGGGACACATTTTAAAATCATTTTTATTTATTGAGTTAAAATTCTGATTTTTTTTTTTTTTTTTTTTTTTTTTTTTTTTTTTTTGTGATGGATAACCTTATCATTTGTAAACAATCACATAATAAAACTTCTCATAATTAAAAAAAAAAATTAAATTTAAAATTTATTAAAAAAGTGGGGTACATTAAAATCGTTATAACTCGGAATATTAGTTATAGAATTTCAATTTTCTTTTCATTTAAATAAACAGAAATATATAAGTTTTAATTTTGACTCAGCATTTTTAAAAATATTAATTTATAAAAAAATTAAAAATATTTAACGAAAAATTTTAAATAAAAGGTTTTTAAAAAACTTTTATTTAAAAAATCATATTTTCAAAAGTAAATATTTTTTTCAAATATGCTAAATCAAAATTAAAGTAAAACAATTGAAAAATATATGTTCCAAGTTTGAACTCGTTATCTTTAACGGTTCTCGAGTTATAAGAATTTAGATACGAGAAATGGTGAAAAAACCGATCATGAAGAAAAACTCATTTTTACAAAAAGTCGTTTCCATGACAACCATTGCTTGAAAGCTATATTTTGAAAACAACCCAAAACTGAAAAAATAATATTTTTTGTTCTAATTCAGATAGAAACATGATTTAAATGTCATTTTAAGCGGAAAAAAACTGAGAAATTTTTAATGAAATAATATATTTTTGCAAAATTTGAAGATTTTTGTGTCCCGGACCTTCTTAAATCAGTTTTATTTAAAAATCTATCTAAAAATCCAATTGTTATTAGATAATTTGTTTTGGACATCTTCAGACATTAACGAAGATAATTATTGAAGCTTAGCAAATTTCTGATTTATAATTCGGGACATAATGGGTTACATTGATTTATTAGCGTTCCATATTACTATGAAACAGTTTTTTAAATGTTGTGCTGTCTAGATAAATTTTATATTTGAGTGCCTCTGAAAATAAGGAAATATTTACACCAAAGAGAAAATAAAAAGTCCTTTCGGCATGTGCCGGGAGGAAAAGATAGTTTTCATATTCCTTGTTTTTTTTGTTTTTATTTTATAGCTTATTTTACTCAAACACAAGAAATTAGTGGAACTCGATTAGATGATTCAATAAAAATTCCTTATTTCTTGGTTTTAAAATTTTGCAAATTTTACTCAAATTGTAAGAAGCTAAAATGCGACGAGCCCGATAAAAGAATATTCGTCAATACTAAATTTGAATGGGAATTGCGTCAAATTAATACGCTACAGCCAAATTGGCATTATTTACAGTTGATTAGTTTTGGTCGCCAAACTTGACGAGAATTTGAAGCTAACGTTCTCTTACACTCATAAATTAATACCTGATTTTCTTTAATTGTTGTTTTGTTTCAAAATACCAACCAGCCTAGAATTTAAAACTGCTACATCTGAACCATTTTTTAAGTTAGAGACGCAACAAAAAATACTCCGGAATCCTTCTATCAAGGCCTAAGACTTAAACATAAAATAAATTTGGATTTCTAAATTTCTCGTGTATTTCTTTTTAGTTTTAAATATTTCAATGGCAGCCATTTTGAAACAAGGTGGCAGATGAAGTCGGCCAACAAACTCGGTTGAGACATTTGTTTGTACTATACACACGATAAATCTCATCCAAACCGGTTTATAAATACGAGAGTTATCGCATGGCTAAACTATATATATATATATATATATATATATTACAAAATTAAAATTTTTGCGCCAAGTTTAAAGTATTTTATGTAAATTTTCCTTTTTCAGTAATATTCCGTATATTATACAGGCTTATTAAATTAAAAACCTAGTCTATTAGCCCCTATAAGATCTTAATTCATATACTAATATTTATTCCAAATTGCCTAAATCAAAAATGGCTCTATCTATTCATCTTTCTTTAATAAAACTTTTATTATTTAAATTCCTATTAAATTCCGCTGCTAAATCCCGGTATATCATATTCCCCTTAAATCTTTATTTAACTGCTAAAATATTATTCCGTCTTAAAGAAAAAAACCCTACTTATTTCAATTTATTCTTTTATTTGAAATATCCAGGTGTAATTCAAATATTTCAAAGATTAAAACTTTTGCAGACATAAATTCATTTCTTTTATCGTATGAAGAGGGAAAAAAGGGTTATTTTTACATAATCTCGACTACAGATTTTAACATTTGTTTATGCTTTAGACATCTGGGGCCAGGATTTAAGATTATTCTAGAACAATCTTTTGAGGGGAGTATAAATACGGATGGCGGGAACCAGAGAAGAGCTTTTTTATCTTTTCGCTTTTTAGTTTTTTAGCATGTAGAGTTGAACGCGATGTCATGTCATGTAGAAGTGTAAAGAGAGAGAGAAGGGTAGCGGATTGCAGTCGTGGCAGACTGGATATACAATGTGACTGCTCGATGGAGATAGTAATAAAGTGGAAGAATACTGTTTTATATGTGAGTAGAATGAGGAAGAAACGGTACTGTAATGGGTACGGAGATGTCAGTTGTTTACGGATTTATGTATAGAACGCAGTCAAGAGATGGAATGCTTTTAAAACTAATTGTGTGAAGAGAATAGACTTTATTCTTTTTACCATTGAAGGAATGAGCATCTTCTCTAGATTCAATCGTGAGTGTGGAAATAAAGTGAATAGTGTTTCAAGCGACTGCCTTGTGTGAATTCTTCATTTTTCTTTATTATCTTAAACCAATCGGCTGTCGCCTGTGCTGTTTACGAATGGAAACCCTCATTATTTTCGACAATATCAACTACTTGCCGTCAAAACGTCACAGGGAAAAGAAAAAGTCGACAGGATTTTGAAGTGATGGCAATAACAGCGATGATGTCTCCAAATTACAAATAAGTAGAAGTACTGATGCACGATAGTTTATGATATTTACTAAAGATCATTGCCGGAAATTAAAAAATCTACATCGCCAATGTGAATGGCAAAGTATAGTGCTGGTGATTGTGAGACAAGATGACTGGAGTGAGTTCTTTTCACAATATTTTTGCTCTTCTTATGTTATTATTTGTGCTATTGTTAGTTATTTATTGAGATTTATTTATTATTAAGTATACGAATTATTTATTTATGAGATTTATTTATTATTTCGTGAAGAGTATTTATTTATTTATTTATTTATTTATTGTAAAGTTTATTATGAAGTCATGAGAATTATTTATTTATTTATTACTAAAGTCTGAAATAGTACTTAATCTATTATGAAAAAAAGAACTCTATTAATTTAAATGTTGTTAAGATCAGGATGTATTAAAGAGAATAGAAGTGCTTCTTTTATTTTAGTGAATACTGATATAATGGCTGAACCAAAATTAGTCAATTTTGATCCTAGTACTGGAATGGAAATCCAGGCTTGGTTGAATTATTATGATGATATGAGTACTAGGGAAAATAAAGATTTAGAGTGGAAATTTAAATCTATTCCAGAGTATTTACAGGGTGAAGCACTAAAAGTCTATATCAATGACTGTATTAATTTTACTAGTTATGAACAGATTTCAAAAATCTTGATAGAAAAATTCATTGAACTATATGTTGCAAATTTTTCTGATTTCTCAACTCTAAAATTAGATAAATTAGATAATTTAGAAAATTATTTTCACAAAAAAGTAGGAATTGGGAGGAAACTCCATCTTTGTGAGACTCTTCTAATACAAGGGTTGACAGATGGATTAAAACCAGAGTATAGAAATAATTTTAATGTAAACCCTCCAAATAGTACCACTGAATAGTACCGGCTTGTTAAACAATTTGTTGAAGTTTCCACTCCTCAAATTTCAAGCCAAACAGTAAATCAACAATCAGTTCAACAATTTCAACCACCTAGGCCTTGGACTTAACCAAGTAGACCTAATTTTCAGCCAAATAGGCCCAATAATGCACCTAGAAATTGGATTCCACTAAGACAGTATCAAAATCAGGGGTCTAGAAATTTTTAAAATAATTACTTTCAGAAACCATATCCTTCTAGACCATGTAGAATATGTACAAATAAAGGTGTAAATAATGCATATCATTGGGAACAAGAGTGTTTATTTAGGAATGATGCAACATCCTCTGATACTCTTCCTAGTAATTCACCTCCTACTATTCCTAATATTTGACAACAAATTGTATATGGATGTACCAATAGTTATAATTTAACATGTATAGTGGACACTGGATCCACTACTGCAATATTACCCCTAAAATTTGTTAAAAAACTAAATGCTAAAATTGAAACTATACCTACAATTACTATTGGTCAGGCAAAAGGGGTGTTAAAAATAAATCAAAAATGTAAAATTTCTCTTAAAGTGGGTAAAATTACAAAATGTATTAACTTTTTAGTGTGTAATACTAATTTGGAGTATGCTATTTTGGGTTTAAGGGAATGTTCTAAATTTAATTTAACTATAGATTGTAGAAATTGTACTGTAAAACAAGGAAGGAAAATTATAAATAAGAGTATAACCATACATAATGAGAAATCTCTTCATTTTCATACCGTAGATATGAATGAAGTACAACAAGAAAATGATTTGGTAACAGTTGATTGTGATGAGAATTTGAATTTATATAATGATGATAATGTAATAACAGCTAATGAGAGTATTGAAACTTTGAATTTATGTAAGAATGATAACGAATTACCATCTAGTTGTGAAAATTATATGACTACTCAGGACTTTTTTGAGAGTAATAGAAATGATTATAATGTGCAACCTGATTATGGACAGTTCATAACTTCTCAAAAATTTCGCGATGTTAATAATTCTGATTCAGATTTAATTGGGGATTTAAATTTAATTCAAAATGATAATTTAAGGGAGATAGTTCAAAATTATAGGGATATTTTTGCAAAACATAAATATGATGTGGGTAGGATTAATATTGAGCCACAACGCGTTTTTCTAAAATCTGACCTACCTGTATCTTTGAGGCTCTACAGAACTTCCCCCTTAGAAGAAAAAGAAATAAAAAGTCAAATCCAATCTTTATTAGCTGCTGGACTCATAAAAGAAAGTAATAGCCCATATCCTGCCCCTATCACTTCAGCTATGAAAAAAGAACAAGGCAAAAAGACCCGATTATGTATAGACTATAGGAGATTAAATTCAATAATTAAAAATGATGCAGAACCCTTGCCCCGTATCGATGAAATTTTAGATAAATTGAGTAGTGCTCAGTACTTTTCAACTTTAGACTTAGCCTCTGGCTACTGGCACATACCAATACATCCAGCTGATACCGAAGAATTAGCTTTTGTTAGCAACTTTGGCCTCTTCGAATGGCTAGTTCTTCCGTTCGGTATAAAAATAGGCCCCCCAATATTCAACAGAACTATTAGAAGGATCCTTAACAAATATAAAATAGATTTCGCGTGTCACTATTTTGATGATATTATAATTTTCTCCTCATCTCTAGAAGAACACTTAAATCACTTAACTCAAATCTTTGAAATCTGTAAATTAGAAAATATTAAACTTAAACTTTCTAAATGTAAATTAAGCCAAAATAAAATTAATTTCTTAGGCTACGAAGTCACTAATGGGACTTTAACTCCAGCTAATGCAAATATTGAGACCATTAAAAAATTAATACCCCCCTCTAATGTTAAAGAATTACAACGATTTTTAGGTTCTATTAATGTATACCATAAATTCATAGACAAATATGCTGAAATTAGATACGCCCTTAATAAATTACTTAGAAAAAACACAATATGGGAATGGAACTCAGAATGTCTGGACTCTTTTGAAAAACTAAAAAATGCCTTAATTGCAAAACCAATCCTCAAAATTTATGACCAAAAATTGCCCCTCCGTATGTTTGTAGATACCTCTCAGGTAGCGGTGGGTGCAGTTCTAAAACAACCTGATAAAGATAATTTCTTGCATCCTATTGCTTACCATTCTAGAATTTTGAAGAGTTATCAACAAAACTATATTATAACCGAGCTAGAGTGGTTAGCATTTATAGAAACTCTTGATAAATTCTATCACTATTTCCATGGAGTCAAATTTACAAACCATACCGATCACGCATCTCTAGTATGGTTAAAGAGCGTTAAGAACTTAAGAGGTAGACTTTTTCTGTGGTCACTTAAACTTAGCATGTTTGATTATGAGATTAAGTATGAGAGTGGTTCAACAAATGTCGAAGCAGACATGTTGTCTCGAAATCCCGTTGCTTACTTCAATCAACATGTAAGTTTATTGTTGGACAGAAAAGAAATCATAGAGATGCAAAACAAGGATAATGTCTGTGATAAGAAATATAAAAAAGAAAATGGGATTATTATAATTCAGAGAAAGGGATTCAAAAAAATAGTTGTACCAATGTCATTGAAGAAAAAATTACTCCATATTGCTCATGATAATTTTGGACATTTAGGAATAAAAAAAATGCTTAACTTAATACCCCCTAACTATTATTGGCCTAATATGACTATAGACATAACACAATTTGTTAAATATTGTGACACCTCTCAAAAAAATAAAAAACAAAAACAAAAAAGATTTGGCTTGTTATAAGCTATGCCAGCCAAAGATGAACCTTTTGAATGTGTTTCTGTTGATACTGTGGGTGGATTTAACTGTTACAACTCAACAAAAAAATTCTTACACATAATAATAGATCACGCAACTACATTTGTTTGGGCTTTTCCTTCTAAACATGTTACTACTGAAGCATACACAAACTGTTTAAAGTAAATTGTTAATGTTCAAACACCTCAAAAAATACTCAGTGATAGACATAAAGCTTTTAGGTCTCCAATATTCAAAAAATTCCTCAAAAAACATCATGTTCAACATTGTTTTACATCATCACACCATCCACAGACCAATGGGAAGGTAGAGCCCGTTAATCAGACAATAGTTACCAGGCTTAAATGTAAAGTCAATTCCACTTCTTCTAAAATACCTTGGACAAGATTAATAGATCAAGTCATCCAAGAATACAATAATACCCCACATTCCATAACTAAATTCCCACCTGCCTACATATTTTATGGTCAATTACCCTATCAATCTCCTTTAAAACAAAATTATTACCCACCAGTCAGTAAAGCACTCAAAATTGCAAAAGCGCGAACTCATGAATTTCATCTTAAAAGTAAAAGACTATATGATAGAAATTTTGTTGAATCCCCCTTAAAAATACAAGATTCTGTAATTTATGAAGAATTTAAATATCCTAACACTAGAAAATTAGAACCTACTTTCTCAGGACCATATAAAATTATAAATAAACTTTCTGAAGTAACTTATGAAATAGATAAATTTAATTATGAGACAGGACTAAATTCAGTTATTGTACACGTTTCTAAATTAAGACCCTATTTTTCACCAGATGATTTCAGAATGTTTCATGAGCAACCCATAAAACAAACAAAACCACAACAAACATCACAACCACAATTACAATCACAAACTCAAACTAAAATAAAAACCATAGATTAAATTTTAATTCTTTAAATATCTTTATTACATTAGTTTTCAACATTACCAGGTATGTCCTTGGTGCGCACGGGGATATTACTTGTGTTTGGAAGTTTTTGGGATTAGGTAGACACTCTATGCAGGCATGGGATGTGTATTTGATTTTGGGAATTTTCAGATTGATGCTGAAAAATAAAAATAAATATTTTTAATTTTATATCAAGTTTATATCAAAATAAACTATATTTATTTTATTCCATTGTCTTAACCAATTGTTTACAAAAATAGTAAGAATTGATAATATTTTTTATAATTATATAAACATAGAAAATTGATAATTGTGATGGGATTTTGTAGTGATTGTGTAGCAATAGAAAATTAAGTACATAAAAAAATTATCTTTTATTCCTATTTATTTTCTTTATTTTACCATTCTAAGCTTATCAAATGCACGTCTATTCATCAAGAGTATCAGAGAGATAAATTATTGTAAGGAAATACTGGTTAAGAGTCCACTTTCTAAATATTTAGAGTTAAATTTATTTGGACTTTGGAATTATTATTATTATTATTATTTTTTTTTTTTTTTTGTAATGTTTCGACTGGCAAAAATACTTTCTTATATAAGTAAAAAAATAAGAAAATTATTTAATTGCTATGTATTATTTTTACCCTCAATCATTATTTTCCATGTCAATAAGTAAATAATCTGTGATATTTTCTTAGAATATAATATTGTTATTAAGTATTATTATTGTTATTATTCAAGTATACTGTTGAGAATTTTATTATTATGACTATCAATTGAAAATATTATATTATTTATTTATATTATTGAAAGAGTTATTATTTATTAAATAAAAAAGAACATAATTTAAAAGTGAAAAATTATGATATTTACTAGAACAAGTGAGAAGTTAAAAGATGGTGAGTCCCAATTAGAATGGGAAAAGGAGCTCAAAAAAGTAGTTGATAAACAAACGTTAAAAGGTAGTTGAATAACTACTAGGAATTTGTTTATTAAATAAAACTACTATTATGATGACAAATAGTATTTAAACATAATGTAAAGAGTTTAACAGGCAGAGTAATCAATCAAATTTAGTAAAAATATTTATTGCAGCTGAACTTTTTACTTAAGGACTGTACCACTATTTTTGCTAAATATTAAAGGACTGTTATGACCTACGAACTGATTAAGCTAATAGAACTTAAAATTCTAGTTGAAGTAAATGAAGTGTTGAATCTTAATTGATTGGAAATATGTTTGTAATAAGAGAAATGGAAATACACGAAATTTCCATAAAATAGAAGAATTTGTTGTTATTTATTGCTATAATTTTATTATATCTTATACTTTATTTCTTACTGTATTTATACTTATTCTTTATTTTATTATTGTATTTATATTTTCTCATATGCACTTACAAATGGTAAGTGATGTTGTAACCATTATTTGTATTCTGTTACAGGGGAAATGCTCCCAGCTAAATTTAAATGCTCTTAGTATTTTTTTCCCTCTTGCATTACTAAATTATACTTTTCCATCTCTTCGCTGACGTCTCTAAAATTTTCAATATTCAAAAATCAACTTCCAAATTTATTACAAGTCTGTTGTCTGAAATTGTAGTTAATTAACCACAAATTTCATACGAAGTCTTTGAGGAGGGGGGAAAATGTTACAAAATTTAAATTTTTGCGCCAAGTTTAAAGTATTTTATGTAAATTTTCCTTTTTCAGTAATATTCCGTATATTATACCGGCTTATTAAATTAAAAAACCTAGTCTATTAGCCCCTATAAGATCTTAATTCATATACTAATATTTATTCCAAATTGCCTAAATCAAAAAATGGCTCAATCTATTCATCTTTCTTTAATAAAACTTTTATTATTTAAATTCCTATTAAATTCCGATATTAAATCCCGGTATATCATATTCCCCTTAAATCTTTATTTAACTGCTAAAATATTATTCCGTCTTAAAGAAAAAAACCCTACTTATTTCAATTTATTCTTTTATTTAAAATATCCAGGTGTAATTAAAATGTTTCAAAGATCAAAACTTTCGCAGACATAAATTCATTTCTTTTATCGTCTGAAGAGGGAAAAAAGGTTATTTTTTCATAATCTCGACTACAGATTTTAACATTTGTTTATGCTTTAGACATCTGGGGCCAGGATTTAAGATTATTCTAGAACAATCTTTTGAGGGGAGTATAAATACGGATGGCGGAAACCAGAGAGGAGCTTTTTTAGCTTTTCGCTTTTCCGTTTTTTAACATGTAGAGTTGAACGCGATGTCATGTCATGTAGAAGTGTAAAGAGAGAGAGAAGGGTAGCGGATTGTAGTCGTAGCAGACTGGATATACAATGTAACTGCTCGATGGATGTAGTAATAAAGTGGAAGAATACTGTTTTTTATGTGTGTAGAATGAGGAAGAAACGGTATCGTAATGGGTACGGAGATGTTAGTTGTTTACGGATTTATGTATAGAACGCAGTCATGAGATGGAATGCTTTTAAAACTAATTGTGTGAAGAGAATAGACTTTATTCTTTTTACCATTGAAGGAATGAGCATCTTCTCTAGATTCAATCGTGAGTGTGGAAATAAAGTGAATAGTGTTTCAAGCGACTGCCTTGTGTGAATTCTTCATTTTTCTTTATTATCTTAAACCAATCGGCTGTCGCCTGCGCTGTTTACGAATGGAAACCCTCATTATTTTCGACAATACCATCTACTTCCCATCAAAACGTCACATATATAAGAGTCACATTTGAACGAATAGTGGTTTTGGGATCTGTGGGTCATGATTGGTGAAAATATACCCAAATGTTTCGGAAGTGCTTTCTTCTGAACGGCTGCAATAGGTGGCTTTTTACCTGACTGCCAAGGAGGGTTATGCGTTTCACGCGTATCTGGGTATGTGAATTTCTTTATACCTTCGAAACATACCAACGGCTGGATGGATTTTAATGAATGAGGTCTCTATCGATTCGTCTTAACCGTCCGATGGTTATAGTGTAGGTTTTGTTTTTATAAATTCAAAATGGCGGCCCTAAACTACAAAATGGCAATAAAGAAGAAACAATTTTTTTACGCACCCTATTGAGTGGCATATCATTGGATAGGTCTTTCAAAATGAAGACGATGTTTCATCGACTATTTTACAGTTGGGTCATTCCATGTCAGTTCAGGCAGGCATGTAACCCACCATCACAGATTTTGATGAAACTGCGTGTGTTTGTTCCTTTTATTAAGATATGATTCCCAGTATTTTTTTTTACTCCTTGGTCAAATAGTTTCTGAGAAAAAATTTGTCAAAATTTTGAAAACTGCCATCAGTTGGCATTCTTGACTGCTCGATTTTCAAATGTAGCATCACATAAATATGATCATATTTCAATATCTACTCTACAAATCATCTTCAAATAATTTATGCACAATATTTAGGGTACGTATTTTATGAAAAAAAATACTGTTATGCTTATATAACATTTTAAGTGTGTCTAAAAAAATGTTTAATCTTTGAAGTCGTGATTTTTTTATGAAAAATAATGCATTACCTAAAATAGCATTATTAACAAAAGGCGGTATTTTTATTAAACTTATTTTTTGTGGGGGATATACTTAAAGGTGTCCTTTACCTGATTCTGAAATAAAAGTAGTGGGATTTTGGGTGTTTTTAGTAGTATTTCATATTTAAAAATATTTTGAGGCGTATTTCAAATCAAATCAAGCAGAGTCATTCCATGTCAGTTCGCCTAAGATATTTAATTCACTGTCACAAATTTCAATGAAACTGGGTATGTTTATAGCTCATTTTAAGACAGGATCAAGGAAATTAAAGGTGATTACAAGTAAAATATTTTTTAAGATAAAAAAAATATCTAAATTTTGAAATTTTTTAAAAAATGTTTTTAATGGCAGATCTATATTCAAAGACTGCATAAAAAAAAAGTTATTTCAATATAAAATCACTAAATAAGTTTCAAATAATGTATATGTGACAAATAATGTAGGCAGATTATTATTTATTGTTGTTTGTCATGTTTAAATGCTAAGAGTGTGTTTAATCTTGTGAATTCTTAAAATCAAGAATTTTGTGAAAAATAATGTGTTAATCAAAAATTTATTATTAATCGAAGGCAGGCTGTTATTACTTTTTTTAATTGTACGTAAAAATATCTTTTCAATAGTTATAAAATAAAAATAGTGAAAATATGAGCAATTTTAACAAAATTTTCATAAAATGTGAATGTTTAATGATAAATATTGAAGCTTTTCATGCTAAGATGTACTAAAATGACTACGATATCGTGTATTTCTACCCTTGCTTAAATATAATACATACAATAATAAAATAACAAATATTATTTACAGCAATAAAAATTAAATTAAATAGTACCAGCTCCTTTACCAACACTACATTGCTCAACAGCCGACTTAAAATCAACAGCCCGCACTCTTATTGAAAAATACTTTTAACTGTTCAAATAATAAATAAACTGCATTTAAAAATTTTAATATCAACTTATTATCTTAAGACGATAATAATAACTAAACAACATTATGAATTTATAAATCAGCTTTTAATTGAAAAGTCATGAAATGGTCCCTTTAAATATTGTTGTACTTCGAGTCAATCAAAACAAATCTCTCTATTCTAAAAAAAAGTAACTACCGCTGTCACCGCCGCCGGCGCCGGTTTTGAATTTTTTGTGACCGGAGGTCTTTCTTCGTTAATATTGAGAAGAATAATGCATACAAAAATATGAAAAACAGTGGTTTTATACAGAAATGTTTGATAAACACGCTGATGCAGACAGTTTTCAAATCGAAGAATTATTTTAAGAGATATTTAGGCCCCACCAGTGGCCGAGAGGTTCTGCTCTCGAAGCTGGTAGACGGGAGGTGCTGGGTTCGATCCCAATCGCGCCCGTCGGCCTAATCGTTCGGAGTTTTCGTGGTTTTCTTCGAGCCGTGGATCTTCCATGCGTTAATACGGATTAGGTTCCCTTAGAAAGACCCCCACGGAGGGCACCCCCCCCCCCGGGCCTATATCCCTCGTGTAGATAATTGGCCGTCAAAAATCAACCCAACCCAACCTTAAGAGATATTTAATGCTAAAGTTGGACAAAATCGTTCCACTAAAAATGTTTTATAGCAGCAAAAACTATACATGGCAGTGTAATCATTTTTAGATCATTTTATGCGTTAGAATTTGCCGGAGTGCAGATTGCATTAATTTTTTTATTTTGACTCATTCTTTCAGGTTTTATTTCTATTTTAAATTCAAATTTTCAGCATTTCTAGAGATATTTTTTACAGATTTCAGAAAATTGTACTAATTTAAACTGTTGCCAACTGTATAAAAAGCGCAAGCAATAATGTTTGCTTCAAAATAAAAAATTATTTACACGTGACTATTATAAACAGGAAGAAAACTTTCAAATTAGAGTTAAATAATTATGTATAAAAAGCAGGAACTTATTGAAAATTACGTCATAAAAAGTATACACGTGAATTTTAAAGAGAAAGGATATTGTAAAATAATAAATTCATTAACATGCGTTAGAAGTCTTAGGAGAAATTACGTCATATTTACGTCACATTATAGTTATTACATAAAATGAACACAAAATAATATTGCAAAAAAGTTTAAATTTATAAATTGCGCTAGACATCTATTTAATATTTTAGAGGATATTTTCAACTATTTTTGTTAGGAAAGAGCAAATAATATTTCATTGCTAACAAAAGTACTTTCACGCGATTATTTAAAAGAGAAAGAATAGCTTGGTAAAAATTACGTCAGATTAAAAACGATTAATTTAAAATGTCTCATTTAAAAGAACTTTCTTTTCGCTTTGTTAAAAAATACCAGGAGACAAAGACTGTGTTTACTTAATTCCTTTTATATTAGCTTATTTTGAAATGTTGTTACACGTGTCTACGTCATCAAGTTATTTTTATCTCTACGTTTTATTTGTATTTTTATTAATGTTGTACGAATTTATTTGTTCTTTCGTTATTTAAAATAAAAATGATGTCAATTTGTATAATTTGGCGAGTGGTTTGGCGATTTATATAATTTGGCGAAATTGGTCGACGGGATAATCAAGTAGTACCGCTGCGGATTTGGCGTTAAAATTCCCCAATCAAAGAGAAATGAATAGAAATTCGGTTATAGGGAGATCGCCACTGTTTTTTAAATTATAATTCAATCTTTCGAAATCTTTTTAAAGCCGATCAAATTAGCCTGCATTTAGAGCCTGCGGTGTCTGGACGGGGGTTGGCGAGCATAGCTCGTAGGGGGCCGAGCCCCCTAGTTATATAAAAAAAAATAGTGAGCCTAATATGCTGACTGCAATGACACTTCTAACAAAACTAATTAATTCATTACCATCTGAAATCAAACCCGAAAGATCAAAAAGAAAAAAAAATCATCTGTAGTGTGAATGTGACATACTCAGTGGTTGTTGAGGTATGTCTTTGTGACATTTTCACCTGTACTTCAATAAAATATAAACATGTAAGCTTTTTTCATTCATCCAAATTAAGTAAAACAACTATAAAATTTTGTTGTCATTACACTAGATGTTAAATTTTTCGTTACATACTATTAGGTAAGTTCTTTACTTTTAGACATTATTGACATAATATCATAAAATTTGCTATATGTATTTTCTGTAAGTGTATAAACAATATATATATGCTTTATTAAACATAAATGAATAATTTTTAAAGAATTTGTTTGAGAACAGGGATATATATACACACATATATATGTTGAAAATCTATCTTTCAGCAATATTGTGATGAAATAAATCAAATTACCGTAATTTCCGGTGTATAGCCCGCGGATCATACAATCGTGTTTCGACCCAGAAATTTTTAAAAATAAAATGTAACTTTTTAGATAACAGTAAATATTGGTCTTCAAATACTGAATAAAATTTCTGGGTCCAAACTGAATTGTTTGATCTGCGGGCTATACACCCGAAATTACGGTACATATCATTAGAAACTGAATAAAGTTACAAAAGTGCAACTTATTAAGTTTTAAATATTTTTTTAGATATAGTTATTTTGAAAGATATAAATATAATGGATTATGCATTTTTTGCATATATTTACAGCACAATACGTCAAAATTTTCTTCAACAGAGTGAAATTTGGTTTTTTTTTCAATATTAGCAGCTCAATGCTAAATTTTCAATATTAACAGCCAAATATGAGTTTAAAGATTAGGACTGCCATTTTGAAAATTTCTATTGGGCGGTGAGGAGCTAGTGATTTTTCTCTTTTTTGGAAAGGGATAATTGCTCTTCGCCCTAGAAGTTTTACTAAAAAACAATATTGTTTATTTTTTTCCTTAAGAAACGAACATAAAAGATAATTTGAAAAATAAAATAAATGTATAAATAAAAATATTTCCAGGGATGATACATTGGATAGGTTTTACATTTGAAAATATTGATAATTTTAAATATGATTTAAATACTACTAAAACCAACCAAAATCCCACTATTTTTATTTCAAATCCAGTTATAACGTAGTATTATGTACAATTTAAAATTAAAAAATTAGTCATAGAAACTCCGCCTCTGATTGATAAAGATTTTTTAATAATTTCATTATTTTTTGTAAAATATTTTTGATTTCAAAGATTATACAATTTTTTAGACACATTTAAATATTTTTTAACATTACAGCAATATTTTTTTCATAATCTACATACTTTATTTACCTTGCTTAAATTATTCGAAGAAGATTTCTTTATTAGTTATTGAAATATGATTTTATATATAAAATGAGGCCTTTGAAAATTGAACAATCATTAATGGCAACTCGTGGCATTTTTCCAAAATTTTGATAATTTTTTCTCATATATTCACTATTTTTATTTTATAACCATTTAAAAGATATTTTTACGTACAATTAAAAAAAAGCAATAACACCCTGCCTTCGGTTAATAATAAATTTTTGATTAACACATTATTTTTGACAAAATTCTTGATTTTAAAAATTTATAAGATAAAAGACACTCTTAGTGTTTAAACATGATAAAAAGCAAGAAATAATAATCAGCCTACATTATTTGTCACATATACATTATTTGAAACCTATTTAGTGATTTTATATTGAAATGACTTTTTTTTTTTTAATGTAGTCTTTGAATATCGAACTGTCATTAAAAAAATGTAAAACAATTTTTCAAAATTTCGATATTTTTTATCTTAAAAAATATTTTACTTAGGATCAAGAAAATTAAAGGTGATTACGTCTTAAAATAAGCTATAAACAAACCCAATTTCATTGAAATTTGTGACAGTGATTAAATGGCTAAGGGGAACTGACATGGGATGACTCTGCTTGATTTGATATGAAATGCACCTCAAAATATTTTTAAATAGGAAATACTACCAAAAACACCCAAAATCCCACTATTTTTATTTCAGAATCAGGTAAAGGGCACCTTTAAGTATATCTCCCATAAAAAATAAATTTAATAAAAATACCGCCTTTTGTTGATAATGCTTTTTTTGTTAATGCATTATTTTTCATAAAAAATTCACGACTTCAAAGTTTAAATATTTTTTTAGACACACTTAAAATGTTATAAGCGTAACAATATATTTTTTTCATAAGCTGCGTACCCTAAATATTGTGCATAAATTATTTGAAGATGATTTGTAGAGTAGATATTGAAATATGATTATATATATGACATGCTACATTTGAAAACCGAGCTATCAAGAATGCCAACTGACGGCAGTTTTTCAAAATTTTGACAATATTTTTCTCAGAAACTATTTCACCAAGGAGCAAAAAAAAATTACTGGTGATCATATCTTAATAGTAAGAACAAACACACGCAGTTTCATTAAAATCTGTGATGGTGGGTTACATATTGATATTTTACTGCCTGATTTGACGTGGAATGCCCCAGTTAGAAACTCCGTTTAAATATTACACAATCTGGAAGTTGTGTAGGTAGTATATCTAGCTTTACTGCAAATCTAACCTTCATAGATATCTATTTGCCTCATCTAAACTGTGTTTATATATAGGAACTAACAATTAAACGTAACTTAAATGTCATTAATATAAGTAAATAAAATAAATAAAAAAATAGGTACGTAATATAAAAAAAAAATGTTTCACATTGATGAGAAATAATTAATTAGTTCGCTTTTTACGCAGTCGGGTTTTTTTATTTTTTTTTTAATTTATTACTTTTTGTAATGAAAGTTACCTAAAAGTAAACATAAATCTGTAATCGACGAACTGGGTTACACAATTTTTACATTGTATTATTCTGAATATTAACTTTATCGTACAAGTCGAGATCATGTAGTTATTTCACATTTCTTAATCTTTATGCATAGATATTTGCATAATTTTCATTATGTGCAACATATATAAAACCCGACTGAATTCGATCAAAATTTATTTAAAGTCTACTTGCGTCATTTCGCAGTTAATTCAACATTCTACCGTCTAGACAGGTTTTATATGTGAGTGTTTCTAAAAATGAAGAAATATTTTCATCAAACGCAAATAAAAGTACATACAAAACTGCAATCGATAAACTGGGTTACACAATTTCTAATACATCCTGAACCCAGATTTTTATTTCAAAATTCGAGTATATTTACTTATTTCACGCTTCTTTATTTCTAAGTCTAGAATTCAAAATACATTTTTATTTTAAATTATTTGAAAACAACGTTTAAACACACAATAAAACAGGCAGATTTGACCATACGTATACGTTTCGTGAGTACTAGGACTCACATCCTCAGTGAGGATGTGATCCATCACTGACGATGCGAGTCCTAGGGTTCCGTACTTAAAAAGTAAAAACGGAACCATTATACGATCACTCATGTGTCTGTCTGTCTGTCACAGCCATGTTACTCGTAAACTATGGAACGAGGAAAGTTCAAATTCGGGGAAGTAATAAAGACCATTGACCCACATATTTTCAGATTAATAAACATTCATAAATATATTTAATAAAAAAGTAGAGGGGCTAATTATGCTACTTGAAAAAAAAAATCTTTTCTTTGCATATCATGTGGGAAATCCTGTGAAAGCTTTTGTAACGCTGAGCTCAAAAATACATTCCTTTTAATTTTAAGTATTATATTTTCAAAGATATTGTTGAAAATGTTGCGCAAAAATATGTTCCGCCCCATCTAATTCCGAATCTACTGAAACTAAAATTATGAAAAAATTAGAGATAGTAGACGTTAATGTAAACCTTGCCGGAAAATTATAGCGATTACCCTAGGTCAGATAGTTTTTGAGTAATTAGCATTTTTCTGTTATACACAAATTTCGATTTACGGGCATTCAGAAAAATTGTTGAGTATCGCTTAATATAACTATCGTTGCAGAAGAATAAAAGCATTGTTGATAATGATTTTCGAAAAAAAATCATCGGTAATTAGCCGAGATATTAACCCTTAAAGGTACAGTCCGTTTGGACATACACAAAGACAGGGGCGGCGTACTCTATGCCTAGTTAACAACTTTTAATGATATATATGTGTAATGTAATGTCCAGTAACAGTATAAAAGGAATTAACGTCAAATTGTTAAAAACATACTAATTTAAGGGGTCTCGGGACTCTAAAAAGTGAGAAAGATGAAAAAAAGACCATTTTCAACATTTAATGTCTTAAAATGTATATGATTTTAAAACACAATTTTAATTTGGATAAAAAATTGCAAGATACAGAATTAGTATTTACAGGGGGCTCGAAACTGTTAGACATTTGTCGAACAAAAAATTGGCATAACAGTTTTACAAAATAAATATTTGAACTAGAATGAAAATTTTGGTGTCTACATATACTTCAGATTGTAATAATTTCCCTGAACTTAAATAAATTTGTATTTAAAGCATTTTTATATTTTTAATGCAATGTTGCATTTAGCTAATACAAAATTTTGAAAATTTCAACAGTAAAACCACCTAAACAAAATATTTTTTTGAACAATAAAAAGGAAATTTTAGGTTCAGTTTATACAGACTAACATGAAATATATGCTTTGAAAATTTCATGATAAAATATTTAGAAATTTTTGAGGTATCCTGCGCGTTATGCCCAAAAAACGCCATTTGGAAAATAATGACTTTAAAGTTTCGGAAACTCCGCTTCAGCTATTGAGCGGGTATAATTCTAAAAGCCAAAACTTCTGTTCTAATGGGAATTTTAAGGAAACAATTATATCAAAATATTCAGAAAGATAGGAGTTTAACATCTAAAAAAATTAAAATTTCTTAAATTTTGAAGCTTTAAGAGTCCCGCGACCACTTAATCCTTTCCGACACGGGGTAATTCTATTTATAAACTTATGAAATAATGAACTGACACCAGAATTTATAAATGAATTTATTAGAAAATGCGAACTTGCTTATTTTCACGTACATCATAAAAGGAAAATTTTAATTAAATATCCTTGGTGCCATTTGTCTGTTTTGGAATTAAAATTAGGTGTCCGTTTTTTATGGGCATCGCCCTCGAAATATTTAATTAGAATGAATCGCATAAATACTGTGAGATTCGCGATAGTTTGCATTGATTGTATCTCTCAATACGCCTCGAGTGACTTTAAAAGTTAATTAAACACCTATCTGGAAAAACGCGGCACTGACCAAGGCGGCGTTGCATCTTTGAGACCTCAATTCGAAGCGCGCTTAGCACAATGCCAAGTTTAAACTTTGAACAAAGTTTTTTTTTAGCTACACTGTAGAAATAAAGGTTATTACTACGCTGAATTTAGTTTCATGAAATACCAAATGAAGTTTAACTATGCACTGCTTTTATTGTCAGTACCGAATTAAGTCCATCATAAACAGATTAGGATAATATTAAAAGAAGAGTTATACGAATAGCTATTTTTTATATTATTTAGGTTCCATATCTCTTTGAACTTTCATGGTATACCCATTTACACTTTTCTAATATATGCAGTTATACCCAACCCTAAGTTGTATAGTTTTTTACAAAGTCTTAGTATTCTTTTAGTAACATTTTTTTTAATAATAATACAATTACAAATTCATATATTTATTCTACGGAACCCTCTGTACGCGAGTAATGTTCGCACTTGACCGTTTATTGAACATATAAAAATGAAATATTGACATTTGTAACAACATTTTGAAATATTAAAATATATGAGATAGAAGAAAGTTTTGGGATTGGCACATCCAACTAGTTTAAATATTGATATTTTGCTCAATTCTTTTTTTAAGATGTTCAAATGTGTATTACACAGTGACTGAAGCAAAAAACGTGAAGGTTAATCCCATACGCAGATTTATAACATATATAATAAAGAACATGTATAAAAAGTTTAAATCTCTATCTGAAACACACACACACACACACAAAAAAAACCTTTAGCATTTTTAAAATATGGAAGTGAAGAAAATATGAACATGGAGAAAAAGCCATTAAAGATTTTAATTTGTGTGGGTAATTAATTGCGCTGGGTGTATTAACAAAATGTATAATATCTCACGATATATGGGTAAACATAAGGTGTCAAAATATTCACAATTAAACAGGCTTTCATTTAATATTGAAAAAAAATCGATTTTTTGATCAATTTTGAAATAAAATGTCCCCTTAAATAAACAAAACTTTAGTATTTCTTTTTTGATATGGTTTTGAAAAATATGTCGTTAGATTTTTCATAAAATATCTTCTGAACTTCGGTGATGAATCAGGTGTGGTGGAATTCAATAGCATGAATGGTACCATGATATAGCATGAATAGCAATGCATTTATACCCGCTATATTTCGCAGCAAATACAAACCTTCCATTGTCCACCTGTTAATTTTTCGTGCAACAGTGATGTTGACACCACGTTGGACTGCTACGTGAACTCTTCCTGTTATATTTGTTGTAATCCAAGATTATGTGGTGATTGTACGTGTTATTGTCAATTTACCATCATCGCGTGCAGTACTTAGTAGTACCACACGTTTTAGGTGCGTTCGTAATTATATAAATACGTAGCACCTATAGTCGTCGTTCAGTCCTTCTGTCTGTCCGCATGTAACAGAGCAAAAACTATCCAACCGAATGTTCTGAAATTTTATTTCAAATTTTATGAAAATCGGATGCATAGTTTAATTACAGGGACAGTCAAAAGTTTTCCGTTACATTACAGTCAATGAGAATAAATTATTGCAAGTGTATTTTAATAATATTACAGACTTCCGAATGGGCTGAAAATTTAAATATATCATTGCTGCAAAATTTTGTCGAGTAATTTCAAATTTTATGAAAATCGAATGTATAGTTTAATTATGGGCATGAAATTTCAGTTGAAAAGGTACTAGCGAGGCTAAAATTTTTGCTCGCCACAATTTTACATTCATTCAGACAGCAACGTCGGCCGCCCCACCTGCCCAGAAAATCATGAACTATTTATGACAAACTGAATTTAAATTGATCATTGTTAGAAGGAGCTGTCTGTTAAATCCAGAGTATTTTACATCAATAAAAAAAGGAACACTTTTTTTAATGTTAACAGACATATAGTATGAAGAGCTTTCTGGTGACCAACATCATAAAAGAAAGTAGAAATTGAAAAATCAAAACATATTCACTGTATTAATAACACATGGAGTTGAACGAATTCATATTTGAACGAATTTGTTCAAATATAAAAATATATATGTTAACTCAAAATAAGTTTTCCATAACGTTTCAGTGGTTACATAAATTATCACATACCACTAAAAAGTCACGAAAGAAAAAGTTCCTACACTTTTAGCACTTCATGTTTGTGTAGTGTTGCCTTTCTTGACTGAAATACCACTTGGCAATCGCAGTTGTAGGGTCAACCTCTGTCAGGTTTTGGGTCCATTCCATTAACAGAAAAGCCGGGAACCCACATGCGGAAAAATACGACGGGATTGGAGAGCGGAACGGCAAATTGACCCCCATATTTGCCGCGCACAAATGCGAAAACGCAGCGGAATTGTAGTTAAACATGTTTTAACTTTTTCTGTTTTCCGCGACGGCATCTGTACACAGACATGTATCACAGACATACGGAGTAGAAAAACGCAAGTGTGATTCTCATTTCCAAGTCGGAAATTTGGCGTAGCGGAAAATTTGCCGCTGCAGATATCCGTCGTATTTTTCCGCATGTGGGTTCCCGGCTTAACTCTGAGCAAATCATCCAGTGTCTCAGTCTTCAGAAAGTTCCTGTATGCAGTCTTGTGACTGTTGTTACAGCTGAATCCTCACTCATACGAAGCTGTGCTCACTGGCAGAACAGCACAAAATGTTGGAATCTGGAACAAATTGGGGAATCTTGCTGAACACTTCACACTGTAAAGCTTCTCCAGCATATCTTTCAGTGTTAGTCAAGGGTACATAAATTTGAATTATGTCCACTCTGCAATACAATATCCACTTTTTATTAAAGAGACTTGGATTCAAATACATGAAGAGTTTCTTTATTTCTTGTATCCCAAATTCAAGGATTTTTCTTTGGGAGGCCAACCCAAAGTGTCAAAGATGAAATGACAAATGTCAATTCAAAGATGAAATGACAAGTTCCTTGCTTTGTAATGCCACACTTAATGGGTTCAATTTCATGTAGAAATCCAAGACGAAGTACAGAACTTTAAGAAATTTATAATACTTTGAACTTTTCAGCAAACTCTTAGCATTAGCACTTTTATTGTCTTTTTCATGGGCGACGGTGGGGAAGTGGGTGACGCCGCATTTTTTTTTTTTCTTTTGAAAGATAATTGCCGTCGCTTGATTTTAAAACACTTCCGCGTGTTGCTGAATTGAGGCATGATATTCTGAGTATGTATAATTTTGGTTTGAAACACAACATTTTAAAAGGCGAAACTTACTCGCCAATATAAAATATTTGCTCACGAATGGCGAGCTGGCGAGTGGAAATTTCGCGCTATGGTTTAATTACAGGGACAGACAAAAGTTTTCCGTTACATGATGGCCAATGGGAAAAAAATATTTCAAGTGCATTTTAATGATGTTACAGCTTTTTGAACAAAATGAAATGGATATGCACTTATTGAAGTGCATTGTAATATACAAACTGTACAATATGCGGTGCAAAAAATATTTATAAAACTAGTTATAGTAAGAACGCACCTCATTTGCCACGTTTGACAAGCAATTTCCAACTTCTTTTTTTTTTTTTTTTTTTTTTTTTTGGACAATAGGCTCACGCCATCTATCATGGAATTCATTTCTACTTCCTTTTTTGTTTCTCTTCAGCGTTCCCGCAAGTTTCATGCCTTTGCTAAGAAATATTTAGCTCGATGGTAACTTGTATACTAATTGTCAGTAGTCAAGTTATGGTTTGAACCTTCATATTCGCGAATTGAAATTTTGACAATATCAGTGGCTGAATTAGAAGCTTCTTATGTTCCTGACGGTTGTTTTCCTAATCAATTCAAAACTTCAAGGTTTAGAGGGTTCGCGAATCAACGATTGCAAAAAATTTCAGTCCATAATTTGCTGACTTATTGGTTATGAATTGAATATACGATCATTTCCCTCGAAATATGGAAATTGACAAGTTCCAATGCTGAAGCGGTATACACCCGCAACGAATAACAGACTGACCCTTTTTTTCAACCTTATATATAAATAACACAGTGTAATCGACGTTCTAGTAAAGCTATCCCTTGAAATATTTTTAATTTCAATGAAATATGTTTTTAAGACCAGTTCATCTGTAATGGAATAGTAAATAAATATTTAAGCAGCTTTTTAGTAAATATATGTACATTTCAGTTATTTTAACACAGGGTGAATGTGACATTACACTATGAACTGATTTTGAGTTTTTCTATTAGATAATAAGCGATTAATTATTATTTATAACATATTTTCAAGTTACTTTTAGCAATGAATTTGTGCAATTACCTCGAGTTTTTGTATTTCCGTCCCTCCAGTGAATCTTTTAAGAAAATATTCAAAATATTAGGTAATAATTACATACAAAATAAAACAAATATTTTTGTAGAACACTACAAAAAACTACATCTACCCTATATATATATAAAATTCTAATGAAACAAATTTATGAAACGGGTATTATAAAACGGCTGAAATGTAACGAATTTATGAAACGATTATTTGAAACGACTGATCAACTGATTACGTTTCACGGCGATTTCTCTAAAATATGGAATACTTTGCGATGAAATTAGCACCAAAAATCTGTATTGATACGCAAACCTCAAACCTGGTATTAGAATTTTAAAATTCGAATTCGTTTTCGAAATATTAATATTTTCTAGTTTTAAATACATTTTTCTAATGATGGTAACTCAGATTTTAATCATAATAGATTTTTTTTTCATACTTCGGTAAAGGTTATTATTTTAAACTAATTTGGCGACCAGTTTGGCCTTCCTTAAATGTATGCTAAGAAATGTATCATGTTACTTTTATTCATAATTCCATTTACTTGAACAATCTTTCGCCAAACTGAAAGATTCTGATAGAGAAATCAAGAACTCGGTTCTTTTATGTTAGCGAGACGCAGGTGATAAATAGCCAAATTTTTTTCCCGTCGCATTTTTTTTTTTTTATATTTCATTAATTTCATTTAAAATATAATCCTTTTGTTCATTTTATTTAAAATACAAAACGCTCCGGGATACCTAATTGGCGCCAAAATGGCATTATTTTGATTGACATGGTAACACGGCTTTTTTTTTTTTTTTTTTTTTATAATAAATGTTTATTTACTTTCATTTCTTTGTTAAATTATATAAATTATTTTGTTCTATAGTTATCAATTATTTTTTGTTATTTCCTTTTGAAAATATTAGAAAATAATTAAAAAATACGGTACTACTGAGTTATTCCATCGACCCATTTCGCCAAATTATATAAATCGCCAAACCACTCGCCAAATTATACAAATTGACATAATTTTTATTTTAAATAACGAAAGAACAAATAAATTAGTATAACATCAATAAATATACAAATGAAACGTCGAAATAAAAATCATTTGATGACGTAAACACGTATAACTTGCTTAAAGTCAAGTGAATGTGACATTTACGATCAACCATTATTGGCATTTAACGCCTTAACCTACAATGACGGGCATAGCCCGCGTACGATGATCGAGCCAAATGTAAATTCTTCTTACCACTAAAATTTCACAGTAAATATAATTTAATTTATTCGTCGAAATTCCATGATTAAACAAGGCGAAAATCTCTATTAAATTTTAGTGGTAGCTATGGATTTGCCAAACCGTGGAGCTGTTAAAAGTAAATCGTAAGTTAAGGGGTTAATCTTACAGTTTGGCGATAGATTTTTGGTCGACAGGGATAACTAAGCAGTACCAAAAATACATATGTAATTGGTATTCGAAAGCGAGGTTTTCGCTAAATTTTCGTAAAAAAAAGAAAAAAAAATCACGCCAAACCTGTGGTGCGTATATGACATATGACTAAATATTAAATAATTCAATAAACCATGACATTTAATTTCAACTTCAAATCAATGTTTTGATTTACCACAAAAAAAAAAAAAAAAAAATGTTAACTGGCGAGTTGAAAAAAAAGCTATTGGCGAGATTTGCACCCGACTAGCGAAACAGCACCGAGAATTCTTTGCAACCATGGCAACTTTTATGTAGTTTTATTCAAAAAATATTTTGGTTTTTTAACCCCTTGAGGGGCGGTGGGATAAAATATATCCCACCTAATTTAAACAAGATTCTCACCAGAAAATTTTAACTAAATTTTATATTTTTAACTTTGGAGGAAAATTATTAAAAAACTGCTTTTCCTAATTTAAAAATAAAAGTTTTCGAATATTCCGGTGAGAATTGAATGTTTAGAGACATTTTTGCTTGCCCCTCAAGGGGTTAATCAAAATGGAAATTTTTCGGCACAGATGTCATATACGGCCCCATATTGCCGCGATTATTTTCTGACGCCAATTTCATATACGCAACGGGTACTTAACTGGTGCCAGAGTATCATTATTTTGCTTGATATGGTAAGCCGAATGTTATTGTGTATGCTGTTGATGCTTTCCCCAGATTGGCGTATATGACATCTGTGCCAAACTTTCATATGAAAGGCGAAGGGATCAGGCCGTATTTGTTTATGGCAGTTGATGACTTGAACTATTATAATATAGATGAAATGATGGCGATAGAATAATATTTGGTGACTTATCACCTGTGCCTGGCTAACATTAAAGTACCAAAATGGCACCTAGAGCATAAAAAGCGAAGTGGTACGCCCGGAACTGTTGATGATAGTCACATGACTTAGGCTATTGTTATAGAGATTGTTTTAAAATACCGGTAGACAGAGACTCTGTGTACTTAATTCATTTTATTTTAGCTTCTTTTCAAATGTTTAACTGATACTCTTTAATCAAAAACGAAAACAAACCATTGGATGTCTTAACAGCAACTGATTCGGCCTTAAATTTTTGCAATCAAAGGGAATTAAATGGAAACCCGTTTGCAGGGACATCTGCACAGCTTTTTTCAGTATAATTCAATCTCTTCTAATATTTTTAAAACCTATAAGGTTAGCGTGTTTTTAGATTCTGCGATGTCTGAACGGGGGTTGGTGAGCGTAGCTTGAAGGGGGCAGAGCCCTCTAGTTTAAATATAATGTCTTACGTTAAAAAAATTCTTATCTAAAAATATTATTTTAAATTATATCTAATGGAAAGAATGTGAAACTTAGTGAATTTAATTGAAAGTTACATATTAATATATATGTTACGGCCAAAACCCGGAACTTGGCCAATACGCGAATTGGCCGGCCAATTCGGGAACTGACCGAGATTCCTGGCCAAAACCTGAAATACATGACATGAACAGCGTATTTCGGGTTTTGGCCGGCCAATTCGCGAACTGGCCGGGAAGCTTTGGCCAATATACGAAGTGTTCAGCAATGGGTATCCACAGCCGGTAATGTGTTTCTTTTAGCTTTCATACAACCCTGCATGTGATCTACAAACCAGGTAATACACTACAAATAAATTAAATTTTAAAACCCTATCACAGCTGAAAACGCGCATCAAGCAATAATGGCTCACAGCCAATCCAATAACCAAATTATATGAATGACTCTGAAAATAAACGACAAATTCTACCTAGTCAATAATCTATAGAAAACCTGTTGTAGAGCATATGAGTAATGTACAACAGTTTCATTATGTTTGAAGTAGTGTAACGTCATTAAAATACCTAATAAACGATTTTTCCACATTTATCATAATTCTTTATCGGAATATTTTTAGGTGTCCCTATAAAAGAACTATAATAGCCACTTAATCAATACTCTACAAAAAAAAATATTGCTTCCCACATGTGTGAAGCATGTGAATTTTATTATGTTTGAAATAGGGTGACATCATTTAAGTGCACTAAAAATAATCTATCGCCATTCACTGGAATGTAAAGAAATACTTTTGAGTGTCTATGTAAGCAAACTATAATTGCTACGTATTTCATACACTTTAGATAACAGTTTGTTCTCCATATTAATGATGCATACTAATTTTATTATAATTGAGATAATGTAACAACATTAAAATACACCGAATAAGAAAAACGGAAAAACTTTTCTCATTCAAGATATTGTAAAGAAATACTTTTGTGTGTCGCTGTAAATTAACCAAAAATAGTACACACTTCACTTTAATACCGAAATTAATTTATAAACCTAAATAATACAAGTCAATCCGAGTCAGAGCACGGACAAGGAGACGGCCAGACAAATTGAATTCATAAACCCTTTCAACTAAGCTAGTAAGAGATAAAAAGTAACAATTGGTTTCTATATACACATTTCGCGAACTGGCTGATCGCGTATGGCCACTTCGCGAACTGGCCGATCGCATCTGGCCAGTTCGGGGATTGGCCAGTCAGTTTAAAGCGTTGTTGGCCAATTCGAGAATTGGCCAGCCAGTTCGGGCTTTGGCCAATTTCGGGTATTGGCCGTAACATATATATTTATTACTAAATGGAAAATTCCTTTTATATTATTTTTAAACAAATTTCAATCATACCATTTTTAGCAATAACTTTCAAAAATGATCTTACATGCATTCGCATTTTAGATTAAAATTACACGTATCTTTTTAATTTAAATAATAGACAATAACTTTAGTTATTAGAAATAGGATAAATCTTCTCATCGAGATATAAAATGATAATTGTAATGTAAAAATGTGGTTCTGCTACAATTATGAAATATTTCTTATACCGTACGCTGATTTTTGCTAATTAAAACATTTTAATTCCGCACAAAATTTCGCAATTTTCGATGTAAGCATTTTTGGTAAATGAATAAGTTTTAAATAATATTGAATGTACTTGAAACTAATACATATTAATTGGATGTTGCATGATAAATTTGTATGATTAAGAATGATTATTGTAGAGTATTGCATTGTACACATAGGTGAAACATATTAAATCTTTGAGTAACAATTTTTATTCAGTGTTCAAGATAGACTATCTAATTTTATATATTTGTATTATAAGATGTGAGACAATCATGTAACTAGATACTTGAACTAAACTGAAATCGAGAAATCGTTTGTCTTTCTTTAATGTTTAATGAAATATGAGCATGTCTGTTGAGCATAGGAATAAAAGTGTTTGATAAATTTTATATATTATGCATTTTGATAAATTTAGTCTTCTTTTAAACTTTCATTTTTATTCTTTGCTAAAGATTTTCGGAAATACATATAGAGAAAATAATACATAGAGGTGTCATTATGATACTTTTAGAAACCGTTAAAAGGTTTAGCCCTTTAAGACTTGACTTACAGAATTGTGTAGGTGATCCTAAAAAAAAAAAAAAATCCATTTTTTGAGTGATTTTAGTCGAGACTGTGCACACAGAATTGCTTGGATCCTCCCTTGCTATAACATGACATCTGGTATTTTTTTAAATATATTTTCCAATCAAATATGATCCTATTAATTAAGGGAAACCACCAAAACCTTTACATTTCGCCAAAATTCTTTCGGTCTTAAATTGTTAATTTAATGCTGCTAGTCACCCAGTTTCCGAATTCCTCTTGCTAATGCTAAGTCTATGGGCGTAGAATAAATTCGTATATTTAACCCTTAATCTACTGACGGTACTTATAAGTACCAATCACTTTAAACTTTCATCCCATAGTGAATATTACTAATATTCTAATGGTACTTTGTAAAAACACTCTTTTATCTCCACTTTATCCGGATACATGACAGCAGTAGTTCTATGTTTGCTATTTTAGCGAGGAGGGAGGTTATCTTTGAAACACTCGATGTGTTTTGTGCCGACATTTTGTACAGATTGTCACTCGTCTTTTTTTTTTTTTTTTTTTGCTGCAAACACACTAAAGGATATAAGATAATTGTTGGATTTTTTATGTGTTCATTATGATCTTAAAATACAATTTTACTAGCTATTTTAGGTGAACAGTGTATATATTTGATTTAACAGTTGAATTACTTGGTGATACTTATATGTACCGTCAGTACACTGGGTGTTGGAAAGAAACTTCTTGTTTACTTTTCCTCTGTGTAGTTGTCCATCGTTTTCATCTGCTTTACAATGTAAATACTAAAATGTAGTGTAGTAATGATTTCCATGGTATTTCTTTTCTGTTTCATTGTTATTTTTTATTGGAAATTGAAAAATTGTGGCACCGGCTCGTTTTGGTATACTAGAAATGGCATATGTAAATTCATATATTGTATATGTGGAGATGCGAGAGAACATGTTGTCCCTGGAATATAGAAGTCGCATAACTGAAGGACTGCAAACAAGATCGAAACTTAAAAAAAAAAAAAAAAAAAAAAAATAGTTTTTTTTAAACCTCTCAGGGGCAAAGCAATTTCAGTGCTAAAGAGTTGAATTAAATGATTGGCACCGGACTTTGCCAAAAAAAATTATTTGTAAGCCGAAACAGACTATATTTCACATGCTTATTAAATCGAAAATATTTTACCACAATTCTGGCGCCACTTGAAATGCCTTGTGTGTTTTCTGTTGCGATATTTTAGTCATAGTGTACTGACGTTACTTTAAAGTACCACTTTAATTAATTACCTCTAAGGAATTAAATTTCTCACGGGTGAATATTTTTTTTATGTTTATCCTTTAATTTTCATTGTAGTAACTGAAAAAAAATATTACATGAAAAAAATTGCAGTAGATCATAATGCAGTAGATAAAGTGTTAAAATATCTCCTGCGGATATCAATATTTTTAACCCTTTATACGAATTTAATTACGAATGAATTCAATTCCCCAAATTACGAATTTAAAAAACCACCTCCTTGAAACTTTTTTATCTTGCGTTACTATAATACATTAGAAGATATATGAGCTCAAAACAAAATATTTATTTTATTTTTGTTAATTACGGCTAATTACTGAAAATGGTGTTTCAAAGTACCATTGGGTCGTAACACTTAGGAAAAAATCGAGACTTAGAAAAATAAACTAATTCCATTCTTTTGTTATTATTATAATGTCATTTATTATGTATCGCGGATGTCCCAAAAATGACTGATGGATTTTAAAATTCAATAACTTCCATATATTAAACATATATTACATATATAAAAAAACATATACTGATCATATATTTAAAAAAAATCTTGTAGGAGGGTTATGTATGATGTCAGGAGGCTTTATACTGTCATTCTTGATTTTAGTTCGAATTTCAAACAATAGATGGCGCTTAGAGCAATAGGCGCTCAGTCCAGATCCGATTTTTGGTACTTCGGGATTCATTCAAAACATTTTAATCTAGTTTTTTCGCATGGAAAAAGAGAGCGTTTGAAAAATCGAACCTGGATTTAGCGTTATTGTTTGCAGCGTCATCTATCGATGCTATTTGTAACTAAAACTGATAATCGCAGCATAAAAACTCCTGATATCTTTCATAACACTCCGGCAAGAATTTTTTTAATATCTGTCACCGTTTGCAACTTATTGAATTTTAAAATCCATTAGTCATTTTTTGGGACACCCGTATATAGTATCTAGATGCATGTAACCTATTCGTTTCCCAAGCTAAAATGATGCTACAAATACTACTCATTCATTGCTTTTAAACAAACAAAATGACATCATAGATGACAGAAAAAAAAGAACTTTTCGGGAATTGATACTTTAGGGGACTAGTAATTTAGGTTTACAAATAGGGATCTAAAATTACAAATTCCGTTAAAATATCAATCTAATTAACACTAACTTAAATTCACACAATCACAAATTTAAGGACTTTAATCAAGTGAATGATATACAAATCCTCAAAGCATTTTATTGTAAAGGATTTAAGTTAAATAAGTATGAAAATTTCTCAATTTCTTGGCCACACCCTCTTGAAGGCGTTTTGCAAACTCAGATGAAAATAGCATCTATTTTATATGGAAATCAGCATAGATTTTGCCATTTATTGGTTTGCTTTTAAAGCAAAAGACATTCAGCTATTAACCCTCCGTCTACCAGACGAATCCATTGGACCCGACAGGTACATACAAAATATTCATTCAAACCAGAAATTTCTTTAAAATAAACTAAGTATATAAACCAGACAAAAATAAGGTAAATAAATAAGTTAAATAGTTTTAAATAAAAATTCTGGTGTAGAACGTTTTATTAAAACTTGAATAAAATTCCCGGTAGATCTAGGGTTAAGAAATGAAGTCAAAATGTAAAAAAGTAAAACAGTTTAATTTTAATAAGAAAAGAATAAAGGTCCACATATGTACACCCAGGTAGCAAAGAGGATATGATTATGTTGTAGATATGACTAGATGATGATACTGTTGGTTGATCATGAGTGAGCATTTCATCATGAAATGGATATTCTATAGTTTTATCAGTATCGTCCGATGCAAAACATATCTGAGAGAAATTTGCAAACTTGTAGTTGTAGAAATCTCAAAATGATTCATAAAAATCCTAAAATATATTTTTGTATTTTTTTTCTAATCTGTAATATTTTTAAGCGTCGTTTTGTAAAAATGCAATATTTGATCCAAAGAAAAAAGTGTGTTTTTTATTTTATTATTCATCATTATCATACATAAATCAATCGATATCTACCCCTATTTTATTTCAAATTATACCCGTCTAGTACTCATTCCTCATTAGTAAATATGTGCATTTTTATGCACAATATATAACGGAATGATAAAACATTAATGAAAAATCCTGCTGAACCTAAGTCTCGACGGAACTTAAAATTACCGCTTTGAAAAGTGCTCTGTAAATTGAAACAACAGAAAATTTGATTTTATTTAACCCTTAACCGGAAACATTAAAATCCCGTGCACAAACGGAAATGTGCCGTCTGTGAGACTGCTAAATTAAAAAAATTGCTATAAATTTTAAAAGGAAAATAACTCTTAATAATTTACCAAATAGTGAACTTGATATTTGATAGTAATGCATTAACAGGACCAATTTTTTAATACGACAGCATAAAAATAAGTTACGAATGTCAGAGACTAAAAATATTTTGAAATTACACATTACTGTTCAAAATATAAAATTTTCGTCATAATAATTAAATAAATGCTAATATTTTTATATATTTTGGTACGATATGAATTAGAAAAAAATATTAAGCAGTAAAATTAACAAAACATTTAATAGTAAATATTGCAGCATGTTCTAAATATCTGCATTTATTATGCATTTTTTGACAATGTTGTGTCATTTTCGTGTTCAGAATTTATATATCCATCATCTGAGATACATTCAACATCACTCATGGCACTTACTACTTCCTCAAACAATCTCAAAACAGTTTCTTCAGTCTTTTTCATCACTGTAGCGTACCCGCCTTGACGGCTCATCCATATCCTCAGAGCAAAAAATTACATAAACGGAAACATGCCGTCTCACAGACTGCGTTGAAAATAAAATAATTTTTCTTTCAATAACTAAAAATGCGCAGGTGTTTCAAATGGGTCGGGGAGGCAGAGGACCAGTAGCGTAAGGATTAGATTGTGTGATAAGATTGGGGACGCGTTCATTTTTGTGTAAAGGGTAGATATGTAGACGCCACCATCTCACAGACGGCACGTTTCCGGTTAAGGGTTAACATAATATATTGTCAAGTGATTTATTTAAAACAAAATAAAAATATGATTACCTTCTCTTCAAAAATTTAAGATGTTTCCAAGCGAAAGTTGGAGGCGTCTCCTGAGAAAACAAAATGGAAGCAAATTTAACACACACACACTCGACAAAATAGGCTTGTGAATAAGTTTCAGCTTCCTAGAACTGCTATTGCTATTTAGAGACTGTCACGGGAAGTATTTAATATGGTTTCCTAAAAGTATCTTTGGGAACACATGCAAAGAATGTGTTTCAATTGGAATACTGTGATACTTTAAAGTGCGCCGTGGTATAATAGGTTAACTCATTTTTTTCTGCGCACTCGTCTTAAAAGATGTCTCTTTCCCCCTTAGTTTTCAGAATACATCTAAAATATATATTTAACACTTTGCACTCCGATGTCGCCGCGGAAAATTTGTTTTTGCTACCAGTAATAAAAGAAAACAAAATTTGCCTTATTTAACCACTTAACGCTCGAATTAAATTACGGTTTAAAATTTCAAATTGCTTATTGGCACCACTTTTATGAAAAAGAAATATTCACCTTATTTAATGACAGGTAAAACGATACTAAAATATAGCCAATTTCACTATTTTATAAAACTGGTGGGAATCAAACAATCTGAGAAAAAGACACAGCCCATGAATACGACGTGAGCGAGAATTAAGGGGTTGATCAGAGCATTTTGAAATTGTGTACATGAAGAAAACTTCTTTTTAAAATATGGTGCCGTCCGCATAAAATTTGTGTAAGAGACGCCAGAGTAAAAAGAGTTAATTATATGTGAGGTTTTACAATCTTAATCACAGTTCGTCAGATTTTAGCACATAAAATATTAAATTAAGCATACATTTTAGAAATATTTTGATGAGAAAGAAAAAAAGAGACATCTTTTAAGGAGAGTACAAAGAAAATATGCAGTTAAAAGCATTTACTTCCCGAGGGGATATTTTACTTATCCGAACGCATTCTACGCCTGTGACTTAACTTAGTGAGGGGTATTTGGAAGCTGACAAGGAAGGTCTCCTTACGGGCATATTCAGAAAAATCTGAAAAAATTACAGAGTGTTCTTCTCATGTGGATATATATGTTTATAAAAAAAAAATTTGGCGGAACCTCGATAGAATGTTCGTAAAAAAAATAATGAACATTTCGTTTATTTGGCGATTTATCATCGGTTGGCGATGAAATGAAATTTCGAAAAATGTTTTTTTATGTCGAATACTCTTTAAGATAAAAATGTATCATATTGAATTTGTTTAAATACATTTAACGTAAATAACCTTAGTTTTGTCAGTTTTAGTTTGATTTAATTATAGTTTTGACACATATATATATCTATATATATATTTATAATGAAAGTTAAATGTAAAATTTTACGAATTAAAACTAAATTAAAATAAATTAAAAGTGTCTTAAAATCTCAAAATTAAGTCCAGTTGAGCACTGTTGATTCAATTTTGTTGCCATGGAAACGACGAATTATTTGATATTGAAATGAATAACTGGTAAATTAATCTTACCTATTTTGGAATACGCTTAAATATATGAAATTATTTTTTATATATGAAATTGTTTTTAAAGTAATAAAAGTAAATAACAAGCAACATACATACGTAACACGAAAAAGTGTATTTATTAAACTCTCTCATTGTTCATGTTTAAATTCATTAAATACTTTTTACACGCATTCTAAAAATCAATTAACAAACAACTTTCAAGTGCATTAAAATCGTTTGCTTTTGATGGCGAGGAAAAGTACTGCTCGCCAAATCGCGTGATGCTTTCGTCTTTTCGCGCCAAATACTCGAAAGTATTTTATTTTTTTACAAACTTTCTACTGTAATTCCGCCGTTAAATTTGACTGACCCTTTATTACATATATAAGTAGTTTAATTGGTATTTTTTTCAAAGTATTCTGAGTATGCCCAGTAAGGAGACCTTCCTTGTGAGTGGCTGGCAACCTTAATAGTTAAAACAGAAAAGAAAAAAATCATGCGTCAAGCATAGATTATGAAACATTTTCCAACACATTCAGAATAAAATAACAAAACTGCACCGTTTAAAAAATTTAGATATTATGTTTAATTCAACCATATGGAAACGCATAATACATTTCAAAACCCAATTTCAGCTATTCCCATGTACTATCGGGAAATTATACGATTTTTTTCAGCAGACCTGTATGTGATATATAGATTTGTATCTATTAACTACATGGATGCCAAAATTTATTTCACTTAACAAATACATATACTTCAGTTAAAAATGCCCTTTCAGCAATTTCCTCTAATAAAGAGAATGATACGTAAATACTTTTGTGCATCCCTGTATATGAGGTATAGAATTTATATATAACGAGTAACATGCAAAAAATTAAATAAATTTAAAAGCACATACGGATTTTAAACCGTACACTCCAGCAATTATTCTTCAAAGACCGTACTGTAATCTATTTCTTTTGAGTGTCCCTATAAATGAGTAAAAAATGCAATTAATGCCTTGCTATAACGTGATCGTAGTGAAATTCTGTGGTTTATATCAGTTTCAATACGTTTGAAATAGCATCATTTCATTAAAATACCCTTCAAACGATTTTTCCCCATATACCATAATATAATGGAATACTTTTGAGTGTTCCTGTAAATGAACTATTAATACTACATACTTCATATACAATACCAAACATGCTCTGGTGACCGTAAGTAACCTTTATCTATTGCATGAAAATCCGAGTCTATTTAAGGGAGTTGGAGCATGGACAGATGGACAGACAAACCGAATGCATAAACACTTTTCAACTTTGTTGGAAAGTGTTAATTACAAAATCTTGGAGTGTTTAAAGTAATTCCTTTAACAATCAAGTCACAGTAATTCATGTAGACGTCACAGATTTGTCACAAATTAAATATTTCAAGCCACCTATTTCTTGGAAGCAATAAGTAAAAAAATATTATAGCCCTGAATAATTTCGATACAAGTAATATCATATACTAGCAGGCTGAGCCCGATGCGCTGGTCCCTTTTTCAAGTAAACCTTCGATCAAACGAAATGGAGAATTCAACCCTGTATTTTAAATTAATATGGGCCTTCACCTATAAAGTCCTTCTGCATTTTCTGAATACGCATCGGACGCCATTGTGCTATTATATTATAACGCAGATAACTGCGTTAGACAAAATTCGGGCAATTCGGAGGCAACTGTTTAATACATCATGTAGAGTTTGGGAGGAAAATGCGGCCATTACGATCATCAGAAATTGCAATGTTCTCTAATCACCACACTACTAAAAAAGAGAGAATTACAATGATTGCAGAGATTGACCATTCGGGTTATTCACTTTCGTTTGCTAGTTCTTTTACTCTGGGCTTCTCAGCTTGGTGCTATGTGTGGAACTAATAACATAAATACAATCTCTCTCTACGTTACATTATATTTGGTAATATACGTCTTCTTTTGACAGGTTTTCTACAGTTTCTTATCTTCGAATTCCAGTAGATTAAATACAGTAAAAACAGAATTAAACTTTTATATTTTAAAATATGAGAATCATGTAAAAGTGAATAATTAAAGCTGGATTATGTGAATAAAATGAAAACAATGTCATTTTAACAGACGTTTCTTTTTTATATACCAGTTTTAATCACGCAGTTATAAACCTAGGAAAATACCCTCTATAACTGATAAATGGGTATTAATGGAGACATACGTATTCTCTTCTAGTATATGTATTTAACACAATTAGAAAAAATGCGGATGAATTTTATTTATGTAGGACTTGATGTGAAAACTATTCAGTATTTTTAAGCGATATTTGGGGTTTATTTTAGGTGCGTTTGTAATTATACAGGGTGATTAAAAAAAGATGGGAAAATTTTTAAGAGGTGATAGTACACACCCAAACAAACATTTTGTATCAAAGAATGCATGGTCGAAAACTAAACGTAAAAAAGTTAGAGGGCGCCAAAAGTTATGTTCTTATACGAGGCAAAAACACACAATGAACGATTAATTTAAGTTACGAAAACAAATTTAATGGCATTTGATTACAATAAGTGCTCAAAACATTGACCGGCAGCTGTTATGCAAGCAGTACAACGGCGAAGAACAGATTGGCGAATTTTCTGCAACACACCAGGCACCACCGTGCTCGCCAGATCTTTCATGTCTCGATTTTTTTTTTTTTTTGTGGGGACAGCTAAAGGCTTTTGTGTATGAGACTCCCATTGAATCCGCAGAAGAACTTGTCGCCAAGCTTTCGGCTGCTGTAGGCGAAGTTCGCGATATGCCTGGTGTGTTTCAGAAAATTCGCCAATCTGTTCTTCGCCGTTGTTCTGCGTGCATAACAGCTGCCGGTCAATGTTTTGAGCACTTATTGTAATCAAATGCCATTAAATTTGTTTTCGTAACTTAACTTAATCGTTCATTGTGTATTTTTGCCTCGTATAAGAACATAACTTTCGGCGCCCTCTAACTTTTTTACGTTTAGTTTTCGACCATGCATTCTTTGATACAAAATGTTTGTTTGGGTGTGTACTACCACCTCTTAAAAATTTTCCCATTTTTTTTAATCACCCTGTATAAATATTTAGCACCTACTCTAATCGTCGTCTGGTTCGTATCTCTGTCTGTCTGCCCACCTCTTCGCATATAACAGCGCAAAAACTACCCAAACGAATGGTTTGAAATTAAATGTAAATAATCGTTGTAGAAATTTATCACTTCAAATTTTATAGAAATCGAATCAAAACTTAAAAAGATATTAATAAATGTTTTCTTCATTCTATTAAATCCTATCATACTGAAGTAATTCAATTATATTCATGATAGGTAATTATTCTAGGTTGCCATGGTGATGGCCTCCTATTTAAGATGGAGTCCTATTATTTCCGTATTACTGAATTTAATATATAGAATGGTAATAAATTTTGAATTTATGCATTTTTTTTGCATAAGAGTGCAACAGCTATTGCATCAAGACCTGAATATTTATAAAACTAGTTCTAGTACGAACGCACCTCATTTGCCACGTTTGACGTGCAATTTCCGACTTGTTAGAAATTCACTTCATTAAATAATTTTTATGATAGTGATACACATAAATTGATTTATATTCTTTATTGTTGATTACGGAAATAGTTTCTTGATAAGTTTATCGGGCGTTTAAGGGGTCTTGTACCTTTTAAACGCGACGAAAATTAACGAAAAAAATTCAAAGTTTGAATTAGTCTATCTTCAAAACTTTTTGATATATAAAAGTGAAATTTTGAATAGTAATTAAACGGATTGTGCTTTGTGATATGCTACAATTAAAAACTAATTAGCCTTTCACAGAATTTCTGTATTGTTGGAATTAAAATGGCTCTTTTTTTACTCCGTAAGTCGTTGTGCGCATGATATCTTGAGAACGTATGTATGGATTGTTATGAAATTTGGTATAGATACTAGGCAAATAGCTGCGTTTAAAATGATCTTCTTTTAAGAGTTTACAGTGGTAATATTTTTAGTTATGACTAATTTATTCATTACAAAATGTAAACTTTTGATTTTTTTTACAAAAATATTTCTTTTACACAGTTAATGAAATAATTTTGACCCAAGAGTAGCTCATTTTAAAAATACAAATGTGCTTATTATATATATCAAATTTCATAATAATCAATGTGTTATCAAGATATCATGCGCGCAATGACTTACAGTGTAAAAAAAGAGCTGTTTAAATTTACACAACACACAAATTCTGTAAAAGACAAGTCAGTTTCTAGTGGTATTAAATTAAAAAGCATAATCTGTTTAATTAAAAGACAAAATTTCATGTTTATACATAAAAAATTAATAAAGATACACTAATTCAAAATTTGAATGTTTCTGTTGATTTTCGACGAGTTTAACAGGTACAAGACCCCTTAAAAAAGTAATTATACCATGTTCAGATAAAAAGTGTCTCATCAATAACCAGACATTATACTATTGGGTCGTTCAGAAAGTCGTGTCCGTTTGGGAAAATCAATTCGTACCGGAAAATTCTGCACGGTAATTATTAGACATTGGAATCAATGTCTAATAACAAAATGAGCGAATTTTCCGGTACGAACTGATTTCCCTAAACGGACACGACTTTCCGAACGACACAATAAATTTAAGTGCGAAATACGTCTGGCTGTTGTAATGAAAAGCGAATTGGACACATTCTCAGTAGCATTTCTGCCGACGGACTAATAAAATTTTTTATATCTAATTAATTTTTTTTGTTGACCGGTGCTGGTAGAACCTTGTCATTCTAAGACAATGATTTATAAAATAAAGATTATATATATGATTTTTTTATCGATTTAACAATACAATTCGGATAAATATATTCTATATGTTCTATATCGCTGATACAAAAATTTTGTGAAAGCCGGTTCTGTCATTGGTCCGTTTTTTAAATACTATTATTTGTGAAGAAAATTTTTCGTCTTCGGTTTTTACAATATTTGAAACAAAAATTGCAATACGGTTAAGTACCTGCGAAATTTTTAAGAAAAATCTAAAAAGAAAGCTTTTCTTAGAGGAAAGCGGTAATCGAAAAGTACATTGTAGAAGAATAATCTTCTATTACGTACTACGTGCATCATATTCTTAAATAAATAAATGATAAATTATGCTCACAACGATATTTTAAACTAGCGAACATGAATTCTGCTTTTTCAGAATTTTGTGTTGTCCGCGATGAAAAATAAATATAAATATAAATAGTACAAAACATATTTCAGTTTAAAGATTTAAATTGCACGCTTTTAATTTATATAAAATGACGTCATTTGCATCCCCTGAAAAATTACACATTTACGATCCAGTATTAAACAATAACTATAGATAAGTATGCTCAGGGCGTCATTTTCTTTAAATACGAGGAAATAAATCAAACAAATATTCTTTAAAACATATATTTATAGCAGACGATATTCTTGGCATAACACGTATTTCAATTATTGTTTTTTTCTGTTGTTATGAGAAAATTGCAACAAAAGATATAGTAATCTACTATTTTCCAGCTATTTTCTCCTCACTTTCAACAGAAAGGGAGTACTTCAGTTGCACAATTACAAAAATGACATTAAAAACAACAACAAAAAAATTTATATCTCAAAAATACATCGAGATGCATTTTTCAAACAAATTGCCGTTAAAAGTACTTTTTACCACTATTTGAAGGTGTGAAAAGTAAAAATGCGCAATGCTTAGAAGTTTTAAAAAATGCAGTAGGGATTATCAATATACTTAACCGTACGATGACAAATTTGCTTCGTTTTACGGCTGGCTTATGTAACGTAACGCTGTTTTTTAAGGACGACACTTTAATTGTTACCTGAAGGAAAATAGCATATCTAGTCTAAATAACAAAAAAAAAAAAAATCTTAGAAAAATGCAGTATTCCAAAAGTATATTTTAGGATAATAGTCTTCTAATACAAACTCCACGCATCATATTCTTAAATAACTAAATAATGTCAACAAAAATATTAAATAACTATTTTTTTTCAATAAATAATATTCTTCAGCTTATCAATATTTTCTTGTATGGAAGTTTATCTTCTACCCAGATTGCTCAAGAAATATACATCCGTAAATAATTCCCCGCATAGAGTTTTCAGATTACATAAAATGTCCTTCGAGGACTATTAAATAAAGGAAGAATCCATAAAATGATAGCTGTTTTTGGAAACATTCTATCCCATAGCAACAGCAGTGGGGATTGTAGACCCGCGGGCAGGTTTATCTTTTGGTTTCATTACTAAATTAAGTGACATAACTTATCTTTTAAGACAGGATAAAGTTAAGAAATATTACAAAAATAATTTTCCATGTAATTATTCTCCTGCGGATGAATTTAATTAAACGTTACATATTAAAATATATATATTACGAAATGGAAAATTCATTTTATATTAATAGATGTCATATTTTTAAACAAATTTCAACCATGTCATTTTTAACAATAACTTTGAAAAATTGCAATCTTACACGCCTTTCGCATTTTGATTAAAATTACATGTATCTTTTTAATTTGAATAATAGACAATAGCTTTATTTATTAAAAATAGGATAAATCTTCTCATCGAGATATAAAATGAGAATTTTAATGCAAAAATGTCTTTCTCTTTCAGTAATGAATTGTTACTTATACTGTACGCTGATTTTTGCTAATTAAAATATTTTAATTCTGCACAAATTTTTCGCAATTTTCAAGCTAAGAATTGTTGGTAACTGAATAAGTTTTAAATAATGTAGAATGTACCTGAAACTAATAAATATTAATTGAAGAGTTTAATGAAAAAGTTGATTAAGAATGACTATTATTAAGTATTGCAGCGGATTACTCAAGGAATATACATCCGTAAATATTTCCCTGAATAGAGTTTTCAGATTACATAAAATGTCCTTCGAGGACTATTAAATAAAAAAAGAATCCATAAAATGATAGCTGTTTTTGGAAACTTCCTAAACCATAGGAACAACAGTGGGGGTTGTAAACCCGCGGGCAAGTTTATCTTTTGATTTCATAACTAAATTATGGGACATAACTTATCTTTTAAGATTGGATAAAGTTAAGAAATGTTACAAAAATAAACTTCCATGGAATTATCCGCCTCCGAATTAAAATCCTTCCAGCGCATTTAACGTGAAATCATTAATTTTATTAATTAAAAAATAATGCATGATACATTATTTATTTAATGATGTAAGTAAGTGTAATGGTGTAGTTTTTCTTTATTTCTCTATAATTATTCATGAAAAATACTTTTATGATTTATTGAATAATTCACCTAAATGAAACTAAAAGTTGTAAAAAAAAATAAGAATTAGAATTAAAATTATATAAAATAAAAATAACTATTCAAACTTTTTGTTGAGAATTTGGAATTTCTGAATAAAAAATTCGCCATAATTAGAAACTCTACTAAAAAGGATAAATTATAAATATGCAGTGTGATTCTAAATTCATGGTACAAATTTAAAGGGTTGCTACAGGACACTGTATCAATCATTTATTTTAGAGGAATGTATGGACGCAAGTGACGCGTTAAGGTACAAACAACAGGAAGCGAATTTGACAAATTGAAAAAGAAAAGAATAGTATACGAATTTTCTGGTATGAATGAGAAATTTTGAAATATAAAAAAATATTTCAAAATTTCTCATTCATACCAGAAAATTCCTATACTCTTATTTTCTTTATTTAAAAGAGACATTCCAAGATCACATAAAGAAAAAATTCTTCATTGAAAATTTCCGGTGTGAAATCGAAATTTTTGAATTATAAAAACTACATTTCTATTTCTTTTCATGTATTTTTTGTGTTTGACAGATTTGCCAATTTTGTGGGTAATTTTTTTTATTATGATTCAAAAATTTCTATTTCAAACGAGAAGTTTTTAAAGATGTATTTTTTCTTTATGTAACCATAAAATGTCTGTCTTAAATAAAGAAAAGAATAAGTACAGGAATTTTCTGGTATGAATGAGAGATTTTGAAATAAAAAAGGGCCATGTTGGCCCCCTGGTGTTTGTACCTCAACGCGTCACTTGCGCCCATATATACCCATACAATAAATGATTGTTACAGTGTCCTGTACCAACCCTTAAATTTTGTACCATGAATTTAGAATCACCCGGTATAAGTGATTGTAACCTCATGGATAACTTTAATGTTGTACATTAATCGTTGATTAAAGAAGGGTTCGTTTCATTTCTCAAAGATATATATAATATGTATGTATAATGTCCCATTTTTTATAACAAATGCTTTAAAAAATTAGCAGACAATATCAGTTGAATTTTTAATTTTTTCTCTCTTCGTTCTGAAAAAAAAGATAAAGATAACATTCCATTATCGGCTTTCAAATGCTCTATCACATTGATTATCGACTTTCTCAGGTTAAAGAAAAAATTTTACTTGTGCGGATAAAGTAATACCTATTTGTACGTTTAATGATCCTCATTTCAAGGATAGGTTCTTTCTATTTAACGATTAATTTAATATACTTAGGTTCAGAGGGTTCCATACAATAAATATATGAATTATTAACTGTATTATTAAAAAATACCGTTGCTAAAAGAATAATAAGACTTTGTAAAAAACTATACAACGTAGGGTTGGGTATAGCTGTATATACTTGAAAAGTACTGTCAGTAAGAGTAGTTCATATTTAAACCCTTGCTCTCTGGCACTTTTTTTTTTTTTTTTAGATATTTTGAATCCACACTACAAAAATTTAATTGGTAATTTTCTTGTACCTTATTTATGGAAAAATGAATCATCTTCTATAGCAAAAATAGAAGTTAAACCTTCTGATGAGAATTCAGAATGTCTAATTAAAACTCAGCCATATATCATGACGTACGTTGCGTACGTCATTGTCGGAAATGACCATAATAGCATGATGTACTACGCTATGTACATAATAAAGCGGAAGAGGTTAAACTTTATTTGGCATTTCATAAAACTAAATTCAGCGTAGTAATAATCTTTCCTTTTTACAGTGTAGCTAAAACAAAAACCTTGTTCAAAGTTTAAACTGGGCATTGTGCTAAGCGCGCTTCGAAAGGAAGTCACAAAGTTGCAACGCCGGCTTGGTCCGAGCCGCGTTTTTCGAGATGGGTTTTTAATTAATTTTTAAACGCACAGGAGGCCTGTTGAGAGATCAATGCAATGCAAACTAGTCTCGAATCCCATAGTATTTCTGTGATAATTTCTAATTAAATTACTCTTTTTTTTAACAGTTTGACGTTTATTGCTTTTATACTGCTACTGGGCATTGCATTACACAAATATATCACTAAAGGTTGTTACCTGGGCTTTAAAAGTGGGTGGTACATAGAGTACACCGCCCCTGTCATTATGTATGTCCAAACCGTCCGTGCCTCTAAAGGTTAATATCTCGGCTAATTACTGAATATTTTTTCGAAAATCATTATCAACAATTCTTTTATACTTCTGCTATGATAGGTACCTCAAGCGCTCCTCAACACCTTTGCTCAATTCCTGCAAATCGAAATTTGTGTGTAACGGAAAAATGCGCTTTTCTCAAATACTATGTGACCTAGGGTAATCACTATAATTTTCTTGTAAGGTAATAGATGGGGGGACATATTTTTGCGCTACATTTTCGACGATATCTCTGAAAATATACAAAAATTAAAAGAAATGTATTTTTGAGTTCAGCGTTACGAAAGCTTTTACACGATATACAAAGACGATATTTTATTTCCAAGTTTAAACATTTCTTACCAGAATTTTTCATTTAAAGATTATCTGGAATATTACTCAAACATTTTCCTTTAAAAAAGTTTCTAACAAAAATAAGTAAATTCCTCAAATTTAAATTAAGATTCCTACACAGAACGTTATAAAATATCGAAAATTTCTCCAGTTGCAACAAATCAGTATTAGAGGCATTGAAAATATACTTAACCTCCTCGGTTCGGAAATATCACATGTGACACTTCCGAACCTAGGAGGATATAAACTAAACTATTTTATTTTTTTTTCGTTACTTCTATATAGATAAATGATTTTGGCTTTGGATTCAAACCAATAAATGGTAGCACGAAGCTTATTTCCCCATAAAATAAGTGTTATATTCATCTTTGTTTACCAAATGCATTCCAGACAATGTGTTTAAGAAAGTAAGAAATGTTTATAATTAATTAACTTAAACGCTTTACAAAAAAAAAAAAAATTGAGGATTTGGTAGATCATTCAATTAATTAAAGTCATCAATTTGTTACTGCTTAATTTAGGTTATCAATAATTAAATCGATATTTTAAGGGTGTTAGTAATTTTAGATCTGTAATTGTGAACCTGAATCAGCTGCCCCCTAAAGTATCAATTTCAGAAAATGGGCTCGTTCTGTCGTCTATGGTGTCTTTTTGTTTATGCAAAATCAATGAATGTGTATTCTCAGCATTGTTTTACCTTCGGGTCTGAAGAGGTGAAAGTGGTTTCTATATACTGATTTTGTAACAACTTAAAAATTCACGCCACTGGCTGTACTTATATATATTTAGAATTCAAGTAACCATATTTTATCTGACGTAATATATGTTTGACATATTTTAATTTCCAAAAGTATTTTCAGAAATTAAATTAAACAAATACATTTATGATAACATGAACCGTCAAACCTCTGTGTAACGAATGTAAACGATATCGTGAAAATAAATTTTATATCGAAGTAATGTTTAAACCGAAAAACGAATTACAAGCATTCCAACCGTCAAAATTATAGTTATTAACACATATACGTCGGGAAACGAGAATTCTCGTTTTCATTCCAAAACATCGTTGACTAAGGGCGTGGCTTCTACCTTATAGAAAATGCATTTATATCATGTTGTCCATATTTTTTTAAATTGTAAGACATTTTATATTAAATTCGTACATTGAAAGATATTTACCGATGCATAAACTTGGGAATACTATCTAGAATACCAATTTACAAAAGACATTCAGAACAGGGAGGAGCTTCTACTGTTAAATTTCAGTTTTAATAAAAATTGACCGTCAGCAATATGTTAAAATTTTGAAATATTATACCTGGACAGAACCTCTAAGCTATTAGATATATATATATTTTTAGAGCATTTATTACACACTTAAAACAAATATATATATATATATATATTTACCACCACAAACAAAATATCAAATTCCATCACTCACCATATCTAAATTGAAACTCTACATCAGAAATATCAAAATAACCAACGTAAACATTAACAATTTAAACCAAACTAAGGAAGATATTTATAACAGCAAAACAGAACAGAAGGCGAGCGGCATGGCTAACGACATGCTCTGCAGGGTTAAGTCAGACTTTACGCATGCTACGCCCCCCTTCGCTCGCCGAGACCAAAAATGAAAAAATGAAAAACCATGAAAAACTAAACAGATCTACAAAATCCATCAAAATATCTTTCTATCTCATTAGATCAATCAAAGCATCAAAACCACCATTCTCATCCATCACTGAGTTCAGTTCAGTTCTGTAACTGCTACTCTTAATAAATTCACTAGTTATTCTCCTGATGAAATTGCGAGTATAACCCTGCTTGAATCCTTGACGACACCACTCTAAAATGTCATTAATCATATCCTTAACTCTAGTACTCTGTCTTTCGATTCGTAATAAGCAATTTCTTAGGACATTTCTTTTAACCGATACATGAAAATCGGAATCAAAATATATCAACTTTAAGGTATTAAAATCGAAATCATTTCACTTGTCAAATAACTTAGATATCAAATTTTCACTTTCTATGTTTAAGGTCAAATCTAGAAAATTAATATTTTGACAATTCTGGGAGGAGGGTTCCAGACTCACAGACGTGGGATAATATGTAAAATCAATGTTTTCAATATCATTATTTAATTTGACTATCAAAACATCATCTATATATCTGTAGGCTAATGTGTTACTGTTTAAATTATTATTTCTTTCATATATATGTAAGTAGATGTCTCCCAAAATGGAACTGCAACTCCCCGCATTGGAATACCCCGAATCTGTTTAAATATTGTATTTCCTTCGTAGAAGTACTTTTCTTGTTCTACCAACTGAAATAAATTCATGAAAAAATCATTATGAACATCTAAAGTACTATTTGTATTACTTTAGTTATCAAAAATTAAGGAAAAGTCACAAAATGCTAATTTTCAAATACGCGACCATTCAAAAGGAAATAATATAATTCGAGTAATTACTATCTCTACAACGCAGCTAGTCTATATAACATCTTATTCATGTCAGGCATGGTCATAAGTGTCACACTCACTACGGTGAAGCAAAAAAATAGGAAATTCCATTCATCTCATTATGAGTCTCAAATTATCACTATATGTGACTCCACTGAGACGTCACTGTGACTGCTGCTTTGGGACGAGCCACCATGTGACTTTACAATGTAGTTACATTGTGACTCTCATGTGACTGTCATTTGTAGACTCAATTTTTAAGTCATCGTGAACGCTGCATTGTGATAAGTTACCAAATAATGTCACATAAAGTCACATGGTGACTTTCAGGTGACAGAGAGACTACTGTGAAGTCACCATTGTGCTCTTTAGGGAAAAGTCTCCATGTGACTATAATATGATATTATTTGGTGACTTATCATAATGCAACGTTCATGATGACTATGAAATTGAGTCTCAAAATGACAGTCACATGAGAGTCACAATTTAACTACATTGCAAAGTCACCTAGTGATTCGTCACAAAGCACCAGCCACATTAACTTCTCAGTGGAGTCACATATAGTGATCATTTGAGACTCATAATGAGATGTATGGAATTTCCTATTTTTTTGCTTCACCGTAGTGACTGTGACACTTGTGACCATGTGTGAAGTGAATGAGATGTTATATGGGCTAGCTGAGTTGTAGAGATAGTAATTACTCGAATTACATTATTTCCTTTTGAGTGTTCGCGTATTTGAAAATTAGCATTTTGTGATTTTTTTTTAATTTTTGATAACCAGTGTATAATAATCTACTATTTTTTCTTTTAAATCTGTCAAATCAATTGTGTTATAGAGGTCTGTAAAATCGTAAGCGTATAAACCAGTAATATTTTTCAGTTTTTTTTTTTTTTTTTTAGATTATCTAATAGTGTACGGCTATTTTTTATTAAAAAAATATATATGTATATATATATAATATTGATAATTGCTTTTTTTAATTTTAAGCGTTATATGATTATAATTACAATACATAAATTTATGTAAGTTTGTATAGAAAAGAATATTAATAATATTTTTAAGTCTTTAACGGAGAATCTCATTTAGTGCTATTATAACGTTTTTCATTAACAGAATCTTGTGATATTACGGACCGTGGAATTTTTTTGAAAGTTATACTACATTATTCTTTTTTTCTATGTTTGTATAATATCTTGAGTTAATTATTATAAAAACATAATAATAGTAAGAAATGTACGAGTAAATTAAAAGTTGACTACTAACAAAAACTTCCGTCTTAAGCACAACATAATAAAAAATAAGCAATGACCGGAACAAACTAAAAATGTTTTAATTATATAAGCAAAATTATTACGTCTGAATTCCATCTTTAAAATATTTACATTAAAATCACAGACAATACATAAAACAATTAAAATTATTACATAAAAACACTAAAAACGTATTAAAATTGGGACGTTTCGGATCACCACGATCCCTCCTCAGCCAATTATAAACGTAAAGTCAATACGATCAACAGTTACAAGAAAAACACATCAGAAAATCATCAATTTCAGGTTACAGTTAAAATAAAATAGAATACTCGGCCGGCACAGATGCAGCTTCGTTAATAGCTAAATCCTTGGTTTTAGTATGCCAGGCCTCTAAAAACATTCTCCCTGCGTAATTGTTGCAGCCGGATCGGATCACAAAAGCTTTATTAAAATCTGGAAAATGGTCGGTTGCAATAGTATGCTGAACGATCTTTGAATTCAAATTTCTACATCTAAATGCCTGTTTATGCTCTTTAAGCCGTATTTCAAGTATCCTGCTAGATTCACCAGTATAAACCGCTTCACACTGCTCACACGGAATTCCGTAGACGATGTCTTTAAACTGCAGGATGGAATATCTATGTTTAAAATTTAAACCTTTCCGGCGTACAGAATCAAATGTTTACACAAGCATACCTTATTATAGCTGCATTTCTGAAAAGATTTCGCATTATTTGAAATCAGTTGGTATTCATACATCTTTCATTCCCCAAAATCCTCTTAAGAATCTGTTATGTAATTTTAAACTTAGATATTCCATCCTGCAGTTTAAAGACATCGTCTACGGAATTCCGCGTGAGCAGTGTGAAGCGGTTTATATTGGTGAATCTAGCAGGACACTTGAAATACGGCTTAAAGAGCATAAACAGGCATTTAGATGTAGAAATTTGAATTCAAAGATCGTTCAGCATACTATTGCAACCAACCATTTTCCAGATTTTAATAAAGCTTTTGTGATCCGATCCGGCTGCAACAATTACGCAGGGAGAGTGTTTTTAGAGGCCTGGCATACTATAACCAAGGATTTAGCGATTAACGAAGCTGCATCTGTGCCGGCCGAGTATTCTATTTTATTTAAACTGTAACCTGAAATTGATGACTTTCTGTTGTGTTTTTCTTGTAACTTTTGATAGTATTGACTTAACGTTTATAATTGGCTGAGGAGAGATCGTGATGATCCGAAACGTCCCAATTTTAATATGTTTTTTTTATTTTTATGTAATAATTTTAATTGTTTTATGTATTGTCTGTGATTTTAATGTAAATATTTTAAAAATGTTTTATTATGGAGTTATAAATTTACTTTTGAGAAGTATGGCTATGTATCTCCAAATCATTGTACAATGTACTAATTTACTTTTGCACAATTCTATGAAATTCTGTACGCGAAGCAAGCCTAAATACATTTGCGTTAAATATATCAACAGTCTTTACTCATTAATTTTTGTTACAAATATTCCACAGATAAAAAAAACTCGAAATGAAACTTTTTAATAACAATTTTAAAATCTCACTCACTTATAGATAGTAGAAAAATCATGTGCATAGCTTCCAAATGTACAAGAATTTGAAAAGTGTATATAATAATGGGAATTTTATAATATCAATAAAAACATCATATTACAGATAAAACGTTATCATTTATTTTATAAATTTATCATTTTCGCATCATTTTATTTTTGAAGCAAATTTTACACGCAAATAGTAGTAAATTATACATTCGTAATAAGATCGATCTATTCTGTAATTGTGTTATGTTGTAATGTTAAAAATCTTCGAAAATTTATGTCTGAAAATATTTTCAGAAAAATCTTATTTTCTGTATTGGAAGTTTGCATCACAAAAGGAGAAGCAGTCCTTTGGATCAATACTTTTAAAAAATCTATTAACTAGTGATAGTTTCTGTGTAAGTGAAAACAGCTAAAACTGAATATGCTTGTTGTCAAAAGAAAGCACTAGCGCTCAAAAGTATTTTGACAACCTTATATTCTCTCTTATTTTATTTAATATAAAAATGTAAAAGAAAATATATTCCCTATAATCGAGAACACCATGACTGCACTTATTCAAATGTATCAAGTTTCAAATTGTTTGTTTACATTCGGCGCCACCGAAGAAATGTGACTCCTCCTTAGCTCAAAAGTATTTTCACAATTAGTTTGCATTTAATTGTTGAAGGTGTCAGTGACGCTATAGCTTCGATTAGTGTTTATATTGACCTATTGTGATTAATTTTAAGGATCGGGAATGCGGAAATGTAAAAAAAATATTGATGTGATTCTAGAAAAGTCGCTGTAATTGCACTTAATAAAGATAGACTGCAAGCAGAATTAGCTCGTTCTTTTAGCGAGTCTAGTCAACTTGTTATTACATGGAATAATGTTTTTAATAAACGGAAATACATCAAAAATAAGCCTTAAAGTGGCCATCTGAAAAAAACAACTTGCAATGTTGACTGTATTATAAAAATGATATCTACAAGTGATTGTCGTAAGTCCGCTGTAATAATAAAAAATGAATTGAAAGAAAATTACGGCATAGAAATACACGTTTCATAACTCAAACGACGCCTAAACCTCTATGGTTTACATGGCAGAAGACCAGCAAAAACACGTTTGTTATCTACTAAGAATAGGAAGGCTAGAGTTGCATTCGTAAAACAGCATAACCCTTTCAGGGGCAAAGCAATGCTATTGCTGAAGTGTTGAAATAAATGACTGACACCAGAATTTTGGTTTAAAAAAAATTCAGTTTATTATGTGTGTGAAATACAGCTTTTTCTTATTTAAAAATAAATTTGTTTTCAAATTCCGGTGTCAATCATTAATTTCAACACTTTCGCAATAGAGTTGCTTTGCACCTGAAAGGATTATGCCGCTTTACAAATGCAACTCTAGCCTTCCTATTCTTAGTAGATAACAAACGTGTTTTTGCTGGTCTTCTACCATGTAAACCATAGAGGTTTAGGCGTCGTTTGACTGATTAAACGTGTATGTCTCTGCCGTAATTTTCTTTCAATTCATTTTTTATTATTACAGCGGACTTACGTCAATCACTTGTAGATATCATTTTTATAATATAGTGACTATTTCAAGTTGTTTTTTTCGGATGGCCACTTTGAGGCTTATTTTCGATGTATTTCTGTTTATTTAAAATTTTAAACCATGTAATAACAAGTAGCCGAGACACGTTAAAAGAACGAGCTAGTTCTGCTTGCAGTCCACCTTTCTTAAGGGCATTCACAGCGGCTTTTCAAGAATCACTTCAATATTTTTTTACTTTTCGGCATTCCTGATCCTTAAAAATAATCACAATAAGTCAATAAAAACACTAATAGAAGCTACAGCGCCACTCACACCTTCAACAATTAAATGCAAACTAATTGTCAAAATACTTTTGAGCTAAGGCGGAGTCATATTTCTTCGGTGGCGCCGAATGTAAACAAACAAGTTGAAACTTGATACATTTAAATAACTGCAGTCACAGTGTTCTCAATTATAGGGAATACATTTTCCTTTATATTTTTATATTAAATAAAATAAGAGAGAATATAAGGTTGTCAAAATACTTTTGAGCGCTAATGTATTTAGACTATAGTAAAACCATATGATCCATATATGCAACTTCTTTTTGTCAAGAAATGAGATAAAATCTGATTTAGTAATCCGCAGACAAAAAAAAATCCATATGAATAAGATGTAGGTCAAAACTTTCCTTAACTTCTTTATATCATAAAATAAGAAAACATATTTTCAAGATAGAGCATCTGTTTTCTATAAGATTACTAAAAATAAATCTACGAATAGTTTAAAATCTATAAGAACAAAACTTTTCTTTTATATGGATTTGTTTGAAGGAAATTTATAACGAAGCAAAACAAATAACGGGACAGTTCACCACAATAGAATAGTTATTCTACAGATGTTTAAGTTATTGTTTTAGAATGAAGTGAAATACTTTTACAATTAGAACTAAGTTGATCACTTTAAGGCATCTTTAAAATTTTAATATTAATTTGTTTTCGTATATTTACATAGTTATTTTTAAAAAAGAAGGATTTTAGCTAACATTATGAAAGTAAAAGTTTTATTTTTTTAGAAAGTAGTGACAAAATTGTGCCTATTCAGAAGGTTTAAAAAGACATATATAGTATAATTTGACATTAATATAAAAATAATCTTTAAAATAGTTTAAATTAGAAAAATACATCAGTATTTTGTATCTTTTAATTACATTTGTGTATGTGTAATACATTTCGCTGAGTTTTATTAACCCTCTCAGGGGCAAATCGTTTTCATTCCTAAAATGTTGAAATAAATGAATGACACCGGACTTTAGAAACAAATTTATTTGAAAACAATAAAGAGCTGCATTTCACATATATAATAAATCTAAATAAATTTTTTTCATTAAAACTCTTGTACGTACTCTTGCGTTTTGAATTAAAATTATGTGGTTTCATAAACATGCCGTCATTTATCTGAATAACATAGAGGCTGTCGTTCTTTACAGATGTCTATAAACTATTTTATCTAAACCTCCGACAATCACTGATTCTGTTCCAGTAAATAAAGAATTTTAAAATGTTATTGTCTTACTTTAAGCCATTCAGGGGCAAGTAATTGTGGTTCTGTAATGTCAAATTCACACCGGAATCTACCAAAAATTTTGTTCCAAAATAAGGAAAAGAAATTTTCCGCTTTTTCCAACCAAAAAGAGAAAGGTAAAATTTAATAAAAATTTTCTGGTACAAACCATTCGTAGGCGATATAATATATCCCACTGCCCTTCAAGGGGTTAATTTCCTAAAACCAGTACACAAATTTCTCGTATTGTCAATAGGTTTAGTTTAAAAGTTGTTTCCTCTCCAATCAATAAAGTTTCTTTCAACAATCTCAAAGATCCAATTGACGACCATAATACCTGGGGCATTTATAGAATTTTTTGGGAATACAGCCTCTCTTGCATTGGGCAGACGAAGAGTGCTTTTAGATTTAGGCTGAAAGAACACCAGAATTATGTTAGAAAGCAAGAATGTGAGAAATCTACAATAACTAAACATTGTTGGAATTCCAACCACCTGTTTAATTATCCAGAGGCTAAAATTATTCTAAAACATAATTCAGTTTTGGATCTAGACTTTTATGAAGCTTATTATATACATAAACACACTTCTTCCTTAGGGAATGATCAGCACTTCTTTTATCTCTCTAGTGTGGAGGGATCCAGCTCAGTGACTCCTATTTTTGAATGTTTTTCTATCAATTATGTCATTTCTTTGGGATATATAAACTCTTGCTTTCGCCACTTCAATCAATTCATTAGCCAGTACTAGGGGATATAACCGAGGGATCTTTGAACTAATTTTAATCTTTTATTTTTTTTCTCGCACTGAGGAGGAGGATCCAGTAATCAACAAAACTGCCGTATGTGAATTTTTTGTACATAATATTGTACGTATTTGTGTGTCTAAACAAGGTATTAGCTTATGTATTAAAATTCGTACAAAGTGATTATTTTATGCTTAAATTTTCTCCTTATTTCAACGTCTCATTAATGCAAAATTTCAGTCATAAATAACGGCAAAATCAGTCATTTTTACTTGTGGAAGTTTACTTCGACGGTAGTCAGGCCCTAAGCTTCAGCTGTATCTTGACAACCAAGACAACATTGTGTCGCTATCAGTAAAAGAGATTATAATACCTAGGCAAACTGCCACCAGTAAAATCAAATAGGAATTATTGAGAGAAATTATCAATGGATAAGGCGTTTAAATATGACGAAATTTTCTATTCAAATTTACTCGTGGAAGTAGGCTCCGCCTGTAATCAGAAGCTGTTGATCCAATTTTAAAAAACAGTCGCCGTCTTTTGACAACCTCCTCAGTTACTTCACTCACAACTTGTAGAGAATACATTATATAAGCGAAAGAAATACTTGCTAAAATTTGACTATCTACTGAAAGTACATTGCTCACCTAAATACATACGGTATTAATACGGACGTTTTTCAGCAATTTTGTTTGTCTAAAAATTAGGGTGCGTATTACACAAAAATATTTCTGACATCAGTATAAAACCACACCCGCTTTCACTATGTTACTTAAGGTATCCGCACACATTTGAAACGTCTATTTCAATCAATATATAGCTTTTTCATTTTTACAATATTATTAAAATCGAAACTTTTAATTGTCGAATTATGCTTAATTAGACTGTATCATAATTAGAACCAAAGTTACAGCCGTTTAAAGTTGCAGCTATTACAGATTTTGAAGTGTTTTTAAAAGTTATTTTTTTCTTTTTTCTCAAAATGAAGTTTTTCAAATTCTTACTATACGCAAAACATCCTGTGGCAAAAAATTATGCATGAAAATCCTTGAAATTGTGTATACTGTTTTTACAAATGTTTATTGAGGGAATAGACTACACTCATGATAATATCGCTCACACGCAAGTAAAGTGTCACATCTCGACAAAAGTAAATTTCACAGGAGAGTCAAAAGAAAATTTGCATGATTTTACTGTAATATGAAATTATTGCTCATAGTATGATAATACGCTTTCAAAATAGACAAAAAAGAATGTCATAAATCTTCTACTTACCATTTCTGTCAGAGATAAGTTCTCGCTTGCTTTCGATGTTCGTTCTGCCGGATTTTGATTTACACTTAATTCTACTAACAACTGACTCAACTAAAATAAGACATCACTCGGTTAATCTTCAATACTTATATATTACAAAATATATGCAGGATTACAGGACTTTAACATTTAAAATGCTTTAACTTCAATCGAATCATCACCGAGGTGCAACTCCGTTCACAAAAACAAAACATTATTCTAATGTTTTTCAGTTCGGTTCAGTTCACTTAGACGTAAAAGTTTTTAAATTCAGGTGTTACTGTTACTGCAAAGGGATACAGAAGGAGCTGTCCGCGACATACTCTCCCCGTTGAGTTTTGCCAGGTCAAACTCAACCACAGTCGTGGACAAGTTCAGGAGGTCCAACCGTTCTGGGGTTCGTATCACCCGTCCAAATTTAGACATTCTAGGAGAATCCTTTTTAACAGAACCAGAAGAATCTTTAAGGTGAGCAGACTCGATGGTTTTCGGAGAAAAGTCATTTGCCTGGAAATTCGCTTCCATCGGATACAACCTATGTACTGGTCGAAGCAACTCACCAAACTTAGTTCGTAACTTTGCAAATCGTACTATGCCGTCTTTATCTGGAAACAACTGGATGACTTTTCCTAGAGGCCAATTCATTCTTTTTACTTTTGTATTAATTATAACAATATCTCCAACTGAGAGTTCGGGATACCCGTTTGACTTTTTACGATAATTTTTCAGCTGTCCCAAATATTCTAGTTGGAAACGTTTTCTCAAATCTTCACGAATTTTCATCCGATATTCATATCGTCCTTGAAGATAACTTGCATCTATATTGTCCAGATCAGGAACACCACCTTCTTTAATTTCACGAAGAAACATGGCAGGGGTTAAGGGTTCAAATTCAAGATCTTCAGATATGTATGTTAACGGTCTAAAGTTTACAACATTTTCATGATCGCAAAGAATAGTATTAATTTCTTCATATTCTAATGATGCAGACATTGGATTCTCTGACAACATCCATAAGTATAATTTTTGATAACCAGTGTATTATCGTAACAGAAAATCCACAAAAAATATTTTCGATTTATTAAGTATGTGAATTATAGCCGCTTTCTTATTTACAAATATATCTTTTGGCAAATGCCGGTGCCGATCATTTATATCAACACTTTAGCATTGAAAATACTCTGCCCCTGAAAGGGTAAAAAAAAAAAACTACTTTTTTTTAAGTTTTAGATCTTGTTAGCAGTCCTTTAGTTATGCGACGTGTATATTCCAGAGACAACATGCTCTGTCGCATCTCCACATATTCAATATATGAAATTACATACGCCTTTTCTAGCGTAGCAAAAAAGAGCCGGTGTCACAACTGTTTCGATTTCCTATAAAAAATAATAATGAAACAGAAAAGAAATACTAGGAAAATGATTTCTAAACTACATTTTAGTAATTATATTTTAAATCAGATGAAAACGATCTATAACTACACAGACGAAAAGTAAACAAGACTTTTTACTCCAATACCCAGTGTACAGACGGTACTTATAAGTATTGTGAAACAGCACCAAACCTGGCGATATGCAATAATTAAAATAATAAAACTTTGTAAAAAAATTACCACAAAATAAAAACAATACATAAGACGCGTTTCGAGCTAAAAATATTAACAGCTTGTCATCAGTCTAAGTAAATACGTGTCCGTAAGGGGACTAGGTAAAAAATGAACTAAAAGGTAGATAGTAGAGCTTGCAAAGAATGCGAAAGATGGCGCTAACTGAAAGGAGCACATGCAGAAGACGAAAGTGTTGCCAAAATGATAGAAGAGAAATTGATAGGGAAAAAATGGAAATAAAATAAATAAAAAAAATTAAAATAAAATAAAAGAATTAAATTAAAAAATATATAAATACAAATAATAATAAAGAAATAAAGAAATAAAGATATATAAAAGAAGAAAACAAGAAAAACCAAAAGAACCCTTTCTTAAAAAAACAAAATAAAAAGAAAAGAAACAAGGGAAGCGGGAAAAGAATTACAAAAGTAATTTCCACGATGGAGAGAGGAAAGGAGATGATGAGAGATCATTGACAAGATTATCAGAATTTTTTTAAATAAAATATGCTTCATGACTCTCATGCTCTCACTTGGATTTTCATGAATCATATTTTATTATGATTTAAAAACCCAATTTTTGGAGAGATGAGCGATATAAGTATGTTCTTTATTTTCATGTATTTAAAAAACTGCACGATGCAGAATTATCATTTATAGGGGGCTACAAACTGTCGACATTTGACGAGCAAAAAAATAGTATAGCAGCTTACGCGCAAGAATACAAAATAAATATTTTATTTAGAATGAAAATTTTGGTGCCTACTTACACTTCAGATTACAATAATTACCTTGAACCTAAATAAAGTTATATTTAGAGCAATTTTATATTTTCAATACAAAGTTGTATTTAGCTAATACATAAATTCGAAAATTTCAACAGTATAATAATCTAAGTAAATGGTCAAGTGCGAGTATTACTCGCGCTCAGAGGGTTCCGTAAAATAAATACATGAATTATTAAAAGTATTATCAACCACTTCACCGGCTGCCCCGAGATAACTCGGGTGTAAAAGCACTGTGTCGCTGTAAATGCTATGCACTTCGTATTATACATGAAATAAGTTATAGTAAACCTCAGCGACATATATCAATTTCATTATACATGAAATAATTTAACATAATAAAAATACGCCGGGAAAATTTCCCACCACCCTTATATCATTATGTAACAGAATTCTTTTGTGTAGTCTTGTAAATGAATAATAACTCTTTTTAGCAGCGCATATTCTACAGAATGCAGATTTTAGTGCACTTGATAAATGCATATCAATTATATTATATTTGAAACATGTAACATCATTAAAAATCAATTTAAACGATTTTTTCCCATAGGCCGTAATGTAACGGAAAACGTTTGACTGTCCCTGTAAATGAACTAAACATACTACAAACATCATTTGAAATAGGGTTCGTACTATGATAGAGTTCACTAATATCCAAAAATTTTGGAACGATCCGAGCATATTTACGGGAGTTAGAACGCGGACAGACGGACTGACGGCCAGACAAACCGAAGTTATAAACACTTTTCAACTTTTTTGGAAAGTGTTAAAAATAACTGGTGGGAACGATCAAGGAGGTTTAATAAGACAGAAATATCCATACCTGAGAAAATCTCGAGTTCCGCAGCGAGAGGGTTAATAGTCTTTATTACTTCCTCCAATTTGAACGTTCCACATTCCATAGTTTACGAGTAAAATGGCTGTGACAGACGACACAGGAGTGATCTTATGATGGTCCCGTTTTTCCTTTTTAAGTACGGAACCCTAAAAAAATATTTTTTTGCACAATAAAAAGGAATTTTTAGTTTCAGTTTATATAGCTTAACATGAAACAAAGGTTTTGAAAATTTCTTGAAAAACATATTCAGAAGTCTTTGAGATATCCCGCGCGTTACGCCCAAAAACGTCATTTGGCGAAAAACGACTTCAAAGTTTCGAAAACGCCGCTTCATCTATTGAGCGGTTATAATTCTAAAACCCATAACTTCTGATCTAATAAGAATTTCAAGAAATTAATTATATCAAAATGTCTAGAAAGGGTGGGAGTTTAACATTAACCCCCTGAAGGGCAAGCAAAAATGTCTATAAATATTTAATTTTCATCGGAATAATCGAAAAAAATTATTTTTAAATAAGGAAAAGAAATTTCTAAACGTTTTTCCTCCAAAGTTAAAAATATAAAATTTAGTTAAATTTTTCTGGTGAGAATCTTGTTTAAATTAGGTGGGATATATTTCATCCCACTGCCCCTCAAAGGGTTAAAAAAATAATAATAACATTTCGAAAATTTGGAAGCTTTAAGCAAAGCGATATAAGTAAGCGTCCTATCTTAAATGGGAGAACTAACAGCAAGATTAAAAGCGAGGTAACATCAATCAAGGTCATGTGCCACGTAGCGGACGGAGTGTGAACTACAGGTAGATACCTAACTATTTTCTTACTGACACCACTAAAATTTTAAAGTTTTTTTCACCTTGATTAATAACTGAAATGCCTCTGATAAGGCGAAGAAAACTTCGTGGTGCGTCTGGGTGCCCCTCTCACTACGCCATTATTTTGCTATAAATGTGGCAAACAAAATTCATATCCGTGAGTGGCTGAAGATTTAGAAAATACGCGCCTCACTAAAAGCCCGCGTATGTGAATTATCACTCCGTCCACAAGGTGGCGCAACTGTGTAAATTTACGCCTGATTCCAGCATTAAGTTTGTTCGCTTACTTATAACGCTTTGGCTTTAAGAGTCCTAAGCAGTGTTGCCAGATTGGGGACTTTGTTATCCACAAAGTGTTGATTGTCACCGCTTTTTTTAAATTGAAATATTCGGCCTATTTAGAAAGATTAGAAATTCTGAAAAGTAAGGCGAATTATACTATTTTAAAAAGTGGTGACAGTCAAATAATCTGAATTAAAAAAGTCCCCAATCTGGCAACACTGTTCCTGAGACCCCTGAACACAATAGTAAAAATGTTTTTGGAGCTGTCAATATTTCTTCAAATAAAACAATTTTTTTAGACTAGATTGTATAGATCTTTTTTTACGTATTTCTTTAAATAATTTTAATGAAAAATAATTAGAATTTCGTTTAATTAAGACATACTAATTAAAAATATTTAAAAAGGTAATTTTTATATCAAGTGTTTTGCGCAGGATTATAAAAAGTATATTCAATACATCCACTTAATATTACATATATATATATATCAGATATGTGATTTCTGCTTTTATGCACACCAATATATTCTTAGAGAAAATACTGTTCTCTTAAATAGCAAAAATGTTCCGATTAAATAAAAAGACATTTTCTCTAACAAAATACCGGTGTCCAAAACGCGGAAATCACATGCCTGATACATATTCTTAAAATAATGTCATTTAAATTTAACCTAAAATAATAATAAAGTTTCCAGATGCAAATAGTTTTTAAGGCAATTAAACCATAAAATACACAATTTATGATAAAATTTCGATATATAAATTAAGATTTAAAATAATACATAAATATATTACACGTACTACTTATAAAAATATATAAAATACTATATAGTACAAAATATTTAGTTTCTATGTTACTCTGATTTGGAAAGGTGAAAAGTCGCAGTGTGAAAAAAGTCTGTTTTGAGAAAAATGACTTTTAAATTTCAAATTTACCTTTATTTGGATAGGTATTGCTCCACATATTTTATCATAAAATTGGTTATAATTGGAGAATCGTCATATATATATATCGGTCATTCTCTGAAAAGTGGCTGTTTTTTTATTTATTTATTTCTTTTAATGCGGCCTGATAAAATTGCCTAAAAAATCTCAAAATTTAGCCTACAAGTACCTTCTTGCTATATTTATATATAAAAAAAATAATATGAACAAAACTGTACCTGATACATCTTCTGAGATTTTAATTTCAAAGTACTTCCATTGCTAAAATGGTCAAATAAATGATTGGCACCGGAATTTAAGAACAGATTCATTTGTAAATAAGAAAAAAATACTGTATTTTACATACATGTTAAATAGAAAAAAGCTTATAAAAAGTCTGGTGCCATTGTGAAATCAGAAATAAAATTAAATGGTTTCGTAAACATACCACCACCCTTGAAAGAGTTAAAAAAGAAAAGAAATTACAACTAGAAGTCATACTGTCATAAATAATATATATATATATATATATATATTGTGTGTGTGTGTATCTTATTATATTAGAGTTTCTTATTTTACTGTTTAGTACATATATAAATGGATTTAGACCATTCCGTCGTACATTAAAATTATGAGAGAATGACAGTGAGGGAATGATGAAACACTTCTGAAAACGATTTTATAAAAAAAATGATTAGTCTAATGTATATTTTCAGTTACTAAATATCTTTTGAAACGCATTTCTAATAATATATCAACATAAAAAAGACATTTCAATAGTTTTTATTAAATTTATAATAGATGAGGGAATGATGGGTGATAAAAATACTTGCTTTGATATTGTACTTGAAAGTCATGTTCTAGCTATTAAGAAATGTTTTTGAGCAAACAACACGATGGCTACTTCACTTTACTCATGTACAAACTGTCCTAGACTTATACAATGCATGTGCTGCTTTCTACTAACAAGGGAACCACTTTTGGTGTTGCTCGCACCTAGCATTGAGACCTGGTGCATTTTAAAGCCCTATATTATGAAGTTTGAGAGTCGATAAAATTTTTCTGTTAAAATAATATTTCTTGATTATACAGCAGTATAACTTTCTGAAAATGCAATTTTCGATACCACTTATCGGACTATTAACATTGCATTTTTTTAAAGAAAAGCATTTAAAAATAAAAATTAGTTAATAATAAGTATAAAATATTGAAAAAAGTTTGAAAGTTCCTTCAAAAACTCACGAATTTGATTTTGAAAAATTGCAACTTCATATTCATATTTTTGGCGGGGAAACAGTTGGCGTTTATTTTCAAAAGTAGAGCTTTCCGGCAACCCTAGCCAAATGTCATAGCTGAATTTGTAATAGCTAGAAATTGCAATGTCCGACCTATTTCGCCACAGTAATTGTTCTAAATTGTGAAAAAATATTAATTTACTTTATGATTACTTTTCTACCGAAGGACCATTTAATACAGCAACATTTCATTTTAAACATTCGAAACTTTATTTCATTCGATTTCAAAAGAAAATAGTTTGTTTATTTTGTATTTCACTAAAAAATAGTTTTCAATGATCTTCGAAGCTTTTATAGAATTATATTTATTACTTATATATTTATCGTCTGCATAGGGAAAAAAAATAAAAACCTAATATTTGTTTCTTATGCTATCAATTATTAAAAAAAATTGCAATCTGATATAATTCTAATAATATGTTCTGTACATTTTCTCTTTGGATAAAGCGGGCGGGAAAATTGTAGCACCATATTTGACGGCTTAACTCACTTTTGGCGTGAAATAAACAAATAAATATGTAATAATAAAAAAATAAAAGTATAAAAAAGTATATAAAATATTATTTTAACAGAGAAATCTTTTCGTTTCTCTAACTTTTGTGTATAGGGCTACAAAACGCACCAGGTGGCGATACTAGGTGCGAGCAACACCAAAAGTGGTTCCCTTGTAAGTAAATAGGGGCAAATTTATAGTTATCTGAGGGAATGGTGACAAATACTAGGGGCATAATTAAAAAGTGCCCCAATTCTTTTATTATATAAAATATAAATATAATTAAATGGCTAAATATGTATTGAAGTGTGATTAATGGATTGAGAAAAAAATAATTATAAACATACGTGCTGCTGTTCTTTCCTGCATGTGTGAATGGGGACATAGTGAGGGAATGATATTTGCATTAAAAAATAAATTTAATTTATCATATTTCAATTTCAATAAGCAAATAAGTACAGTTTATATGTATAACTGATTAATATTGATAGTTTAAATCACTTTTTCTTTTTGTAACTTTAAAAATATATCTTCAAGACCTCTGGGACATTAAATTGCCATTTTTCAGAGAATGACTCATATATATTATAATTTGGTGACATATTACTCTTTAATAATCGACTCTACTATTTTTTGACATTATAACTGCCATATAATACATAGCTACTGTTTACACTTACCTGCAAGAAACATTTCTGCCTAGATAAAGGGAATAGCCGGATAAGCACTGGAAACATGCATTTCAATTAAATTTCCTTATTTTTTCCCCAGATGTGGCTACATATCTTACAATATATTTCCCTATTATCACCCTATAAATATTGATATTTAATGAGATAAAAATGTTTTTTCGATTTTTTTAAAAACAGATTTTCTCAAAAACTGCTGCGCGAAATTTCATGCCATTAACTGAGAATATATTGATATCAAAGATACATAACTGGCATTTTTTGTATAATTTTCTGTTTATAAAAACTGTGTGAAATAGCGAAATAAAAATTAAAAAAAAAATAAAAATCATATTTTATGTTTATCCGAAAATTACCATTTTCTTGTAAAAAATTCTCCATATGTGCCCGTATATTCTATATAAATGCCGAAAGTTTGCGTTGGGTACTACAAATAAATATTTACAAAAATGTATATTAAAATTAATGAAATTCATTTTAAGGCGTTATTTGGGGCGGAGCTACTTAACTTCGATATCCAAAGAATTTTTAAAACGAAGTCAGCAGATAATATGTCAACTGATGTATTTTAGATTCCATTAAGCATATAAGCCATGTTTTTCAACTTCATGTTCATTTTGATATCGACAGCGTTGAGAATGTTGCTCATGTATTCATAAAAATTTAAAATACAGCAACCTGTAACTGTTTATTCCAAAAATTCTTAGGGTGTGGAAGTTAAGTAGCTCCGCCCCATATAACGCCTTAAAATGAATTTCAATAATTTTAATAAACATTTTTGTAAATATTTATATGTAGTACCCAACGCAAACTTTCGGCATTTATATATAATATAAGGGAACATATGGGAAATTTTTTACAAGAAAATGGTAATTTTCGGATGACCACAAGATATGATTTTTATTTTTATTTTTTAAATTTTTATTTCGCTATTTCACACAGTTTTTATATACAGAAAATTATACAAAAATTACCAGTTATGCATCTTTGGTATCTATAAATCCTCAATTAATGGCATGAAATTCCGTGCAGTAGATTTGAGAAAATCCGTTTTTAAAAAAATCGAGAAAACATTTTTATCTCATTAAATATGAATATTTATAGGGTGATAATAGGGGAAATATATTGTCAGATAAGTAGCCACATCTGGAAAAAAAATCAGGAGATTTGATTGAAAAGCATGTTTCCAATGCTTATCCGACTATGAATTTTAACTATGACTTAAGTTTATAACTTAAGTTTATAACTTAAGTTTATAAATTTTAACTATTTTTACAAATAACATCGTTTTTAATTACGATGTAGATTTCAAGATACATTCTACAATTTTATTGGAAGTAACATGCCAAAGCGATATGAGTAAGCGTCCTATCTTAAATGGTAAGAAGTAACCGCAAGATTAAGAGCGAGGTCACATCAATCAAGGTCATGCGCCACACAGTGGATGGAGTGTGAACTACATGTAGATAACTAACTGTTTTCTTACTCACACCACTAAAACTGTAAAGTTTTTTTTAACCTTGATTAATAACTGAAGTGCTTCTGATAAGGCGAAGAAAACTTCGTGGTGTCAAGTGCGTCTGGATGCCTCTTTCGCTACGCCATTATTTTGCAATAAATGTGACAAACAAGTTTCATTTCCATGAGTGATTGAATATTTAGAAAATACGCGCCACACTAAAACCCGCGTATGTGAATTATCACTTCAAAGCGATATAAGTAAGCGTCCTATCTTAAAAGGGAGAAATAACCCCAAGATTAAAAGCGAGGTCACATCAATCAAGGTCATGCGCCACGTAGTGGGTGGAGTGTGAACTACAGGTAGATACCTAACTGTTTTCTTACTTACACCACTAAAATTGTAAAGTTTTTTTCACCTTCATTAATAACTGAGGTCCTTTTGATAAGGCAAAGATAACTTCGTGGTGTCAAGTACATCTGGATATCTCTCTCGCTAGTCATTATTTCGCAATAAATGTGGCAAATAAAATTCATTTCCACGAGTGACTGAAGATTTAGAAAATACGCGCCACACTAAAAGCCCGCGTATGTGAATTACCACTCCGTCCACAAGGTGGCGCAATTATGTTAATTTACGCCTGATTCCAGCATTAAGTTTGTTTGCTTATTTATAACGCTTTGGTAGCATGGTGGTTTTCATAAACAAATAAATAATAATAATAACAAATTCTACATAAATATTCCGGGTACAATGTTTTATATGAAAGTTTATTAAAAGAATGCCTTTATGTATGTGTTTATGTATGTATGTTTTCAATTGCCTCTACAACCACTGATCGGATGTGAATGTAACTTTTAATTGTTTTACCAGGGCACGTCAAACATTTTAATATACATATAATTGTCTACAACTACAATATTTTTTTAGTCATGTGCTATGAGTAATAAATTGCTTTTAAAGTGTGTGAATGGTGGCATACTGGAAATAAAAAATTTATATGTCGAAAGTATTTTTTACAAAATCTTGAACAATGAGCCACTAGAAGGCTTTATGTATGTATTTCAGACAAATTAGTATAAAAATTGATTGGTAAAAAAGATTTTAGACATAGACTTGACGAATCATCTTTTTTTTTTTTTTTTTTGACATGTTGCATTTGTTTAACCCTAGATCTACCGGGAATTTTATTCAAGTTTTAATAAAACGTTCTACACCAGAATTTTTATTTAAAACTATTTAACTTATTTATTTACCTTATTTTTGTCTGGTTTATATACTTAGTTTATTTTAAAAAAATTTCTGGTTTGAATGAATATTTTGTATGTACCTGTCGGGTCCAATGGACCCGTATGGTAGACGGAGGGTTAATATATATCTGGTTCAAGCGATAATTGACAAGATCAGGAATGTGGGTAGCAACAGTTTGAACAAAATCTTTCAATATGAGCATACACCATGTGCATATTGCAACAATCCTTTCAAAAAAGACACCCACAAAGAAGGTCTCCATACTGGCAAACTACGAAAAATCTGAAAAAATTATAGAATATTCTTCTCATGAGGACAGATATATATAAATTTATATAGGATAGGATGGACAGATATATATAAATTTCGGCGGACACTCGATAGAGTGTCCGTAAAAGAAAAAAATAAATAAATAAAATAAATAAATAAATAATGGAAATTTTATCATTTGGCGATTTATCGCGATGATAATTAAAATATTTTAGATTATTTATCATATTTAAAAAAAAATTATATTTAAAATATTTTTGAATTTCGATTTATAAAATTTCGAAAAATGCTTTTTTAGGTCAAACATTCTTTAAGGTAAAAATATTTCATGTTGAACTTGTTTAAATAACTTTAGTTTTGTCAGTTTTAGTTTGTTTTAACTATAGTTTTGTCATATATATATTTATAATGAAAGTTAATTATGAAATTTTTTGAATTAAAACAAAATTTAAATTAATTAAAATTGTCTCAATCTGAAAACTAAGCCCAATTGAGCACTGTCGATTCAATTTTGTTGCTATGGACACAAAAACTTATCCGATATTGAAATGGAAACTGCAGCATTCTTCATCTGACTTTTGTTTTGGAATATGCCTAATATAAAAATATATTTTTCAATATGAAATATTTTTTATATATGAAATAATTTTTACAGTGATAAACTTAAATAACTGCAGCAACACCCATCATAAATACGTAATACAAATATATATATATATATATATGTATGTATTAAAATCTCTCGTTGTTGAAGTTTAAATTAAATAAATATTATTTACATTCATTCTCAAAATCAATTAACAAGTAATTTTCAGATGCATTAAAAATCGTTTGCTTTTGGCGAGGAAAAGTACTGCTCGCCCAGTCGCGTGACGCTTTTATCTTTTCACTCCAGGTACTCGAAAGTATTTTATTTTTTGACAGTCTTTCTACTGTAATTCCGCCGCTAAATATGACAGATCCTTTATTACGTACAAAAGTAGTTTAATTGGTTTTTCTTTTCAAAATATTCTGAATATGCGCAGTAAGGAGACCTTCCTTGTCAGATAGAGCAAAACAAATAAAAAAAATCAAAGCACATTCGATAAAATGCACCAATTGATCCTCAGTAACAAATTGAAAAAGTAGGAAATATTAATACGCGTCTTTTGCATACTTGAAAAAAGTATATTATTAATAAACTGTGGCCTAAAATTACGATGAGGTTTTTTTCCCAACAAATATTTAAATATTGATATGGAGAACACGTTTGCGTTGATGTGACATTATAGATCGAAAAAATAAATGTTAGTAAACAATTAAATTTAAAAAATCAAAAAACCCGACTGCGTAAAAAGCGAACTAATTAATTAATTCTCATCAATGTGAAACTATTTTTTTTCCAATTCTTACTATTAGCTCACACTCTGGCTATATATATCCTGTTCAAATTTTCAATCGTTAATAAAATACTTATTATTCATCTAATCAAGCTCAAATAATTTTTTTAAACTTGTAGTCGATGACACTTGATGCTAATCCATTTTTTTCAAATATTAATTCATTAATTAAATTAAATTAATTAATTTTCAATAATCGAGAGAGCCCTCTTCTTGATCAAGATATTTTAAGACGGAGAGAGCCCTCTTCTTGTTCAAGGCATTTTAAGCGCCATTCAAGAGGAAACAAGAATGGGTGAAAAAAAATTCTCTTATTGACCTAAGTAGGAATTGACTTAAAATATTTTTCTATATTAATTGTTTATATTACTTACCTATTTTTTTATTTACTTGTACTGATGACTTTTAAGTTGTGTTTAATTGTTAGTTCCTATCTATAAACATTGTTTTGATGAGGTGTATAGATGTCTATGATGGTTAGATTGGAGTAAAGCTAGAGATCCTACATACACAACTTCCAGGTTGTATCCATTAATATTTTAACGGAGCTTCTGACAGTAAAATAGTCAATGAAACATCGTCTTCATTTTGAAAGACCTATCCAATGATATGCCACTCAATAGGGTGCGTAATTTTTTTCGTCTCTACCGTCATTTTGTATTTTACGCCCGTCATTTTGAATTTATAAAAACAAAACCTAGCTTATGACCATCTAGCCGTTAAGAAGAATTTATAGAGACCTCATTCATTAAAATCCATCCAGCCGTTGGGATATTTCGAGGGTATAAAGGAACCCACATACCCAGATACGCATGAAACACATAACCCTTCTTTTCAGTCGGGTAAAAAGAATAGCTTAATGATAATTAAAGACTTTATACAAATGTGTGATGTATAATAACATTTTTAGCAGAAAATGGTGGCTCTATCGATAAATTTAAGACGTCTATCTTTCCATGAAGTGCTTATAGACACAACGCAAAATCATTTAAATTTTTAACAAAAAATAAAATCTCAAGCGACTGATTTTTAATGCGATACTTTATTACAGTTATACAAAAACATGTAATGTTGTTTATTAGATATGTAAATCATACACATAAAATTCTTAATTCAAATTACTTGATCACTTTAGCATTTTATGGATTCAAACAAATAAACTCTGAATGTCTGAATGTATGTTCTAGAAAAGAGAAAAACGCCACTAAATATACAAAATAATTTATATAAAATCTATAACATATAATTTTCCATTTATAATATATAATAATATGTAATACAATAATAATATTTAATATTTTTACTATATCGAAATAATCTGAGGTATTTCACTCGAAATATATGTGACAATTGGTATTAATAAAGATCAAGTTTATTGATTAAAAACTGGCGAAAGTAGAGTGTCCACTTGTTTTAAAAATTGCTGTTGTGAAAAAAAATAATAATAATTAAATTGATAATTACTGCTTACTCGCTGCGGCGCCCTTTTGTTTTATAACTGAATAGTCACTATTTTATGTTCTATAGAGATATCAAACTAGCAATAAAATGTGATTTTCAAGTATACAGGGTGCAAAGGAAAGTCTCTTTAACCCTTTCCGGCACACTGTGCCCGGTTCGGGATACCTAATTTTAATTTAAGACTTACGATCGGCACCAAGAATATTTTAGTAAAATTTTGTTTTTACAATGAATAGTTAAAATAACATAATTTTGATTTCTAAAAAAGTCGTTTTAAAATTCCGGTGTCAGTCAATCATTTCTTCATTTTACAACAAAAATTACTCGTGCCGGAAAGGGTTAACCTGAAAATACTTGCGAACGGAGAGAGCTACAGCTATGCAAGTGAGGTAACGGTATAGTAAAGCGACTACGTCCGATTTAATGCAAACGACAGCGGCAACCCTAGTGGCGAAATTTGGAAGATAGCCATTGCAAATCGAAAACGAAAAGAGGTAGAGCAAAATTTCCAGTTAGAAAGTTTTAGAGCATCAAATACGAAACTGTACGAAACGACATTTGGTTCACACGGATAAGATAAATCATCGCCTGTATACCCAATAATGTCCGAAACCCATGCACTCCATTTTGTGTAAAGGTTTGTATGGAATTGCCAGAAATAGGAAGAAATAAGCACAATTTATTGTATAAATGCGTACTTATCTCAATAGATTTTGATAATATTACAAAAAAAAAAAAAAAAAAAAAAAAAAACAATCTTTCTCACAGTGATAAAAAGTTAAAATTCAATATGTTCGAAAAGTTTGCCACGGCTCACGATACACGTTTATATTCGTGAGAGTAATTCTGCATGCATATTTCTCAGCATTGAACGTCTATTGCAATCCTCTTCAATACGACGATATAGATTTAACCCTTTCAATGGCGGTGGATAGACGGTCTGCCAAACCTAATTTTAATTCCAAAACTGACAATTAGCAACAAGAAAATTTTAATAACATTTTGCCTTTGAAATGAAAGTACAAATTAGCGTATTTTTATTTTCTAAGAAATTCGTTTGAATGTTCTGGTCTAAATCAATTATTTCATCAGTTTTTTCTAACAGAATTCTTCTGCCCCTGAAAGGCTTAATCTAAAATTATAAATGCATTAGAAATTAAACTATTATAGACATTGCAGCACAGTACAACGTCAGAATCTGCATTTGTACACTGCTACATTTCTGGATTGGGAATATGCAAACTAGAACCGTCGCTCATCGATTTCCGACATTTTTGGGTACACAGGCGAAGATTTATCTTATGCATGTGAACCAAATGTTGTTTTATACTAATTAATACATGCTCTAAAACTTTCTAACTGGAAATTTTGATCTATTTCTTTTCGTTTTCGATTTGCAATGGCTATCTTCCAAATTTCGCCACTAGGGGCGCTGCTGTAGTTTGCATTATGTCGGGCGTAGTTACTTTACTATACCGTTACTTCACTTGCATAGCTGTATCTCTCTCCGTTCACAAGTATTTTCTGGTTAAAGGGACTTTCCTTTGCACCCTGTATAAATGTTTTTTATGTAACAAAAAAGTTTCTCAGGCATATTGGACATTTCAGATACTAGTTTTCTTCTTTTTTTTGTTTTCTTACTTCATTTTATATTCAATTTTAGTTTGTTTATCAACCACGTTTCATATTAATAGTTTCCATTGAAACTATTAATATGAAAGTTGTAAGAGTTGTAAGTTTACCCACAATTTTCATGTAAAAATTTCCATATTTTTTAGTAGCAGAAAAACATCACAAATTATGTAATTAAATACAGAGAGATATTTTATCTGAAGTAAAAGTATTATGTAAAGACTTCTAATTTAAATAACAGTGTTGCCTTTCTCTTTTAAAATTCGAAGGAGTGGCCCCACTTTGAGTTTGTAGCTTGTATATTAGTGATAAACACTTTGATCAAGTTTTATGGAAAGCATTCACATGATTGTAATTTGTCCGTACAGCCACGATTATTACTATTTCTTTATCTTTTGAGGATATGCTACGAACATATTAGTGTACTTTGATTTACTTAGATTCCAAATGTCTATTGCAACTAAAATAATTTTAGTGGTATTATTTTAAAAAAAAATTATCTGACTGGTTTATTTTCTTTCTTGAAAACCTCTGAACATCAAAAAAGTATTAAGTGGCAGTTAGCCTTGTATAAATATTGTCTTATTACCTATTTAATCTTTGCGCAGTCTTTTGTCGCCTAATCTAAATGTTCTCTGGGATGTGAAACGGAATTTATTTTTTATGTTGGCACTTCCTGGTACCTTTTATATTATAACAATTAAACCTTTGGAGACGAGCAACCGGTATACGTGCCGCGTAAGGTGCTCAGAATCCGTGATTATTCTCACCAGTAAATTTTTAATGTAAATTTTGACTCATTTAATCCGAGCATTTTCCCGATTCAATTAGGAAAAAATTTCTGATTTCAAAAACCGATGATAAAAGATTAAAAATTCTATAAAAGACGCTCATCCGGAAGGGGTCAAGTAATCTAAGATTAATATTAACAGTTCCAAAACGAAAGATACTTTTAATGCAAGGATTTTGGGGGAAGTTTGGGGGATGGGCATTGCTCCCTAAAGAAATTTGATATTTTGATATTTATCATTTGTGTAGAAAAAAATTGAAGAGAAAAAAAAAATTGAAGAGAAAAAAAAAATTGAAAGTGCACAAAATCTAAAATAATTTGTCATATTGGATTAAAATAGAGCTATATTAGTATTAAATAAACACCTCAAGCACAGAACTTAATAAATATCAACAATGTTTAATAAAGCTTTGTCATTGCAACTTTCTTAACCCTATATATTATACGCGATTTTTTATTTTGTTCCGAAAAAATTATATAAGATTCGCTGAAAGATTTATTACACAAGAAAAATAATGAAAAAAAATCATAGATACATTTCTCACATAATACGTCAATTTTTTCTTCTGTTGCACATCTGCAATATAAGTAAAAGCTACTGTCGTGTGGCTGTTTTATGCTAAAATATTCCAAATTAGTAAACAGTTTAAAAAGCATGTCTCCAAATACCTTATTTTATATATTTATTTTATAAAACTGAACCTTTAATTTCTATGATCGAATACATTCTGGAAATTACTCCAGGGTGGCGAGTGCTCAGGGAAAATCACAGTCTAAAAAGGTGTTAACAGAAATTCGCTATCTTTAATCCTTTTATATTATTCGATATATTTTCTATAAGAAAATACTGACTGTTTCCTCTTTTTTTGACTGCGTTTTTCCCTGACCACTCACACCAGAAAATTAAAATACCAATATTTGCTTTAATTAATAACAGACATTCCGTATTAACCCTTAAATGCCTGATTTTTCAAAAATAATTTTAATAAGGTTTTTCGGATTTCATTTTTTAAATAAATCATGGCAAAAAATATTTTAAAAATACTCTGGACTAAGTAACTTAGTCCAGAGAATTTGACTATATACCAGAAAGTTTCAGTTGTTAATTTCGCTTTATTTTAATACGGAATGTCTGTTATTAATTAAAGCAAATATTGGTATTTTAAATTTATGATGTGAATTAGGTATATACGAATAAAAAAAATCTATTAAAGTCAAAACACTGCTGTTTTCTTATATGCAAACTGCGCACTAAAGTGTTAAAGCGAAGCACATTTATCAATATTATGTACTTTAGCTAATTTAAACAAAATGAGCTTATGAAAGTGAATCAATTGCTTCCCTCTTGTGCACAAAAATATCTAAAAACATTTTTACCTGCCTCCCCCCCTACGCTGAAGAATACTTTAAAATTGCGGCCCAGTTTTAATTGTATACAGTCGTGGCCATAAGTTTAGGACCACCACTGAAAATTATGATCCAGACAATAAATTGAATACTCACTCGTCAGTAAAATTATAAACTCCGTTTATTACATGAATATTACATTTCTACGCATATAAACTAGATTCATTAAACACAAATTTTACAGAAAAATCAATATTTTGTTTGCCTGCCGTTAGCTTTTATTACATCCTGCAATCGTTTTGGCATGCTCTCTACCAGACTTCGGCAGTATGCAGTTGGTAATTCTTTCACCCAAACTTCCTTAATTGCTTTTTCGAGTTCCTTAACACTTGTTGGCAGTTTCACAGAGACCTTTTGCTTTAAGAGAGTCTGTAAGTTTTCAATTTGATTCAAATCGGGACTGTTTCCAGGTCAGTCAAGGATTTGAATTTTCTTTGTCTTCAAGAACTGAGTAACAATTTTAGAGCGATGACATGGTGCACTATCATGCATAAAAATTGTGCATTTATGAACGGTCATGTGTAATTCTAACTTTTCCTTCAACAAATCCACGTATTTTTTTTTCCATTCATAGTAATTCCTGGCGGTAGGAAGAACAATGCAACCGTTCCGTTAACTGACATTCCAACCCAAATCATGACACTTGGGGAGTGTTTAACAGTCTGTAAAGTGTAAGGTTCATCGAATCACTTTCCACGAGGTCTACGGACATAGTACTTGAGTGTAGAGAACTGCTGTATGGTAGATTCGCCCGAAAAAATACCAGGTGCCACTGACGAAGTGTACATTTGACATGTTTCTTGGCAAAGTCCAAGCGCTTAGCTATCATGGCCGCTGTTTACATGGGTTTTTTCGCAGGTTTATGGGATTTTAAATGAAAGTCGTCGAGCAAACGTCGACTTATTGTTCTACGGTTGACATCCGCACCTTTTGCAAGCAGTGCTGACCGTATCTTACTTGCGGAACTCATTAGAGGACAAACTGCTATCCTCCTAATGACATGGTCATCCCTAGGTGTAGTTTTACGAGGTCGACCACACCTTTTGGCCTCAACATACGTCCCTGTTTCTTTAATTTTCTTGATCGCATTGTGAACTGCATTCTTAATACGTCTTACTAGTTCACTAATTAGTTGTTCAGAATATCCTTCATTATGAAGAATAACAATTTGTGCAAGCTGAGCTTCAGAAACTGATGATTTTCGACCCAATTTCATAGTTTTCAAAACTTGTAAAACAAGCAACAATTTCGTGTGCGACGCTTATTACTCAAAGATCAAACGAAAGAGAATACAGTACTCCACTGCCAGACGGAATAACGTCACCTGATGCAAGAGATTTGATTTATGACGTTATCAGTGGTTTCAATTGTCAAAACACTAGTTTCTGAACGGTGGTCCTAAACTTTTGGCCGCGGCTGTAAATTGTTTCATACGTGCAAACAGGAATCAGGTTCAAAGTTGTGTAAAGTAACATGTTATGGTTTTGCATTTTATTTTTTTCATACTGTTAACGTTTTCATTCAGACTAATTGATGAATTCAATATTTTAAATTTTACATAAAATCTTCGATGAAAAGTATTTCAAATGCTTCATAAACAGTAATAACTTAACCCCTTCGCGACGGGAGCCTTTTACGAAATGTTTATTACTTTGCTACCAGTTTTAAAAAACAGAAGTTTGTGCCTATTCAAATAGGGAAAATGCTCGGATTAAATAAGGCAAATTTTACAGTGAAATTTTACTGATGAGGATAAACGAGGATCCTTAGGCCTATTTCCGGCACGTATACGTGTCGCTCGTCCCCAAGGGGTTAAATACAATAATAATAAATTTGCAATCAAATTTAGAAATTTTCTAAAAACGTACGTACTGTTCAGCAAATTTTTTTTCTAAATTAGTAAACCTGTTTATAAACGAATCCTGTTATAAACGGAAAAGAATAACCGTCCAGTCAAAAAAATGTAATTACGAATACCTACAAAAACTTAAACAAGCTTACTAAAATTGAAATTTTTAATGGTTGTTTGCGTTTCTATCTAATCAAGTTTTATTTATCATATTTATGGTGGTGTGCCACGGTATATCTTGCGGCCCTGATGACATCATGAATTACAGATAAACTAAAGTGAATATTTGTATTTAAAAACAGAGTGATAGCAATCAAGCAATCTGAATGAAAAAACCCGTTTACATGGCAACATTGTTATCAATGAATCGACTTTTTCTGAAAGTTTTAACTTCTAAAAAAGAACAATGGTTGCTCTAATGTATTTACAAATTAAAGAATCCGCTATATTCAGCAATCGTATTATATTCGATGAAAAATTCCGGCCGATTACAAAAGACAAAGGATTGACAGTCGGCCAAAACGATGACTATGGTAACAGCTCGTAGAATAAAGCCATAGCTTCTAAACATTCGCAAAAATTTTAATACATATTCTCTTTTCACTTTTTAAGCAGTATTTTACGACATAACTGATTACTTGATTTATATCAATAATAATTAACCAGAAAATAAATAAACCCCATAATTAATTATTTGAACTAAATATACTTTTGCATTTTTTCTGGTAATAAAAATATTTTTGAAAATTACTTGTTTTGTTTTAAAGTAATTTCTGCTGAAGTCCAGAGATACAAACGCAAGAAATATTGGCATGTAATGGCATCAGTATCTTTTCAGTAATTTTTTTTTTTTTAAGCCGATATTATCTGGTTTCACTCAGATTGCAATTTTAAGATACTTCCGTTGCATCGCAACTAGCAATTTATAGCTTTAAAATTTCGTAGTACATAGCTGTAATATTACTCCTGCAGGAAAACTTATAAACGAATTAATAAAATTTCCGTTGAAATAAATATGAATTTTATATTTTGAATGTTAAAATGCATTGTACGTTTTATTCGAGTCAGTGTAATTATGAAAAAGGGTAGTTACACATTGCATTTCACTTCATTTTTAACACTTTCCAACAAAGTTGAAAAGTGTTTATGACCTCGGTTTGTCTGTCCGTCTGGCAGTTTGTACGTGCTCTAACTCTCGTAAATATACTCGGATTGCCCTGAAATTCTTGGATGTTACTGACGTTTACCATAGCACGATCCTTATTTCAAATGAAGTTTGTAGCAGGTTACTTCATCTACAAGGAAAGTGCAAAGTATTCCGTAACATTGCGGCCAATGGGAAAATATTGTTTCAAATGATTTTTAATGATGTTACGCGCATCCAAACATAACAAAATTTATATGCATTAAAAAAGTGCATTAAATTTGCATTCTGCAGAATATGCGGTGTAAAGAATAGTTATTATCCATTTATAGGGCCATACAAAAGAATTCAGTTACATAATAATATAGGGGTGGAAGGAATTGTTTGCGGCATATTGAAATTATGTTAAATTATTTCATGTATAATGAAATTTATATACATCGCTGAGGTTTACTATAACTTATTTAATGTATAATGCGAAGTGCATAGTATTTACAGGGATACAAAAGATTTCAGATACTGTATTGTATCTGAAGTACATTATTGAATGAAGTACATACTAGAAGACATTAGCGATGATTGCTGGAAATGAATTTTGAATTATGATATGCGGTTTTATGTTTCACTATATTTATACATACTATATGGCGTGTATAAATGCTATAATTCATATGCAGGGCTACAGAAAAGAATTCGTAATGGTTACTGGGTATGAGTGCAAATTGCTTAAAGCTGGTTTTTAAATGAGTTATGCATTTTTAAGCTGAACTACATTTAGTTTATTAAGAAATGTTTGTAGAATATGGGTAAAATAATATACAGGGTCACCCAAAGAATTAGATAAAATGGAATAAAGAATTAGATAAAATAGAATAAAAAATTAGATAAAAATTCCGTGGATGATAATTTCTGGAAATATGATTTCAGTAGTTTTAAGAGTAACAGAGTTGCCAAGACTCCGGCTTTTTGCACACTACTATTATCTTAGAGAAATTGCTGTTGTTTTAAATCGACAAATGTTCCAATTAAATAAAAGAACATTTTCTGTATTAAAATACTGGTATCCAAAAAGCCGGAGACTTGGCAGCTCTGGAGTAATTAAAATAATAAAACTTTGTAAAAAATCACCATAAAATAAAATAAAACAATACACAGGACGCGTTTCGAGCTAAAAACATAACAGCTCGTCATCAGCTACAACAATCACGTGTCCGTAAGCGAACAAGGTCAAAAATGAACTGATGGTAAAGAATGTTGCAAAGAATCCGACAGATGGCGCTAGCTGAAAGAGGCACATGTAGAAGAGAAAGGTGTTGCCAAAAAGATAGAGGAGAAATTGATAGGTGAAAAATGGAAATAAAAGAGAGCTTTATAATTCAGATTAGGCGAGCATCAGAGGTATATTGCAAATCAAGAAATCTCTAAATCTTCGATTGCTTCTCACTGTTGGTCTTCCGGTCATTGTTTCAATTTCTCCATGGCCAAAATTATTTCTTCCCCTGCCTCTCCTTCTCACTTGGATTTTCATGAAGCATATTTTATTTCTAAAAATTCTACTAATCTTGTCAATAATCTCCCATCATCTCCTTTCCTATCTCCAGCGTGGAAATTACTTTTGTAATTCTTTTCCCTTTTCTCTTGTTTCTTTTCCTTTTATTTTGTTTAAAAAAAATGGATCTTTTGGTTTTTTCTTCTTTTCTTCTTTTATATATCTTTATTTATTTTTATTTTTTATATTTTTTAATTTACTTCCTTTATTTTATTTTAATTCTTTTATTTCCATTCTTTCCCTATCAATTTCTCTTCTATCTTTTTGGCAACACCTTTCTCTTCTACATGTTCCTCTTTCAGCTAGCGCCATCTGTCGGATTCTTTGCAACATTCTTTACCTTCAGTTCACTTGCTAAAATAGAATAACAATATAGTTTTAAATCCCATTAAATATTACATGTAAAGTTTTTTTTTTGTTTTGTTTTTACGTTATATATTTTTATTTTTTAAATATAAAAACAGATTTATTTTAATCTGTTAACATGAAAATAAAAATCACAAAATTGCTGAATGGTGTACGTAAAACAAAAGTAAAAACTATATAAACATTTAAAAAATTAAATAATCAACGTTCAGTCATCATCTATGACAATCGTCAGGAAATAGTTTTATATTACCTTTAAAGGTTCTATAACGCTTTGGCACCGGAATTTGCGTAACAATTTATTTTTAAATATGAAAAATGCTATAGTTCACATACTTATTAAATGGAAAATATTTTACCACAATTCTAGTGTCATTGTAGCGTTTGTGAATTAAAATTATGCGGTTTCATAAATATACCACCACTCCTGAAAGGGTTAAAAGCAATATAAAACTCTTTCCTGACGGTGGTCATAGACAATGACTGAAACGTTGATTATTTTAATTATTTAATGTTTATTTCGTTTTATTGTTTTAATGTTTATTTCGTTTTTTTGTTTTGTATGTGTTACCGTGAAAGACCGAAACTGGAGAATGTCGACTTTCACCGGTGAATGTCAACACATACCAAATACGTCGGTGAAAGACCGAATGTATTTGATTATATTCTTGTACGTTCGGACCATCACCGGTGAATGTCGACAAGCACAGATATGCTCTGATGGAGGTCGAAATGAGAAGCGGTGTTCAACAGAGAGGCCACAATCTGTCGCCAAATTCTTTATTCTACTGCGGGTCAGTCAGCTTTGTCAGTTTTACGCAAGGTTTAATGGTGTGCGCCACGTTTTCTTAAATTTTATTTTATTATTCAATATCCTAATCTATATTGAATGAATACTGCAGTAAGCCAAGATCTTTTTTTTTTTTAAATTAAATACATTAATTGAGAGTAAACGAGAAAACAATCGTTTTTATTTTTTTCAAGAACAGTACTCTAAAATACTTTCTGATGTGATTTCTGATAAAACTAAATGCAGCACGTCTTTCGATTACAAACGATTAAAACGTTTTTATGTTTTAAAAATTAATGATCGCGTCTGAAATACGGAGAAGTAAATTCAAATTTCCGACATATTCAACATTCACCATCAGTGTTTCCAGATTGGGGACTTTTTTCATTCAGATTATTTGACTGTCACCACTTTTTTTTTAAATAATATATTTCGCCTTATTTTTCAGAATTTTTGATATATTTATAAGGTCGAATATTTCTATTTCAAAAAAGCGGTGACAATCTATGGACAAAAAAATTCCCAATCAGGCAACAGTGTTCACCAATACTGCATGGTGAATGTTGACATTTACCGGTGTAAATCAGAAATAATGATATTTAATGAATATTTCGGACATAAACCCAATGACTATGTGAAAGTCGGCATTCATCAGATTTCGGTCTTTCACAGTAACTACAGCATTCAGTAATTTTATGATTTTTATTTTCTTATTAATATTGGAACTTTCCTGGTGTAAATGTCAAGCTCTTATATTAGAATAATATATATTTCTAGAAAAATAAAATAAAATGTATAAAAAAATCACATTCTTACGTGATTCATTACTTGTTATCTAAAATCTGTTATTTGAACAAATATCCATTGAAACAGAAAAAAAAAGTTTATTTGATATGTTTCACAATAATTACATGCACAATTATTATTAAGGTTATCCAACTAATAACACTTATGACTATGCTGTTTTCAAAGAAGAAACATTAAAGTTGAAAATTTTTTTTGTATTGTAATGAGATATCTAAATGAAGCGTGAGCAATTTTATAAACAGTTCGCATACGAAACATCTGCAAAAGGTATTTTTACAGTATAATATATAGCCGTATTGACTTACACAGTAGCTATTTAATGTTAATTTATTCAAAAGCAAAGCATAAAACATGCAAATTCATATTTATTCATGACTAAAGAATCTGTTATGGCAGCTGGTGAAATCATTTCGGAAAGAATGTTATCATTGAGGATGAGGAAATGTAATGATTAGAATATAAATAAATATTTCTAGTAGTTATTTTAATTTTGGCCCCAGTTCTGGTAAGTATATGCAATTTAGTTTAGTATTGATAACAAAAACTTTGTAACACAAGACAATATTATTCTAAATTTATTTATTTGTAATGACTGAATAATCGCATAGCTTAAAATAAAAATCATAATAACGTTCTCGAAAAAAATAAATAAATAAATAAATAAATAGTACTTCTTACATAAAGGAAGTTGGGTATTATGAAATAGGCGGGCAATATCGATTACTTCAATATCTAGCCTGTTGGGTGTGCAGTCACGCGTAAAACTACGAAAATACTTCCTAGTACTCCCATGATCAGGGCTGCCACAGGCGACTATTTTTCTATTCTATCCGCACCATTATTTAAAAAAATAAATAAATTTTGTAGTACACTAGGGGGCTCTGCCCCCTACGAGCTACGCTCTCCAACCCCCCGTTCAGGCACACCAAAACCCAAAAAGCACGCTAATTTGATCGGCTTTAAAAATATTGAATTAAAATTAATAAAAAAAAAAAACAGTAGCGATCTCTCTGTAAACAGGTTTCCATTCGTTTTCCTTGGATTGGGGATTTTTAAGACCAAATCTGCTGCTGTTAAGAGATACAATGGCGGTTTTCGTATTTAATTAAAAAAAATAGTTAAACATTTGAAAATAAGCTAATGTAAAATGAATTAAGTAAACAGCGTCATTGTCTCCCGGTATTTTTTAACAGCGCTATAAGATAGTTCTTTTAAATAATTCATTTTAAATGTATCGTTTTAAATCTGACGTAATTTACACCAAAATTTTATTTCTCTTATTAATATTCACGTGAAAATACTTTTGTTGTTAGAAGGAAATATTATTTGCGCTGTCTTCGAATTCACGATAATAGTTGAAAAAAATATCTCAAAATATCTCGCGCAAATATATTTTTCAATTTAAATTGTTTTGCTATATTTTTTGCCATTTTAAATATGACGTAATTTCCTCAAAGTACAAGTTTTAACACATAATAATGATTTTTGATTATTTTAAGATTTTGTTTCTCTTTTAAAATTGAAGTGCAAATATGGTTCGTCGCAGAAGTCATATACAGATATATTAGCGCAATTTTTTTCTGACGCCAATTTCATATACGCAACGGGTACTTAACTGGTGCTAAAGTGTTGTTATTTTGCTTGATATAGTAACCCGGATGTTGTTTTTTATGCTATTAATGTTTTCGCCAAATTGGCGTCGGAAAAAAATTGCGCCAAAATGCGCGTATATGACATCTGTGCCTATGGTTCTTATGACGTAATTTTCCTGCTTTTAACATGTAATCATTTAATTCTAATTTTAAAGTTTTTTTTCTGTTTGTAATAGTCACGTGTAAATAATTTTTTAATTTGAAGTAAACATTATTGTTTGCGCTGTTTATGCAACTGGCAACAGTTTAAATTAATAACATTTTCTAAAATTTGTAAAAAATATCTTTCGAAATGCTGAAAATTTGAATTTAAAATTGAAATAAAACATCAAAAAATGAGTCAAATAAGAAAACTAAATGCAATCTGCACATCGGGAACTTATAACGTATAAAATGATCTAAAAATGATTAAATTCTCATGTATAGTTTTTGCTCCAATAAAACTTTTTTAATGAAACGATTTTGTCCAACTTTAGCATTAAATATCTCTTAAAATAATTCTTCGATTTGAAAACTGTCTGCATCAGTGTGTTTATCAAACATTTCTCTATAATACCACCGATTTTCATAATTTTGTATGCAACAGTTTTTTTAACATTAACGTTGAAAGACCATGCTTAAGCATTCAAATTGTATGTGATCTACCCGGAATATCTACGCAGATTTTCATTGGTCCATTTCCAAATCAAAACTTTTTTTTATATATATAGAAGAATTTCTCTTGCAAATGTTGTCAAACGGTTTGTCAAAGATTTTTGTTTTTGGAAAGTGGTGCGAGGTAGAATAAAAAAAATAGCTGCCTGTGGCAGGCCTACATAATGCACTGCGGTGAGTTATGTTTGGATACCTGTTGTTGGAGTGACACGTAAAATCAAATATTTTTCTCAATTGTCGCAGTTTTTTGCAGGTATGTTTTAAAAAAATCGCAATAATATAAGTCCTCTTCGACTGTGATGCTAACCAAGTTAACCCCTTATTCGCTCTCCCGTGATATTCACGGGCTGTGTGTTTTATTCAAATTGTTTGATTTCCACCAGTTTTATAAAATAGTATAATTGGCTTTATACTGGTATCATTTTACTTGTCATTAAATAAGGTGAGTATTTCTTTTTGAAAAAATTGGTGGCAATAAGCAATCTAAATTTTTAAACGGTAATTTAATGCGACCGTTAAAAGGTTAAGGGGTCTCGGACAGTGTTGCCAGATGAATACTAAAATTTTATTTTGGATACCACTATTTTCGTAGAAAATTAGTCGCCTTAATTAATTACGAAAGTTTTGCTGCTGAATAAAGCGAATAATAATTCACTAAATTAGTGGTATGGAAAGTAATATTTTAGTATTCATCTGGCAACTCTGGTCTCAGGACTCTTAAATCTTTAGATTGTCGAAATTATAATTTTTTTTAGATGTTAAAGTCCTATCTTTTCTGAACATTTTGACATAATTGTTTTCTTGAAATTCCCATTAGAGCAGAAGTTATGGCTTTTAGACTTATATCCGCTTAATAGCTGAAACGACGCTTCCGAAATTTTTTTCTCCAAATGAGATTTTTGGTCATAACGATATCTAAAAAAACTTTTGAATATTTTAACATGAAATTTTCAAAACACATGTTTCATGTTAGTCTGTATAAACTGAACCTAATATTTTTATTTATTGTTCAAAGAAATTTTTTTTATGTGATTATACTCTTGAAATTTTCTAAATTTTGCATTAGCTAAATACAACTTTGTATTAAAAATATAAACACGCTTTAAATACAAACTTATTTAGGTTCTAAGAAATTATTATAATCTCAAGTATAAATAGGCACCATACTTTTCATTCTAGTTGCAAAATTTATTTTGTAATCCTGCTCGTAATCTGTTATGCCAATTTCCTGTTCGTCAAATGTTTGACAGTTTGGAGCCCCGTGTAAATACTAATTCTTCATCTAGCAATTTTTTAAATACATGAAATGAAAGAACATACTTATATCTTCCCTCCCAATATAAATTGTGCCTGAAAATCAAATACATGTTAAGATATTAAATGTTAATATGGTCTTTTTTTCTTTTTTTTTTTTCAAATTTTAAGAGTCCTGAGACCCCTTAAGTATTAAGTTGAGCAGTTGTATTAATTTCTGTGTCTCTTTGGTGACTAGTTGATAACTGAGGAGGTTATTTTTGGGAGGTAATGGGGAATACGGTTTCAAGACGAGGCTAGTGTAGATGAACGGTCATTCCACTCTGACGTATAATCTGAGATGGGCTATTTCTTGAAATCTAAACACCTAAGATGCACTACAGCATCAACATCCAATTATATGAGAACAGATCCCAATTAGGGAATTACTGAATTTAAAATCATTTCAACGAACTGTTATAAACTTTATCTTTCTTCCTCGTTTTAATGACGGACTATTGCGCCCCAAAGAAGCAAGTTTCGCATCAGATGTATGTTAATGAACTTTACCAGACTCTATTTTATATTTTATATTTTATATTTCGTGGCATATGTTTTTCACCCGCTTCTGTATTCTCCACTCTTCAATATGTAATTGCCCAATATAGACGGAGCTTTTGAGCGCAACAAAATAATTCTTTTAATATATTTAAGTTTAACCGAAATGGACTGTTTCTCTTCTCTAAATACACAAATACTAATCCAATATTCATTTCAGAAACCTGTGGATTAACCAGATTTACAAAAATGATTTTTCGGAGTAATGCTGACAGTGAATGGAGAATTCACATGAAAATGGATAAATCGAAGTATGAGTAACTGTCACCGATCCCTAGCCATCATTACATCATTTCATCATTATATCGACGATTCCCCAGCCGTTATATAACAGGTAAGCGTCTTTTACTTACCTATATTTTGAACAAGCAGCATCAAGCCACTCTGCGAGATATTTTTTTCTTTTTTGTTTATTCATGAGAGAGCGCGTTTTTGCTATTGAGTGCTTTTGGTTGAACACGCCATACATTATTCCCACACTTTTATCATCCTGAACACCAGATGAGGGAGATGCGCCTGTTTTGAAATGGAAATTTTTCAGAGGATGGATGAGGAGAGGAGTGGATAATATGCTTGATATGTGTGATGCGGGCTCATGTGATCTGTAGTGAAACCGGAAAAAACGTAATACATTAGTAATTTTTATAAAAGTTAAAACATTTTTCAAATAATTTGATGATTTGTAGATGTGTACTGCTCTTTACTCATTAAATAATCTCGTTTTTCTTTTAATCATGGCTTCTCGTACAAATTATTATAACCTTATTGCACATTACCCGACTGGTTCACATTATCCGAAAAGCGTAGTTATTTTTTTAAATCTAAATTTTGATATGCATTTGTTTCTCCTTTTTAAACGCATTAAAACTGTGTTAATAAATATTACAACGTTTGTACTTTCCTGACTTTTAAATTATCTCAAATTTTTATGTTGACCTACAAGTCAAAATAGTATTCCATAATGCCCGAACTTCCCCTATTATTCGTAAACTTTTTCGTGCATAATTTTTCTTATACTTAAATATTAGAAAGAATATCATAAAGTAGAAACCTAATTTTTTTATTCATAATTATTTTAAAATATCAATCAGTATCCGTTTTTCACCGGTATAAAAATTTAATCTTGTAATGATTGTTTAAAGCATTAAACATTTGTGGAGTTAGTAATTACAATTAACAGAATTAAACGTTAAACTTGCTATTGCTATAAATACTATATGAAATTCCCTTTAAACATTGCATTTTTATTTGTGATATGCTTTTTTACCTGAATATAATTTTAGGTTAATGTATCACAGAATTGGAAAAAATGAAAAGCAAATACCATTTTCAATATTTAATATCTTAAAATGTATTTGATTTTAAGACACAAGTTTAATTGGGATGAAAGATATAAGTATGTTCTTTCATTTCATGTATTTAAAAAATTGCAAGATGCAGAATTAGAATTTACAGAGGGGCTCCAAAATGTCAGATATTTGACGAGAAGAAAATTGTCATAACAGATTATGCGCAGGATTACAAAATAAATTTTGCAACTAGAATAAAAAATATGGTGTCTACTTAGACTTCTATTGTAATAATTACCCTGAAAGTAAATAAATTAGTATTTAAAGCATTTTTATATTTTTAATACAAAGTCGTATTTAGCTATTGAAAAATTCAGGAAGTTTCAGCAGTTAATCACATAAAGAACTATTTTTTTTAACAATAAAAAGGAAATTTTAGGTTCAGTTTATACAGAGTAACATGAAATATATGTTTTAAAAATATCATGCAAGCATATTCAGAAGATTTTCAGATATCATGTGCGGAATGCCCAAAAACGTCCTTTGGAGAAAAATGACTTCAAAGTTTCGGAAACGTCGCTTCAGCTATTGAGTGGGAATAATTCTAAATACCATAACTTCGGTTCTAATAGGAATTTCAAGGAAACAATTATATCAAAATGTTTAAAAAAGATAGGATTCAACATCTAAAATAATTAAATTTTCGAAAATTTTAAAACTTTAAGATTCCTGAGACCCCTTAATATATTGCGTGAATAAAAGCCTGAGGATAATATACAGGGCAGTGCAAAGGGATTCTAGTGCATTACCGTCTATTGACGAAAATTGCTAAAAGTGAATTTTCCCCTATGTTATACGTTTTCTGACAGAACCAAATTTTAAAATACTATGCAGTATATATTAAGAAATTTGCATTTCACATACAGGCTTACACAAAATATTTCGATTACATTTCTGACTAAGGATGGTTATTGTCTGAAGCTCAATAGTTAAATGTGCTGAATGTTTTCTAAACTGTTTGTTTAGCTATCTTATTTCCCCTTCTTAGACGGTGATGTTTCGTTACAGTTTTCATCTATGTTGGAAATAATTTCATAATCTATCCTCAGCGCATGATTTTTTGTTCATGTTTACTTTTAAGAATGATTAAAGAGTATGCATAACTACTTTCAACAAACTGTTTTCGTTAAATGAACAACGAAGTTAAAATAGCATAAATTTATTTTGAATAATTTTATTATTTTTTATTCGAAAGTAAAAATGGGTAATAAACTTTGAACAGGTGAAAAGTTCAGTGAAATACCCAGAAGCAGTGCTACTCCACTCCCTGTGTATGTGTAAGTGTATATCACATCATAGAGGAGCCATGAAATTAAGTATACCCGTAGCACATAAATGTGCTACAATAAAAGAAAGAAAATAATAATAAAAAGAAAACCATAAAAATAATAAAAGGCTGATAATTTTTGATAAGATAATCCGAGAGTAAAAAAAGTAAAGTTAATTTAAATTGTATATATAATAGCACTAAGTGTATAACACTTCCGGAGTGAACTCATCCGGATCCCACTTCGCTTTATCGTATTCCATTCGGCCATTTTTATTCAAAATTATTTTTTCGAATAATAAGTTCATAATAATTCTTCATAAAAGTTACATTTTTAGAAAGGTTATTCAAAATAAGTTAACATTTGAGAGATGACTTACATTCAATTATGTATATATTCTGAGATAACTTCAGTTGAAATTAGTTTGGCTACTCAATCTCTCCCTCCAAGTAAACATTCGTTTGTATCGCATTAATTGTGAACTTTTATGCTTTGTGGGCGCCATCAACCGGTAGTTAAAATAAAAAAAGAAGCTTCTTTTGAAAATATTTGAACTCTGAAGACATTAGGGGAAAAATGAATAGTATTTCTTATAAAATATAATTAGAGTACCAGGAATATATAATGCCGTGTAGTATATGTATATATATATATATATATATCAATGCAAATAATATTTTGCATTTTGTAGGGAAAATAAATTTCTAATTTAATAAAAGAATTTAAGAAAAAAAATCTGTTAATGCAATTAATATTTGCAGTTTAGTTGAGTGATAAATGGTCATTTTTAATGATCAAAATTTATTACAGGTTCCTTTATGCATGTTTAAAAAGAATAATTATTAATTGGCACTAGCTATCGGCAATTAATCCGTAAAGGACTCTTATTTTTTTCTGACTTATAAGAAATTGAAGGTTATTGATTTTTTTAAATGCAATGAACGAAGACGAAAGTTAATTGACAATATGTTTTAAAATAGCATTATTAGTACTAATTTGCATGTTTTTTCTAGAATAGTTCTTCAAATTTTGTAACTGAAGTTCTTTCTTGCAAATTAAGTTTCATTGAAAAATGTGCTGTTTTTATAACTATTTTACCCCACCTGATCCTATTAGGCAGATAAGATAAGATTTATTAATTCATAATTCTTTTTATAATACAATGCTATATCATTCTTTTGAAAATGCAAACACGTCATTCTGACGGGCTATCTTCTAGTTTAAATATAAACATAAAATGAAGTATAAAAATAAAATGAAAAGTAAAAGTGTGTTTAATGAAAAATAAATGTTTACACTGTTTAATATCGACATAACCGGACGAAGCAAAGCTAGTTGAAAAAGCTACTAATTCCCTTAAACAAAAAAAGGCTATTTTCAATGCCATACATTTTATATAAAAAGTTATTATTAGTTTAGCAAACTTTACCTAAGTAAAATAATAATGAGAATATAACGATTTTTTTTTATGTAAATATATTAACAAAAATAAAATTAGGTAGAATTTTCTGGTACCACAATTATTTAAAAAAAATTTATTGCATAAATGGAAAAAAAGAAATAATTTCTTTACTCGTTTGTATTATAATATGGAAGGAGTAATAAAGTTTACCACAAATTCTATAATAATTATAGTTTTCCTTTCGTTTTTATTTACATAATCATAAAGGAAAGTAAGCAATACAGACTAAAACTATATTCATCAAGTCTATTAAAACGCTTTATCAAGTCTATTAAAGTTTTAAAAATTAACCTGTTTGAAGATAAATCCGCATTTTTTTTAAAAAAAATACTATTATAGAGGTAAAAATATTAAATCATTACATTTCAAAAGCGGATCTAAAAAAAATTGTAAAACAGTCATAATACAAAATACTCAACTTTTTAAAATGGTATTTTAAGCCAAAATGATATACTTAAAAAGGCATTTTTTATTTAAAAATTTTAAAAAAAATCTCATTTCGAAATGAATTTCAATTTAAGGAATTACATGTTACTACACATGCATTTTCTCGTGTTTTATAAAGAAACATTTTTAAAAATTTTAATTAAGTATATATCTTTTAAATAAGATGTTCCGGGTTAAGAAAAATAAATACTCTCCAAAATGCGGAAGCTTTTAAATTAAGAAACTGGAACTAAATTTCGTTAAGAATCTCTAAAGAATGAATGTTGCTTAAAAAGAAAAAAAAGATTTTATTTTACATTTTTTAAAATATCACCAGAAATTACAAGCTAGAAACAGAAAATAAATAGTCTTCTAAATAAAAGACGGATTTTTATTAAGTTATGCTTTGTTGATTATAAAAAGAATGTTGAAAACATATTCCTTTAAATTTTATTTTAATGAATAAATATAAGGTGAATGAAACCAAAAGCCAGTTGTTGGGGGATTATAAAGTCATTACTATTAAAGTAAAAACCAGTAAGTGAGTATATGTATACTACATTGATTATATTAAATAGTTTCATTTTTTTTCCATATTATTTACCTTTAACAAGAAAAAAAAAAGTTAATGTAAATGAAGAAAGTTCAGTAACTAACCAAAAACTCAACGAAAGTAATCTCGTATTTGGGAGGCTGATGTTCTAACATAAAAATAGCAAATAAAGCCTTTGTGCAACAATATTAAAAAGCAGAAAAACCAACGTTTAAAATGCACAAATAATATATGAAAAGAAGCAAACAGCTGTTTCGAATCTACTAGCGAGATTCTTCTTCAGTGCAAAAGGAACAGCGTGCTAGAAAAAGCAAGGCTGAGCAAAATCATAGACAGAGACGCGCTGGCTTTTATACCCTATGCGGGTGGCGAAGGCGCCGAAACAACCAATAAGAGAGAAGCAGTGGAAACGACTGGGTGGACAAGTAGCGACATCTACCGGAGAAGTAGAGAAAAAGAAACCAAAAAAGGGGAATTAAATTAACGCTTTCCAAATACTTGGAAAATCTGGAGTACTAGATAAGTCATTGACTAAAGAGTGAGAATTTTTAATGATATGGTAAGCTTCCCAAAAATCAAGATCAAGGTTAGAAGAACATTTTTGGATAATGATGGCTGAGGAAAAATCGAACCTATGTTGAGAAGACCAAGAATGTTGAGCAATAGAAGAACGTTTGAGCTCCTGATTTTTAACATAACCTTCATGCTCTTTTAAACGAAATCTAAGAGCACGTTTAGTCTGACCAATATAAGAAAGACCACACTGACAAGAGATCTGGTAAATGCCCCAATTATCTAGGCGATCAACGGGGTGTTTGAGATTTGAAAAAGGGATTTTATTAACAGGAGAAAAAATAACTTTAAAATCAAACCTTCTTAGGATTTTAGCAACTTGCTGACTGATTTTAGGAAAAAATGGTAATACAACTGAAGTATTAGAGTTGGAATTAGAATGCTTTTCAGAATGGTCGGATTTCGTCAATTTCTTATAAATAGAATCGATAATATTAGAGGAATAACCACGATCGACAGCAATAGCTTTGAGGTAATTAAGTTCAGCACTAAGTAACTGAGGAGTGGAACAAATATTAGTAGCCCGAAAAACAAAAGTATTGAAAGCAGCGAATTTCTGGTTAGGGGGATGAGAAGAATACCTGTGAGGTGGGAGACTGACAGCAAAAGGTTTACGAAAGACGGTAGTCTGAAAGCCATTTTCACAACGAATAACAAGGACATCCAGGAAAGAAAGACAGTTATTGGTCTCAATTTCAGAGGTAAATTGAATGCAGGGATCAATGGAATTCATAATAGAGAGAATATGATTAATATCCGAATTCATTTCAATCAGGACATAAACATCATCAACATAACGAACATAGAACGGAAATTTTAAGGTTTCAAAAAGCTTGACCTCAAAATAGTGCATATAAATATCGCATAAAATTGGACTAAGAGGATTACCCATAGCCAAACCGTCAATCATACGGAAGAAATTACCATTGAAAACAAAAGTATTTTGCGACAAGCAAGCGCGAGTGAGAAGTATAAGTTCCTCGATTTCAAAATAAGAGAAATGGAATTCACAAAGCCTTTTCTTGAGGCAATCTAAAGCCCCCTCAACCGGAACGTTTGTAAATAATGATTTAACATCAAAAGAAACCATCATGTGACCCTGCGGCTTAAAATTATGAAGTTTTTTAACAAAATCAAAAGAATTCTTAACAGTGAAACAGTTACTGCTCAAAAGTGGGGAAAAAACAGAAACTAAATATTTGGCAAGCTTATACGAAGCTGTACCGATACTAGAGACAATAGGTCTAAAAGGAATGTCAGGTTTATGGACCTTAGGTAAAGCATAAAACCTGGCACAATGCGCAATAGACGGAATAAGGGACTTCTTAAAGTTAGCAGGAATAATGGAAGAAGACTTAATGGTAGACTTAATAGAGTTAATTTCACTAGTGGAAGGGTCTTTGCGGATATCCACATACGGACCATCATTAATTAATTTATGGGTTTTTTCCAAATACGTAGATTTGTCGAGAAGAACAATCTGACCACCTTTGTCGGCCTTAGTAATAATTAAGTTTGGATCAGAACGCAAATTTTTCAGACATTGTTTAACAGGATGTTTAAGATTGGGTTTATAAACATTAGAATTGAAATCAACAGTATTGGCAATGAGATGCCTAATAGACTCTTTTTGAGAAGAAGATAGAGCGCTATGCTTAAAGGCTCTTTCAATAGGAGCAATAAGATTAGGTAAAGAAGGAATAGCAGAGACAGAAAAATTGTTATTCAATTTGAGAGCATCGAGCTGATTGTTACTTAATGGAACACTAGAAAGATTGACAACAGCATTTTGGTTAACAAGAGGCAAATTACTGCAGTTATTAGCGACAGAACTTCCACAAAGCGCATTAAATTTCTTCTTTAAAACCGAACAATGAACAGAAGAAGCTGTGAGAACTCTGCTCCATGACCTTCTGTCAATGGACTGAAAATCAGGAGTAGAATTAGCGAGGCTGATATGTAAAGAATATAACTCGCGCTCTATATAAGCAATTTTGTGGCGAGTCTCTTGAATCAAAGCTCTTAAAAGAGCTAATTTAGAACGAAATAAGACCTTCTCAATCCTATTTGAAGAAAATAAATTACAACGAATGGAAATGAATTTAGGAATAACCTTCTTACGCCTACAATCAAGTAGGAAATGTAAATGTTCCAAAAACCTGTACTTTTTTAATCGTAAATTACAAAACCTATTAATTTGAGACATTGCGGGAAAGAAAAAAAAATACAGAAGAATAAAGGCCCGTTAACGCCAAATACATAAAAATAGCAAATAAAGCCTTTGTGCAACAATATTAAAAAGCAGAAAAACCAACGTTTAAAATGCACAAATAATATATGAAAAGAAGCAAACAGCTGTTTCGAATCTACTAGCGAGATTCTTCTTCAGGAGTTTGGGGGGGGGGGGGGGGGGGGGGAGCAGGAACGGTAGAGTACTAACTGCGGCAAAATACACCGGCCAGTATACGCAACTTTTCTCGTTTTTTGCAAATGAACTCGAATTTGTATAATTTTATATTTATTAAACGAAATATTTCCAAAGAAAGTAAGCCCCACTCCCCTCTCTCACCGTTAAAGTGATTGCCAATTTAGTTTATGACATTTAGATATATTAAATTGAGTTCTGATCAAAATTTCCCTACAAGACCTAAATAATAAAAAAAGTAACCCGATCCTCATAAACGAAATTCTATATTTTCCAATTTTGCAAAACTTTCTTAAAACGCGAAATTCTATTTAGTAAAGGACTAAGAAAGAAATTAAAATACCGTGGTAATTTCGTGAAACGACTTCCAGATTATTATTTTTTTATTCTTTTTTGAAATAGTAAATATTAAAAAAAAATGTTTAAAGAAAATTGCCGTTTGAACCGTAAAAATACCGCGAATAAGTGGGTACAGTTTTCGGGTTATTTTGTACGGAAAAACTGGATGACATTTTAACCCTTTGAGCTCGGCGTCTCTTACACAAATTTTATTCGATCGGCACCACTTTTTTAAAAGAAGTTTCGTTCAAATACACAATTTCAAAAATGCTCTGATTAAATAAGGTACATTTTATTTTCTTTTATTACTGTTACCATAAACAAATTTTGCAAAGAAATATTAATTTCTCCACAGCGGAGAACTCGAGTGCAAAGGCTTAAAATTTCAGCAGAAAACCGAAGTGATGAAAAGGATTACGAATTTCTCTTCGAAGAATTGTTTTTAATTAGCAAATAACAATATTTTATTAAGTGTTAATATAAGATGCTGACACAATGCAATATGAAATACTCTGAAAATAAAACTTTTTGGAGGTATTTCTTTTATCCGATAAACAGTAATTGCAGTTTAACAATACAGTAAGATACGGAAAAAGTAAAAAAAAAAAAAATAAAATTAAATTAAATTAAATTAAAAAAAATCAAAAAACCCGACTGCATAAAAAACGAACTAATTAATTATTTCTCATCAATGTTAAACTATTTTTTATATTACTTACCTATTTTTTTTATATTTACTTGTATTAACACGTTCATGCCGGCGCCGATATTCATGTTTTTCGCTGTGAGACGGCGCTCGAATTCATATTTCGCTTCATCTGGCGGCGCGGCACTGTTGCTTATTCAGATACTGTATGTAATGCCCCGCCCCTCTCATATCTATTAATTTGAACTCGAATATAACAAGCAGAGTTGATTGTGAATATCTGAAAGCTTGTAAGGAGTAAGCAAATTACTTAGACACATGATTTTTATTGACTACATATGTACGAATTTAATATAAAATGTCTGCCAATCTAAAGAAATATGGACAACATGATGTACATGTATTTCTGTAAGGTAGAAGCCACGCCCTTAGTCAATGATATTTTTGGAATGAAAACGTCAAATCTCGTTTCCGGTCGTGAATGTATTAAGTTTATAATACTGAATTATTTTTCTTACTCAATTTTCGAATATTCAAGTGTGACCCACTTGTAGTGCACGCCCTCTATAGCATAGTCGAGTGTGACCCACCTGTAGTGCACGCCCTCTATAGCATAGTCGAGTGTGACCCACCTGTAGTACACGCCTTCTATGGAAAAATAGAGTGTGACCCACCGGTGATGTACGCCGCCCGATGCGACAGTCTAGCGTGACCCACCGGTTGATGCACGCCGCCTGATGGGACAGTCAAGCGTGACCCACCGGTGATGCACGCCGGCGTGAACGTGTTAATGACTTTTAAGTTGTGTTTAATTGTTAGTTCCTATCTATAAACACTGTTTTGATGAGGCCTATAGATGTCTATGATGGTTAGAATTGCAGTAAAGCTAGAGATCCTACCTACACAACTTCCAGGATGTATAATATTTAAACGGAGCGTCTGACTGTAAAATAGTCGATGAAACATCGTCTTCATTTTGAAAGACCTATCCAAAGATATGCCACTCAATATGGTGCATGATTTGTTTTTCGTCTCTACTGCCATTTTGAATTTATAAAAACAAAACCTAACCTATAACTATCGGACGGTTAAGACGAATCGATAACCTCACTCATTAAAATCCATCCAGCCTTTGGGATGTTTCGAGGGTATAAAGAAATCCACATACCCAGATACTCATGAAATACATAACCCTTCTTGGCAGTCGGGTAACAAGTTAAATCTGGAAAGGACTCAATCATACTGATTGGTAAAGGTATGATAAGAATTCAATTTTTCTAAATGAGAGAAAAAAAATGACCAAGCCGGTCTCAAAACGAGAATCTTTGACTTACAGATTTAATGGTCTACTGCTTGAACTTAGCCAAAAAACTGCAAAGTTTCATAAAAAACAAAATGTCGTAACTCTGTGAGTTCTGGCCGTAGAAGAAGGAAAAGTTTTCTGTTGTCATGTATGTCACAACAGAAAAATATTTAGTATATAATGTATAGTAAGTACTCAGTGACCAAATAACAATTTGAAGAGTGTAACTTTTTGAAAATTAGGATTTTTTTATCAACATAATCCTAAATCCTACCATATTTTGAATACTTTTTCGATCTTAACTGCTGTTCTATCTCCAACAGGTAGAAAATTAAAGCACATTTGTGTGGATGACATTTTGTACATTTTGTACCAGTACAAAATAACATATTAAATCCTTTTAACCTTCCTTTTTATTAATTTATTAATTTTTATTTTATTTTTATTTATATTAAGTTTAATTTTTAAAATAGTTTGTGTTTCAAAATGTCTGATTATACATTTGCCAAAATACCAGATGAGTCAAGTTGTTTGCCCACATTATAAATAAAAATCACTTTGTTCTAAACAATGACATGAAGAAATGTTTTAAACATATTGCAGAAGAAATCTCTTAGTTTTGTTTGCGTGTTTCATAAATGATGTGTGCGGCTGCGTTCCAATACATCATACAAAAAAGAACCAAGTTCTAGTCCATTTCACATGAGGTTTTGTGAATAGATTGCCCATATCTTGATTGTAACTGCTTTTCATGCGACATGTATTCTTTATCTATCACAGTAATCGAACTAAACGGACACATCTTGAATATACTGACATAAGTGTCTATACGAACTTGCCACAATATCTTCCATGAAATGGACTAATACTTGGCTTCATTAATAGAATACTTGCTCATGCTTCAATAATAGAAGCAACGTAGAACGGTTATTCAGAACACAAACAAAACACTGAGATTACTTCTGTATTTAGTTGAAGGAGTTTATTTTAATCAATTATTAACCACTAAGTTACAGTCATCTATATCGTGAAAATCACTTCGACTGCATCTGTATATATATTTATTACGATGAGCGAAGCGAATCCTCTACTAGGCTACACAAATTACATTTTGTCATACCCATTACAAGAAAACTTTTCAGTATTTTGACTTGAAATTGCACATAAAATTAAATTATAATCTGTAGATTTTGCTCAATATTTTTTTTTCACAAAATAATCTTAAAAAAATTATTATTTTATTTAATTTATTTTACATGTTTTCCCATTACGGACGCATTTTTGCAAATAAAAAATGAAATATGTATTTTTTCAGAAAAAAAAATAAATCATGTAGTTAGTAATTATATATAGAATCATGATTAATTAAATAAACAAAATTTATTTTCCTTATTCCGCCAAAATATCTCAAAAACTGTTTTTTAAATTTATTAAGGAAAGAAATATTTTTGGATTTCATAGAAATAAAATATGAACTGTAGATTCTGACAATATTATTTTCTTATCGAATGATTTAACAAAGAACATTTTTTATTATTTTGTTGAAAATATTTTTCCATTATACGGATTTATTTTTGAAAACGATAATAAAACCTGCGTATTTCTTGCAGTAAATAAAAATCATTGATTCAATAAAAATAAATAAAGTCATGAATGATGAAGTACGCGAAATATTATCGTTGCATCAAAATTTCTCAAAAATTTCTCAAAATTTCTCATTTAAAAAAAAATATATTAAAGAATTCAAGTACACAATTTATTCTTAATATGTGAAATCAATTACGCAGATGATACTTAAGCATTTTAAAAGAATTATATTATAATTTTTTTTTGTAAAATGGCAACAAACGAATTATAAACAAATAAAATTAATTGTTGTATATAATAAAATGTCAAAACATCTTTATAAGAGCTTTTAGTTACTTACTTACGCATTTTAAAAGAATTATAGTATGCAGAAATATTCTTACGTATTTTAAAAGAATTATATTATGAAGAAATATACTTACGTATTTTAAAACAATTATATTATTATTATTATTATTTCTTTTTTTTTGTAAAGTGGCAAGAAAAGAATTGTAAACAAATAACATTAATTGTTGTAATTAATAAATGTAAAAACATCTTTAAAAGAGCTTTTAGTTGAAGATTTAAAAATATTTTGTAAAATTTTGCTTCGAAAATATTTTTATTTATACCAGTCTTATATCGTAAATAAAAAATTTCGAGGAAATTCTTAGTTATTTGGTTGAATTTACATTTCTAAAATTAAAATGCGCCAAAATAATAAAATAAAGTTTTTGCATAACCCCTTCAGGGGCGGTATCCCACCTAATTTAAACAAGATTGTCACCAGAAAATTTTAAATAAAATTTGTATTTTTAACTTTGGAGGAAAATTGTTGAAAAATTTGCTTTTCCTTATTTAAAATTAAAATTTTACGATTATTCCGGTGAGAATTGAATATTTAGAGACATTTTTGCTTGCCCCTCAAGGGGTTAACCCCTTGGGGACGAGCGACACGTATACGTGCCGGAAATAGGCCTAAGGATTCTCGTGTATCCTCACCAGTAAAATTTTACTGTAAAATTTGTCTTATTTAATCCGAGCATTTTCCCGATTTGAATAGGCACAAACTTCTGTTTTTTAAAACCGGTAGCAAAGTAATAAACATTTCGTAAAAGGTTCCCGTCGCGAAGGGGTTAACACTAGAAAGACGGAGATTTTACTCAAATTTTATACAAATATTTGACACCAGAATTTTTATTTTAAATTATTAAGTTATTTATTTAACTGGTTTTTATTCGTTGTACATTTTAAACACGTTTTCTAAAGAAATTTCTGGTTCGAATCGAAATATATTCATTTGGTAGCCGCCTTTCTAGTGTCAATAAAGATGCAAAAATAATATAAAAAATATTGTTACTTTCAAATATTTATCTTATTAAATAATGCTCCGCGAATCCAAACAAAAGCATGGCTTTTGCTAGTGATATAGAAACATTAAAGAGAAAATGTGTTTAAAATGTTTCTAATTGCAGTTTTACCTGTAATCGAAAAGATTTAACAAGACAAAAAACACTTGGTTAACTTCTGACTACATTTCGCCTTCCATTTTTCGCATAGAATAATCCTTAAACTGAAGGTGGCAGATCATATTTTTGTTATGTTCTGAAAACAACCTATAAACGAACTTTTTGCTTTATAATACCAGAAACTCTAAGGCCTCAGAGGACACTTAGGTAACTTGATTAATATTAAAAAAACAGTTTGAAGTTTAACGCAGTTAAATATTATATTTTACTATATTATTGTTTTCTAAATATTTTCCGGTGTATAACTTTAATATTTTTCTTTTTTACAAAAGTAAAATTACAAGAATTTGTTTCATTACCTTCCATTGTTCATGTTTATCCTGTTGAGGATTTCAATCTGTATTAGAGATGAACATGGATGGCTTTTTTTTTCTCATTTTTATCAATGTTTACCTATGGGGTAACCAGCAAGAGGCCATGATGATACATCCCACTATATTTCCGATCTGAAACCTTCGCCTTCTCTATCGCAGTTTTTTTTCTATTTTCTGACGCTAAATAAGTCTATTATTTAAATTATTTTCGTCAAAACTACAGTGACTATCACTGGCTTTGCATCTGAGTAGTACGCATTCAAACGTTTTTATACTTTTATATTTGTAACTGATTACAATCATATTTTCTAACCCAGAAATCAAGTATAAGAAAAATATTAGTTATTCATGAAATCACTGAGAGTAATAATTAGAAAAAGGCACTTAATGAAATTAATCAAAGGAATAAATATCACATGCGTAAAGAAATGAATAATTGGTATATATACGAAAATAAACAAGTATAAAGAAGAAGAAAAGCGTGATTTAATTTTATTTTCAATATCTGCAGTTTTATACAATTTGAATAAATTTGAAACGCAGAAATTGTAGGACTGGTTCGTTGTATTGAAAACAATATTGATGTGTTTCTATTATTATTTCAGGAATTCATTATCTTCATACAACAATTTTTTACATCGCCTTTTACTTAAAAATATGTTTAGACATTTATATTGAAATACGATATTTTTGGCTGCGCATATTGTTTATAAATTCCAGTAAAATTTGAAATTAAAAATACAGTTTATACAATACAGGTTGTCCCCGAAGTCATGGGCCAAACTGTAAGTGAAGATAAAGTAGGGGAGGTGGGGGATGAATGGGACATTTTAACAAAAATATTTTTTTATATTATTTTATTTAAGTTACTATCAATATTATATATCACATTTCATACATCAGGTATTTGCCAACATATATGAACAATATTTATTCTAGATTATGATTTATTCATAAAAATATTATGAAATCAAAAAAACGTTCCCCCCTGTCCCAATCATCCCCACAGCAGGGATGAATGGGACACTAATAGGGATGGATGGGACACAAAGATTTTCCTCCCTGTATTCAATTTTACCAAATTAAAATTTATAATTATAACCTTATATGAAAATTATATTTGTAATATATGATTTTACAGCACGAATCGATCTGTTTATTTTTCAATAACTTCTTTTATTGCAGTTTTAACTTTTAATGCGGACTTCGGCTATCAACCTGTTCTTTTTTTCCACTTATGAGGCATATTAGATTTGAAATAAAAGTGCAAAATGTCTTTTAAATATATCATAGCTAATAATTTTCATTCATAACTTATTAATTAATATTAATTAAATGTATCGTAGAAACATGCAGAACGGAAATTATTGTGTCGATCGGAAAGTCATGTCGTGTTGGGAAAATCAATTCGTACCGGAAAATTCTGCCCGATAATTATTAGACATTAGATATCGGAATCAATGTCTAATAATTAAATGATTGAATTTTCCGGTACGAATTGATTTTCCCAACACGACCCGACATTCTGATTGACCCAATATGTTAGGGGTGGGGATTTATTTGTGCAACATTTCAAAATTCAATATAATTTCCCCCATTTGATCAATACACATATACCATTTTTATCAATTTTATCTATTTTGATTAAGTTTTTGTACCAATTTTTTGATAATCCATTAATAATTATTACAATACAATAAGTAACACTCAGAAATTTTAAACAATAACAACTCATATAATACTATTTAATACTATTAATTGACGTAAATTATTGATTTATCAACCTATATAATATTTAATTAATAAATAAAATTTTCAACATCTATAGGGAGGAGTGAGAATGTCCCATTCATCCCCATTTGAAATGTCCCAATCATCCCCATGATGCATAATATCCCTTATCAGCCATTTTACCTCAAAAATTATTTTGTCACAATGGTTACTATTCATTCATTTTAATTATTGATATTGAACCTTAAAATAAATAACTACAACATAGCTTAATTTTTTTTATATTGTATAAGATATTTCACATCTTCAATTGTAAAAAAAAAAACTTACTTTTAAGCAGAGATTTCAGAAAATGCATCTTTGAAAGAAAATGAAATCAGCAATGTGGTCCTACTTTTAGTTCTGAAGCACACTGTGGTAGAGGTATTATGGGGTTAGGAAGCATTTAAAATAAATGTTTATTGCCTGAAATATTGAGAATGTCCCATCCATCCCTTGTCCCATACATCCCCTAGCTCCCCTACGTATAAAGAAGCAATTTTGGTAGAGCAATGTGGCGTCGTTAACACTATTTCTACCACGATTTTGTGTATATCTATTTCTACCAAAAGCTGTCTTTTGGCACCTTTGCGTTTAAATGCAAATAATTACCAAAGCTTTTGCGATTTCAAATTATCCGTTAAATATAGATAAGTTGAGAAATATATTTATTAATCCAATTATGCGTATTTATTAGAGATTATTTAATCAGATTGTAAATTCTAGCTTAATTCCTCAATATACACATATATATACAGTAAAACCTTTAAATAACGGACATCTCGGGAGCACTGAAACTTACCGCTATTTGGAGGTGTCTGCTATTGTTAAAACCTCAGACTTTCAAAAATTGCTTAGAAATAATAATGTTTCATTGACTTTTATATGTCCTAAAACCTCTATTATATGATTAATCAGAAATTAAAATTATTTTTTTTTAGCAATAAAACTGAAATAAAATTGTGAAAACCTTTATCCACTCTTTATTACATTCTTACGAAACAAATTTGTTACAGAAATTTCCTTTTCTTTGCGATTACATGTAATTTGTTTTTCAATGTGAAGTTTTAACTCTGTCAGTATTTTAAATACTTCTGAATAATCTTTTTTTTTTTTACAAAAAAAAAAATTGTATTTTGCCGCTTCTAGAAAATTCTCGATATTGCAGGAATCATCTCCAGTTTCAATATCTGTTTCACAATCACTAATAGAGTCAGCTTTTGTCGAAAATTCTGAAGGAATATAATCGCATACATGAAATGATTCTTCTTCAGTATGTAACTCGTAATCAATATTAAGGAAAATTTCGGCAGTTTCTTCACTTTTCTGAAACATTGTCGTACGCTTTCCGGTTTTATGTTTTTTACAGCTGAGGAAATCCAAATTATTTCATCAACAGCATTAATTAATTTTAGGTAGTTCTCATGTGTGTTCATGGAATCCAACTTTGAAAGAATGTGGCGTAATAAAAGCTTTCTGCATCAGGCTTTAAAATTGTGATTTGTGCCTTGATCAAGTGGCTGGCATACTGAAGTTGTGCTTGGGGGAAAAAACACAAATTTAACATTGCCGAATTTGAAATGTTTTGGAGGAGAACTTGCATTGTACAAAAGCAAGAGAATTTTTCTTTGTTGTTTCTTTCCATCCTATTATCAAAGGAAGTTTACCATTCGATCATTAAAGGACTGGTCATCCACGCTTTCTTATTCGCTTTCCAGACAATACCAAATTTATTAAATTGAATATTCTTTGGGAAACACTTGGGTATCAGAGATTTTCTAATAATAAGAGGGATTTTAAATTCGCCCAACACATTGCAACATAATAAAATTAGTGAGTTTGACATTTTTCTGCCGATACAGTCATGCTTTTTAAAACACAAAGTCTTATTCGGAAAAAGAGTCCGGTTTCATCTGCATTTAAAATTTTTCTCTCCTCATAACCTTCACAAATTGATTGCGATCGTTCACGCCAATCCTCCAGTTCTTTACCCACTTCGGGACCGACGGCTATTACAAAAATTTTATTCAGTTTGCACCACTTTATTTTTAAAGTTACCTTTAGTTAAACAATCACGAAAATGCTTTATTTAAAGTAGGAATCATGTCATCATCAGCATAAGATTTTCGTTCAGCGTCAGTCCCTGACAGTCGCTTTTGCTCTTTGCTGCCATGTCTTCAATACCGGCCCTGGACAAGTATGATATACCGACAGATCTTGACGATTTTAAGTTATGCTTAATGCAGTCTTACTTCTACCATCTCACGGTCTTTGGGGAGCTCCAGAAGGTCATCCATAATGTTGACACTTGGAATGATTCCTACGAGGCAGCCAGACTGAAATACTTTGAATGGGCAAAGAACCCTGACGAACCCAACCCAGACTTGATGTCGGAACTTCAAGGTATATTTTTCAAACTTATAGAGTGCGTGGGGCGATATTGTTCCTCCTCCATCAGTACTTTCCTCCCCCCCCCGTAAGCCGGGAAGTGACACCCCTCTTAAAGGAATTAAACATAAAGATGAGCAGTTTACTACACCCAATAAAAAATCTAAACCGCAAAAAACTGCAAAACCTTCAAATATTAGTTTCGATATCGGAACTATCGGTTTTGAATCCCCTAACCCTTATGCACCTCTAAATTCTATCACTGAGTCACAAGACTCCAGTGAAAAAATCATTGATGATAATATGGATGAGGGGGATCCCCCCCAGATTGAAAATTCCCCCCCCCCCAATCACTAAACCTAAAACCAAAACCAAAACTAAATATTCTAAAATCGATCCTATCACCATTAAAAAGACCCCCAACTATAATGAACTCATCTCTAAAATTGAAAGTGAAATTATTTGTAAAACCACCAAAAAAGTCTTAAGGGGAAACACCATTAAGATTTTCCCCGATTCCATAGATGATCATCGAGTCATCAAAAAATTTCTTGAGGATAATACCCTTGAATTTTTCTCAATGGTTCCACGTAATGAGAGAAAGAAGAAAGTGCTTATTCGAGGAATTCCCCCTGAAACCCCCGTTGAAACGGTCAAAAAAGAATTGTTATATAAATTCCAAATTAATCGGGTGTCCCAATTAAGGGACTTACCGCGGCTCTTTGAGTCCGCTTTAGGCAAATTTTTGTCTCTGCCACTTTTTCTTTCCCTCTGTCAAACTCTGTTTTGGTCTGAAAATTTTTTAAGTTTTACTTTTTTGGCTTCATCTTTCCACAAGAGATATGGAACATCGTTTTCCCAGGTACTCTAAAAGCTTCCCCTTCAAAGTCAAAGTTATTTAAAGCAGTGGTTCCCAACGTGGGACGTATGCCCCACCGGGAAGCAATTTCAACTTTGCAACCCGCCATTCATTGTGAGGTTTTTGTAAAAGTTATCTTTTAGACTAAAATTAAAAGTTATATATTCAAAATTAAATAATAATAATAATAATAATAATAATACTTTGTTTTGTTAAATTTTCAAAAAGTTCCGAATCAAAAGCTGAAAATAAAATTAAAACCGGAATAATTACATGAATAAACTTTTAAATTATTTTAAACTCTTAATATTAGAATTACTTATAATTTTTCTGATTACTGATCAGAAGTTACATTTTTTTCCAACTTTTTTGATTATTTATGAAATGAGCTTTGTATATCTATTTCCTCGGCTGTATACAACATGAAGAAACTTTTATACGTAAAACTACTTAAAAGTATATCTACATTTTACTGTCTTGAACCTATTTAAACCTAAAAAATAATTGGAATATCTAAACATGGTAATATAAACTTTATAAATCTTAATGCTTTTTCTGTATCTTGCTATTGAGAGAAAAAGTTGTACGTTCCTTCTTATCAATTTTAATGCTAAATGTGAGTCTCTCCAGCATGTGAAGATAAAAATGCGGACTATATAACACTTTTGTTAATTTAAATATTTAGGTAAGTTGGAAAGGCACAAGAAAACTCTCTTGAGCATAAAAGTTATATCGTCTCATTTATAGAATTACGTTAAAACATATTTATGACAAAAAATTCATCATTTGATAAGTTAAAAAAAATGCGAAATGAATAGTTATTGTTAAGGCTCTGTTAGGCTTCTTCCAGATTAATAGACTTTATTTTAAAATGATAAGAGATATCTGTTACAGAATTTATGTGTTCGGAAGAAGGAGGGGGGGAGGCAATCGCGATTTTACAGATGCTTCGGTGGTTCGTGGCCAATAAAAGGTTGGGAACCACAGATTTAAAGAAACTAAAGATTATTTTACTTTTTTATTGGTGTCGAAAACTAATTCAGTATGCCCTTTTTGAGGGTGCATATATGCCCCCATGGTCCCGAACGGGTTGAGATCTACAGATTTTGCTTCTCCACATATTGTTTTGAAAGAGATCTTGTGCCGAGATCGGAACATTTCCAGCCGCCCAATGGAAGCCTTAAAATCGGGTATTCCGAGTTCTTTAGTGACTTTTAAAGCCTTTCCCTGAATCAAAGGCCCACTGATAGAAATGTTTTTTGAACGAGTTGAAGTAAACCAATTCAGAATTATAGAATCAATTTCAATGGAATTACTGTTCCTGAATTTCACATTTTTGGTGCTCTCGTTAGACACAAATTTCTTATTTCTTCTTTATTTCGTAAAATCTCTCCCACCTGTGTCTTACCTATTTTAAAACGTTCAGTAAGATCCGTAATCTCAATCTCTGTTTCTCAGATGCACTTACAATTTAAAAATTTTCTTTTAAAGTTAATTGTTTTCGTTTTGAGGCCATTCTCGAAATAATCACAAACAAGAATCAAACAGTAATCGACATTGCGAAATAGTTTTTTTTTTCCAGTTCTCTTCGCATTCTTGGAGCCTTTAATTCTCGCTCCCAAAAAATCTGTACGCAATTTCCCTATTAAAAAAGTAACTCTTTTCTTTGTTTTATAAAGTAGTAAAAATAAATGTAAATAAAATCGTATGTTAGGTTTTCAGTGATTATTTTTATTTTGCTCAGATTATTTGACGCCATGTGAGGTCTCTGATTTCTATCTTCTGTGTTATGCAATGATGCAATTCAGTTAATTACTTTGAAATTTTACGAACGAGCCCTTCTAAAATGATATATTTTTGTTTTGTTTTTCTTTGTTTCTTGACACTGTTTAAGATTATCCAAAAAATAGAGGCTTTTTACTTTTTTCCATTCTTTTTGTCGTTAAAAAATAATTATTCATCCTTTATCGCCAAAATTACTGTCCGCTATTCGGAATGTCCGTTATTCGGAGGTTAAGCATACAAAAATTTAGGTTTTGGGAGTGGGGATTGGAAAACTGTCCGTTAAATAGAGGTGTCTGCTATTCGGGAGTGTCCGTTATAGAGGTTTTACTGTATGCATAAATGTAACTAAACATGCTTTATGCTAATAGGAACAATAATTGAAAAATATTATATTCTTCATATTTTTTTATTAGAAAGATTTCCAAAAATTTTAATATTATTAACTTAATAAACTTTCAGTCTCATGTATAAAAATTCAATCTTTGTAACAACAACAACAACAAAACAATAATCATAAAAACAGCAGTGTAATAAAATTATTCCTTATATTATTGCCACAGCTTTTGCACGAATGGAAACAATAATTCACAAGTATTAACCAGAATTGGAGAACAAAATTCCTTATTCATTTTTTTAGAACTTGTCGCTACAATTATCTACACTAACTTGCAACATAGCGGAAAACAAGCGAAAACTGTTGTATTTCCCGTTACAACTGAAATCGGGATTCTCTAATCTGGTTATAAATGATATGATATGATATGATATGATGCTGTAAAATGGCTTTGATATTTATATGTAAAATGGTTTAAAATTAGAAATTATAAAATCCTCAGAAATCATAAATTATAAAATCTTTAAGGTGTCATAAGACACCACATGGTAGAAATAGGTATACCCTATGCACATTTTTAGACCCAGAATGAGCTGGAGGTAAATTATATTGCTGAATTAATTTAACGACTACTGTATGAAAATTAAAAAAATTAATTGTGGAGAAATTATTGTACTTAGAGAATAACTTTAACCCTTTAATTCTCGCTCCCGTCAATAACACGGGCTGAGGTGTCGTTCGTTATTTCTCGCTCCCGTCATATTTACGGGCTGGAGATTTATTGCTGGAAAAAACTTCTGAAACCAGAAAAATTTAACTGGCATTTCGGTGTGAAGTCTTTGATTTTTGGCCGTTTGAATTTGTAATGTTGGGCTTTCTATTACATGTTTCGAAATATGTAACACTCAAAAAAGTTATTTATAATAAGAATTTAATGTATATATATTATTTCAAATATTATTTGTAAAAATGTGTGTGATGATGATAAATAAAGATCTAAGATGTGAAAAATAAAGGTTTTATTCGCATTAATTTGTACGGTGTAAAACAAACATTAAGACACAGAATTCTCGCATGATGGTTTTTCTACAAATATGAATTTGTTCTATAACATCTTTTTTTTTCGCCTTAAAATAAATAAATAAATAAATAAAATAAAATAAAATAAAATAAAATAAAATAAATAAATAAATAAAACTAATTGCATATTTTATTTAGAAACCTTATAATTATTCAATTTCTGTAATAAAATAAATAGGTACTTTTTTATGGTTTTTCCAAATATTAAGCGACCGTGAAGGGGTTAAGTTAAAATCTGAAAGGTGTCTTTTGACACCTCTCGGTAGAAACAGTGAAAAGTTTTGACGAAAGTTTTAATGAAAAGTTTTGACGAAAAAGAAGAAATGTGGAGGAAATGAAAACGAGCGTTTTATTGACATAACAATTTCAGTAAGAGCTCAAATGGGCCAGTGCGCTGCCATCGAAATACTCAAGGCCAGAGGGCACGAGTGTGACGTCATCACTAATCGATCGAATTCTCGCTAGTGTTGGAATTCATAACGGAAAATTTTGAACAGTAATTTTCTTTTATTAACCATTTGGAAAAATGGTTATTGTTCTCGTCAGGGTAGGAAAACAAAAGCATAACTGAAGCTTTTCATTGGTTTATTGCGCATTTTATTCGTTTTCTGATTGGTCTATACAGTAATCTGTATTTCCCTTTACTTTCAACAGAGATGGATATCTTCAGTTGCCAGTATGACAAAAAAGTAATAAAAACTACAAAAAAAAAAAAAATAAATAAAAAAATAATAACTCTGAAACAAATTGAGATACAGCTTTCAAACAAATTGCATTTAAAAGCACATCTTTTATTTATCTATACGACGGTGTAAAAAGTAATATTGTGGGATGTTTAGAAGTTTAAGAATGAAATTTTATTTAAAATTGGACATCAGATTTCTTGGAAATCTGACGATGGAAAAGCCTTTTCCCGAACAGCCAATGAAATGCTTGGATAATACATAAGTTTCAGGTGGATAATACGTACGAGTCGCAGGCGATTTTTGTCGCTGGGAATTTTTACGTGTAATAACACTATTAATGTTTAATTCATGGCGTACGTAATATAGGATCAACTCCGTGCGATTTTTTATGTCCTAAATTTTAGTCTTTGAAAAAATCATTTTCCAAATGGTCGTTGTAATTTGTTAAATTGTTTTTTTTTTGTTATTGGAATATCTGTCATCTTATAAAACAATAATAACTATTTAAACTTACTGGTGAGAATTTGGAATCCCCCAATAAAGTATCAGCCAGATGCGGCAACAATGTGGCATTCCACATCTGGCTGAATTTTTATTTAGGGATCCCGAATTCTCACCAGCAAGTTTAAATAGTTATTATTGTTTTATAAGATGATAGATATTCCAAAAATAAAATAAAATAAAATTGCCATTCAAAATTCCAACACTAGTGAGAAGTCGGTCGATTAGTGATGACGTTACACTTCTGTCCTATCTGGCCTTGAGTATTTCTATGGCAGCGGCCAGTGGCAAAGTCTAGCAAGTTATTTGCGTACCCTTTCGCAGATTCCAAGTGTGTCACGAACATTTGCAGCAACGACTGAATATCTTGCAATCAGAGTCAACTGGTGTCAAATACATGAGACATCTGAAACTTTCGAAAGGGTATGTCAATCACTTGCTAGGCGCTGTCATGTATGTATCGATGTTGGTGATGACCCATTTGAACGCTTACTGTAATTCTTATGTCTATAAAACACTTGTTTTCTTCACATTTCTTGTTTCTTTTTTTTAAATAACGTTTCATTTCCGACCGCACATTGCTATACCAAAATTGCTTCTTTATGTGTTTTACTTTAACTTAGTTACAGTTGGGGCCATGAATTCAGGGATACCATGTACAATGTTTATAGTTTAAATGATTTTATTATATTTCACAACTACAGTAGAGCGCCGATTATCCGACCAAGTCGGGACCAACCCTAGTTCGGATAAGCAAAAGTTCGGATAAATGGACAGACAATTAAACGGATATACCTGACTATACTAAAATCTTCACACTTTATCCACGCATTAGCTTGACAGCACTAGTTAATCCTGGCATGTTTAAAAATTGATTTTTGTCTTTTTAATTTTTTTTTGTTTTTTATTTTTTATTATCATTTTCTGGACACCAGAGATTATAATTTAAGTAAAAAAGCTTTCGATTGCTGCTTGCTTCAAAGAAGACATTCTTTTCCATGCTGCCACATCTCGAATTCTTCTTAAATACGTTAGTTGAATAAGATCAGCATTCTTCTGCCGTTCGAGCCATTTCATAGCTGTTTCCAAACATTTAAAGGCTTCGTTATGTGATGGACCATGATCATTTTCAGAGCATTCATTTTCAATTTCTGTTTCGTCTTGAATATCATCCACAATCTCATCATCATTTAAACTCTGATTTCCATGTCTAATAGGGTGTTTGGATAGTTGGAAGTTCATAAAAAAAAAATTGCGAGAAATAGGCTGTTCGTATAATTGGAAGTTCGGAAAAAATATTTTTTGAAAGAAATTGGCTGTTCAGATAATTGGAAGTTCGGTTAATTGGAGTTCGGATAACCGGCGCTCTACTGTCCTACTAAAATAAAAATACTTTTGACCAAAATTTCTTTATTCACAATTATATCAATTACAGTGGGCAACAATTTTTAACAAAGTTCATGTATCAAAATTGAAAACACCCAATTCTTACTGAATTCAACGTGCTGAACACGAATATCACCATAAAAACTGTTTTTTGGCTCTTGTTTCTGAGATTAAAGGGTTCAAAGATATAATGTACCTACTTCTTAAATGTCACTTTTGTTAAAACATTTTAAAGAATAAACTGATTTATTGTGCATTATAATAAGTAATATTTCATTTTTATATGTTCACGTGCATATACGAATTAATAAAACGTGTAATAAAATAAACCTTTCGAAAAAGAAAAAAAAAAGAATTTTAAAAAATAAAATAAATATCATAGGTAAAATGCAAAAATTTGCGCTCTATATCTCCCTCTGATTCTGCAGTACATAAAATTAAATCGAACGATTTAATGATCGTGTTCGTAATTTAGATCTGTCGAAAGACAAAGCAGAACTACTCGCTTCAAGACTACGACAGTGGAATCTTTTGGAAGAACATGTCAGAGTGTCTTCATTTTGTAACCGACATATAAAATTTCTACATTATTTTCCGATAAATGATATGTGTGATAATGAATTGTGTTCTGCTCGGATATTAAAGGCTTGATGAATGAATTTGGATTAACACTTGATGGAAACAAGTGTCGTCTATTTATAGATGCGTCCAAAATAAGCTTAAATATGATTTTGCTTCATAATGGTAAATGAACTACCATCCATTCCTATTGCTTATTCTGCGCGCATGAAAGACTTATGAACACCTGCAACAGCTCTTACACCTAATTAAATAGACTGAAAATTAATAGTGTGTCTGTGCTGACTTGAAAACAGTTGCACTTTTGATGGGATTTACACAATATTGTTGCGATTTACACAATATTGTTGCTTCCTGTGTAAATGGAGCATTCGTGCTACAGATCTACACTATATCCAAAAAGGCTGGCCTCCGAGGCTGTATTTTACACCTGGTAAAATTAATATCAAGAACACATTGCTTCTTTTCCCAGATAAAATTATCTAGCCTGCTCTACACATAAAATTGGGTATTGTGAAGCAGTTGGTTAAAGCTATGGATACAAATAAACCAGCTTTTGCTTACTTGTGTACAAAATTTCCCAGACTGAGTGAGGCAAAAATTAGAGAGGGAATTTTTGTGTGTTCAGAGATTAGAGATATTTTCAAGGATCCAAAATTTGAAAACCTGTTAAATCATGATGAAAAAGAAGTATGGGGTTCAGTCTGTCACGTTTGCACTAATTTTCTTGGAAACGTCCGATCCGAATATTGCGAAGATCTCGTTAACGACATGCTGGCTTTATATCAGAAATTTGGATGTCGAATGTCCCTAAAGCTACATTTCTTAGATTCCCACCTGTATTTCTTCCTTGCTAACTGCGGAAAATTCAGCGACGAGCGTGGTAAACGTTTCCACCAGGATATGTCAGTGATTGAGCAACGTTATCAAGGAAAATGGTTTGCGTCTATGCTTGCAGACAACTGCTGGACGATTTTTAGAGATAATCAGTACGTGGAATATAAGCGAAAAAGCAAGTGATTTCGTCAATAACATTCGTTAGACTGTACATTATGTCGTCACTTTTATTATGCACCGAATGTATTTGTAAGACTGTACTTTATGTTGTCACATTCTTTATAAATTAAATTGGAAACATGACATACAATGCATTATTATTAGTGTGTTTGTTCTTTTATCCCTATCATACAAAGTAAAATCTCAACATAACAAAATAACTAGAGCCAAATTCCATTTTTTATTGCCATATTCATGATTAGCAAGTTAAATTAATAAATATTTCGACACTTTCATTCAAGATACATTTTCATTGTTGTCCAGTGTTATTAACAACTAAGTTACTCCAATCAGTATCAAGACAACCACTTCGACTAATTCTGTATATGCATTTATATAAATATATCCATAGATACTTTTAGCCTATTTTTGTCATAGAGTCAAATTTTCCAACTGCTAATCATCCATTCAGTACCTTGTTTTTCACATTTTTTAGCTTAGCATTAATTCTCTTTAAAGGGGAAAAAAATACTGTTTTCAGCTGTTCTGTTTTGTAAGAAATAAAAGGGCATTTAGAAGAATTTATAAAATCCCTATTGACATCAAATAATGCATATATGATATGCATGCAATTACTCAAGTATGAAAATCAAATGCAGACATTTCCAAAATATATATGTAAATAAGATCGTACACCTAAAGTAAAATGAATGAATCAATATAAGATCCAGGGCCTGTTTACGGAATAGGCCCGTGAAGCCCGTGCTTACCCACTGAAATACAAAAGGGCCCCCAATTTTACTTTTCAAAACTAAGTTTTAGAAAAAAGAAACCCAATCACTGTAAAAAATACATTTTTTTTTCTTATGAAACTTTTTTCTTACTATATGGCAATTTGTAAATCACAAAAAATATTTTGAAGTTCACATATTCTCAACTATAGTTCCATATTTGTCATTTACAAAATAAATTAGTTATTTACAATTAAACATATAAAATACTTTTATATAGGTAGTTTTAGTTTAATTAAAAATGTTATTTACTCTAAACTTTGATGGTAAAATTTCAAATTATTCAATAGGAAAATGAGATTTAGTAAATAAAAAAGCAATTTGTAGAGTAATAGGGGAGCCCCCCTGTGTGACTTCGGGCTTCCTCTATTCTTAAGTGTTAAGCGGGCCCTGATAAGATCATATTAAATGAAGTAAATCTATTATCCAAACTTTAACGTTTAATTTTCATAAGCCGCTGACCAAAGTCGTACATTAATCTTTACGGCTGTCATATTTGTTATCAGTAACAAATCTGACAGCCGTAAAGATTAATGTATAAGTTTGCTCTGCTAACTATGAAAATTAAACGTTTAAAGTTTGGATCATTTAATTCCATTTATGATTTGAATAGTATAAGTTTATTTGAATAATATGAAATTCTAAATTATACTTTCAGGGTTAAGAAAATAAATTCATTACAAGATATTTGTGGAGCATGAATTACAATCAAATCCTTCTAATGTGCAGGCTAGAACTTGCTCCAATAAATGTCTTTAATGAAGTGAAAATTCCATATCAGATATACGATAAAAGCATGATGAGATTTAATACATTTTTGACAAAATAATCCGATATAATTATTTAATCTAATATAATGTAATATCCATTAAAATAACTCATAAATCCTCCTTTCGATTAAAGTTGCGAAATTTCTCAGTTTTGTTTTAATTAATTACTCGAAAGCGCAGCAATCTGTTGTAATGCATTTGCATTGCATGACATCTTTCGATTTTTAAAGAAAAAAGAAATCTGATTTAATTCTGCATTTAAAAAATATTTATAATATTAAATTTATTAAATTTCTTATTATCTCTACTAATATTATAAAGAAGTAAAAATTATTTGTATGTTAGAGGTAATCTCTGGAGCTGCCGAACCGATTTCAAAAGTTAATTTATCAAAATGATGGTTTTAGTCCAACTTAGAACATAGGCTATATTTTATGTCGGTGTCACTACCCCCAAAGGGGTGCAGGAGCAGAAAACGTTCTAAAAATGCGATTTTTGCATTCCTGAAGGGCCTAAACCATGAAATTTGAAATATTAGTTACTTATTAGATATAAAGGATTTCTAAGAACAGTTCTTTAACAAAACGTTAAATGTTCTAAAAACGTTCTAAATGCCGGTTTGTGAACAATCTCAGGAAGAATCAAACTGATTTCAAAAGTAATGGTAGGAGATTGATGCTGATAGCCTCTGCTCTAACATAGGCGCTATTTCATGTCGGTGTCACTATTACCTGGAAGTTGCAGGAGCAAAAAACATTCTAAATTTCGATTTTTGTGTTCGGTAGGGGCTAGCAACTTGAAACTAGTCAAGGTACGTATTTATTAGATATAAATGATCTTTAAGAACAGTTTCGAAAAAATTGGAAATTTAAAAGGGTTGAAAATGCGAGAAAAGAAGTTCTAAACACGTTCTAAATTGCGATTTCTACTCAATCTCAGGAAATACCAAACCTATTTCAAAAGTAATGGTTTCAAATTGATAATAACATCCCCTGCTCCAACATAGGCTATATTTTATGTTGCTGTCACTACCATCTGGGAGTTGCAAGAGCAAACATATTCTAATTTGCGTTTTTTGCACAACTGAGGGGTCTAACATTTTGAAATATGGCATGGTATTTACTTACAAGATGCAACTGCTTTCTAAGAAAAGTCGAAAGAAAATTCCAAATTTAAAAGGATGAAGTGTGCGAAAAGCGTTCTAAAAACGTTCTAAATTACAATTTTTATGCATTCTTATCAAATACCAAACTGATTTAAAAAATAATGGTGACAAATTGTTGGTGATAGAGACTGCTCAAACATAAGCTATATTTTATATCTGTGCCACTACCACCAGAGGATTGCAGTAGCAAAAAACTTTCTAAATTGCGATTCCTGTGATACTGAAGAGGCTAGAAACTTTAAATATGGCATGGTAGTTACTTATAAAATATAAATGTCCTCGAAGGACTGTCGAAAATAAATTCGAATTACAAAGGGGTGAAGCGAAGGGGGGGAGTGAAAAGCATTCTAAAACAGTCCTAAATTACGATTTCTATGCAATTTCAGGGAATATAAACCGATTATAAAAGCAATAGTTGCGAATCAATAGTAATAGTCTCTGATCCTACACAGGCTATATTTTATGCCGATGATTCTACCACCTGGGGTTCACAGGAACAACAAACGTTCTAAAAAAGGCCTTTAAAAGCTTTCTAAGTTACGTTTCTGTTCAATATTAGGAAATAACAAATCGATTTAAAAATTAATGTTGGAAATTAATGGTGACAGTTCCTATTTGAACATAGCCCTTTATGCTGAGAGAGGTGATAGGACTTGGAATTTGACATGATAGTTAATTTTAAGGTGTAAGAAGATGGTTTCCAAAAAATTCAAAAGTTCAAATGAGTACTGAAATGAGCGTATTAATTAAGCATAAAAGTTTCGAAATATTTTCTAAATTATCATTTATTTAGTTTTATTTCTTTTTATTAATTTAAGTCTCATTTCTGCCTAATGCAGTGTAATAATGAAGTTTAGTCAAACTGAGTTTTAAATAGTAATTTTTGAATTATTCCTAAAAGTATAATTTCTTTTAATAAAAATTAGACATATAAATATCACTTGGCATATTTCAAATATTACACGAGCAAAGCCGTGGGGTTTGCTAGTAAGCAATAAATCATGTTTACAACGTAAGTCAACTGCGCATTACATTTTGAAACTTACGTGATTTTGATGCGATTGTAGCACAATGCCTGTATAAGAAAATGGCGACATACGAACAATAAAATTCCATTGGTCGAGGCTCGAGAGGATTTCATATAAATGTTTGGAGAGATTTCCACTATTGCCAAGCTAATGGATTTTTATTTGTTTAACTAGTCGACACTGTCAGAAAAATTAGCCTTCATACATTAAGTTATTCGTCAATTTTAAATAAATAATTTCTGTACTCTTGGAAAACATGCTTTTTCCGTTAATTCTTATCAGTAGTCTGAAAATAAAGCAAAATTCAGTTTATTCTTTGCACGTATGCGTATTGGCTGCTTTAATACCAAAATTGAAATTTATTTTCAAAATGAAAAATCGAAAATTTAATAAATTAAAATATATTATTTAATTAAAAACAAACAAACAAAAATAATGCTTTCGGATTTAAAATAGTAGCAATTTTCTCATTCATTTAAAATTGTTCGCAATTTCTTTTTTTAGAGTATTAAAAATATATTCATAATGTGAAATATAGGAGTATTTTAAACGCAGAAATTTAAAAAATATATAGTAGTTCAGTCAAGTTAAAAAATCGATTTTATTAAAAAAAGCAAACATTTCTTCTCGATTAAAAACATAATATTCATATTTTACATCTAAAAATCAAATTATGTCGTAAATATGTCTAATATACATATGTAGTAATTTTTATCCTGTGTTATTCTGTAAGTGTTAGTCAATCCTTTGAGGGGTAAGCAATTCTGTTTCTGTAATGTTGAATTCCCACCGGAAATTTGGAAAAAAAATTATTTTAAAACTAGAGAACAGGAATTCTGCTTTTTCAGAATTTAGTGTCGCCCCCGGAATTTCCATTACTTCATTTTCTTCTGATGGACTGATGGCTTCTATTATTATGAAACAACCATTACAAATAAAGTGTTAGGTGAAGATGAAAGAGCAGCCGTAAAAAGTTAGAACTCCGATTTTCTGGTCAGAATGGGGGGGGGGGGGGTGGCCATATTTTTTTACGGCTACTCTTTCATCTTCACCCAACACTTTATTTATAATGGCTGTTTCATAATAATAGAAGCCACCAGTCCATCAAAAGAAAATAACTCGGTTAAGCGGGACTCTACTGCAGTACAAAACATATTTCAATTTTAAGACTTAAAGCACACGTTTTATTTTATGTAAAATGACGTCATTCGCATCCGCTTAAGAATTCTACATTTACGATCTACTCTTAACCCTTCTTTGCATGATTTTTCTGTATTGGTGAAATAAATCAAGGTGATATAATTCATGTTCAAAATTAAAGGAAAAATGGTTAAAAAAATCTTAGTATATATATTTATAGTTTAAATTTAGCAAAAAACAATATGATGGAAATTTCCATCATCATGCACAGTTATTAGCTTATTACTAAATAGAAATAAAAGAGGATATCATTGGATACTTTTTATTCTTTATGATAATTAACAAAACAATTATTTTTATTTAGACACAAATTGACTCCACATTTACTACAAGAAATTGTAGAATACCCTTTACATTTAGGATACTTGTACTGGAGTGACCCACCCACTGTTGGCCAATGTTGAGCAACATCTGTTCTTATATCTTTTGGAGGTGGAAGAGCTGGAGAAGCCTTTTTTTGACAGCTATGTTTTTTTGTATGCAATGGGCATTAAAAAGGTATCCAGACGCGATCAACTTAAAGTGAACTTGTCCTTTTATATATTTTTTGGGCATTCAATGTTATGATGGAAATTTCCATCATCATGCAAAGAAGGGTTAAACATTTACAGTAAAGCATGCATAGCAGATCACTATCGTGAAATAATGCACAAATGCAGCTAAAGATTCCGTCATTCAAGAAAATCGAAAAAAAAAACCCGGCTATCTGGTGATTCATAGATACAATTAAATATAATATGTAATAGACCAATTGTTTTAACAGAAATCATTCGTTTATATTTTTTTTCAAAATAGAACGTATTTTAATTATATTTTCTTTCGGTTGTTGCGAGAAAATGGAAACAAAAATTTATAATTACTATTTTAAAACTATTTTTCCTTTACTTTCTACAGAATTCTGCCGTTGCCAATATTAAGCAAATGGCTCTAAAAACTACAAAAAAATTATTATTTCAAAAATAAATGGAGATACAGTTTTCAAACAAAATGCATTTAAAAGAACATTTTTTTTTCCAATTCGACGGTTTAAAAATTGAAAATGTGCAATGCTTATGTGCAATGCTTAGAAGTTTAAAAAATTGCTAAAGAGTATTTATCGTAATACACTGCTCAAAACAATTAAAGGATATTTGAAGTTTTATATAAAATAAAGATATAAACGAAATTTTTTTTGCCGAAAATAGAAGAAGAGAATCACAAATGCAAATTTTTCTGGTTTTCAAACTGTGGAGTATGCAAATTTTGAGTTCGACGTCAAAAACGTCGCTTCAGCGGCAGCGAATGAAATTTGACTTTCAACTGGATAAAAGAGAATGAAGACAAGGATGATCGGCATTCAGTGATTGCTTTGTTTTGATCAGTACGATGTCTCACCAAAGTCATTTGACAGATTCAGAAGCTTTGAGAATTGTTGGTAAGTTAGAAGGGGGCCAAACTCAAGCCGAAGTAGCGCAAGCCATTGGAGTGTCACAAAGTGTCATTTCCAGGATCTGGAACCGTTTTTTGGAGAGTGGATGTGCAGGCCGAAGACCAGGGCAAGGTCGTAGACGGGCAACAACACCCAATGAAGATCGGTATTTAGCGTTAACAGCTCGGAGACACCGAACCATGAACGCTACTCTTCTCCAACAACACCTTCGATCGGCTACAGGCACCACGATTTCAACTCAGACTGTTCGAAACCGACTCCATGCTGTAGGTCTGTATGCTCGCCGACCGATGGTATGTGTTAGATTAACATCAAGGCATCGTCGCGACCGCAGGGAGTGGGCAACCGAGCATGTCAACTGGAGGAGAAATGAATGGAGCAATATTCTGTTTTCTGACGAGTACGGTTTTTCTGTGCATCCGGATAATAGGCGTATTTTCATCTGGAGGGACCGTGGCAGTAGGAATAATCCTGCGTTCGTGCACGAAAGTGTCAGATTTGGCGGTGGAGGAGTGTTGGTGTATGGTGGCATCTCCATTGACGGGCGCACTGATCTCTACATCATTCGAGATGGAGCTCTGACTGGTCGCCGATATAGGGATGAGATCCTCAGACCTATTGTAGTCCCTTACGCTGCAGCAATCGGAGATAACTTCATTTTAATGGACGATAACTGCAGGCCACATCGTGCAAACCTGGTGGAGGATTTCCTTTTCGAGGAAGGAATCGTTCGAATGGAATGGCCAGCGTGTTCTCCAGACATGAATCCAATCGAGCACGTTTGGGACGCTCTAGGAAGACGAGTTTCTGGCCGCCAACAACCCCCACAAACTCTCCAAGAACTGGAAAGAGCTCTTCTGGAAGAGTGGGGCAGAATACCCCAACTCGTCATTAATAGCCTCATTGAGTCCATGCCTCAAAGGTGTTCAACGTTGCTGGCCGCCCGTGGAAACCATACCCCCTACTGAAAATGATTTTCTTTGAAGAAAACACCTTTTCTTATTCTTTTTTTCTCATATGCACAAATTGTGTTTTTTCCCTTTAGTACACAAAAGCGCAATAAAATGCATTTTTTTCTGCCAAACATGTGTAATTTATTCTCATATAACCTACTATGTCTGTCGACCATGTATCAATCAGATAAACAGTTTACCAGATACAAAATCCACCTAAAACTGCAATATCCTTTAATTGTTTTGAGCAGTGTACTTTGTTTTACGGCTAGCTTCTGTAAGGTAACGTTATTTTTTGGACACAAAATGAGCTGGAGAAAGAAATAGCATACCGTACCGGAGGCTAATAAGGGGAAGCAATTTTTCAGCTATTTTTCACCAAAAGTAAAAATAAAAATTTTCTGGTGCAAATCGGAATTAAAATATAGCTGGGATATAGTATATCCCACCACCCCCTCAAGGGGTTAAAACACCAACCATTATTTCAATTCGCCTGCAATTAACCCCTTAATTCTCGCTCCCGTGATATTCTCGGGTTTATGTCTTTTATTCAGATTGTTTGATTCCCACCAGTTTTATAAAATAGCGTAATTGACTTTATTGTGGCTTTATTATTTTACCTATTAAATATATAGAAAAACTATATGCACGAGAAACGACACAATCACCTTAATACGTTAAATTCACAGAAAAGTTGATCCAATAAATTCACATGACAAAGCAGGTATTTATATAATCCCATTCAGATATAAAAATAATAATAGAACTTAAATACATTGGAATGACAACCAGAAGACTACAGGAAAGGTTGAAAGAACATATGGCTGATATAGCAAAGGGGAAACAATCTACAGCGTTAGTTCAGTTAAATTTAGAAGCTGATATTGACATCCTTTTTAGTAAAGCAAGGATCATCGCACAAACAAATCAGTTTAACGCATGCATTTTGAGAGAATTTTGGCCAGAAGTAGGAACACTTGTAATGATGCATTATCATGTCATATACCGAGATTTGGTTTGGTCTACTGGGAGTCAATGGAGTCTTTGGATTATAATAATCAATGTCGCTGTTTCGACTCATCCGTTTTACTCCCCTCTCCCCCTCTTTTTTCACAGTTTTGGAATCGCCCTGCGTTATTTAAACCGGTATGCATTCTGCAGGTCTTCTCATTTTTCACCCCATTGATGATGACCAGGGCTTGGACGAAAGCGCTCGGGAAATGTTAACATCTGTATATTGGTTTTAATGTTTTAAAACCTGTTTATTGTTTTTTAGCACCTATTTTAGTAATAAAAACGGAGAATCATTTTAATGTATTCATGTTTTAAGCATTTTACCTGTCATTAAATAAGGTGAATATTTCTTTTTCAAAGAAGTTGTGCTAATAAGCAATTTGAATTTTTAAAATATAAATTAATGCGACCGTTAAGGGGTTAAGTTTAAGTTTTCGAGCTTTCTGAACTGGAAATTTAACGAACCTTACCAATCCCCCATTTGAAGAAATCCATATCTTCATTTTAATCTCGCCATCTGCCAAGTACTCGCTGGCCGAGCAATTTTGATGGTAAATTCAAAGCGCGCGGTCCTGGGTTCAAAGCCACTGGGATTCGCGGAAGAAAGCGAAGGGTATTTTTTATAAAATCTTTTTTTCAGATTACTGATTTTGTTTTTATTTTTTTTTTTTTTAACTATTTGGAAAAATGGTTATTGTCCTCGTCAGAGTAGGAAATCAAAAGCATATCTGAAGCTTTTTATTGGTTTAATCCGTATTTTATTCGTTTTCTGATTGGTCTATACAGTAATCTGTATTTCCCTTTAGTTTCAACAGAGATGGACAACAGTGTGTTGCCACTATGACAAAAAAGTAATAAAAACTACAAAAAAAAAAAAATTAATAACTCAGAAACAAATTGAGATAAAGCTTTCAAACAAATTGCATTTAAAAGTACATTTTTTCCTTTATACGACGGAGTAAAAAGTAATATTGTGGGATGTTTAGAAGTTTAAGAATGAAATTTCATTTAAAATTGATCGTCAGATTGCCAAGAAATCTGACGATGGAAAAGCCTTTTCCGGAACAGCCAATGAAATGCTTGGATAATCCGTAAGTTTCAGGTGGATAATACGTACGAGTCGCAGGCGATTTTTGTCGCTTAGAATTTTTACGTGTAATAACACCATTAATGTTTAATTCATGGCGTACGTAATGTATGATGAACTCCGTGGGATTTTTTATGTCTTAAATTTTAGTTTTTGAAAAAATGATTTTCCAAATGGTCGTTGTAATTTGTTAAATTGCTTTTTTTTTTGTCTTAGAACGGAAAAAATAACAGAAATTCCTTCAATTCTCGGATATATACCAGTAGCAGCGCTGCTAGGAGTATTTCCGTTAATTGAAGAAAATGTATATGAGATTGTAAGCTTATTCGTCCAGGATAGTGTCTTAAGGGAAGACAAGACTGGGTGCAATCCTATGGGAAATACGCAAGATTTAAGAAACGTTTCTTCAAAGACTACCCGAAGAACTTTGATGAAATTTGAAATCCATATTCACTAGATTATGCTCAAAACTTATGGCAGACAGTTTCTTTTTCTGCGACTAAAATGTTTTATCTTAGAGCCGTGGTAATTTTTCAGAAATTTTCTATTTTTAGAAATGTTTTTTTTTTTTCTGAAACTAATTATTATTTTTTTTAATCTTTCTGTCATATATGATCTTGTATTTAAACTCTACCACTAAAAAAACCCGTCAAAATCGCTCAAGTACTTTATGAGATGGAATTTTTAACTAAAAAGTAAGACTTTTCAGTAGAGTTAAAAACTTAGATATTCACTATTCTCGCTTTTTTCGAATGACAAATCGAGGTTTCTGGTTACGTATAGACAGAACAGACCAACAGATGTTGAGGGTATCGATAGTCGATCAAATGTTTGTAAATATTTTTAAAATCTCATTCAAATGACGCCAAATTTTTGTATTTTGTTTTGTGTTAAACTGTGACTTGTATTTTTCAACTTGTACTTTGTGTTACAAAATGACAAAGCCGGAAAGCGTTTTTGATGAAAGACAAGATTGGGTGCAAGCATAGAGGAAATATGCTAGCTTTAAGACCTGTTTCTCTGGAAACTACAAGACCGATTTTGTTGAAATTTGAAATCGATATTCACTGGATTACACTCAAGATTTATGGCAGGCAGTTTTTTTTGCAACTAAAACTTTTTATTTTGAGCAATGGCAATTTTTCAAAAATTTTCTATTTTCAGAAAGGTTTTTTTTTTCTGAAACTAATTAATTTTTTTTTAAATCTGTCTGCCATATATGATCTTGTATTTAAACTGTACCACTAAAAAAATCACCAAAATCGCTCGAGTAATTTATGAGATAGAATTTTTAACTGAAAAGTAAGACTTTCCAGTAGAGCTAAAAACTTAGATATTCACAATTCTCGCTCTTTGCGAATGACAAATCGAGGTTTCTGGTTACGTATAGACAGAACAGACCAACAGATGTTGGGAGTATCGATAGTCGGCCAAATGTTTGTAAATCTTTAAAAAATCTCAACCAAATGACGCCAAATTTTTGTACTTTGTTTTGTGTTAAACTGTGACTTGTATTTTTTACTTTCATCTATCTTTTCAAGAAGAAAGTATTGGATTCGTGAAAATTTTCGACTTCTGGTTTTCGACGGATTTATACGTTTTAGAATGTCCTGAACACGATTTGGTAGTTTTTAGAAAATGTCTGTCTGTCACTCTGTCACTCTGACACTCTGTGAGTCTGTATGTGACAAACATTTTGTGTGCGCTCTATGTCAAGAACTAATGCACGGAATTTCACAAAACTTTAGATTAAGTTAGACCTTGATATAAGTTGGTCCTGATTAGTTTTTGGTGAAAATCGCCCAACAGGTGGTGCTGCTATGCGGCATTTTCACGATTTTTGTAATAGCTATATCTCAAGAACTACTGCGCCGATTTTCATAAAACTTCAGATTCAGTTAGTCCAGGATATATTTTGCTGCTGATTAGTTTTTGGTGAAAATCGACCAACAGGTGACTCTGCTATGCTGCATTACTCATGATTCTCGCAATAGCTCTAACTCAAGAAACAATGCACGAATTTTCATCAAACTTCAGATTCAAATAGTCCCTGATATAAATTAGTGCTGTTTAATTTTTGGTGTAAATCGCCCAACAGGTGGCGCTGCTATGCAGAATTTTTTACAATTCCCGCAATAGCTGTATCTCAAGTACTAATGCATGAATTTTCATCATTCAGTTACTTCCTGGTATACGTTGGTCCTAATTAGTTTTTAATGCAAATCGCCCAACAGTTGGAGCTGCTATGCAGAATTTTTTACAATTTCCGCAATAGTTCTATTTCAAAAAGTAATGCGAGGATTTCCATCAAACTTTAGATTCAGTTAGAAGTTGTCTTAGAAGTTGAAATAAATTTTTAAATGTAAATAAACCTTGTGCTGAAAAGAGTGCTGCTAAAATTTTATTCAGTATAATATGAGACATATTTAGTCTAAAGCATAACACTGAAAACAAAATTTAGTAAAATTATAAACTAAAATGTGAATAAATAAATAAATAAATAAAATAAAATTAATAAAAATAAATAAAATTTTAATCAAAATGCTTAAAATATATATACAGTACCTTAAATTCCTAATAAAAAGAGCATAAAACAAAAACTTTGTTAAATTTTTTGTTAAAGTGTTTCATAAATGTTCCATGAAATCCTTATGGATTTTAAGGGGGGGGGGGGGGGTTGCGAGGGCAAGAAAAAGCAAACTTTGCTATTAAGGTTGTATATGTGTAAATATGCATGCTTGTTTTAAATTTTTCTGTATGATCAGAGAATAATGAACGTCTACTATTATTATTATTTTGCTCTCAAAGTGACTTAGACTACTTTTTGTCGGGTGCAAAAAATAAGTTATTTTACATGTTTCAAAACCCTCAAAATTTAGATTAAACTAAAAATAGATAGCAAATGTACAGCCTCAATACAAATTCTATTCAATATCATATGAGACATTTTTAGTCTAAAGTACAATGCTCAAAACAAAATTTAGAAAAATTATAAACTAAAATGTGACAAAAAAAAAAAAAAAAAAAAAAAAAATAGAATGTTTTTTTTAATCAAAATGCTTAAAAAATATATAGAGCATACCTTAAATTCCTAATAAAAAGAGCGTAAAACAAAAACAAAACTTTATTAAATTTATTGTTAGTGTTTCATAAATGTTCCATGAAATCCTTATGGATTTTATGAAGTTGTGGGGGGGGAGGTTGCGAGGGCAAGAAAAAAGTAAACATTGCTATTAAGGTTGTCTATGTGTAAATATGCATGCTTGTTTTAAATTTTTCTGTATGATCAGAGAATAATCAACACCTACTACTATTATTATTGTTATTTTGCTCTCACACTTCTAACTTGCGTGAAGTTCTTGCACTGTTTTATCAAACACACGGAATAAAGTGTATATAAACATTTGGATAAAATTTAGTTACATATAATAAATGAGTATAAAATGTTAGAATAAAATTAATATGAGTGGGCGTGGCGTCCCGTTCTTGTCCTCCCTCAATGTGAGTGGGTGTGACGTCTCAGTCTTGACCTCCCTTGAACTTTCACAATTATTTCTAATGGTAAGAAAAAACTGGTCATACCAATGGATTGAGGAAGGTTCAAAGAATACTTTAAGCCAATTAAAAAAATCCATCCTCAAAAAATTTCACTGCTGTCTCCCCTTAAATTCTATAGTGTGTTTTGCCATGCTTCGGATAAAAACGTTTAATCTGGCCATATATTCTGTACTTTTGTTCATGCTCTACACTCAAAATTCTACTTTCTAACACGGCCCATGCATTTAGATTTTAAACAACCACTGCAAATAGTTATACAAATCATTAATATTTATATCCTTCAATAAATGTGGAAGTATGTCATAGGAATATTCTTTACAGTACACTTGTTTCAAGTAGATAGTAAACTAAAGAATTACAGGTGCAAGTAAAACAAAAATAAAGATATACTTTATTTTTATACTTTATTACTTTATTTTATAATCAGAGAATCCATGGAAATTCTGTATAAAGGTAATCAAGTATGCAACGTCGCACGTCGTCAATAATCTATTTACATAAAACCCAATTCTCTGCGTGTCCCTCACAATTCCGGTTGACCCGCCTCATTGATCGCGGTCATATCAGGGTTAGGCTTCCTATGGAGAAATCAGTACCAGCTTCAACAGTGAGTAATTGTAGAAAACCACTCATGGCAGGGTTGCCAAAATAGCGCCAAATTTTGACCAACTTGACAAAATATGCCAAATTTGGCGAAAAAAAATATGTTGCCATATATGAAGTCAACTTGGCGATAGCTGGTTAATTTGGCGAAATTTTCATTGAAAATCCATTAATCTTTCATAATCGAGCTCACCGCTATTTAATTTAAACTCTGCGTATTGAAGATTGTTTTTTTCAAAATCTGTGGGTCAAAATTTAAAGTGTAATATACGAAAATGTACGTCTTTACATCTTCATCCCGATGCTACCACTAAAATAACCGCTACTAGACGGCGATGTGCTATCTGAGCTCCTAACTGCCCAATTTTAATGTGCTTTACATAGCCGAATACGGACATTAAATTCTCGGCATTTTTCCAGTATGGGGGCCTTGGCGAAATAGAGAAAACTGCCTTGACAAACAAGAAAATTTGGAAACATATTTTCTGGCAACATATTTCCGCATTTTAAAATGTTTTATTTTCGTCTATCACTGCGAAACACAGCGAATCATTGCGCATATCACAGCGAGGAAAAACTGCTCATATTCCTGCACATGTGCTGTATATATGCATCTTTATATCTCATTTTCCGTCATTTTTGACGGGCTATCTCTCTAGTATATGGTTAAATATCCGGGGAACTTAAACAACTAGTAATTTTCCTCCACATAGGTTTAATCCGAAGAAATGTTACTTCTGCTATTTTCCAGTTACCCATTTAAAACGAAGTGATTGTGTAAACAATGTGACGTATTAAAATGAATGGAAAGGTAGTTAAATATTTACCTCAACACAAGTTTAATCCGAAGGACTACTTCTTCTACTATTTTCCGGCCACGCATTTAAAACAAAAGACGTATATAAACAAAGTGATGTATTAATAAAAAGAAAAGTGGCCAGTTAAACTGATAGCATTGAGCTCACAGGCTATTTACACTAATTGTAAATTATATTTTTATTTCAAAGAATAATGCCTTCGAAAAATAAATTAAGGGGGGGATTTTCCCTCCTTCTGTTTCACATCTTTATACTTAACCAATGAGCGTACAAATATAATCAGGGAAGCACTTTATCAGAATAAACCAGTACACCAAATTTGAAGCAAATCGGATAAAAAAAAAACATTTATCTAAATTAAGGGGGTATTAGACCTGTTCACCCCTTTTATACTTAAACAATGAACCTCCAAATCTAATCAGAGAAGCTCCTTATCAGAATTAACCGGTATACCAAATTTGAAGAAAATCTGATAATTCTGCATGAAAAACCCATTTATCTAAGTTAAGGGGGGATTAGCCCCCGTAATCCCTCTTTATACTTAACCAATGAACCCCTAAAACAAATCAGGGAAGAGCCCTATCATAATAAGCCTAAAAATGTTTTTGAAGCAAATCGTATATTTCGATCAAGAGTTATCGAGTTACGTTCGTACATACAGAACATGCGGCCACATTAGCTCTCAGACTTTGATAGCCTGTGAGCTAAAAATGAACCGAACGGCAGGTAAATATTTTCATTTACACAAGTTTAATCCGAAGAACTACTACTTCTACTTCCGGTTACACTAAGAATTACAGACTCTCCCATTTCAAACGAAGTGACGTATTTTAATGTATGGAACAGCTTTTAATGGAACTATTCCCTCACAATGGCTGCTGAAGTGCAGACGAAAGTACTTGGAAATTAAAATAAATTGTATTTTTAAACTTGTAACATCTGTATTATTGTTATTTGCCACATTTTAAGTAAACGGCGAACTTTTTGAAGTTCATATTCTGTAGTTTATGAAAGATATACGATATCGCATTATAGGAAAAATATTTTTTTGGAAAATACACGGTGAAATATAACATGAACACATTCTAAAACTGTGATCATATGCTTTTTATCATAGCCAAGATCATATATTTTTTAATAAATTCATTTTTCAAAAGAAAAATGATCGAAAAGCCATCGTGTGTATTTTTTTTTACCATAACTAGTGCTAAAACATGTCATGTTAAAAAATACCACCATTCTGTTTTCTCAAATTGCAAAAATAAACGAACTGCATTTCTTTGTCCCATTTGTAATTTAATAACATGTAACCCAATATCTTCTCTTGGATGATTCCAAACGAAATTTTTTTTTTCTTTCTGAAAAGAAAATACAGGCTATATGAATAAATAAACTAGTAAATCTGCAGATCAGGAGCTTCAACGTCAGCTCTACAACTCATTGTTTTTAGCACCCTTTGAGTAATATTAATCTTTCTACAAAAACGAAATTTAAAGTTTTTGTATTACATAAACATTTATAAAAGGAAAAAATATTTCGAAGGTTTCAGACATTAGAAGCTTTAAATTAAACCCGTTGTTATGTAATGATATTCTGAAATTCTCATGAGCTACTTATTCTGGTAATTTTTAGATAACAAAGTAGATTTCTTCAGGAGGACAGAGCCCCTCTCTGGACTCCCTCGTAGTGTAATTTAATTTACATTTATATTTTTCAGTTGATTGTGTTAATATCCTTTAGTAGTTTTTACCAATAGACGGAAACGTACATGAATTCTTTTCTGCAGGCCTGTATATTGCGTGAAGATTTTTACGCATCACATATTACATTTAAATTTAATGCAGACAAAAAACCCTCTTAAAACTGCTGATATCACAATTCCGGGAATTACTATGCATAGTGTGCACCATGTATCCAGTTTTTGCGGAGTCCTGTATAAGATTCTATTTGAATTCTGCAAACATCTGTTAGTATATTAAATGTAGCTGAGCTTGAAAATGCATAACTCAAATAAAAAAAAAAAATACACACTGAAGCAATTCGCGCTCATTTTCATTAATACTTACGAATTCATTTGTCTAGCCCTGTATACGGTCTATATCATTTTTAAACACCACATATTAAGCAAAAATTTAGTTGACGTTAAAACGCATACCATGATCGAAAACGCTCTTCAGTAATCACCCCTAATAGACCAGAAATGTATCCGAAATTTTATACCACTTTAAGACCGGACCCGCAGGATCGTGCGGGTTACGCAATAACTAAAATTCTATCTTCCTGGGTTATCTATTCCATAAATGCCGGAATCGAGTGATTGTGCTGATTAACAGAAACTATATTATAATGAATTTTATCAACATATAGTGAATTATTAGTTAAAATTTCCGTTATATCACTGTTTTCAAAAAAACTCAAAAAGCTGCCCGGTCTTAAAGGGCTATATGACCCTATAAATGATCGATAAATGCGATGCAAATCATATTCAACGGCAATCATATTCAAGCTTCTTGTAGTAAACCACAGTAATGTATTTTAATTTCATAATGTTTGAATTAGTGCAACACATTTAACACACTGACGATAGGCAATTTTTTGTTAAACCTGAGATTAAAAACAGCAGAAGCTCCTACCTCTTCTGAAAGTATTTCGGAAATTGGTTTCTGAGATATGTTTTTCATGTTTATGCAGCAGTAAATATCTTTCAATGTACGGATGTAATATATAATGTCTTACAATCTATAAAAAATATGGACAACACAATATAAATGCTTTTTCTGTAAGGTAGAAGTCATTCCTTTAGCCAATGATGTATTCTGAATAAAAACGAGAATTCTCGTTTCCCGTCGCTAATGTGTTAAAATACGCTGTGAAGAGTCCCCCCCCCCCCTCATAGACCATACTTTAATCGACCACTTTTGTGTGACCCTGAAAAAAACATATGCTTTGCACCCCATACTACAAAAATGATTCAAAAATACATATCAGTTTTATTATTTTATAACAGAGTAACATCATTAAAAAAAACGCCACAAAAGAATTTTCTTCAAAGATGTAATATTATGAATTACTTTTGAGTTCCCTGTACGCATGCTGTAAGTGCTACACATAACATATTTTATAGTAACCAGGATCTAGCGCACCTTAATAATGTATATAAATTTCATTACGTTTAATATTGTGTAGCATTATTGAAAAACACCGCAGATGATTTTTCCCAAAGACTATAATGTAACGGAATAGTTTTGAATGCCCCTGTAATATAGCCATGAATGATACACGCTTAATAATTTTTAATACCAAACATACTTTGGCAAACCTCAATAACGTATATCAATTACATGTAATCCCGACTATATTTACGCGAGTTAAAGCACGTAGAAACGTACGGCAGGCAACAGATATAGACAAACTGAAGTCATAAACACTTTTCATCTATGTTGGAAAGTGTTAAAAAGGATTTATATGCATTTAACTGTACTTTTTTCACTTATAGCATGGTAAAACATTAGTTTAAACATCCAAATGCATGCGATAGCAATAACATATTTAAAGCCCCCCAAAATAGGCATATCTGGAGTTCTATAAATCTACTGGAAAATCATTCATTATCGTGCCCAATGTTAATTGCATAAATTGCATCGATTTGGTGCTATAAAATATGTTTGTGATAGCCTTTTAATAGTACCTACATTCAAATTAACGTAATTCACTAACTTCATTCATATTTGACGCAATGATAGGCTACGAATAACAGTCGATAGGCAACGGAGAAAAGAAAATGAAAAAAAAAATGAAATATGTATCATGTAAAATAAGAAAATTAATTAAAAAAATGCTTTATATTATTGGAATACATGAATAAAGTTCCACAAAAAATTATACACGTAAATTAAAAAATCTGACAAATATATTGATAAAAATTCAAAATAATAGGAATAATTTAAAACCCTTATTTGTAAACTTTAGTATCCATAATTTAACATTTAAATCCAATCAAACGTGCCATTTTCTTTCAACAAATGGAAATTTGAAAATAGTCTGACTTGCCGTAGAAAAGTATTATGGAGAAAAATAAAATCTTCCATATTTTCCGAACGAATGAACCAAATTTGGCCAAAAACTATACAGCTACGTCCGGGTATCTCACGAATATGCCCATTTAATTTCAAGCTGATCGGATGCTTTTTGCGGCACTTATCGCGGAACAGACAGACAAACAGACTAACAGACAGAAACAAAAACTTTTCGTGTCTCCACAGTAAGCCTTCACTGACGTTTCGGCAATTATGTAATAGAATATTCGTAAAAGAGAATAGATTTTAGGAATCTGCTGTTTATCTATATTAAAATCCTATTTTAAGACAAAATTTCATTTTACAAATAAAATAAAGCAAACATTTCTATTTAAAAAAACTATTTTGTATGTTAAGTACTTTCGTGTACTAGTATCAACGGAGTTTTTATGAAGCATTTTGTTGTTAAGATAAAAATAATACACTTTATTTTTTTTTCCAACTGTTTAAAATTATATACTACTAGAAAGGTAGCCCGTCAAAAATGACGGAAATTTAGATATAAAGATATATACAACTCATGTGCAAGGATATGAGTTTTCTCGCTTGTTCCGCAGTGATAGATGAAAATAACACATTTTAAGAACGAAACACATTTATGAAAATCTGTGTACAGTAATCTGCACAGTTTGGTTCCAAGTGTTATGCAGATTTGAGGCTTTTTGCGGTGATGTCTATTCAATCTTTGTTTACATTTTTTTTAATTCATATGTTGGACAATTTAGATTATTGAGCCTTAAAAATAAATAAATAACACACTTGAAGTAAGGTTAAAAACTATTAAATTATCGTATACGATTTCATGAAATGGTATTATATGGTATTATATGTGTGGGCTTCACGATCTTGGTTACGACGTTGGCGAAATTGGCTGCAGCTTGTCATAATTCTAATAGTGTGGTCCGCTATAACAAAAAAGTAACCAGTTTTTAGTAAAATTTCTGATATAAAGTAGCTTTCAAAAACTTGTGTAAAATTGCAGGCCGTTCTCGTGTTATGTCAGTCCTAGGAATAATATTTCTAACACTGAAGATTTTCCATGTATATATGGAATTTAGAAAAGCTTCTCCAAAAGAAAGGTCCTGAAATGACACTGTAATTCCTCTAACTTCAAAGTTTAATCGGGCCCTGATGTTGAGTACTGAAATCCAATAAATACGGTTATTTTGAATATTACAACAGAATTAAACAGTTAAACTTATTTAACTTAAACCCGCTGTTACTTCCCGATGTTATTTTTTAGTATTAAGAAAGAAAATTATTTAAAATTTTCAAATCATGCATTTATGATTTTTTTTCCGTCTTTAATAACTAAATAATGAAAAAATAGGCTTTTGTTCTGAGCTCATAAATATGACAATAAAATAATGTAATTAAGAGACATTGCAAAATTAAATCTTTGTGATTACAAACCATAAACAAACGATACACTTTACCTACTATGACGTCATTAGAATATTGCCTATTGATTGTTGGAGAACTTACTTTGTGAATGATTACCTCAATGATTTAATATTTTTGACGTTTCACGATGAATGAATCACTTGTGTTTGTTTAGGTATATGGAATGCGATATTAAGCTGTGAAACTAACTTCAAATGAAGTTATCCAAGGATATATGTATTTTTAATCGAAATTAAAAACAATGCTTTGATCTCGAAATAAAAAGTTTTAGTTTGTATAATTTGTTATTTCTGTTAATTATTTATTTAAGTACTTTTCCATTATAGCGCATTTTAAAAAAAAGCTTGGCGCGATTCGGGCATCAGATAGTGAGATATGTTGCGAAAATATATAAACAGCTATGAAAACAAATCTAATGAACTTTTACCTTTGTTTATATATGCACTTATATGCATAAAAAAGTCGTTTCTAAATATATATATATATATTTTATATACAAATTACGGCACAGATTTCAGATATGAACCGGGATACCTAACTGGCGCCAAAATGGTGTTATTTTGCCTGCTATGGTAACCCGGCTATTGTTTTTTATTTATTAATAAATTGTTTATTTACTTTAATTTCTGTTTTTTAATTATATAAACTGCTTTGTTCTATAGTTATTATTCAAACTTTTATTTATTTATAGTTATTTCCTTTTCAAAATAATAGCAAATAATTGAAAAATATATAAGTAACTGGTATTCGAAAGCGAGATTTCTGACAAATTGGCGTCATAGAAAAATCACGCCAACCCCCATACGTATATGACATCTGTGCAAAAATTACTTCTGTTTCTGGCACAGATGTCATATTCGCCCCATATTGGCACGATTTTTTTCGGTTACCACTTTGGCGAAAACATCAACAGCATAAACAACTTAATCTGGGTTACCACATCAAGCAAAATAACGACACTTTGGCGGCAGTTAAGTATCCGTTGCGTATATGACATTGGCGTAAGAAAAAAATCGCGCCAATATGGGGCGAATATGACATCTGTGCCCTGTTTCTTTATAAAAATGGGTAAATAGCTTTTTTTGGTACTTTTCGGTTAGCCGGGCGCCAGTGTTATACATACATATATATTTACAAACATACGTGTATATGTTCATATATTTATATATACATATATTGTATACATACACACATATATATATGTATATTTATATGTATATGTATATACATGTATATATACATAGGCATGTATATATAACACTGGGGCCCGGCTAACCGAAAAGTACCCTTCTTTTATATTAAATTGTCGGCACAGATGTCATATACGCCCATAATGGCGCGATTTTTTTTTTTTTTTTTTTTTTTTTTTTTTTTTTTTTTTTTTTGACGCCGATGTCATATACGCACCGGGTACTTAACTGGCGCCAAAGTGTCGTTATTTTGCTTGTAATGGTAACCCGAATGTTGTTTATGCTGTTGATGTTTTCGCCAAATTGGCGTCGGAAAAAAATCGCGCCAATATGGCATCTGTGCCAAATTGTATACATATGGGAAAAATTGTTTGTGAGTATGAAGCAGTAAATAGGTTGTCAGAAAATACGTTGGCAAACTTCTTTCTCGCCAAGAAACTTTTATCCCAAGTATTGTACATAAGCAATGATTGCTATAATGCATTTTTAATTATGATATGCGCTTTTATGTTTCACTGCATTTATGCATATTATACTGTGTGTATAAGTGCTACAGTTCATATGCAGGGCTACACAAAAGAATTCGTAAGGGTTACTGAGTATGAGAGTAAATTGCTTAAAGATGGTTTTTAAAGGAGTTATGCATTTTTACGCTGAACTGCATTTAGTTTCCTAAGAAATGTTTGTGGAATATAGATAAAATGATATACATGGTCATGCAAAGAATTGGATACATAGTCTATGGATGATAATATCTGGAAATGTGATTTCAGTAGTTTTAAGAGTAGTTTAAATTAAATTTTAGCTTAATTGTGGCATGTAATAACGGTACTATTGGCTATGGACGGTAACTGCTGAAATCAATTTTTAAATTTTTTTATGCGTTTTCTAAAATGTTTACTTAGTTATCTTGGTAGTTCTTAGTTATCCCGTCGACCAAATTACTGTCGCCAAATTGTAAGATTAATTGCCAATAATGGTTGCCATTAATTAATTAATTAAATGCCAATAATGGCCAATAAAACCATTAATTCGACGTTTTATTTGTATTTTTATTAATGTTTTACTATTGATTTGGCGATTTATATAATTTGGCAAAATTGGTGACGGGATATCTAAGAAGTAACGTTATCTTATTTACCTTATTTCCCTAAATAGCGAAGTTTTGTTAAAGCATTCAGGATGTGTTGGAAAGTGTTTCATATTCTATGCTTAACGCATGGTTTTTCTTTCTTCTTTAGTCTTATTTTGCATTTATTTTATTCTTAATTATATTGCTTATACTGCTTTATAGAAACTTATAGAAACCTTATAGAAACTTTGGCACAGTTGTCATATACGTTATCATATATTGGCGCGATTTTTTCCGACGCCAATTTGGCGAAAACATCAACAGCATAAACAACAACATCCGGATTACCATATCATGCAAAATTACAACACTTTGGCGCCAGCTAAGTACCCGTTGTGTATATGACATTGGCGTCAGAAAAAAAATCGCGCCAATATGGTGCGTATATGACATCTGTGCCGAAACTTTAATATCTAATGTTTAAACTCTTCGCTTCACTCCCCTTGCATATAGTACAAACTATAACACGGATAGCGCAAAATAATAGACAGTTTGGTACTTTTCCACTGTAGGGGCTTTGGCATTTTAAAAAAAAAGCTTGGTGTAATTTGGGCATCAGAAGGTGAGATTTGGGTACTTTTCCGTTATGCGGACACCATTGTCGCCAAGCGTAATAGTTGGAGCAAAATCGTGAATTGAAGCATTTGAAAAATAAAAGAAAAACCATTGTCGATACTAAAGTGAGCATTTAAAAAATATAACATTTGAAAATTCCAGAATTTTACGAACTATTTCATCAAATCACAAATATATACTTAAAATAAGTGAACAAATAACTGCTATAAAATAAAGCAATAAAATAAAACTCATATTAAACTGCTGGCATAAAATTACAAATATCTTTTAGCATTTTGAAATAATTGGCGCATTAGCATACATTTTGGCATGGTGTCCGTATAACGGAAAAATATCGAGATTTGTTGTCAAATCATATAAACAGCTATGAAAACAAATTTGATGAGCGTTTTTATTTGTTTTATATGTATATTATTGATGTTTTTATGTACAAATTGCATCTGTTTCTGTATAAAATTAGAGAAATGGCTTTTTTATGTTAAATAAATCGTATAAATATCGAAAAAAATGCGTGTGTACATAAAATGAAACAGTGAATAGGTTCCGGGAAAATATGTTACCAAATTTCCTTTTTCGCCAAGGCACCTATACTGGAAAAGTACCTAAAGCACATTAAAATCGCGCAGTTAGGAGTTCACACAGTACACCGTTGTCTATTGGCGGTTATTTTATTAGTAGCATCGGGAGGACGATGTAAAGATGTACTTTAAATTCTCACCCATAGATTTCGAAAAAATATCTTAAAAGAGTGGAGTTTAAATTAAATTTCAGTGACCTCCATTATGAAAGATTAATGGTTTTAAATGGGAATTTCGCCAAATTAGCCAGCGATCGCCAAGTTGGCTAACATTTGGCGCTACTGTGGTAACCCTGCATTAATATTTTTCAACAATTACTCATTTCAATGAGGCGGTCCTACCGGAATAGTGAGGGACACACAGAGACTTGGATTTTATATAAATAGATACAAAATGAATCTAAGTTTAAGTAAATACTAATTAATATGATTTTATTTACAGATAAAAATAAGAAAGAATGTCAATGCAAAGAAAATACCAACATATTATACTAATTTAAATTGCTAAAAAGTGTAAATTAAAACTTTAAAAACAGTAAAAATAGGTTTATTCGACTGTATGCATATTTCGACTCTAACCATCCAAGACATTTTCAAAACAAATAAATAGAAATATTCTAAAATTATCGTCTAAGAAATTCAATCACTCACGTATTTTTTCTTATTATGCACGTTATTATTTTTTTTTTTTACTTGGATGTTTATTTTTATTTTCGTAACCATTGTGTAGCTCGAGCCATAATATTTTTTCGTAACCTTTATGTAGCTCGAGCCATAATTTTAGTACATTAGCCCCTTAATTCTCGCTCACGTCATATTCACGGGCTGTGTCTTTTATTCAGACTATTCAGATTTGTTTGATTCGCACCAGTTTTATAAAATAGTGTAATTGGCTTTATTATGGTATCATTTTACCAGTCATTAAATAAGGTGAATATTTTTTTTTTCAAAAAAGTGGTGCCAATAAGCAATCTGAATTTTTAAACCGTACACTGTTAAAAATTTTGCAGCATTCTGGCAGGTCATTCGACCGTTTTGTGAAAAAACGGTTTCATAACCATAATTTAACTATATTCTGACCATAAAATGGCCAATAATATGGTCAGAATAGTGTTAAAATTACGGTTGTGTAACTGTTTTCGGAAAAAACGGTCAAATGACCTGCTAGAATGCTGCAAATGTTTAAAAGTGTAATTTAATGCGACCGTTAAGGGGTTAACTCTTTCACGGGCAAGTAATTGCTTTGCTGTAATGTCGATTCACACCGGAATCTTCCAAAAATGTTATTGCAAAATAAAGAAAAGCAATTTTACGCCTTTTTTCTACCAAAGGTAGAAAAGTAAAATTTAGTAATTTTTTTCTCGTGCAAATCTTCATTAATCGTTGATGGGATATAATATATCTCACCATAATATAAATGATACTCTATCGTTTCATATTGAATTTTTGCGCGTTACAATGTTACAATTGGTATGGTTTCTCGTATAATGGATGAATAGTATATAGATTTAATGGAAAATATCTTACTTTTATTGAAATTTATTTGAATGGTTTCTTCTTTGTATAATCTTGCTAGGGCTGTATTTTTCTATTTTATTTAATATCAGCTACATGCTCCTTTTCCATATACTTAAATTATTATTATTAGTTTACTAAATTATTATTATTTATTTATTTTGAAAGTGACTCGAGTAGGGTCGAAACATGTTACCAGCCGAAAAAACACATTTTTACTATTTTTAAAAATTTTTATTTACACCTTTTGGCAATTTAAATAAGTATATTATTATAAGATGTTAATTTGATATATATTTGTTACATACCGATATAATTACAAACTCATTGAATTCTTGTTATAAAGAGTCGCACAAAATGCATTGTAATTATCATATATATTTTGCATAACGCTTCAATGCAAAATGTTTAAGAAAAGTAGAAGTGTATATTAACTTAAATATTTTAAAGTACGTTTAAGTCAAATTAAGAAAATCTATTTATGGTTTCATCTTCAAAATAATGGATAATAATGCTCATTAAATTGAGAAAGCTCCACTGAACACACAAAATGAGATCAATAAGTAACGTTTTAATGGAACATTAGTTACGAAATCCAATAAACGCCAGAAAATACGCAGATGAAAATTTAGAATTAATTAGAATCAGATTTTTATGGTTGCTTATTTTTGTTAATTTTAGTTCTGAATTTAATAAAACATTTAAAAATGTATGATGATTTTGTAATTTAAATGTACAGGGTCTTTCAGCAGAGTGGTTAAAAAGTTTCAGGAGAAGTAGAGGCGATGGGAAGGCACATAGCACTGCGTGGTCGGAAACGCTTTCCTGGCGTGGCAGTGACGACACGAAACTCAAGAAAGGAAGGACACGGACAGGGTGAGAAAATATGCTTATTATCCCTAGTATAGCAAAATCAAAGAAATAAGGGAAAAAAAGCAATTTAACAAATTACAACGACCCTTTGGAAAATGATTTTTTTAAAGACTAAAATTTAAAACATAAATAATCGTACGGGGTTGATCATACATTACGTACGCCATGAATTAAACATTAATAGTGTTATTACACGTAAAAATTGCAAGCGACAGAAATCGCCTGCAACTCCTCAAATTTCCCGAAACTTACGTATTATCTACCTGAAACATACGTATTATCCAAGCATTTAATTGGCTGTTCGGGAAAAGGCTTTTCCATCGTCAGATTTCCAAGAAATCTGACGACCAATTTAAAATGAAATTTCATTCTTAAACTTCTAAACATCCCACAATATTACTTTTTATGCCGTCGTATAGAGAAAAAAATGTACTTTTAAATGCAATTTGTTTAAAAGCTGTACTTTAAAAGCTGTATTTGTTTCTGAGTTATTAATTTTTTTTTTGTAGTTTTTATTACTTTTTTGTCCTAGTGGCAACAGAAGTATCCATCTCTGTTGAAAGTAAATGGAAATACAGATTACTGTATAGACCAACCAGAAAACGAATAAAATGCGGATTCAACCAATAAAAGACTTCAGATATGCTTTTGATTTCCTACCCTGACGAGGACAATAACCATTTTTCCAAATGGTTAATAAAAGGTCAAGTGCAAGTATTACTCGCTTTCACAGGGTTCCGTAGAATAAATATATGAAATATTAACTGTGTTATTAAAAACATCGTTGCTAAAAAAAACAATAAGACTTCGTAAAAAAACTATACAACGTAGGGTTGAGTATAGCTGTATATCCTAGAAAAGTATGAATAGGTATTCCATAAAAGTCGAAAGAGATATGAAACCTAAATAATATCAAATATTGCTATTCTGTATAACTCTTTTTTAAATCTTATCCTAATTTGTTTATGATGAACTTAATTCGGTACTGACAATAAAAGTAGTGCATATTTAAACTTCATTTAAAATTTCGTAAAACTAAATCCAACATAGTAATAATCTTTTCTTTTTAAAGTGTAACTAAAACAAAACCCTTGTTCACAGTTTAAACTTGGCATTTTGCTAAGCGCGCTTCGAAAGGAGGTCGCAAAGTGCCAACGCCACCTTGGTCCGTGCTGAGTTTTTCCAGATAGGTCTTTAATTACTTTTAAAGACATGGAATGAGTTTTGAGAGAACCACTCAATCGAAATTAGTCGCGATTCCCATACTATTTATGTGATTAATTCTAATTAAATTAGTCGGTTTTTAACAATTTGAAGTTTATTACACTTATACTGCTACTAGGTATTGTAGTATACAAATATATCATTAAATGTTGTTATCTGAGCTTTAAAAGTCGATGGTACATAGAGTACGCCGCCTCTTTCATTATGTAGGCACAGACCGTCCGTGTCTTTAAAGGTTAATATATCGGCTAAATACCGATGATCGTTTTTTTCGAAAATCATTATCAACAATACTTTTATACATCCGCTACGATAGGTACTTCCAGCGCTCCTCAACACTTTTGCTGAACTCCCGCAAATCGAAATTTGTGTGTAACGGTAAAACGCACTTTTCTCAAAAGCTTTGTGCCGTAGGCTAATTGCTATAATTTTCCTGCAAGGTTTAAGTTAACGTGTACTGTACAACCTCTAATTTTTTGATAATTTTAGTTTCAGTAGATTCGGAAATAGAGGGGGGGGGGGGGGATATATTTTGCATTACAATTCCGACGATATCTCTGAAAATATAATACCTAACATGAAAAAAAGTGTGTTTTTGAGTTCAGCGTTACAAAAGCTTTCACAGGATATCCAAAGAAAAGATGTTTTTTTTTCAAGTAACTTAATTAGCCCCTCTACATTTTTCCAAACTATATTTGTGAATGTTTAATAACCTGTAAATATGTGGGTTGATAGAACTTTCTAAGTTCCATAGTTTACGAGTAATATGGCTGTGGCAGACGGACAGACAGACACAGTAGTGATCTTATAATGGTTCCGCTTTCACTTTTTAAGTACGGAACCCTAAAATGAGAAAAGGTCGTCATCACAGAAGGCGTTTGAAATTAACACGAGGGTTCGAAATGTACCGGAGAAAACCGGAACGATGTTTCGGTTTGTGAAATTGTGCCAAATATTGTTCCGGTTCGTGAAAGTATGGTAACTATTGTTCCGATTAGTGAAATTATTTTAAAAAATATTATTACAATTTCATAGCTTAGCTCTCTGTAACGTTTTTATCCTAATTATTTAGAATCTTGAATACATTTTTTAAAATTGGTTTTTCTACGGTTAAATATAAATTTGCTATACAGTAAAGATCCGATATAGAGATAATCCGAGATAATATGAACCAAGCTCACCTCGGATAAGCAAAACACTCCTATAAACAGGATTTACACAAATTGCCACTTACTAAAGAGATGAAATATAAATTTTCACTTTATTCATCCATTTTTATGGTACTAGTCACATTTCTTTGATGTACATTTCCGTTACTTTTAAGAAATACGGGGAATGAAATTGTTTATTTGAATAAGCCCTTGGCAGTTTTTTATTTGCTGAATGTCAATTTTGCTGCAGTATCACGCTATTGCATAGCTACTAATTTCTAAGGTTTTTTCTTATCACTAAAACTTACCAGTAAATTTTTCCTAATTCAATCGCCAAAATCTAACAATTGTCAACGATTAAATATGGCAAAAATTTGTATTCAATTTTAGATGTAGCAAAACCTTACATATTGGCAGCTACGTGTGCTATTCTATTAGTGTCATGAAAACTGCGGGTGCGGCCTCTTCTTTCTGCTCAAAGTATTAAATAATTTTTTTTTTCAATAGAACTTATACCTTTGAAATGGATAATTTTCTTCTGATGGACTGATGCCTTCCATTATTAGGAAACAGCCATTATAAATGAAGTGTTAGAAAAACAAATATTGCCATTTTCATTCTGACCAAAAAATCAAAGTTCTAACTTTTTACGGCTGCTCTTGCATCTTCACCAAACACTTCATTTATAATGGCTGTTTCATAATAATGGAAGCTATCAGTCCATTAGAAGAAAATAACTCGGTTAAACGGGAATCGAATAATCGGAACTTTACTGTACTTTCAAACTTTCAAAAAAAAAAAAATAAATAAATAAATAAATAAAAATAAAAATAATAATAATTAATCGACAATAATTTTGAAATAGCGTTCCGTTTCGTGGATTTTTCCATTTCGAGCCCTGATTACGACCTCGGGCCATGATGAAGGCCTCACATCTCCAGCGCATGGATATGTTCTAGAAAATACCGGGCTTGTCCCGGACTACTCCAGCAGCTCCCATGATGCATGCAACAAGTTCCTCTGCACTGTCCCTTAACCCTTAAATACCTGATTTTTCAAAAATCATTGTAATAATGTTTTTCGGCTTTCATTTTTTAAATAGATCATGGGAAAAATATTTAAAAAATCATATTTTGTTTTAAGTATAGTTTACGGCTAAAAAACCGTTTGTTACTAATCGGCAATACTGGTGTTTAATTGAAAAATAATTTCCCTTGATAAAATTCTATAATATTAAACACACAAGAATTTTAGGAACTATAATAAGAAATAAATTTTATTTGCTCACTGCAGGTCAAAATAGGATATTTCGCAAGCTTCCAAACAAAACAAAAAGTACAAGTGGCAACAATTGAAAAAATAAATCTATCTTTATTCTTAAACAGTACAAGTGTTGCCATCGACATGTTGAAAATCGATTTAATAATATTTTCAGAATGTATTTTATTGGCAACATTAAGTATTATAACTTTAATATTATTCTAATCCAGCAGGACGGTAGTTCTGCCAAGCCAAGCTATAAAAAAATGCTAACCCCGCCAAACAAACAAACGCCAAGAAACAAAAGCCAGAACAGCGTAACTGCTTATTATACTGAACACAACTTGTCCATGTTAAATCGGCCAAACGTGGCATTTTAAAATTTCAGATATTTACGAAAGCAAGTATCGCAGAGAAATAAAATTAAGACTAGAAGAATCTACTGAAGAAAAGCTTCAATTTGAGACCAAACTCGTCTCTATAAAATAATTATAAACAGAGATACAGGATTTTTTTAAAAAAACGTCGAGATACTGAAAATGATCAAAAAATTCTTCGTCAAACATATATTATAGGCCATGGGACGAAGCATCAAAAGTGGCTAAAAACCAGTTTTCGTTTACCAACTCCGGGAACTAAGAAATTTTGCATGCAATACAATTATACAATACTTATTAACTAAAAAACGCAAAGTTCACCAAAAAATATTTGCACATTAATTTTTTATACCAATTTAAAGTGGTACCCTAAAGCTGACATTATAAAGTTAATGTTCAGTGTTTTGGTTAGTATTTTCCCTTTTAAATAAGAATGAAGATAAAATTTATTGAATTTTCATCATTTACTAATAAATATTAAATACTGACAATAAAATATTTTCTTTAATATTAGTATTGTATTTAATATTTGCTGTTTAAGAAGTTGAATATTTTTTTAATATATTTTACACGAATGTAGCTTAAATAATAGATTAAATGAAACTTGAAAGTTAAAATAATAAAATAAAAATACTCTATGCTTTCAGAACGTATGTTTTAACACCTAGTGAAGTAATAAATATAAAATTTAAGGATTTACCCTCATATGTCGACACCTATATCATCTGTTGAAAAGAGCAATTTTGAATCTTAAACTTGACATTCCCTTTAACTATTAAACTTTTGAGGTAAAAACATTTCTAATACAACTAACAAATTTTTTCGAATACTTCTAATTAATAAATAAAAGGTTTAAGTAACACAAGGCTCTTTAAGCAACATAATAACAGTAAAGAGACTTTGATATAATGCACTTACCTCTTAATAAAATACTTAAGAAGTTACAGGAAAAATTAGACAAACAATATCTAAATGATTTTAGAAAATTGGTAATGCTTAAATATAATACTGCTTATCTGCTATATAAATAGCATTTTTAATCAACTTAAACTTAATGTAGGTCACTGAAAAGAGTCCCCCTTTTTTAGATGGGATATCCCTTGGTAGCTTTTTCGCCTGTCCTTTTTGGAACTAATGAAATTTCTTTCTCTTTTTTTTATCTAAATTTTCTTTTTTCTCTTACATTGTTAAACTTTTAGTACTTCAAGTTCTCACTTTAAGTTATTCTTTTCTTAACTTTTCTAGTGATTTCTCTCATTATGGCTACCAGCCACGTTTAAACATTCATTTTTTAAGGCTCCCTAATGCCCTTGCAACACGATCACCTCTTCAACTGGATGCTAAGTTGCCACGCAACTAAGAAGTCCATCAATAAGATCACATTGTTTCATGCTTAAATACTTGTCTTGAATAAAAACTTTACTTTAGGCATGTTTTATGTATAATATTATTTATTTTGGTACATTTTTTAGAAAATATCATCTACATTATGCAAACTATCAATATCTTCATATGTCTGAATCAACTTCAAAAGTATCACTGAAAAATTCATTTTGTTCATTGGAATTTTCCAATTAGTACATGAACATAATTCGTAGCAAGAAATTCCATTTGATTTGCATGAGCATTTACTTGATAAACAAACGGTCTTCTGGCACTTGCACAAAATGTTTTTTAGTAAACTATATGGAATACAAAGAATTGTGTTCCAACAAATCCTTATATTTATCCCATTAATGATCCATCCATGTTCAGCAGGATTAGGGACACTCATTATGTTTTGGAAACACCGACGTTGAATATATGCTTGATAGTTTGCCCTTTTAATATGGCATACTAAAGCATCATAATTTGGTGGTAAAACAACATCAATTTTAAACTTCAGTTTGAACAATGTGTATCTTGAATCATTTACTGAGGTTTTAGTAGGTTGGCCATAAAGTTCGCAAACAAATAGTTCAAGGGTTTGAATAAGAGCACTTGATAAAATCCAAGAAGTTCCAAACCCTTTAAATGCATCAATATAAACAATTTTGCTTTTCATTATAGTCAATTTTACTTTTCATTATAGTCAATTTTACTATTCATTATAGTCAATGCTTTAATTTTGCCCTCGTCTTTAAAGGCACTACAACTGTGGCAACCTGTAAAACTGCGAAGGCCTATTAAACTATCACAAATGTCTGGACCTAAAATAGTAGCGATAGATAAAACATTATGAAATTCTAAATTACTCGCAGTACCCAGAAGCAAATATAATTCTGTTGTTAAAAATCTACTCGTACAAAGTGAGAGGATGAAAACATGTGTCCGAACTTTTAATAATAACATGTATGAAACATATCGAAGCATTTTTTACATGCAACAGCATTCTTGTATCTGCTTCCTCGTGATCAGAATGCAGTTCGGGCATATCCCTTACTATCAGATGACGGTTTTCATCGCTTATGATATGACACTTTTCCCCCATGTGCAACAATCAACAATACACTTTTCAGAATTGGGGGATCTACTGAGGACCATTTTTTAAAAAGAAATTCAACCAAAGCTGCCTTATTTGACCCATTTGCTAGAAATTTTAACTGATGAGGTTTTTTTTTTTCCGCTGAACTTCATATTTTAATAACAGTTTCACGTCCTGTAGCCATCCTTTGTCACTCGCTGCACTAAATGTTGAAAATAGGATATGTGTTAGTTACAAAGTGATTGCTTTAGATTTGTAGCTAACACCCATACCAATAATATATTCCAATACTTGTAAAGCAAGATCTCCAAAAGTATTTGGAACATTCTGCATTTGCTGCAAAACTCCCATACCGTCCAAAATTAAGGCATTATTTTCAGGGATCTCACTTGGAATTTGATACTGATCCACTGATTTCAGCACAGAATGAGTCAATGCTGCTTTATTTGTTTTTACGATAGAACAATCAGGGTTTGCTATAGGTGGGGGATAGGCAGTTAAATTATATATCATGAAATTTTTTATATCAGGTTATGATGTTTGCCCCATTACAATTATGTGAGCAAGAATGTTGCTTGTATCTTTCAAGATCCCGGTTTCCAATTTAGTTTTTGGAAAAGCTGCCTGCTAGTATCAGAAAAGGTAGCAGCTTTAGTTGAGCAATTTTTGAATATTTAATTTTATGTTAAAAAGAGCCTTGTGTTACTTAAACCTTTTATCGTTTTATTAGAAGTTTTATTAGAAATGATTTTACCTCAAAAATTTAATAGTTAAAGGGAATGTCGAGTTTAAGAGTCAAAATTGCTCTTGATCAACAATTGATATAGGTGTCGACATATGAGGGCAAATCCTTAAATTTTATATTTATTACCTCATTAGGGTTAAAATATACATTATGAATGTAGAGTATTTTAATTCTATTATTTTAACTTTCAAGTTTCATTTAATCTATTAATGAATATGAATATATACACAAACACACATATATGTATACATATATATATATATATATATATGTATATGTATATACATGTATATATATATATATATATATATATACATATATATATATATATGTATGTATATATAAGCTGCGTTGGCGTTAATACGCGTAAGTACACCCAAAAAATATATTGCGCCAACCACGTTGCGTTTGAGATAGCTGTGCTCAAACGAACATGAAGCATAAATGCCTACGAGAGTTAAGCGGTTTTCTCAAGAAAGATGAAATACATAACAAAGAAAAAGCTACACAATGCTGACATGATCCGAAGAAGTTCTTTGTACTTTTATGTTAGCCAGGTTCAAAACTCGCCAATGGTATTTTTTACCTCGCCAGTAGCAGTTTTTATTTTTTGCGTGGTAAATTAAAAACAATGATTTGATAATGAAATTGGCATTTTTGTATAATTAGCCTCGGGTGCGGTATGCTATTTCTTTCTCCCAGCTTATTTTGTGTCCAAAAAATAACGTTATCTTACAGAAGCTAGACGTAAAACAAAGTATTACGATTAAATACTGTTTAGCAATTTTTTAAACTTCTAAGCATCGCACATTTTCAATTTTTATACCGTCGTATTGGAGAAAAAAAGTTCTTTTAAATACATTTTGTTTGAAAACTGTATCTCCATTTATTTTTGAAATATTAATTTTTTGTAGTTTTTAGAGTCATTTGCTTAATATTGGCAACGGAAGTACTTCATTTCTGTAGAAAGTAAGGAAAAATAGTTTTAAAATCGTAATTATATATTTTTGTTGCCATTTTCTCGTAACACCAAAAGAAAATGTAATTAAAATACGTGCTATTTTGAAAAAAATATAAGCGAATGATTTCTGTTAAAACAATGGAGCTATTATCTATTTATATAAAATCCAAGTCTCTGTGTGTCCCTCACGATTCCGGTAGGACCGCCTCATTGAAATGAGTAATTGTTGAAAAAAACTAATGCAGGGTTACCACAGTAGCGCCAAATGTTAGCCAACTTGGTGATAGCTGGCTAATTTGGCTAAATTCCCATTTAAAACCATTAATCTTTCATAAAGGAGGTCACCGAAATTTAATTTAAACTCCGCTCTTTTAAGATATTTTTCAAAATCTATGAGTGAGAATTTAAAGTACATCTTTACATCTTCCTCCCGATGCTACTAATAAAATAACCGCCAATAGACGACGCTGTACTATGTGAGCTCCTAACTGCGCGATTTTAATGTGCTTTAAGTACTTTTCCAGTATAGGTGCCTTGGCGAAAAAGGAAATTTGGCAACATATTTTCCGGGAACCTATCCACTGTTTCATTTTATATACACACGCATTTTTTTTCGATATTTATACAATTTATTTAATATAAAAAAGACGTTTCACTAATTTGATAAAGAAACAGATGTGATTTGTACATAAAAACATCAATAATATACATATAAAATAAACATATAAAACAAACAAAAACGCTCATCAAGTTTGTTTTCATAGCTGTTTATATGATTTGACAACAAATCTCGATATTTTTCCGTTATACGGACACCATGCCAAAATGTATGCTAATGCGCCAATTATTTCAAAATGCTAAAAGATATTTTTAATTTTATGCCAGCAGTTTAATATGAGTTTTATTTTATTGCTTTATTTTATAGCAGTTATTTGTTCACTTATTTTAAGTATGTAATTGTGATTTAATGAAATAGTTCGTAAAAGTCTGGAATTTTCAAATGTTATATTTTTTAAATGCTCACTTTAGTATCGACAATGTTTTTTCTTTTATTTTTCAAATGCTTCAATTTACGTGATTTTCATTTTGCGCCATCTATTACGCTTGGCGACAAAGGTATCCGTATAACGGAAACAAACCCAAATCTTACTTTCTGATGCCCAAATTACACCAAGCTTTTTTTTAAAAAAAACGCCAAAGCTCCTAGAGTGGAAAAGTACCAAACTGTCTATTATTTTGCGCTATCTGTGTTATAGTTTGTACTATATGTAAGGGATGTGGAGCGAAGAGTTTAAAAATTAAATATTAAAGTTTCGGCACAGATGTCATATACGCCCCATATTGGCGCGAATTTTTTCTGACGCCAATGTCATATACTCAACGGGTATTTAACTGGCGGCAAAGTGTCGTTATTTTGCTTGATATGGTAACCCGGATGTTGTTGTTTATGCTGTTGATGTTTTCGCCAAATTGGCGTATATGACAACTGTGCCAAAGTTTCTATAAAGCAGTATAAGACTAAAAAATTAAGAATAAAATAAATTCAAAATAAGACTAAAGAAGAAAGAAAATTCATGCGTTAAGCATAGAATATGAAACACTTTCCAACACATCCTGAATGCTTTAACAGAACTTCGTTATTTGGGGAAATAAGATAACTAAGTAAACATTTTAGACGACGCATAAAAAATTTTAAAAATTGATTTCAGCAGTTACCGTCCATAGCCAATAGTATCGTTATTACATGCCACTATTTAGCCAAAATTTAATTTAAACAACTCTTAAAACTACTGAAACCACATTTCCAGATATTATCATCCATAGACGGTTATGTATCCAATTCTTTGCGTGACCCTGTACATCATTTTATCTATATTCTACAAACATTTCTTAGTAAACTAAACGCAGTTCAGCGTAAAAACGCATAACTCCTTTAAAAACCACCTTTAAGCAATTTTCTCTCATACTCAGTAATCCTTACGAATTCTTTTGTGTAGCCCTGCATATGAAGTGTAGCATTTATACACACAGTATAGTATGCATAAATGTAGTGAAACATAAAAGCGCATATCATAATTAAAAATGCAATTCTAGCAATCATTGTTTATGTACAATACTTCGGAGAAAAGTTGCTTGGCGAGAAAGAAGTTTGCCAACGTATTTTCTGACAACCTATTTACTGCTCAACAAACAACAACTGTTCAACTATTCATTCACAAGCAATTTTTTACCATATTTATGCAATTTATTTAGGTAGTTGTTAGCTATCCCGTCGACCAGTTTCACCAAATTATATAAATCGCCAAACCACTCGCCAAATTATACAAATTGACATAATTTTTATTTTAAACAACGAAAGATCAATTAAATTAGCAAAACATTAATAAAAATACAAATATAACGTCGAATTAAAAATCACTTGATGACGTAAGAAAGACATGATCATGTTTAATGTCAACCATTATTGGCAATTATTCTTACACTTTGGCGACAGTAATTTGGTCGACGGGATAACTAACAAGTACCTTTATTTAATGTAAAAAAAGCTATTTACCCATTTTTTAATTATTTTTTTACCCATTTTTTAACAGAAGTAATTTTGGCACAGATGTCATATTCGCCCCATATTGGCGCGATTTTTTTCCGACGCCAATTTGGAGAAAACATCAACAGCATAAACAACAACATCCGGGTTACCATATCAAGCAAAATAACCGCACTTTGGTGAGAGTTAAGTACCCGGTATGTATATGACATTGGCGTCAGAAAAAAATCGTGCCAATATGGGGCGAATATGACATCTGTGCCGTAATTTTTGCACAGATGTCATATACGCATCGGGGTTGGCGTATTTTTTCTCTGACGCCAATTTGGCAGAAACCTCGCTTTCGAATACCAGTTACTTATATATTTTTAAATTATTTGCTATCATTTTGAAAAGGAAATAACAATAAATAAATAAAAGTTTGAATAATAGCTATAGAACAAAACTGTTTATATAATTAAAAACAGAAAATAAAAGTAAATAAACAATTTATTAATAAATAAAAAACAATAGCCGGGTTACCATAGCAGGCAAAATAACACCATTTTAGTGCCAGTTAGGTATCCCGGTTCATATCTGAAATCTGTGCCGTAATGTGTATATAAAAAAATATTATATATATTTAGAAACAATTTTTTTATGTATATAAGTGCATATATAAGCAAAAATAAAAGTTAATTAGATTTGTTTTGTTAGATTAGATGCTGTTTATATATTTTGGCAACATATCTCACTTTCTGATGCCCGAATTGCGCCAAGCTTTTTTTAAAAAATGCGCTATAATGGAAAAGTACCTAAATAAATAATTAACAGAAATAACCAATTATACAAACTAAAACTTTTTCTTTCGAGATCAAAGCATTGTTTTTGATTTCAATTAAAAATACATATATCCTTGGATAACTTTAGTTGAAATTAGGTTCACAGCTTAATATCTCATTCCATCAACCTAAACAAACACAAGTGATTCATTCATCGTGAAACTTAAAAAAAATTTAAATCATTGAGGTAGTTATTCACAAAGTAAGTTCTCCAATAATCAATGGACAATATTCTAATGACATCATAGTAGATAAAATTGTGGCGGTGTCGTTTGTTTATGGTTTGAAATCACAAAGATTTAATTTTGCAATGTCTCTTAGTTACATTATTTTATTGTCATATTTATGAGCTCAGAACAAAAGCATATTTTTCCATTATTTAGTTATTAAAGACGGAAAAAAATTATAAATGCATGATTTAAAAAATTTAAATAATTTTCTTTCTTAATAGTAAAAAATATCATCGGGAAGTAACACCGGGTTTAAATTAAATAAGTTTAACTGTTTAATTCTGTTGTAATATTCAAAATAACTGTATTTATAGATTTCAGTAACCAACATCAGGGCCCGATTAAACTTTGAAGTTAGAGGAATTACAATGTCATTTCAGGACCTTTCTTTTGGAGAAGCTTTTCTAAATTTCATATATACATGGAAACTCTTCAATGTTAGAAATATTATTCTTAGGACTGACATAACATGAGAACGGCCTGCAATTTTGCACAAGTTTTTGAAAACTACTTTATATCAGAAATTTTGCTAAAAACTGGTTACTTTTTTGTTATAGCAGCCCACACTATTAGGATTAGGACAAGTTGCAGCTAATTTCGCCAACGTCCTAACCAAGATCGTGAAGCACACACATATAATACCATATAATACCCTTTCATGAAATCGTATACGATAATTTAATAGTTTTTTTCTTACATCAAGTGTAAAATTTATTTATTTTTAAGGCTTAACAATCTAAATTGTCCAATATATGAATTTAAAAAAATGTAAACAAAGATTGAACAGACATGACCGCAAAAAGCCTCAAATCTGCATAACACTTGGAACCAAACTGTGCAGATTAGTGGTCTTCTACTGTACACAGATTTTCATAAATGTGTTTCGTTCTTTAAATGTGTTATTTTCATCTATCACTGCCGAACAAGCGAGAAAACTCATATTCTTGCACATGAGTTGTATATATCTTTATATCTAAATTTCCGTCATTTTTGACGGGCTACCTTTCTAGTATACTATATTTAATTGTAAGTATCTATGAATCATTAGAAAGCCGTTATTTATTTACTTTTTTCGATTTTCTTGAATGACGGAATCTTTTTGCTGCATTTGTGCATTATTTCGTGATAGTGATGTGCTATGCATGCTTTACTGTAGATGTTTAAGAGTAGATCGTAAAAGTGGAATCCTTAAGCGGATGCGAATGACGTAATTTTACATAAAATAAAACGTGTGCTTTAAGTCTTAAAATTGAAATATGTTTTGTACTGCAGTAGAGTCCCGCTTAACCGAGTTATTTTCTTCTGATGGACTGGTGGCTTCTATTATTATGAAACAGCCATTCAGGGTTCGTACGGGTACCGTTATTTTCAATGCCAACTATCAGATTTTTTTTATAGAAAAATAAATCTAGTTTAAACGGATAAAATTTCGCCCTATTTCAGGAGAGATTTTCCACAAGAAAATACTGGTACCGAAGAATTTCTTAGTCTGGAAATTCAAGCAACCGTACGAACCCTGCCATTATAAATGAAGTGTTAGGTGAAGATGAAAGAGCAGACGTAAAAAAAATTATGGCCATCCCCCCCCCCCCCCATTCTGACCAGAAAATCAGAGTTCTAACTTTTTACGGCTTCTTACGGGATCAAACTGCTAGACAGAGGCGAAAATAATCTATTAAATTCGAAATTGAAAAGAATAGAAAAGAAAAGAATTTCCTAAAATTGAAATTTCTGTGATACCTTTCGGAATAGAAACCGACAATTTGGCACATAGTGGTTATTTTAAATACTCGATAAGAATAATTTCTAAAAAAGAGAGAAATTAAAAGTTCGAAACGACATAAAAGAGTTCTATGAACGTTCTAAATTATGATTTATTTGCAATTGTTAGTCTGCAACAATTGCTGAATATGCAAATTGTTAGAAACATGAAATTTGACGTGCTTTTTATTTATAAGGCGTAAATGATCTCACAGAAAAGTTTCTAAAATATTCGAAATTTGAATGGATGCAGTCGTAAAAAAAAAGTTCTAAAATTGCGATTTCTGTAATATCGTTCGGGATAGTGGTCTGAATTTCGGCATGGCGATTTGTTTAAACATGTAAATGCACGCTAAGAACTGTTAGTAAAAAATCGAAATGTTAAGAGGTGAACCGAGCGGAAAAAGTTTTAAGAACGGTTTGCATTATGATTTTAATGAGATTGTTTGGGCTAGGAACATAAAATTTGACACAGATGTCATTTTCTAAGCCGTAAATGCTTTGCGTTTCCTAATACATTAGAAATTTATAAGTGTACAAGAGCAAAAAAATTCTTGTATTTTTGAATCTGTGATACTGTTCGGGATAGAATCCTTAAAATTGGCATGGTGGTCACTTACAAGAGGTAAATGCTCATTAAAAACTGTTTCAAAATAAATCGAATTTTAAAAGGTTGAAATGATTGGAAAGCTTTTTAAAAACTTTCTAAATTCCGGTTTGAATGGAATTGCTAGAGCGTGAACTTGAAATTTAACATGATTACGGCTACTAAAACGAAAACGCTCGTCCTAAGCAATTTCTAAAAAATTCGAAATTTAAGAGGTTGCAAGAGCAAAAGTCATTCATAAATTAAGATTTCTATGAAACTGTTGAGGGGAGAAACTTAAAATTTGATATGGTGATTACTTTTAAGATGTAAGTGCTCGCTAAATGCTATTTCTAAAAAAATCGAAATTTAAAAAGGTGAAACGAGTAAAAAAGCTTTCTAAAAATGTTCTAAATTAGGATTTATTTGGAATTATTAGCCTTAAGGAAATCGAAATTTGACATAGTTGTAACGTTTAAGACGTAAATATTCACCATGAACAGTTCCTAAAAAAAATCGAAATTTTTTACGACGCAGGAGCAAAAAAGTTCTAAAATTGGGTTTATCTTGATATCCTTAAAGATTGAAACCTGAATTTTGGAGAGCTGTTAATTTTAAGATCTAAGCGCTCGTTAACCCTCTCAATCCGCAGCCTGAGCTATGCTCGGGCATGCATTTTCCCGTCAAATTAATACTATTTGGTTAATCCCACTAGTTATCTTTTAAAGAAAACTTTTTCTGATTTAATCAGAACATTTTCCCCGATTACGATAGTCAAAAATTTCTGCTTTAAAGAGCCGGTGATAAACGATTAAAAATTTTGTAAAAGACGCTCATCGCGAAGAATTACTTACGCAGCGAGAGTGTTAAGAACTGTTTCGAAAAACGAAGTCTATCTTTAAAGTGATTAAAGAAGCAGAAAACGTTCTAAATAACGATTTAAATAGAATTGTCTAAGCACGACCTTGAAATTTAACATGGTTGTAACTTTTGAAACATTAATGCTCTCAGAAATAATTTCCTAATAAGTTCAAAGTTTAAAAGGGTTCAAAAACAAACAAAAAATGTTCTAAAATTCCAATTTTTGTGATACCGTCCGGGGTAGGAGCCTGAATTTGGCATACTCATTATCTAAAATATGTAAAGGTTCATTAAGAATCGTTTCTAAAAATATCTGCACTGTTTTGTATGTCGTCCTTCATTCTCGGATTAGCCGTAGATATTTGCAAAGGTAAAACAATTTTTCAAAAAATAAAATAAAAAGTTATCTTTAAACAGATATCTGACTAAATATCTAACAATAAACAAATATCTAACTAAAAGACCAACTATTATGTCTATATGTTATTCAGATTTTATCATGTTTTTTACAAAATTTTCATCCTTCATAAAAATTAAAGTACCATATAAATTGAAGAAGATTGATACTTTGAGAATAGAAGTTAGCTTTCATTGCTTTTAAATCCTTAATTACTCTAAGAAATGAATGATATGTAAACAAAATGTACACATATTGGGTTTCCTTTCTACTTACAAAGGTTCTAATAAAACTCATTTTAATTTAAGTGAGTAGATTATTTAAATTATATATAATTTGTTTAAAAAAAAAAAAGAAATGATATCTACTAAAAACCAACTTTTCAAAAGTAAAAAAAAAAGCCAAGCAAAAAAAAAAATAATAATAAGATGAAACTTGTGGCTAAAAAATGGTGTGATAACATATTTCCAAGATTATATTATGGTACTTTTTTAATATTTTCCACTAAAAAATTTACAATTTGTAAGTCGAGTGACTTCGTATATGATGATAGAAATCCTTTTCTCCTGTACTAAATACATCATAACGTGTTTCTGAAAATTCAAATGTTTTAAAATTATGCATCATGGGCTTGGCGGCCATCTTTCCATATTTTACACAAATTTCTATGTACCCTAATCCGTAGTTAAAATCCGAAATTCAAAATTGTTACTTAAGCAGACATTATAAGCTTTTCCGTTATGGACTTGTATTCGGAGAACTTTGAGTCTTAAAATAATAGTGACCTAACTAAAGGATTCCTCTTATGATTTATTTCATAAAATAATTAATCATTTAAAGGCAATAAAAAAATATTTCTTTTCTCAAAATATTAGTCTTTTTCAATTTATCAGCTGTTTGCAGTTGAAAACCAAAGTTCGACATTGTTACCAAAGCACACATTTTATGCTTTTCCTTCACGGAATTGTGTTCTTAGAAATTTGTGTGTTATGGTAATGGTGACATATCTTCGCTATTCCTCTTATGATTACTTTTTTAGAGTAATTAATCATTTAAAAACAGTAACAATGAACTTTTTTTTCTCAAAATAAGTCTTTTTAAATTTATTTGTCCATAGTTAAAATCAGAAGTTCTAAATCCTTATCAATGCAAAGTTATTACCCTTTACAGACTTGAGTTCTTAGAAATTTGTGTAAAATATGGAAAGATGGCCGCCAAGCCCATGATGCATAATTTTAAAACATTTGAATTTTCAGAAACACGTTATGATGTATTTAGTACTGGAGAAAAGGATTTCTATCAACATATACGAAGTCACTCGACTTACAAATTGTAAATTTTTTAGTGGAAAATGTTAAAAAAGTACCGTAATATAAGCTTGGAAATATGATATCACACCATTTTTTAGCCACAAGTTTCATCTTTTTTTTTTTGCTTGGCTTTTTTTTTTTACTTTTGAAAAGTTGGTTTTTAGTAGATAGTATTTTAGAGCCTAAATTGGGTATGTTGCCGAAAAGCAACACCAGGCATTTAAGGGTTAACTATCCCATCATTTTTGCGACTCCTAGAATAATAAACATGTTTTCTCACCGTGATCGTGTCCTTACCTTCTTGTGTTTTTTGTTGTCACTACCGCTCGTTCGCCAAAGCGTTTCCGACCATGTGATTTCCCTTCGTCTAGGTGTATTCTATCTCCCGAGGCGTCGCGATGGGAGGTTATGGAGGGAGTCTCCCCCTCCAATATATGTGAACTTGGGAAAATTGAGCTTAGAGTTGGGAAATTCTAGATTTTTGATTTTTTTTTTTTTTTTTTTTTTTTTTTTTTTTTTTTTTTTTTTTAAGGGGTCTCAGGACTCTTAAAATTGGAAAAATTAAAAAAAGGACCATTTTCAACATTTAATATCTTAAAATATATTTGATATTAAGACACAATTTTAAATGGGAATGAAAGATACAAGTATGTTCTTTCATTTCAAATATTTGAAAAATTGCAAGATGCAGAATTAGCATTTACAGGGGGCTCAAAACTGTCAGACATTTGACGAGCAGAAAATCGGCATAACTGCTTATGCGCACGATTAGAAAATAAATTTCGCAACTAGAATGAAAATTTTGGTACCTACGTATATCTCAGATTATAATAATTACACTGAACCTAAATAAATTTGTATTGAAAGCATTTTTATATTTTTAATACAAAGTTGTATTTAGCTAATGCAAAATTTAGAAAATTTCAACAATATAAACCACTAAAAAAATATTTTCTTTTTACAATAAAAAGGAAATTTTAGGTTCAGTTTATACAGACTAATATGAAACATATGTTTTGAAAATTTCATGAAAAAATATTCAGACGTTTTTGAGATATCGTGCGCGTTATGCCCAAAAACGTCATTTGGAGAAAAATGACTTCAAGGTTTTGGAAACACCGCTTTAGCTATTGAGCGAGTATAGTTCTAAATGCCATAACTTCTGTTCTAATGGGAATTTCAAGATAACAATTATATCAAAATGTTCAGAAAACATAGAAGTTTTCTAAGGTAGAAGACCGCCGCGGCGAGCGGCCCATCTTCGTCCGCAGTCCTTTATTCTTCTACTCTAGTCCGACTCTTTTGCGGAAGCAAGATTCTTAGGTCCCCAGCCACGTCCCGAGTAAGAGACTCTCTAGCGAAAGCCAGATTGAAAAAAAAATCAAAAATTGAAACCGAACAAATTTAAAAGGTAATTTACACAAATTAAAGACACCGAAAACCTGCTTCTTCTAGCTCATAAAAGTTTAACATATAAAAAAATTAAAATTTCGAAAATTTTAGAGCTTTAAGAGTCCTGAGACCCTTTAAATAATAGTAAAAAAAATATTTTTATTGTTTTATTGATGTTTAACAGTAAACTAGTTAAATTATCAAAAGAAATACAAAAAACAGCCAGACTCAATTTGTCATTGTGTTTCTTTGTGATAAGAAAAACGAAAATATGATACATCTACCAAACCTGAATTTCCCTACTGTTGTCCACTAACAGTGTATCTAATCTCCAAAACTGTTCCTTTCTCAAAAATCTCAAAATATCATGAGGCTATTTTCATGTGAAGTACGATTATGACTACTACACAATAGAAGACAAAAACTTTCATCAAATGAACCAATAATTATAATTTTTATGTCTCTAGTTTCAGTATTTTTCTTTGGATTTTTTTTTTTTTTTTAAGTATAAGTATCATTATCATTAAACACATATTGCGCATATCATTTAAGTTGGAAAGTGGAGCAATTTGTTCCAAGTTGGGAAATTTTTGAATTGTTGGGAATTTTTTTTATTTCTCACCCCCCCCCCCCCCCCCCCAACCCCCGAAAAAATATCTGCAGCTACGCCCCTGTCTATCTCTCCTGAAAATTTGTAAACGCTGTGCTGAAACTCCCTATATACATAATAATATGATTTCTGTTCATAAAACATTACAATACAGTTGAAAAGTGTTTATTAATTCGGTTTGTCTGTTTGTCTGTCGTCTATCCCTGCTCTAACTAGGATAACTGTAGTTATATTGCCAAGAAAATTATATATACTAGAGAACAGGAATTCTGCTTTTTCAGAATTTAGTGTCGCCCCCGGCATTTCCATTACTTCATTTTCTCCTGGTGGACTGGTGGTTTCTATTATTATGAAACAGCCATTATAAATGAAGCGTTAGGTGAAGATGAAAGAGCAGCCGTAAAAAGTTACAACTCTGATTTTCTGGTCAGAATGGGGGAAAAAATGGCCATTTTTTTTTTTTTTTTTTTTTTTTTTGAAACCACCAGTCCATTAGAAAAAAAATAACTCGGTTAAGCGAGACTCGGATAATCGGGACTTTACTGCAAAACGTATTTCAATTTTAAGACTTAAAACACACGCTTTTATTTTATGCAAAATGACGTCATTTGCATTAATATAGATAGTTAAAATTAAATATAGTTTATAATAGCTCCATGTTTTATTATAAATCCTTCATTTATATTTTTCTCAAAATAGCACGTATTTTATTTTTTTTTTTCAATTTTTATGCAAAAATGGCAACGAAAATATATAATTGTTTTTTTTCAACTATTTTCCCTTTGCTTTCTACATAAATGGAGTATTTGAGTTACCAAAATTAAACAAAAGGTGCTAAAAACTACAAAAAAAAATTAATATTTTAATTTTAAAAAATGGAGATACAGTTTTCAAACAAATTGCATTTAAAAGTATATATTTTTTCCAATACGACGGTATAAAACTTGAAAATGTGCGATGCTTAGAAATTTAAAAAATTGCTATAGAGTATTTAATCGTACTGCTCTTACCAGGGCATGTTCGGTATTGAAAATGAAGTTTGTAACAGTTACGGTTCGTTTATAGGGACACTCAAAATAATTCCGTTACATTTCTGTTTATAGGAAAAAACTGTTTGCTGTGAATTTAATGTTATTGCACTATTTTAAACATCTTGAAAATTACATATATCACTAAGGTGTACTGCAGGGCGCTAACTGTAGGCAGAATATTGTCTCCAGAGAATTTATCGCTTATATACAGGGACACACAAAATAATTTGGCTATAGTATTGGCCATGAACTATAATTGCTGGAAGTGCGTATTCAGATGCGGCACGTGCTTTCAAATGGAACTATTATTATATATATATATATATATTGCATATCACTTGATGTGAATAAATTCAGTAGATCATATGCAGAGCTGTACAAAATTTCTCAAGAACGTTTCCATTTATTGGCGGTCTTTGCTGAAGGGGAATTGTCAACTGTGCGATGTGTTTAAGGGGGTCCGGGACACATTTTCAAAAAAATGTTATTTATTGAGTTAAAATTTTGAATTTTTTTGTGATGGTTAACCATATCATTTGTAAACAAAATCAAATGACAAAAACTTCTCATAGCTTTTTTAAAAATTTTATGAAAAAAGTGGTATAACTTAAAATCGTTATAACTGGAAATATTATTTGTAGAATTTAAATTTTTTTCATTTAAATAAACAGAGATATATTTTTTTTTAATTTAGAGCCAGCATTTTAAAAAAATTAAAAATATTTAACGAAAAAATTACAAAAAAAGTGGTGCAACTTTAAAAAAAAATCATATTTTCAAAAGTAAATATTTTTTGAAAATATGCTGGCTCAAAAGCAAAGTAAAATAATTTTAAAATATATTTTCCGAGTTTCAACCCTATATCTTTAACGGTTCTCGAATTATAAGAATTTAAATATGAGAAATGGTGAAAAAACTATCATGAAGAAAAACGCAATTTCACAAGAACTCGTTTCCTTGACAACCATATCTTGAAAGGCAGATTTTGAAAACAAACCAAAACGAAAAAATTAATATTTCCTGTTCTAATTAAGATAGAAACATGATTTAAACATCATTTTAAGCAGAAAACGGCAGAGAAACTTTTCATCTAATAATAATAATAATAAAAAAATGAAAATATGAAGATTTTTGTTTCCCGGACCCCCTTAACTGAACTGGCTTTTAGTGCATTGTGTGGAATATACATAAAAATCTATAGACCATATACATGGTTGCTCAAAGAATTTGGATAATTTCCCGATTTTAGATGGGAACAGCAGTTATCAAATGCGTTATGTGTTTCCATGTGGTTGAATTAGACATAATATTTCACCTTAATAAACTACGAAAATTTGTTACACTATTCTGAATATGTTGGAAAGTGTTTCAAAAACTATGTTGGAACATGGATATTGGTTTTGTTTCAACTTATGATTATTTGCTTTTTTGCATTTGGCGTAAAATTACGAAAATATCAATATTTAACCGATTGTAAAAAATGTATTTCATCTCCATTTTTAGAGAGTGTATACGACACATTAAATCGTTCTTCTAAACCGAGCAAAATATTTTTAAATCAATAAAAATAATGTAATTTGTCTCTTTAAAAACATAAGTTGAGTCCAAACTGAATACAGAATTAAAAAAATAATAATAAGTCATATTTTATTTTGTAAAAGTGTTGAATAACTGAAAAGTAAAATATTTACCTCTTTAAAATTTCCATTTATAATTAGTATGATTTATTTTGCTGAATACAATTATCTTTTTACATTTACTCAAAAACAGTTTTATCAGCAAATAACACTCTGCTTTACTCGCAAAATTAATTATATGTTCTAAAAATTGAATCTTGTCTTAAATGAAATTTTTAAAAATTTATATTAATGCTGAATATGCAAAATAAATACGAGTATATAAAAAAGTATCATTTAACATTCATCAATTTTAGTGAATTTACTGTTATCTAAAACTATTTAATTAGTACCATTTCTAAGTTAACGTAACAGAAACATCTTTATCCTTTTTAGTTCACAGGCTATCAAAGACAGGGAGCTAATGTGCCCGCCGGTTCTGTATGTATGTATGTACTGAACGCCATAACTCTTGATAGAAACATCCGATTTGCTTCAAATATTTTTTTTCTAGGTTCATTCTGATAAGGCACTTCCCTGATTAGTTTTGGAAGTTCATTGGTTAAGTATAAATGGGGGAAAGGCAGCTATACCCTCCACCCTTAATTTAGATAAATGGGTTTTTCTTGCAGAATTATTTGATTTGCTCCAAATTTGATATACCGGTTTATTATGTTAAGGAGCTTTCCTGATTTGATTTGGAGGTTCAGTAGTTAAGTATAAAGGGGGGAAGGGGATAGCTCTCCCCTTAATAAAGATAAATGGGTTTTTCATGCAGAATTATTCGATTTGTTCCAAATTTGTTATACCGGTTTATTATGTTAAGAAGCTGCCTTAATTAGATTTGGAGGTTCATTAGTTCAGTATAAAGGGGGTGAAAAGAGGGCTAGACCCCCTCCCTAATTCAGATAAATGGGTTTTTCATGCAGAGTTATTCGATTTTCTTCAAAATTGATATATAAGTTTATTCCGATATGGCAATTCATTCATTAGATTTGGAGGTTCATTGGTTAAGTATAGAAGGAGGAAATGGTGGAAAGTCCCTCCTAATTCAGATAAATGGGTTTTTTGTGCAGAATTATTCGATTTGCTTCAAATTTGATGTGCCACTTTTAGGTAGCTTTCTTTACAAAAAGCTACCTATTGCAGCCGTTCGGAGGAAAGCGATTTCAAAAAATTTTGGTATATTTTCATCGATCATGACCCCCAGACCCCGAAACCACCCTCCGTTCAAAATTGATATATATATATCTGACCTATGTCACACTGTAACTCCCGTAATTATGAACCGATTTCGATGTAATTCGGTGTGTACATAGTACATACCAATGTCTCGACCGAGTTCGTTGGCCAGCTTCATCCGAGATTTTTTTTTCAAAATGGCGGCCATTTAAAATTTTTAAAAAAATTTAAAATTTGAAATGTGGTACCAAAAAATTGAAAATGGAAAAATAATTTTTTCTTATGTATTTGACCTTTATACAAAGACTCCGTAGCAGTTTTTGTTTCGTCTATATCTTAAAAAATGGCTGAGTTATAGCATTTTGAATTTCTAGCGAAGCTGACATTTTGAAACGTCCTGAATTTTGCACGCGATAAAACGCATATCTATGAACCGATTTGAATGTAACTTCGTTTATACATAGTACAGACCAATGTCTAGACCGAGTTCGTTGGCCAGCTTCATCCGCCATTTTGTTTAAAAATGGCGGCCATTTAAAATTTTAAGAAAAATTTAAATTTGAAATGTGGTACCAAAAAATTGAAAATTGAAAAAATATTTTTTTCTTATGTGTTTGACCTCGATAAAAAGATTCGGGAGCAGTTTTTGTTTTGTCTATACCTTAACAAATGGCTGAGTTATAGCATTTTGAATTTCTAGTGTGGCTGACATTTTGAAACGCCCTGATTTTTGCCACGTGATAACAGACGTATTTATGAACTGATCTGGATGTACCTTGGTGTGTACATAGTACATACAAATAACTCAACCGAGTTCGTCGGCCAGCTTCATCCGCCATCTTGTTTCAAAATGGTGGCCATTTAAAAAAATTTAAAAAAAATTAAATTTAAAATGAGATACCAAAAAATTGGAAAATGAAAAAGAGTTTTTTCGTATGTGTTTGACCTTGATACAAAGATTCCGGAACAGGTTTTGTTTCGTCCATATCTAAAAAAATGGCTGAGTTATAACATTTTGAATTTCTATTGTGGCTGACATTTTAAAACGACCTGATTTTTGTCACGCGATAACAGGCGTAATTATGAACCGATTTGAATGTAACTTGGTCTGTGCATAGTACATACCAATGTCTCGACCGAGTTCGTTGGCCAGCTTCATTCGCCATCTTGTTTCAAAAGGGTTGCCTATTTAAAAAAAAAAATTAATTTAAAATTTAAAATGAGGTATTAAAAAATTGGAAAATGAAAAAGATTTTTTTTATGTGTTTGGCCTTGATACAAAGATTCTGGAGCAGTTTTTGTTTCTGAAAATTTGTTCTTTTGTTTATATCTTAAAAAGTGGTTGAATTATAGCACTTTGAATTTCTATCATGGCTAACACTTTGAAACGATCTTGTATTTGTCTCGCGATACCACACGTATTCGCCTATTTCGATGTAAGAAGGCATGTGGATAGTATACATCAATATCTCGACCAAGTTCGCTGGCCAGCTTCATCAGCCATCTTGTTTCAAAATGGCGGCCATTAAATTAAAAAATATATATATTTAAAGTGAGGTGCAAAAAAATTAGAAATTGAAAAAGGTTTCTTTCTTAAGTATTTGACCTTGATATAAGGATTCAGGAGCATTTTTTGTTTGTCTTTATCTTAAAAAATGGCTCAGATATAGCAGTTTCAATTTCTAACGTGGGTGACATTTTGAAAAATCTGATTTTTTGCCTGCGACAGCACTCGTATATATCAACCGATTCCGATGTGAGTGAGCATGTGCACAGCAATTACTAAGGTCTCGACCAAGTTCACTGGTTAGCCTCATCCACCATGTTGTCTTAAAATGGCAGGCACTTTAAGAAATCGCCGAATTTGGCAGCCAAATATAAGTTACTTTAAATAAAAGCAGCTTGGATAAAGCTGACACGAAATTCTCATTCATAATGATTTAGTATTGATAAAAATTAGTATTGAATCTCCTACATTCGGTTTCCACTTAATTGAGCTTCGTGTGTTTGAATAATATAAGTTGGCTTTTTTAAAATAAGGAATATGAAAGCTACCTCTTCCTCCCGGCACTGGCCGGAAGCACTTTATTCCCATATGACGCTTTCTTCATTAGATTTGGAGGTTCAGTGGTTAAGTATAGAAGGGGGAAAGGGGGTTAAGTCCTCTCTCCTTAATTTAGATAAATGGATTTTCATCCAGAATTACCCAATTTACTTTAATTTTTTTTCTATTTTGATTCTGATAAGGAGCTTTCCTGGTTATTTTTGGAGGTTCATTAGTTATGTATAAATGGGGGGAAGGGGGGTTAGGCCCCAACCTTAATTTAGCGAAATGTTTTTTTCAGAATTATCTTATTTACTTCAATTTTAGTATGCCGGTTTATTGTGTTAAGGAGCTTCCCTGATTAGATTTCGAGATTCATCGGTTAAGTATAAAGGGGGAGGGGACGGGTGCTAATCCTCCTTCATTTTTTTTTTCAGGACATTATTTTTTTAAATAAGAGTATAATATACAATTAGTGTGAATAGCCTGTGAGCTCAATGCCATCCGTTTAACTGTGCACTTCTATTTTTATTTTCTATTTGCAATCATTTGTTGAAATTCATACTCATTTTCACTCACTAAAACAATGGTGCATTTAATTAAAGTTGTCTTTTTTAGAAACTTTTACAAATTTTTAACTTTTATTTTAGCAGTACAATTACTCTGTGAAATAAACATTTTTTAGAAGTTATCATAAATACCTAATATATATTGTAAGAAATATTTTTCCGACAAAATTCAATACTTTTAAACACCACTAATTTGCGAAAAACCCGCACGCGGACGGAATCGGAAGTCCCTTTCTTCAGTTACTTACCAGAACTAGTGTTACTTACTTGCTTAAATCTTAACATAAGAAAGATTTTCCCAAAAGAAGAAAGTTTTGGGATTGCCATATCCGACTAATTTATAGTTGTATCTTAGTCAATTGCGCTAAAATAATAATAATTAAAAAAAAGACTATTTTGTAGTTTTGTATTTATTATTAAAATATAAAATTAGATTAAATAAAAGCATGTTTAACGAAATTTTTACGTTCTACATCATTGATATATTTTATAAAAGTATAACGTTTGTTTAGACATAACATAAAGTTAAAAAATCCCTGCCGGCTCGGGCCTACAGGCGGAGATAGATTTCGAAGTTAAGTACTAAATTCACCAACAAAACTTAAACCAAGATTAGAGATAAACCCAGTTCCTGAGCTCTAGGGAGCTAAACATTTTGTGAAAATTCTAATATACAGAAATACACACAAGCATGTATATGGAATAGGTTTAAAAATGGCTAAAGCAAATTCAGAGAACCTCAAAGTGTTAAAATATGTTAAAATTTCCATAGTCTGGTTTTTATCATGTTTTAATACGTTTCTTCAAACTCACATGACGTTACATATTCACCTGCTGGTGTCCATTATATTTCTAATATGACGCAATATTTTGATTTTTTTTTAATTCGTCAAACTATTTATTTCATTTTGTGTTTTTAGGCGGAAATCTTGCTCTAGAAAACTTATGACGTAATATTCAATTTGTTTTCAATTCGTCAAACTTTTTATTTAATTAATTTTCGCGTGAAAATTTTGCAATAGGAAATCAATTGTTGTGGTGAGAATTTTATTGCTTTTTTTAATTGTTGGCAACTGCTATAACGAAAAATATTTATTTTTTTCTGTCATTGTTGTGAAAGAGCTGGTTTTATCAGAATCATGTTAAGATGGTATTCAAAATTTTGAACCCTCCCCATTTATATTCGCTTGGTCCGATTTTACCCATTTTCAATCCCCGCCGAGATATTAACCATCTCAAAGTTGTTGGGGAGTTTGAAGACGATTCGTGCATAATTGCGACTTTTATCGTGCGGACAAAATTTAGTACATACATACATACATATATATATATATATATATATATATATATATATATATATATATATATATATATATATATATATATAAACTTTTTAAGTGGGGGTGGTTTTGGGTTCCTGGAGTCGTATAATGAAAAGTTATGAAGGAATTTTTCAAAAGTCGCACCATGGTAACGACTGCAATAGGTAGTATTTCTTACGAAATCTACCTAAAACTTTTTGGATTGTTTTCTGATCTTTATTTTAGGTATGGTAATTCAAAATACATAAATTATGTCTTAAACTGTTGCTAACATAGTAGAAATTTAAAGTCAAAATTTATTTTAAAATTTCTTTAATTTATTGATTATTTTAGATGTATACAAAAATTAAAGCAAATTTTTTTCCTATATTTTATGAAATATAGACATATATTTTATGAAATATGACATTTTCAAAATCATTCACGATAGAAAATATTTTCACATAATTTAAAAACAATAAACATTGTAATCAATGTTTATTGTTTACTATGATTTACTATGTTTACTATGTTTATTGTTTTTAAATTGTATGAAAATATTTTCTATCGTGAATGATTTTGAATATGTCGCCGTTGGTGCGACGAAACGATCGTCAATCTTAATAAAGATATTTTATCACTTTTTAAAGCATTATTTTACTTAATCTGTTTATAAGTGATTTTTATACATGTTTTTATAAAGTACATGTATTAGCAAATGATTTATAGTTACGTATAAACAGATATAGTTTTGCGGTAGTTTTAGTAGATAGATGAGATAGATGTGTTGTGCTTTAACTGCATTGTTTTTATAGAATATTTTGTAGATATTTTATATTCTACTTAAAAATAATAATTATAATCTATGATACAATGTTATTTTTACAGGTATCAATGCATAAAGCACGGGGGTCCTCTCTCTCCGGTCCTGGGCCCAGGAAGGGCCTTGCGTCCCCAAACCACACGACCCGAGGGCTGCCCTTTACGAAGACTCCGGTCGTGACAGTGCACTGCCCATCGCACGTCACACAGACCGTCTTCCAAACGAAAATGCGTCCAGCCGAAAACGACAGAACTCACCACCCAGCACGAATAACAGCCATGCTGTACTTCGCTTGTGCCCCTCACTTCCTGTTCAAGCCAGTGACCCGCAGGAACCGAATACCTATAAAGGAGTCAGGCCCATGAGCCGAACCCGAGGATCACCGAGAGGGAGTTGCTTTACGGAAACCTTCCATGATTAACTGCTATTATGAGCAAAGGCATGTATGGTGGAGGAGGCGCCACTAGCGGACTCCAGGGAGTTGTGGAAACTCCCTTCTGACAACTCAGATACCGCGTCGATTAAGATTTTTCGTTTGCATCCGTCGTCCCCCATCCAGTACAGCGCGATTTACCGTCGAAGACTCCAGACTAGATGCCACTGGCGGTCCGAAAGGAGGCGTGGAAAGTCTCCCCTTGACTGCTGAAACACAACCCCGCTCCGGTGAAAAGTCTGATCTCCCTCCCAACCCGCGCACCCCTCGTGGCTCAACGCAGGAAGTCCGGGTGACCAGACTAAGCGCCATTAGCGAACCCGGGAAGCCATGGAAAGTTCTTCCCAGACGGCATAGACAAGGCCTTGGAAGAGTTTATTGAAATTTTAAGTTTAAGTACTTTTCGTTATCACCCAGCAAAGAAAGAAACAGTGGGCTATCAGCTGGAAAAAAGATGGCAGCCAGCACTGCCATCAGCAGTAAAGTGCAATGGTGCCATTACTTAAACCAACAAAAAAGTGTCCGTGCGGAATGCAGCTGGCCCATCAGTGATGGCCAACAGCAGGCCAGCATTGGTATGTCATCACATTTGTTATAATTAAAGCAGAGTTATAAATACGCAGGTTTTAAGGTCATTTGGTGTGGCGTTGAAGTATAAATCACAGTCGACGAAACAGTTCATTTCAAAATAACAGTTCATTTATTAAATTCAACTTGAATTTTAAAAACTTAAATAGTAAAGATATATACATACACCTCCAGCTTTTGCTGGGAATCATATTGACATATTATAGCTATAGCAAGGAGTAAATTTAAACTCAAACTCAATCGTCTTTCCATTCCATTACCTCCATCACTACACTTCATACTCCATGGAGTTGTTTCACACTAAATATACTTACTGAGTACATCAAAACTGGAATAAAAATATGCATACAGTTACAGTTAAAAGAGAGTGCCTTTACGACCGAAATGGAAAAATAAAAGCTGGTTCGGAACGATATAACTTCCGAACAAACCAAACGACAGATTTTGGGGGACAAGACTTTGTCCAGATTTCCAACATGCGGCCCCATCGGTCGTAAATACCTCCTCTTTCTTTTCATAGTCAAAATCAAAAATATTACAAATAGCTCTTTGAAACTTTACATACAGAAGTGGTTTTGTCAGAAAGTCTGCCTTATTATCTTTAGAAATTACATGTTTTAACTCAAAAACATTTTCATTAATTAACTGACGAATAAATTGACATCTTATGTCAATGTGTTTCGTTTTAAAATTCTCTTGGCTATTTTTAGAAAAATAAATGGCAGATTCATTATCACAGTACTGAATTGGTTTTATTCTATCGTATAAATTAAGTTCATTTAAAACTCTTGAATACCAAGTTAGTTCCTTTACGCTTTCAGTTAATGAGATAAACTCAGATTCCATAGAACTGAGTGCAATACATTTTTGCTTCGATGATTTCCAAGCAAACGGAACGTTACTGAAGTAAATTATATAACCACTACTTGAATGTCTTTTAGTAAGTTGACATCCCCAATTAGCATCAGAATATGCACACAAACTTAGTGATTTTACATTAGACAGATTTATTTTAAAACTTTTAGTAGCAAAAACATAATTCATAATATCTACTACTATTAACCAGTGTTTATATGTATACCCATTACAAAACTGTGACATTACATTTACAGAAAAACTAATATCGGGTCTTGATCTATTTGACAAAAATGACAGACACCCGATTAAAGATCGGTATGGAAATTTTTTCATTAATTCATTTTCGATAATTTCATTTTCGTTAACTTTATCTGGTAAAACAGAGCCAATTTTAAAAGGTAATTTAACATAACTTTTAGGTAAATCTTTATATTTTAATTCTAATCTCTCAATATAAGTTCTTTGATGAACGAATAATGAATCTTTAATCTGTTCAAAGTTAACACCTAGCAAATACTTTGTTAATCCTATTTCAGTAATTTCCAAGCTATTTTTTAACATATTAGTTACACATTGCAATACATTTTCATCTTTAGCAAACAAAACTAAATCATCTACATAGACAACTAAAATTGCATTACTATTCAGTTTATACACACAGTTACACCATTTTAATTTACAAAATCCAAGATTATGTAATATATTATCTAATTCAGAATTCCATTCACGGCCACTTTGCCTTAATCCATAAATTGATTTATTTAACAAACAAACTTTATTCTCAGCACCCTTCATTTCAAATCCCGGAGGTTGTTTCATAAACACAGTTTCTTTTAAAGAACCATATAAATATGCTGATTTTACATCCAATTGAATATGATACCAATTTAACATAGAAACTAATAAAATAAACATTAGTTTTATAATTGAAAAATTTACAACAGGTGAAAATATATCATTAAAATCAATACCTGGTTTCTGTTTAAATCCTTGAGCTACGAGACGTGCCTTGTACTTTTTACCATTTTTTTCCGTGTTTTTTATATTATAAACCCATTTACTTCCTACTATTGTGGAATTTTTCGGTGGATCAACCAACCGCCAAACTTTTCTCTTACTCATCATCTCAAGTTCTTCCCTCATCGCGGCATTCCATTTCCCCCTTTCTGGATTTATTTGTGCCTCCTCAAATGATTTAGGGATTTCGGTATTGTAAAATTCATGTTGAAATAATTCAGTTAAATATGGATCGTCCGAATCACTAGTTGAGGGTTCACTTAAAGTTTCAGTATTAGTATGAGTAGTTTTAGGTTTAAAGTCAAACTTATCTGGCTCAAACTGGATTTTATTTTCCTTACAATATTTTTTAACATCATTTAAAGATCTCAGTCTCGTATTTGTTATTGGGGTATAATAATATACGTCAATTCTCTTACATTTCGTTCTCGGTCTTTCAATCCTTTTCCACTCTGAAATATTTATAGAACTTACAGTTACCTTACCCCCCTTTTTCTCTTCATCTTCGTTTAAGCTATCTCCTGGTAGTTCATGATTAAGATCTAAAGTTGCATTACTTAAACCGTTTGTTTTAATTTGAGATTTATTAAAATTCAATATCAAATCCTTATATTTGTTTTCTCCCCCAAATAATGTTTCTACACCCTTTTTGGATTCATCTATACGCACATGAATAGTCTCTACAATTCGCCTTTCTTTTGGAATGTAAATTCTATATCCTTTGGTTTTCATGGCATAACCAACTAAGATACCTAGTAAAGCTTTCGTTTGAAGTTTATTTCGCTTAACTTTAGGAACATGAACAAATGCTAAAGAACCAAAAATTCTTAAATGTCTTACCGAAGGTTTGAATCCCGTCCATAATTCTTGCGGTGTAAGACCTTGGGTTAAACTGTGTTCAGTCCTATTTTTTGTATGAACAAACGCCAAAAGAGCTTCCCCCCAGAATGACGGTTTTAACCCGCTATCGTGTAACATTGCTCTAACTGCATTCATTGCTACTTTATTAAAATTTTCAGCAACACCCACCTGCTCTGGAGTATAAATGGAGGATCTTTCGATTCTGATACCTAAATCGGTTAACAATTTCTCAAATAATTTATGGGTAAATTCCAGCCCATTATCAGTTCGTACACATTTTAACTTTTTACCAGTTTGTCTCTCAGCTTTAACTAAAAACTTTTTAAAGCATTCAAACACTTCCGTTTTATCCTTAATTATATAAACCTCAGTCCTTCTAGAATAATCGTCAATTACTGACAAAAAGTATTTCCCCCCTCCTAACGAGTTAACAGGGCTAGGACCCCACAAATCCATATACACTCTATCGAGGATTTGATTAGAAATGCGTTTATACAAATAATTTCTTTTAAACGATTTTCTGTTAGATTTTGCAATTACACAAGTTTCGCACATCTTATTTTTGTTTTTACAGTTAATATTTTCAATACCTTTAACACAATTATTTTTACTCATTTTTTCAAGTAAAGGTAAGTTTGTATGACAAAATCTACGGTGTACAATCTCTGAATTTAAACTAGTAGAATAAGCAAAATTTTCACATTTTGAAGCATAACCTTTAACAATATACAATTTATCAACTCGAGGTACAGTAAAACAATATCTATTAAATTTATCATACACAATCATTTTATTATTTCCCCATTTAATTTGGTTTCCTGCAATGTCTATATTAGACCCACCAATTAAATTTCTCCTCATGTTAGGAGCATATAACACATTTTTTAAAGTTATTTCTACATTACCTGTTACATCTAGGATGGTAAAGTCAATATCACCAATACCCAGAATTTCCGACGAACAGTCCTTGTCTCCTATCAGAACTTGTTGAGGGGGGAGGTTCCTATATGTTACAAATAGACTCCTGTCATTCGTAAAATGAGAAGTAGCCGCTGAGTCCAGAAGAAATTCCACGAACTTTCTACCATTTGAAGATATTAGGGCGAATTCGGATTGCTTTGTAGGTTCACTGTAGAAAACTTGCTTTTTCCCTCTAAAGTTCTTTTTGAAACACCTTGTATCTGTGTGACCAGGTTTCTTGCAGTAACTGCATATTAAACTCGGCCCCATACGATTAGCTGGTGAAGTATACGATCGTCTAGTAGTGTCCAGGTCGCTTCCACTACGTGAAACCCATGGCTTTTTACTGCTTCCAAAATTCTCCGCTGGAATGGTTGGTTTAACGGTAGGGTTTTTAAACTTAGTTGCATAAGCATCACCTACAGCGATAACCTCTTTACTTTCATCTTTTCGTTTTAAACAAATTCTGCCATATTCAGTTATTAACTGCTTAGATACATTTTCTAATTTAAATTCTTTATCTTCTAATCTATATAACACTTGAACTAGATTATCATATTCCTCAGGTAATCGACGGATTAGTTGAAAACATACTAACAGTTCTGGCATCTCAAATCCAGCATCTTTAATTTGAACTTTCTTTTCTTCAATTTTTTTACAAAATAAACCTATAGTTTCTTCTTGCGAGTTTAACCTCATCTCGAAAAATTCATCGACTAATCCCGCTAAGCGTGCTCGTGAAGTTGGTTCGAAGTTTAACTTTAAAATATCCCAGGCATCTTTGCCGCTTTCTGTCTGAGCAATTAGTATCTGGAATTTTCGTTCGATAGATTGGTAAATTGTTGTATAAGCTCTTCGTTTACGCCATTCAAAATCGCTTTTCTCACGATCAGAGGCATCCGATTTACATGCGATATCTGGCTTTGTAATAAATTCCCAGCAATTTCGGTCAATCAATACACATTTAACGTCGAGCTTCCAGGAAGGATAGTTATAATCCGATAGTTTCGGGAAGGAATAAGTTAACTCTGGAACTTGTGCCATTATGCAATATATATTGCATATAAATCACACCATATTTTATCTATTTGACCTTTAAATAGCATGACATGGCCCATAACCATGTTATAATTAAAGCAGAGTTATAAATACGCAGGTTTTAAGGTCATTTGGTGTGGCGTTGAAGTATAAATCACAGTCGACGAAACAGTTCATTTCAAAATAACAGTTCATTTATTAAATTCAACTTGAATTTTAAAAACTTAAATAGTAAAGATATATACATACACCTCCAGCTTTTGCTGGGAATCATATTGACATATTATAGCTATAGCAAGGAGTAAATTTAAACTCAAACTCAATCGTCTTTCCATTCCATTACCTCCATCACTACACTTCATACTCCATGGAGTTGTTTCACACTAAATATACTTACTGAGTACATCAAAACTGGAATAAAAATATGCATACAGTTACAGTTAAAAGAGAGTGCCTTTACGACCGAAATGGAAAAATAAAAGCTGGTTCGGAACGATATAACTTCCGAACAAACCAAACGACAGATTTTGGGGGACAAGACTTTGTCCAGATTTCCAACAACATTGCTTCAATCCGGCAGTTTTTCTGCAGTGCTAGCACCTATCCCACTGCTATTCCTTTGCTGGCCCAGCACTTTTCCTTACAAAAATTTCTTATAGAATTCTACAAAAAAAAGTATTATGGCCCTTATTTCACCAAGAGCTATAGAAATATCTGTAGAAGTGTCTATAACAGAAATGTCTATAGAAATATTTGAACTTGCATCGGTTTCCATGTGGTTACCCTCCCAAGTACTAACCGCGCTCCGTGCTGTTTGGTTTTCGTGATCGGACATGAACAAGTACTTTCAGCGTATTCTACGATCCCTCGTAGTTTTCAAGCTCTCATTACACTATTTCAAGTTTGTTTCTTTTGTGATTTACGTTCCCAATTATTAAACTGGTATAGAAATCATTGTATTGTATAGAAATCCTAAGTATTTTATACACTTTTTTTTATTATTGATTCTCAACTGTGTAAATTATGAAAACCGAAATCCTTTGTAGCTTAGTAAAACCAGATTTTAAAAGGAAAAAAGGTGCGTTGAAATAAAGAATTTATTTGTTTATTCATTTACTTATTTATTTTGTTGGTGGCAGTTGTGCTATATTATTTACAGTTTAAAAAAAAAATTGCTTCACAGCTTAAATTTTGTTAAGATATTCATTTCAGATTTGTGTTCAAATACTCAATGTGTTCTGTATTCGCACTGCCACCTAGCCTAAGTGTTCCCAGCAATAATACTGCAAAAATTCGTGCACTTCCATGTAGTGGTGGGCCAGCGCATGAGATAAAACGAAAGCCCACCAGAATTTTATCTGATGATTTCCAACAGCAAAGTTAACTGAAGCTGTCCAGCAGTGGTCATGCAGTGGTAGATCATTAGCCAGCACTTCTCTATCGTTGCCAGCACCTATCTTGCTGCTGGCCAGCAATTTCCTCTTTGCTGGGCAGTGTCTATGCAATCGAATTTAATTCAAGTTACGTAAAAAAAAATATGCATCAATAATCTTACTGCGCAAATAAAATTATCAAACTGAAACATATTATTTATATATTTACTGCTGACTCTTTTCTTTAATAAAATAAATTCACTTACAACTTCATTCTAATTTTGGAAATTGCATTGGTCACTGAAAAGGCGATAAAGTCCAGGAAAATGCATTTCATCTTCAAAACGATCTTTAACATATCAAAGTTAAATACATCGTAAAACTATGCATAGACAATAAACTTTATTTAAAGCTTGCTTTAAGAATTAAATCAATACACTTTTTCACTGACTTCAAGAGAACAGGTTCCCCTAGAGGCATATTTAAGAGCATTCTCGTCATAAGATTCTAGTGTAATGGAAATTGCCATTTAAATCCTAAGTTACGAGATACCTTTTTCATAAATTGATATGCTGATAATTAAAATTCTTTGTAAAAATTTCAAAGTAATGATTTTATATTTACACAAAATCTTTATCAGTGGATATGCAAATATCGGAATTAACAAATTAATAACACAGAAGGGTTTTCATTATTTATTTTAATGGGTTTCTTTGTTGTATTAATGTCATGTACCTTTCATTTTTAGAATCAAATGATTGTGAATGTTTCAATATTTTTCCATTATTTTCGGGATTTGTTTAACCCATTTAAATTCAAGTACAGGGTGTCCAGCGAATAAGACTCTGATTTTAAAATGAAATATCTCAAAAGCAAAGATCACTAGAATTATGCGGTAAACAGTTTGTTTATTAGCTAAGCTGTAAAAATGTTATACAGAAGTTTCAAAATTTAGTTTCAAAAACCGTTAACAGATGGTGCTATAATCGCAATACTTGTAAACTGAACTTCGAAGCCCAGAACACTAACGTCTCATTCCTAGACGGCTTCCTATGGAAGAACGAAAATTGGGAAAGGGCACTTTTTCTTTGGGTTGATGGGCAGAAGTGGAGACATCTGGTCACAGAATTATCGCATCAGCATCAATTTTAGAGAATTTTAATTAATAGAATTTTCAATAAAAAATTTAGCAATCATTATATAAAAACTTATTAAAATATTTTAATTGGATAATGTGCAGAAGCGGAGACATCTGGTCACAGAATTATTGCATTAGCTTTAATTTTAGAAAATTTCAATTAATAGAATTTTCAATAAAAAGTTTAGAAATCATTATATAAGAACTTATTAAAATATTTTATTAAACTCAATTTTTAATGCCATATAATTATTTAAATCAAAATGCATATATTTAGAACAATAATTTCGTACTTTTAATTTATTTTTTATATTTTTAAATCACGGCATAATATTTTGGTATTATTGTTTATACCTGAATTACTAAAAGAAAAAAGTAATTTATCACTTTTCATTTAGTTTTAAATCACGGCATAATTCTTTGGTTGGAGCACAATACATATATTTATTTTCTTTGTAAACAAAGTTTTAGAAACAGAAATTATGCATTAAATTATTTCTTTTTTAAAAGGAAGTGATGATAAATCATATCATCAACGTCAAAACAAAAGTATTTTGGATGCTGCATTCATTTCCAACACTTCGGATCCTATCGCAAGAAGATGCACCATATTTCTGTGCTCAGTGATAAAAAAAAAAAAAAAAAAAAAAAAAAAAAATGAAATCGTGCTTTAAAAATTAAAATTATTTTTTTAACTTATTTAAGTTTTTAAAAATAGAAAATTTGTATTTTTTCATTCAAACTAGTCTCTACAATTAAAAAAAAAATGATTTATGAATCCTTATTATAAATGCTCAATAATTTTTATAAAAGGAGTTTCTTTTAGCTTAATTAAATTTTAAAACCAGAAAGTTTGGATTTTTTATTCAATCTTTTTTCACAGTTTAAGTAAATATTAAAAAGCAAAGATTTCCATTTTGTTCTTCCATAGGAAGCCATCTAGGAATGAAGCGCTAGTTTTCTGGACTTCAAAACACAATTGCATTGCGATTACAGCGCCATCTGTTAGCGGTTTTTGCAAATAATTTTTAAAACTTCTGTATAACATTTTTACAGCTTAGCTAATAAACAAACCGTTTACCGCATAATTCTATTGATCTTTGTTTTTGAGATATTTAATTTTGAAATCGGGGTCTTATTCGATGGACACCCTGTATATATATTGTAATATTTTTTGGTTTTTATTGTTTATTGTGATATGTAATCTATTTGTCTATATATGCAGTAAATAAAACAATAGAAATAATTTTGCTCTAGTGTTTCAGTTAAACAATCTAGAAAATTGTTGGCGTTCATACTTTACGTTAATGTTAAAAAAGCAAATTATCATCATGAATATTACAGGTCTGAACTTATATGTATGTGTGTATATTTATGCATATATATTGCTAAATTAAAGCCTTTTTCGACAATATATAGATTTAATTATTTGAAGATAAAGTTTATTCACTGAGTATTAATACATATGTATCAAATATTTAAATATTGCTACACTAGAAGGCAGCACACGACATTTCCTAATTTTAGCGGGCTGCTAAATAGTTTTTACCATGATTCCATGCGGATTAGGTTCCCCTCGCAGTCGTTCATGAGACACGATTGGAATAAGTTGAGAGTTCTACGGCACGCAATGTAGAAGGTGCGAAATACAAGTTACTTGCTTGGTTTTTTTCCCCGGAGTTTTATGAGAAGCGGGAAATGATGAAATGTTTTTTCTTTTCGAATCAGCGGATTTATTCTGAAATTCCTAAAGTCTGTATGTGTGTATTATAGTTGTACATAGGCGTGTTAAATGACGTATCTTTTTATCTTTAATATGCTCTATTAAAAGTTTTGTACTAAATCTTAGAGTGGCGGATCTAATTTTGGAGGGATGAGTTCATTTTTAAAGATTGTGGCGTCTACTTATGGAAGGTAAGGTTAGATAAAAATGGCTTTCCAAACCTCGGGCCCTGAATCCACGACCGACAGAGTAAATAAAATGCTGATGCTCTACGAGTTTAAAAAATACTTGTGCTCTTCATATTTAAAAGAGGTGGTGGTGTTTAACGTAGAAAGATAGTGTTATTTTTTTAACTGCTGGTTTTTGAAGAAAGATGGTGCTTTATCGAAGTATTTTATCATCTGTTGCAACTAACGGCGCTTCTGTGATATCTGATAAGGCAAATTACAAATGCCGTTTGTTCTCAGCTGTCTCGAAATGAAATATAGCCTTCGAAAGAATAATGTGTTTTGTTTTACGAAAGGTGGGCTAGTTCTACATAATACAACAATAAAGTATTTTAATACTCTGTTAACCGATCGTCGACCTCGGTAACAGAGAGTACATTATTCTTAAATAGTTTTTACTGCTTGAAAGCTTATAAAAATATGTATGCGTTTAGCAGCTATCCGAAGATAAGTGTGTAATTTTATTTTAGTAAACTTTTGTTTATTGCATTCTCATATTGTTTATTTTATGTTATTAAACTTTTGATGTTAAAATTGTTTAAGATAGTATTGCAAATACAGTATTTTCTCATTAAGAAAATTAATTGTGTCTGTTTTGTCTGACATACAGACGAGGTAAAAATGTTCTGAAGTTTGAAATCTTAGATAACGTAAAAAGTTTTCTGTAAGAATTTAAATTCTGAAAGTAAAAACCTTTGATCAATTTAGATTAAGGGTAATTTAAGAAAAAAATTTGTTCTATTAAGATATATTTTACTTACTGATGCGAAAATTATATTTTATGTTCTAATTTGAGAAAACATTTCGTTTTGAATTTAATAAACTGTATTTTATTAAAATGGTATCGTTTGACAGATATTTACAATTTTTTCTTAGTAAGTTGAGTCTCGTTTTGAATAACGTTGATTAATGAAATGACGAAACTAAGTTCTGAACAGAACTTTTATAAATATAAGTTTTCTTATATACTAAACATTTAAATTTGAATTTGTTTTAAAAGTTAAAAAAAAAAAAAGAGAGAGAGAGAGAGAAAGAAAGAATTTTGTTTTCCGGAACAAAAGTAAATTGTGTTCTTTTGAGAACGTTTTTGAATTATTTTTGCTAGTAAAGTAATTTTAATTAATTTTCAATAATTGTGTTCTTAGAACAAAAATAGAAAGTGTTCTTTTGAAAATAAAGTTTTTAAATATTCTTGCTTAACGTAATATTATTTTTTTTCTTTTCTTAAAAGAATTTGAAAGTTAAGAACTGTGTAGTTATAATTTAGTTTGTTTTATTTTGAGAGTTAATAATGAAGTTATAGTTTTTTTTTTTTTTTGTGTGTGTGTGTTTTCTTAAAAGTATAGTAATATCGTATTACGTAACGATAAATTGAAATAGTTCAATTTCGGTTTGCTTTCAGAAGTAAAGTGTTAAATAAATAAAATTTTATATTTTGTGATATTATAGTAATTTGCATTTATATTTATATTGTATTTCGAATATATATATATATATTTTTGTGTGTTATGATTTCTGTAAAGAAGAAATCCCTGATTGTAAGGATAGGTTTACGTAGAAAAATCTAAAATTTTGTTCTTGAAATTAAAAATTCAAATTCCTGTTCTTAAAGTAGAATTTTTAAATCAAGATTTTATTTTGGTTGTTAGTTTTGTTAAACTTAAACAAAATGGCGTTTTTTGGAAAGGGCAAAAAAGAGGATCTATGTGTCCTTTGCGATGAATTAGGTTTAACGGCCACTGAAGAAATGAAAATGGTCGATTTACGTAATTTAATTACTACGCACGCTGATTACGAGGAAGACTATACAAAAAACTTACTTACCACTATAGTCGAGAATAGAAAAGCTGAACAAGAGCGGTTAGATTTAGAAAATCAGCGTAAAATCGAACAAGAAAGCGAGAATTAGAGCGCGAACGGACTTTCGAACTCGAAAAATTACGCCTTACCCACTCGACTTCGGCATCTAATGCAGTGGTAGAAAATAATAGACGCGCTTACGAAAAGCCGCGAATCGATCTACAAAAATTGATACCCCGTTTTTGCCCAAACGAAGATGATGTGAACATCTTCTTAGTGCTGTGTGAGCGACAGTTAAAAGTCCTAGGGGTTCCGGAAGAAAATTGGGTTACGTACCTCATAAGTGTATACCTAGTGATATTGCTGGACTCATTGCTAGGGAACCGGAAGAAAAGTCCCAGGACTACCAACACATCAAGGCAATGTTGTTGAAACGATTCAAATTGACCGCTGAAAAATTTAAAATCCTGTTCGTTCAGCACAAGAAAATACCAGAAAGTACCTGGAAAGATTATTTTTTCCAACATAGAACGTACTTTGAATGTTGGCTATCTGAGCTCAATATATCTTCGTTTGAAGATTCAAATAGTCTTATTTTATCTGACAAATTAAAGAGAAGATGCCCCCCACAGCATAGCGAACATTTCTTAGACATTTGGACTGATTTAAATGATCCAAATACATTAGTAGATTAGCTAGATGCTTACGATGTCCTAAGAGAAAATCCCGTAAAATCCAAAGTAGTGGAAATCCACCAGAAAAATAAAAACTGGTCAAAACCAAAAGAGACCGTACCATCGAGCTCTTTTAATAACTCATTTCAAAATGAATCCTTCAACTCAAAGGAGACAACACCGTCAGACAACAGGAAAGGTGAATCCCTCACCACAGATTGAAGATCGCCCAGCCTTGAAATGTTATGGTTGTGATGCTCCCGGATTTATTCGTGCTAAGTGCCCTACTTGCAACCCTGTGATACAAAATGAATCTACTCAGTTTGAGCAAATCCAGATTTGCACATGCTCAACCACAACCACACCTTTAACCGCAGTAAACCTGAAAATTAATGGCGTCTATGGACAAGCCTGCGTAGATACCGGATCCAGTCACACCCTGGATAGTGAATCGTATTCTGTGTTAAAAGAAAAATGTGCAAAGTTTCAGAAGACATCTCTAAACATGTCTTTAGCGAATGGTCAGCGGTCAAAAGAAGACAGTTTGACCACAACTTTTACTGTAGAAATTGAAGGAAGACAATTTCGTACAGATTTTATTGTGTTACCTAAAGCTAAAGGGAACAGAACCCTTTTAGGAAGAGACTTTCTTGATAAGTCAGGGTTTGAACCAGACGTTAAGAACAAACGTTGGTACTTCGGCGATATGCCACATATAAAGTATGGTTTTGCAGAATCTGTTCCAAAGCCTCTTGAATGTTCTGGCCAGAAGTCAAAATTAACCACTTCACCGGCGATGGGTATAGGGAAACAGTGCTTTTACCCCCGACTTATCTCGGGGCAGCCGTTGAAGTGATTAAATTACTTGCTGAAAAGGTATAAAACCATCTTTCAGTCAGGGGGAGAAGTCACCCCGCGCTCCTGTGAAATCGGTACAATCTCCATTGAGATAAACCCGACACCAAACAAATTTGCTAAATTCACTAAGCAAGTGAAAGATTTAATCGAACAACGCAAAAAGAAAACAGTATGTGGACAGAAGACGGACCTCAGTATTCTCCTGGTGATCATGTATAAGTAGAAATCCATCCCGTTAGCAAGGCTGGTCAGAAAAGAACCCCCAAATTCAGCCCTCGACGTGACGGACCCTATGTAGTGCTCACAAAGCGCTCACCTACTTCCTATGAAGTTGCGAGTTTAAAAGCTCCTGAAGTTCCCTTAGGTACTTATCATACATCTGCCCTAAAACGTTGTAACAAAGTTACCGACCAACCGGTTATTCCTCTCAGGGAACGTGGTAGGCCAAATAAAAATGTTCCTGGTCCCTTGCCGTGACGTCTAAGGAACCAGAGGAGGAGCATGTAACAAACATTTAAATATTGCTACACTAGATGTCAGCACACGACAGTCCCTCATTTTAGCGGGCTGCCAAATAGCTTTTCCCATGATTCCATGCGGATTAGCTTCCCCTCGGAGTCGTTCATGAGACACGATTGGAATAAGTTAAGAGTGCTACGGCACACAATGTAGAAGGTGCGAAATACAAGATGCTTGTTTGGTTTATTGCCCGGAGTTTTATGAGAAGCGGGAAATGATGAACTGTTTTTTTTTCTTTTCATCAGTGGATTTCTTCTGAAATTCCTAAAGTCTGTACACATGTATTATAGTTGTACATAGACGTGTTAAATGACGTATCTTTGTATCTTTAATATGCGCTATTAAATGTTTTGTACTAAATCTTAGAGTGGCGGATCTAATTTTGGAGTGATGAGTCCATTTTTAAAGATTGTGGCGTCTACTTATGGAAAGTAAGGTTAGCTATAGATAATCTTTCCATGTACAGAAAGAAAACACATTATTAATTTTACTTCCAGGGTTTTGTTTGATTTTTTTCCTTTGTTACCAGTACTAATGATTTTATTTTAATTTTGAACTGATATCATAATGCAGATTATGTCCGTGAGTATCGCTGACGTCATATTGAGAATGGCAACGACCTAATTAATACATTTTGCTTTCACTTGAATTTTTTCAAGGTCCCAAATATAAGACTAATTCAATTTTAACGTGGAAGAATTAAAAAAAAAAGTATTTTCAAATACACTTTGTTTGTAAGTTGTATTCCAATTTACTGATATTTTATGGTTTTTCAAATAATTTTCTAACGTGATTAAAAAAAAAAAAACTCCCTGCATCCTATATACGGAAGATTAACCCATTTTCACATGAAAGAGTGTAATGAATTCGGCATATACTCTTTTTCTGTGTAATACAGGGTGCTAAATGAATATCGGTGTTTTAACGCTTAGTAGTATTTATTACATAAAACTTAAAATTATAATGAATACATAAAATGAGAGAGCAACTCAAACCGTTTTACCTACAAGCTTACAAGTGTTCAATGTGAGTCCCTTTCATCAGACGGCACACATCAAGTCGATAGCTCAGTTCTTCCCAAACATTGACTAGTGTTTGTAGGGTAAGTGTTGCAAAGGCAGCCGGTATTTTCAAACTGATGATACTATCTATGGATGTTATTATTACTTGCGGTATCACATCTGAACTTAATCCGGACGCACGTTGCACAGTAACTTCAGATTTGATCTTTGCAAACTGCAGAACACAAATGCTTTCTGTTCACTAGTCGCCATTTTTGCTACTAGTGCTTTCTAACGGATGACGGAAGAAACATTGCGTACGCATGCGCATGCACAGGTAGGTAACAAACTGTTTGAGTTGCTCTTTCATTTTATGTATTGAGTATAATTTTAAGTTTTATATAATAGATACTACAAAGCGTTAAAACCCTGATATTCATTTAGAAACACGCTGTATTAAATAAAAATATCCAAGAGAAATTTAAACTTAAGAAATAGATAAGTAAATAAAAAAACACTAATATAACAAATACACAATAACAAAATTTACATGCGGATGCATTTTATTTTATGGAAAATAGGTTTTTGATAGTGGTGATTATCCTGATAATTTAATATACATTTCACAAAATAAGTGTATGGTGAGATATTAAGTGTCAAATGATAATTAAAAAATAATTAATTCATTCTTAAATCAGCAAATTCAGCACGGGGTCAGTTTAAATAAGCCAACGGTAATACTATCACTGTGTTTCTATATAGGATCTATTACATTATTTTCATAATTTCCACCGAACGCTATTCAGATCAGTATTTATATTAAAGTTTAAAGGAAAAAAAAAACTACAGGTATATGCAATTTAATATCGCTTACATTTAATGTGAGAAAGGAATTACAAAGATAACAATATGTATTATTTTTGACTCTTTATATCTTTGGCGTATTTTGTAATTAGTGCAGTTTATGTCCCATAAAATGAACAATTTGGAAACTGCTCGTCAAACGTGGCAAATGAGGTGCATTCGTAATATAACTAGTTTTATAAATATTTTTTGCGCAGCATATTGTACTAAATGTATATTTTATTGCACTTATCTACAACTAAACATATCTTACTCAGATATATCTATTGAACTAGTCGTTTAAATTAAAAATTATCGTTAAAGTTAATTATGTAACAACATAAAAGTTTTTTATACGAGGGTTTCTCAATAAGTTTTTGCCCTGACATAGAAATGATTGAGTAAAATTTATGAAATTGCCACATTCTATTAATCTTTTTTATATAGTCACCGTGCGCAGTAACACATTTCTGTAAGCGGTATTTGAAAAAGAGGGTGTAGGATGTATTCCAGGAGGCGTGACAGTAGACCCAAAGGGTGAACATTTTTCTAACTTTTGCCGGCCCCTATATGTGACATATTATGGGAAAGGCCTGTGACCACTTATTCATGTTATGTACCCTCCGAGACCCTCCCCCAAATTTGTCTTCCGGGGACATGAATGGTGTCCGCAAAATTTAGAAAAGTGTCCCCCCAGAGGGAAAATTGGAGGGAGGGACTCAGGATGTGCATAACATGAATAAGTGATCACAGGCCTTTCCAACAATATGTCACATGTGGGGGTCGGTAAAAGTTGGAAAATAGCACCCCCCCCCCCCCCTTTGGGTTTACTATCGCGCCTCCTGGAACACATCCTCCCGACTCTTTTTGAAATACCGTTTGCAGAAATGTATTACTGTGCACGGTGGCTATATAGAAAAGGACTAATACAATGTAGCAATTTCATAAATTTTACTCAATTATTTCCATGCGAGGGCAAAAGCGTATTGATATTCGTACTTCGTCAATCTATAAAAAATAATAAAATTTCAAAAGAAAAAGAAAACCTTTTAAAGCTGAACCACTTTTTAAATACTTAGATCAGAGATATAATCCTTAACACTTTGAAGTAACATTAAATAACGTTTTAAATTTAAGATAATATCAAATTTTACCCAATACCAGAAAAAAAAAGGTATTGCATTAGAAATAATAATACAATTACAATTTGAAATCACTTTCTTCCGGTAATATCACACCTCTGGAGACATTTCCTATTAGTAATTTTGACTAATTGCTTTACAACACTTTTAAGATAATACAAAATATACGGACTCAAGTGCAATTCATAAAATCAATTTGTTTCAAACAATGAAATGCATTTAGGAGTATAATGCAAATAAAATTCAGATACAACACCTAAATTAATTGTTTCAATTAAAAATAATCATTAATGCTAATGTCTCTTTCTCCACTTTATGAATTCTTTTACAACAATCAATTCATAGCTAAAATATCTCTTATCCGAAAATATTCCCATTAGAATAGTTTTGTTATGAAATGCATTATCCTATAATTTTACAATTTTTGAGCCTCCTTAATGGATGATCACACTATACCTTTTAATCATTTTTTAAATATTATATATATTTTTAATTAAATGCGTATATTGTTAAGTTTATGATAACTGTTAATAGGATACTAATTTTAATTGCTAAAAGATGTAAATTAAAACTTTAAAAATAGTAAAAATAGGTTTAATCGATTGTATACATGTTTCGACTCTATCCCAGTTATTTTCAAAACAAATAAATAAAAATATTCTAAAATTGGACGGTCTATGAAACGCTATCATTCAATTTCCACGTGCTCTTTCATATCATGCACGTTATATATATATATATATATATATATATATATATTTACTTGGATGCTTATTTTAATTTCGTAACCCTTGAAAACTGACACTTAGTAATCTTATTTACCTTATTTTCCAAAATAACGAAGTTTTATTAAAGCTTTCAGGGAGTGTTGGAAAGTGGTTCATAATCTATGACGTACACAGAATTTCCCTTCCTTGTTCTGTTTAGAATCGGGATTTTGTAATTCATATAGCATACATAATCTAAACGCTCATGTCTGTGCCATAGATTTTATTACATTCATATTATTTGCATGTTATATTCCATATACACTAGGGTGGAGCGTAGAATAAAAATTTTTGAATTCAAAATCGGCCCGGTGTGCGAATGTTGCGTATTGTATTGCTTATTATGTAAAAAAAAAAAAAAAAAAAAAAAAAAAAAAATCTGCCCCCTGATTTGATATCATCATGCGCCTCAGGGTGTGCGAAATCCCCGAATTTTAGCTAAATTGCGCTAATTTTCCTGAATTTTAATAGCTATTTAAAAAAAATTAATTTGCTATTGACCCATTGTGGATACAATACTATAGCCCCTTACCATACGCAAAAAGTTTCAAATTCCTTGAAATCATCTTCATGCGCCAAAACAGAGTTAAAACATCATGAAGTTTGACAAAATTTGACTTATTTCAGGTTTACTTGAAGATATTATTAAATAATAAAAATCAATATATACATAAATGTCTGACATTTTTATTAATTTCGACTATATAATGATATAATATATGTTCCTTTTCCATGTTTACATTTAACTCCTCAGTTTTAATAAGCAAATAATAATTATAATATGTAACAGTAATACGAGTTTTTAAATACTTCCAGTTTGTACTTTGTAATCGCATTTTGTATCAAAAGCCTTCATTCTGAAACATGACTCAATTTGAATCGCAATTTATCCTTACCTTCTTTCATATCTAGATACAGATTCAAAGGGCTATGTTACTAATTTATCAGTTCTCTCAGTTACTTGTGTGTGACTTGACAATTTCAACAGGTTTAAAAGAATTTCAGTGCCCGCACCTAGTGCACCATTCTTGAACCTTTCAATATCTTCTGCCACCAATCTTCTTGTAATTGGAGTCTCCATTAACTCTTTCACATATCTCTCTAATCATTGGTTCCCATCAGTTACAACGTACAAAGTCAAAGTGTTTAAAACCTCATATTACTCTTACCTATTATAATTATTTGATGCTTATTAAAACTGGGGAGTTAGATGTAAATATAGAAAAGGAACATATATAGCCGAAAATAATAAAAAATTGTGTAAATCTTGATTTTTATTATGTAACAGTATCTTCAAGCAAACCTAAAATAAGTCAAATTTTGTCAGATTTCATCATGTTGTAATCCTATTGGGGCGCTTGAAGATGATGATGTAGGGATTAGAAAACTCTTTACATATGGTAAGTGGACATAATAGCATTGTATCCCCAATGGGCCAATAGCAAATAATTTTTTTTAATAGCTATTAAAATTCGGGAAAATTAGCGTAATTTAGCTAAAATTCTGGGAGTTCGCGCCCCTTGGGGCGCATGAAGATGATGTTCAAGGGATCTGAAACTTTTTACATATGGTAAGGGGACATAATAGCATTGTATCCACAATAGGCCACTAACAAATTTATTTTTTTTAATAGCTATTACAATTCAGGAAAATTAGCGTAATTTAGCTGAAATTCAAGGATTTCGCACCCCTTGGGGTGCATGAAGATATCAATTCAGGGGGCGGAAATTTTTTTACATAATAAGCAATATGAAATGTAAATTTCGCACACCGGGCCTATTTTGAATTCAAAAATTTTTTTCTACGCTCCACCCTAATATACACGTCAAATATACCGGGTGTCCTAAAAAGGACTGACTCATTTTAAAATTCAATAACTTGCAAACGGTGACAGATATTTAAAAATTCTTGCAGGAGGGTTATGCATAAGGTCAAAGTTCTTTTTGGAGGGATTTTCGATTTTAGTTCGAATTACAAACAATAGATGGCGCTGCGTCAATAGACGCTAAATTCAGGCTAAATTTTTGGTACTTCGGGACCCACTCAATACATTTTAATCTCTTTTTTCTGCATAGAAGAAGTGTTAGGCCAAAAAATCGAGCCTGTATTTAGTGCCTATTGCTTACTATTAGCGTCGTCTATTGTTTGCAATTCGAACTAAAATCAAAAATTACTGTAAAAAAACTTTTGACCTTATGCATAACCCTTCTGCAAGAATTTTTTAAATATCTGTCACCGTTTGTAAGTTATTGAATTTTGAAACCAATCAGTCCTTTTTAGGACACCCGGTATATTATACATATGTTATACATATAGGTGATATATGAGTCCCCTCATAGCATGCATGGTCACAGTGACGTCATTGTGACGTCACTGTAAGTCACTGTGGTCACGTCACATCTGTGACCAAAATGCCACCAATCAGTGATGTCACATTGTGACTGAGATGTGAACTTCTTAGAAAACTTAAAAAAATTACAAAAATTATTAAATCATGTTATTTACTGTAAAAAATATTTTTCTGCCGGATTTAAAATTTTTTTAAACCGTGGTGCAAGTTGCCTCTGTGCCTCTAACCAAAACTTTTTATTTTCATATTACATAAAATGTAATTAATTCATCAGCGACACAAAAATATTTCCTAATTATGCGAATTTCATATTATTAAAAAAATGGTATAGGTAAACAGACCCCGACTTATCTTTTATAAAGATTTTTGTAAATGATCATCTGTTATAGTAGAAGTTTCTCAAAGAGTAGTCGAAACTTTTCTGTGGTTTCAAACTAAAAACTTTCTATTACAGTTAAGTCTGCAGCTTTTAATGAGCACGCAGAAAGCGTCTTCAAAGTTTAATCATATATGCATTTCTTGCTTTATAATTTGCATTCAAGTCATTTTTTTTCCCTCTTAGTGTTTCACTATTTTAAGTAACTTTTTTTTTAAATTCTACTTCTTTCAGACGTTTAAAATAAAATTGACATTTTCCGAATATAAAATTAATGTACAAAATTTAGGCAAAGCCCATGACATAATTAATTATTCATATTTTATTTTTTGTTTTCAAAATATATCTTTAAAAATTATTTTACAAGATGTTTTATTCTACAGAAAATTAATATTAAGATAATGACAGATTGGCAAAGAAAAACTCATCTCTTCTCGATAATCTTGTTGTATTTTTTAAGAAGATATTTTGTATATATTACCTGTGATATAAATTTTACTTTTAAAAAAGGGAGGGGGTCATCATTATTATCATTAAATTAATTTATACACATTTTGAAAAATTAAGCAATATTTTATCTAGTAAAATCTAATTATGGATAATATTATTATTATAATTTACGTAAATGAAACTTTACAATTCAATAAAACTGATAAAAATAAAAGGTGAAATACAATAAAACATTTTCAAACAGGAAATTGAATTAGAGACAATTTGATAAAATTATTATGCATTTAATTTCCTTCCGAAACTGTTGTATAGAAAAACAAATAAAACCGAAAAAACATCTGCTTCGAACTTCGAAACTTAAAAATCGTCTGCATCTGCACTATTTCAGTTGTTACGACTCACCGCAGAATAACGGATAAAAGTAACAGTGAAGCTTTTTAGAATAAACGCGGGAAGTTATGTGGACACTGGACAGCATTGACGTGTTGACACGGATTTAAAAAGTGAAACAAGAACGTTCTCAGGATCCAAGTTAGTTCAGCTAACAAAATATAAACCCGAGAAAATTACGGTAGCTTTGACTTGTTGAAGATGATTCAAGTCATTGCTATGGTACTTATTATCGGATTTAATTGGTTCCCCAAAATAAAAGTATCACGTACAACGTCAATGAAATTAGGTAAGTAAAAATATTATTTTCCCTGTTTGCTTTTTTTTTAACCGCAACAATTTTAGTTAGCTTCTCATAAACATGCTGTAGAACATAAATATTTCACTACATTTATTTTTTATTTTGCTGAAATATCTAAAATATTATTTTCCCTGTTTGCTTTTTTTTTAAATTACAATGATTTTAGTTATCTTCTAATAAATATGTTATAGAACACAAATATTTCATTACATTTATTTTTTATTTTGTTAAAATATCTAACTTCCTTTTCAACAGCTTTGATCAGATTATTAAAATTAGTGATTTAAATTGCATTTTAATCTGGTTTATATTCTTATTTAAATATTTGGTTAAAACCACATAGTGTCCTAAATATGAAAGTATATGGATAAGTATTATAATCAGTCATTAATATAATTAATAAACATTTAAAGATAATTAAGTTATTTTTAAAAAAAGTCTTTTTATGGAATAAAATTATTGGCAAACATAATTTTTTAATTTTGTATTAAGTGATGGTCTTAAACAATTTGAATTGCATGTTTTTATTTAAAAAAAATTGCATCTGCTCAGAAGAGGAATTTATAAAAAATAAGACACAACGGAAACGTATACTATTAAAAGAGATTGTAGATATGTAATGTGAAGAAAAAAAATGATTATTTAATGTATTATTCAACCTGAGAAATGTTTTAAAATCTATAAAGAAATAGTCATAGCGGGTGAAAGCTTTTCAGTTGTCAAACATTCTTACTGAAATGTTTTCAAAGTGAACTAGAAGTCTGTTGGCAAATGAAAATGTAGTAGTTACGCAATCAGTAAGTGTTTAAATATGATTTTACTTTAAAAATAACGCAAATACTTGAACGGTATGAATCTTAAATGTAATAATCATCTTTTATTATTTACTTTTTTTTCTGGATAATTTTATCATTTTATCTCCTGAAAGATTTTATCGAGATAAATTTCAAAGTATCGATATTATACACTCTTTATAAACAGCGTGATTGAAATGGATTTCTTATTTATAATTACCATAATCTTGTAAATAAAATATTAATAATAATAATGAACCTATGTGTGGCTCTATTTTGTGTTTATGGGCTCAATTTTTATACTTTATTTACATTAAAAAGTAGTTAACCATTTGATACTGAGTTCATTATTTTGTTTTATTGTGTCATATAAAAATAAATATGATTATTTGTAATTCTAATACAATATATACAGTAGAACGCCGATTGTCACGCCTGTTGAACAAGTCGGGACCGACCCTAGTTCGGATAAACAAAAGTTCGTATAAATGGGCAGACAGTTTAAGGGATGTTCCTGACTATTATAAAACCTTCACACTTTATCTAGGTTTAGGACTGGCAGCACCAGTTAGTACTGGAGTGCTTAAAAATTGTTTTGTTTTTTTTAATTGTTTTTTGTTTACTTATTATTTAATTTTTTTTTCTTTTATCATTTTCTAAACTTCAGAGATTATAATTTAAGCAAAAAATAAATTGGAAGTTAGGTGTTTTTTTTTCTTTTTTAGAGAGACAAATATTTGGATAATTGAAAATTCGGTTAAAAAGAATTCTTTGAGAGAAATATGCTGTTCGGATAATGGAAGTTCGGTTAATTAGAGTTCCAATAATCGGCGCTCTACTGTATTTATAAAACTTTCACCAGACTTTATTCTAAAAATTTCGTTGTAGATTCTAATCTGTTTGTACTATTTATGACACTATCAGAGTTATAGATGTCATGGCAACATATATCCAGCCAGATAGATCTTTGGCAAAACATAAAAACTTTCACATTAGACGCAAAATAGAGTAGCTGCGGTGCTGTGTTTTATAAACAATAAGGTATTATTGTTTTAAAAAATCATAGATAGTAAGAGTTATTTTTATAATATATAATTTCATAAATAAAAATGTAATTTTGGCAATCAATTATTAAAGTTATTTTTTAATAATCAAAAAGTTGTTTTACATATGGATTTTACTCCAAGCAAACCCTGATGTAAAATAAATCAACCCTTTGTATCACCGTTCTATGCATACCTAAAAGTTTTATTTACTTTTACAGTGAGCATAAAAATACGATTTTATTTATTGCTGCTATCTTCCAACATAACGATTATTGCCGAAATTGTTCTTAGAATTCTCAACATAATGATACTGGTGATACTCAGTTAATTTTCTATACCAAAGCTGTATTTTTCATTTGAGTAGTTTCAAATGGTTATTGCTAAAATGTACTTCGGAAATTTTGTAATGCATGTATGGGGCATAAAAGACGTAAACAATACATATATAATGACTATATGGCACATGATGAGCGTTTCGAGTGTATATATATGTATATATATATATATATATATGTATATAACGCATGCATAAACTTCACAATGATCTTAGCAATGTCGTTACTGCAATTTTTGCATAATCAAATTTATAGGGGCCTCTATAACAAAGAAGTTTCCTATTTTCTCAGCCCCAACTTGTTTGAATTACAATCATATATATATATATATTTTATGGTAATCAATATCATAAAACATATAAAATTTAATTACTTAATATCGGTATTTCTTTTTATCTTTCATTTTTTTTTGTATTATAAATGTTGTGTAATCGAAAAAAAATCAACCTCACCAGTGACTTCGAGTTTGTAATGCGTATTAAATGAAATAAATTAATTTCATTCAGTATTTTCTATAGTTTAAAGAATATAAAAAGTACTGTATATATTATAAAATATTATATTTTCAACACAAATTTTATCTTGATAAAGATTTGAAAATTTAAACAAATTGTTTCTTTGGTAATTTTAATGCTTTTAACAAATAGCTAATTTTGAAAAAAAAAATGTGATAGATCGATCATTCAGTTGTCTTCAATATTCTCATTTATTGCAATAGGAAAGAAAGGTGCAACAAAAATTGAAGTCTGCGGGGCATTGCATTTTGATTCAATAAAATTCTTTTGGTATACCCTTGTTATATCGCCCCCCAAGTTTTAATTGCGATGTATCGCCGGTGTATATTAACGTTATAGATGTAAATGATTTTACAACATGCATAATTATGACTATGTGTGACATGCATACGTGTTTACAACTGTACAAGTATGTCACGGTGTGACTTCACAACATTGCCGCTAGTCACATATTCGTCACAACGTTTATGACAAAATTGTCACAAATCACACAATTTTCACAAAATTGTCACAATGTGACTTCAAAGCAGTGTCGCTGTCGTCACAGAATCATCACAGTGTTAAAGACAATTTCGTCAAAAATGACACATATTTCACAAATTGATCTCAATGTGACTTTAAAGCATTGTCATATTCGTCACAAATTCGTCACAAAGTTAATACCAAAATAGTCACAAATGACACACTCTTCACAAATTTGTCACACCGTGACTTCACAAAGTCGTCACAATGTGACGTCACAAAAGAGCTCTAAAACGGCCATAACGACCTCACATTCTAGTCACAGTGACTTCACATCGACGTCACGTGACGTCACATCGACGGTCACAATGTCACAGCGTGACGTCACAACGACGTCGACGTGACGTCACCATGCCTTACGGGTCATATATGACCGGGCCATATGAGTCACGAAATGTTTTATATACATCATGTATTATTATGATGCCATATATGTTTTATAATTTGGCAATAAATCATCGTTGAATGGCGATTCATCTTCGGAGTCCCCTATACCTCAAAAGTACGGAATGGTAAAATGAAAGAAATGGTAAATTTAATTAGTGAATTTTATTGTGGAACGAATTTCTAAAAAGTATTTTAAGAAATCAAACTAATGAAACAGAAACTGGTTTCAAAACTCTCATGTAGCTTTGCTATTCTAAGAGTATATATAAACGTGGCATAATTATTTTTTAGCAAAACGAGAATAATTTGAATAAATAGTACAATATTTCATGAAGAATTATTTGCAGAAAACTTTACTTAAAAGTTAGTCACTTCTTAACTGAAAAAAACTATATAAATGGGTTCCAGTGTAGAATTCATAATAATTGAGTAATTATATGTCTTCTGTCATTTATTTTTTTCATTCTAGTGTAGTCATTAATTATGGTGACATTAATGAAAACGAAATTATGTTATAGCGAATAATATGCTTAAGTCAAAAAGTAAATAAGTACGTTTTTGAAAAGGAGGATTTAAATGATCGTTAAAAACTGAAAAAATACTAAAAACATGAGCACGAATTGCTTGTTTTTAAGAAATGAATTTATAACAGCATAATAAATATAAATATACTATAAATATTAAAAAGAAAGAAAGAAAAGAAAGAAAGACAGAAACGCCTTTTCTAAGTCCATTCATTTTTCAATTGACGAAATTGGAGAAGAAACATGTAAAAAGGAACGTGTCAGCACGTCGAAAATTTCGACTTTAGGAGAGACAGAAAAAAAATTACCTCCTTTTACCCTCACAGTAAAAAAAAGTGCAGCCAAAACATTTTCCGCACATCTTGTCAAAACTCTGACATGCAATTTTAGAACAATTTTAGTCTGCGACAGTTGTCACCTAACTTCTTGACTGCTCTTTGTGCAGAAACTTGAAAAATAGGTTCAAAAATGCTTGTTTTAAGAATAATGTGTAGTTTTAAAATTTCAGACAAATATTTAAGAGAACTAACATGTATTATTCAAAATGCAATTTCCATTGTATTAACTATTTACTTAAGAAAAAAATTATTTACTTAAGGTATCTTGTATCTTTTAAACTCGTCGGAAAACAATAAAAACATTTAAAGTTTTAATTAGTGTATCTTCACAAATTTTTTATGTATGAAAAAAAAATTGACTTTCGATTAAACAGATTATGTTTTTTAATATAATTCCACTAGAAAATGACCAGTATTTTACAGAATTTGCGTATTATCGAAATTAAAACAGCTTATTTTTTCACTCCGTAACTCATTGCGCACTTGGTAGCCTGAGAATGTAAGTATGGATTGTTAGGAAACTTCATATATATAATAAACACGCATGTATTTTTTAAATGATCTACTCTTAGGGAAAAAAATATTTCATTAACTATGTAAAAAAATTATTTCTGTAAAAAAAAAAAAAAAAAAAATAAAATAAAATAAAATAAAATAAAATAAAATAAAATACATTTTTTAATGAATAAAAATAATTATAACTAAAAATATTACAATTACAAATAGTTAAAAGTAGATTATTTTAAACACACGTATTTTCTTCGTATCTATACTAAATTTCATAACAATCTATATCTACTTTCTCAAGATATCATGCTCACAATGACTTATGGAGTAAATAAAAGAGCTATTTTTATTTCAATAATATACAAATTCCTTGAAAGGCTGATCAGTTTCTAATGCTAGCATATTACAAAGCACAATCTGTTTAATCAATATTTAAAATTTTACTTTTATACATAAAAAGATTTTGCAGCGAAACTAATTCAAACTTTGAATTTTTATTATTTACTTTTCGCTGAGTTTAAAAAGTAAAAGACCATTAAGAAAATCAATATAGTGCTAAACTAACGTAAATTAATTCACAAGTTATTTATATTCAAAACTGTTTTTTTAGAAAACAATGCTTTATCAACTAGAAATTTTTAATTATTGGGATGTCCGGAAAGTTCGTTCCGATTTCGAAGGAAAATTGAAACGCAGAAGATTTAAATTTTAGTATACATTCGTTAAATTATATAGTAGGGATGAGATTTCCGCGTTTTTGTACACCGGTATATTCTTAGAGAAAATGTTGTTCTGTTAAATCGCAAGAGTGTTCCGATTAAAGGACATATCATTTTCTCTAACAAAATACTGGTGTTCAAAAACGCGGAAATCTCATCCCTGTATATAGGTACCATTCTGTTCTACAACGTTCTTCCATCTGTCCAGAATTCTCATAATGACTTCTTTCAAAATATTTGTGATTTAGTGGCAAAATACTAATTTGATGCTGTTTTATGTCATTCAAAGAATCAATTTTATTTAGCGAAGAGAAGTTTTGACAAAAAAAACAAAACAAAACAAAAAACAAAACAAAGAAAAAAACAAAGAATAGTAGGGTGGAGCAATATCCGGAGGGTAGAATGGGTCAGAATATTTCAAACAAACGCTAGGAGTTTATCTTTTAACTTTCAAGTCCCTGAATAATAATTTTCATTGTAGTACATATTCTTTTTTTTTAATTATTATTTCTTATACTGTAAAATATCCCATTGCATGACTGCATAAAAATATTAATGAGATAAATATGTTTTGGACGATGCTGGGGGTCCAAATATACGACAAAATTCCTATACGGTCCCGCGTCCCTGATGCTGATTTTTAGGTTTGGAGCTGTCTGTATAAAATTGTTTCAATAAAAGTAATTCGGTGTAATTTTTTTCCAAAACTAAGACTATTGTTTTATATAAATACGTAGCAAAAAATAAACCTGCAAAAAATATTCTTTCTGTGCATTCATTGAGTCTTGGGAATTTATGACATCTTGAGGCAAAAGTGATTATCAAAACAATTAAGAGATTAGTGTCTGGAAAAGGATTAAGTGTTTAAAAGATGTAAATTTTGTTTGATCTGCTTCGTATTTCGGTTTGCAAATAAATATGAAATTGTAGCTTGGTTTGGTTTGGTTTGTGTTTATGACGGCCGATTATCTACACGTGGGATATAGGCCCTGGGGGGAGTGCCCTTCGTGGGAGTCTTTCTAAGGGAACCTAACCCGTATTTACGCATGGGAATCCACGGTTTCGAAGAAAACCACGAAAACTCCGAAACGGTTAGGCCGACGGGCGCGATTGGGTTCGAACCCAGCACCTCCCGTCTACCAGCTTCGAGAGCAGAACCTCTCGGCCACTGGTGGGGCATGAAATTGTAGCAGGAGCTGTTAATTTTTTTTCTCATGACTTTTGACGGCCGTTGTTCAGAATTATTTAGAGGTTCGTACTATTGCTATTGCTGTGGAACATGTTTGGTTCCATCAATATATGGCAGGTGTTCGCAGTTTATCGTTGTTTAGAGTTGACCGTTCAAGGAGGTTTCACTGTATGTTATTGGGGTTTTTTATGGCATGTTCGGTATTGAAAATTAAGTGTGTAGCACTTACAATTCCTTTACAGGGACACTCAAAAAAATTCCGTTACATTATGGTATTTGGAGGAAAATTCGTCTGCTGTGTATTTTAATGATATTACGCATTATTGATATTTAGAAATATTGAAATTTATATATATCACTGAGGTGTACTACAAGGCAATTACAGTAGAATCTGGTGTGCATATAGTTTATCATTCATTTACAGGAACACACAAAAGAATTTGGTTGCTGTCAGTGAATAATAATTGCTGAGACTGCGTTTTCAGACACACAAAGAATTTGGCTACTGTCAATGCTCAATAATTGCTGAGACTGTATTTTCAGTTGCGGTACGGGTTTTTTTATTTTGATATTATTATTATTATTATTATTGCATATTATTTGGTATGTATAAATTCTATAGATCATATACAGGGCTGCAAAAAAGATCTGAAGTGCATTTCTGTTTAACACTAGAATGACGGTGAGGGACCATTTTGGCCCCAACAATATAGATATATTTCGGTTCAAACCAGAACTTTCTTTATAAAATAAGTTTAAAAAATACAAACGAAGAAAAAGGGCTAATTAAATAAGTGAAACATTTTTAAATAAAAATTCTGATACCAAATATTTTTATGAAACGTGTGTAAATATTTCCGTCTTCTAGTGTTATTTACGGAAATCGCTGAATGGGAATTTTCAAATGTGCTATGAGTTTTATTGAATTATTTTTTTTTCATACCAGGTAGAATACATACAAATCTATAGATCAGATACAGGCTACACATAACAATTTGGATATTTATACGATTATGGGGACAATTGAAGGTTGGTTGGTTGTGTTTATGACGGCCAATTATCAGCATGAGGGATATAGGCCCGAACGGGGGGGGGGTGTCCTCCATGGGGAACTTTCTAAGGGAACCTAACCCGTATTTACGCTTGGAAAACCAATGTTCGAAGTAAACCACGAAACCTCCGAACGATTAGGCCGACGGGCGCGATTGGAATCGAACCCAGCACCTTCCGCCTACCAGCTTCGGGAGCAGAAACTCTCGACCACGATGGTAATTGAAGTAAATTAGGTTTTCTAATGCGTTATGCATATTCTAAGTTGTTTATTTAGACATAAACTTGCACCTTACGAGACTGTAAAATTTGTTACACTACTTTCAATGTACTGGAAAATGTTCCATAATGTATGCTGGACGCATGATTTTTCGTTCTTTTTTGATTGAAAATTAATATACATGATCATAGTTATAATATACCTTGAATATTGCCTTAAGTCTTCAATTCAGTTTTATAAAATAATCTAGAAAGGTAATCTAAATTATGTTTATCAGTGGAACTTGCCACAATTACATGAACTGCATAAAGGAAACATTTTTTTTTATTATTATTGGTTGCCAAATCCGTCTCAACCAAATTGTTATGTACTTAAAAAAATTTAGTTCAGCATTACTACTTTTTTTTACCACTGGAGGATTTTGTTATGTTTAAAACAACATTCTCTCGTTATTTTTCTTCTTTTATAACCTTTCAAACATTTTTTTAAATAAAAGCGAATTTTAATGTAAGCATTTAATTTTTATCTATTGGTTCGTATGAAATGTAGAGATCAGCGCTGACACGTGGAAAAAGCAGTGGGGAATATACAAACAAAATTACATTAAAAAATATAAAATACACATGAAATGCCGAATTACGAAACCCATCTGTAGGCAAAAATTGAGAGACTTCTTTGCATCTCAATTATAGCTCCAACTACATAGTAAAATCTTTGAAAGTGGAACATGTCTGTAACGAAATCCTGCTTTAAAATGGGACATTCGATGGTTCAATCGAAAATAATATCATAAAATTACTGGGCTGCCACGGGGGACTATTTTTCTATTCTATTCGCATCACTATTTTAAAAAAAAGTAAAGTTTGTAGTATATTTCTCTTGCAAATATTGCCAAACCATATGTCAAATATTTCTGTTATGAGAAAGTGGTGCGAGGTAGAATTAAAAAATAGTCGTCTGTGGCAGCCGTGCAATTATAACTTATAAGATAGAAAGCTATCTAAATTTGATATGTTTCAGTCCGTAATAGTTGTGTTGTTATAACGACGTATAAACAAATATTCGGTACTCGGTGCTTTTGCCGAATGTTTTGTTTGCTTTGTTTTACATGTACAGTAAATAAGTGGTGAAGAGGTGATGTCACATTTCCACAAAATGACTACTCTACAGGGGAATCCGCAGTGTGTTTCATGGATCATAGAAACAAGATCAGATAGACAGGTCCAATGACATTTCGGGACTAAATAAGGGCTAAATATGATTTTGATGGTGGTTCTTTTTCACATTTAGTCTATTGAATAAAACAAATCGTTAAATTAAGAACAATGATGATTATACACTAGACCATGAATTGTAGCGAAAACTTTTTCTAAAAATATTGCCTGTTTTAAATAATCGTTTACGGTAATCCAGGTTCGTAGACCCTTGAATATGAAACAGAAGTACAAAGGAAGTACTCAGAAAATTTGAAGACAGGATGACTTTTTAGTCATGAAGAATGTGCCAGGGAAGGACTCTTTGAGTCAGCTGTTATTAGTTCGATGTACAGAGATTGATAGAAATGATCTGTCAGATATTGTTGTCAATGTGTCGAGCCAAAATGTTGGTACCTTGGACCATTATAACCCCAAAGATATTCCACTTAATGGAACTTTGAATTAAAAACTAGCCAACAGGACCGTTAATTGACGTTTTAACATTTCAGCGTACTAATACGAATGCCAAAGCTGATTAATGGGAAATAGACAAAGGCATTTAGGAGCAGCAACGTAGATGCCGGGCACCGATTTTGATATAAACAGAGTATATATTTGCGGCCGAAAAGGCATTTGTATTGACTATCAAACTGAGAATTAAGAATGAGCGTATGAATTGCTGCTACAACAGGAGCATATGGTCAATGAATATATTTTTTATATATTCGTTAACCGAAGGAAAGTATGCTCGCACGGTAAATAATTTCAAGATGAGAAAAAGAATTGTTTTGATTTATTTTATAAGCGGCTTTGGGTGAACTTGGGAAAACTTAAAAACTAATACTCTTTTTAGAAAGGAGATGAAGTTTTGATTCAGTTTATAATTATGAAAGCAGAAATTAAATTTTAAAATGGGGAATTTAATTTTAAAAAAGGGAGATAAATAATGATATGTGATGATATGTTATTTTCAACATCACATATGATGTGTGTCAGTCGTCAAATTTCTTAGCATAGCATCTTAATATTTATTTATTAATATTTATATACCCAATGCGTCGAAAACACAGACGAGACTTCTTCTTCTTACAAATTTCTTTGTATAATGAATCATTTAGTGAGAAGTTTGCTGTAATCTTTGTAAACACCATTTGCAATTTTTTTATACTGTAGATATTTTTCCGTCAGAATTATGCAGTTTCGTTTAATTTGGGTCCAGTCCTATGCAACTCTTTGAATCAACAATAATAACCATGTAATTTGACTGATTAATACCTTGATAATATCATTGTAATTTGGATCAAATGCCTATCAATTATAAGCAGATTAAATTATGCTAGAAATTGAAAATTAAACTCTTTAACACCTTAACGGTCGCATTAAATTACAGTTTAAAAATTTAAATTACTTATTAGCACCACTTTTTTGAAAAAGAAATACAGTAAAACCTCTTTGGAAGACCACCTGTATAAGGAGACCACCTCTTATAAAGACCGTTTATTTATGGTGTATAATTTTTGGTTATAGGCTCAATGTTAATTTTCCTCCGTTAAAGGAGAACTATTTCCCATCTCCCTCCCTGAAAGACCACTTTTCAACTTTTCAGTCGAAAATTAGGATTACTTTATCAGTGATGGAACAGTGTAGCAGCAGAAAATCAATTGACACCACAAAATTTTATTAGTATTCTTCATGTAACTTCTGGACAGAATTTCTGAGATTTTTGAAGGCGAAGAATACTATAAATATTTAATGGTGACAATCGCTCAACTGCTGCACCGCTGTTCCATCAGTGCTTTCTTTGTATGGGGAAATCTCAAAATTCCTCTTTTTTCCGGAAAACACGTTCAGCTAAGTGTACTTTCCTTAGACCTGACGAATCAAGGTCATCTATAAAGACTGAGAGAATCGTATTATACAAAATATCGCCAAAGGTTATACTTTAATTTTTTATTATAAAAAAATACTACAATCATCATTTATAAAAATGTATGATACTACAATCGAGATTTTTTTAAATCTATTTTAGGAGTTCATTCTGATTCAGACGACGACTCCAGTTAAAGCTTCTACTTCGTATCAAGAAACGCTTGTTGAAATCAATAGATTGATAGAAAATTCAATAACTGTCAGAGATGATACTAAAATAAATAATTTGCTTAAACATATCAAAGAATGTTTAGAAACAAATATTATAAAAATCAAAGCAAACTACAATTAATTCATTATTTAAAGCGGTTTGGATACGAAATATAATAAACTAATTCAATAATATTTATATATGGGGCATTCTCACAATCTTTTGACTTTTATGTCCCTGAATAATAATTTTTATTTTAGTACATATATTTTTGTGTTATTTTTATTTCATATACTGGAGAACACCCCATTGCATGATTGCATAACAATATTAACGAGATAAATAAGTTTTGGACGATGTTGGTGGTCCAAATACCAGGAAAACCCCTATACCTTCCCGTGTCCCTGATGCTGATTTTTAAGTTTAAAGCTGTCTGTATAGAACTGTTTCAGTAAAAGTAATTCGATGTAATTTTTTTTCCGAAACTGGGACAATTGTTTTAAATAAATATGCAGCAAAAAATTAATCTGCACACATTTTGACGCTTGATGTTATTTTTTGAACTTTGTACCTGGGTTTTAGATTCCTTATCATCCTCTTCCTAAACTTTTACAGAAAATCACTTCAGATGCAGGCACAGATTTTTTTTTTCAAATTTTTTCTCATGCAGAAGTATGCTAGAAAAAGAATTTCTAAAATTCTTTGACAGGAAATTTACTGGAGAATTTAAATCAGCATTTAAATATCAATTTCAAGCATCGTGGCTTTATTGGTAGTCTTAACGTCCCCAAGGTTTATTCCTGCACTTTTTGAGGTAAATTAAACTTTTTTATAAATTTAATTCATTGTAAATAATTGTTTCTAAAAATCAATGAACATTGTGGCTATCACTGAGTCTTAACATGATTTGCCTAAAAATAGTGGTATTTTCCCTTACCATCCCACCCTAACCATCCCTTTTATTTCCATTACCGTCCCTTTTTCCCTATACCGTCCCCTTTTTTCCTGTCCGTCCCTTCTTTAACACCGCTTTAAGACAACGTTATACCAAAATTTTGTCCTAAAAATAGTACATTGTTATTGCATCTTATTTGAATGTCCCGTGGATACTATGGAAATTCATTATAAGTAAAAATTTAGTTGAAAATATAAAGTTATGATGTTAAAATGGTAAGGAAAATTAAACTCGCAAGTTTAACTTAAACCTCAGTTAAATAAAAAAAAATTCACTGCTGACCATTTTTTTCTTTATTTTGAATCATTAAGGCATTCGTCTATCATATTAAAATGTTATTTTAGCAACTTTAACACTTAACTGCTGTTAGCGGTCTCAAAGACCGCAGCGTTTTTGAATTTTCACAGTTTAACTGGTAATTTTTAGTTTAACTATAGATATTGGCTATATTTTGTCTCGTTTGAAGCCGTATTACTAGAACTAGAGACTCTTGAATAGCTGAATTTTAATTATAATCGTCCAGTTCATAAAGTTTAGTACAGAAATAGTACTTTGAGAGTTAATATAGCATTTTATTCATCTTTGAGTTAAGGGGTCTGACAGACCGCTTACAGTAGTTATGCGACAATTTTTGTCGCAGCAGTTAAGGGTTAATTTCACCAGATTTTTATTCCCGAAAGTCAAAAATTGTGAGAATAACCCATATATATTGTAGTATATATTTCATGAAACTTTTCTTTACTCATCACCTCTATTCAGAGACCACCTCTCTGAAAGACCGAATTTTTATGATCTAATAGGTGGTCTCCTTAGAGAGGTTTCACTGTATTCACCTTATTTAATGACTAGTAAAACGATACTATAATAAAACCAATTAAACTATTTTATAAAACTGGTGGGAATCAAACAATCTGAATATAAGATACAGCCAGTGAATATTACGGGAGCGAGAATTAAGGCGTTAAAGAGTCTTATTCGACAGCTTAATATTCGGTTTTAGCTTAAAACTTGTCCGAATACTCAATATTCAGCCAAAGCTCTACTCGTTACATCCTTAGACATTACCGATTCCTTATAGCATGGTTTAGCGCATTACGCATAGACGAAGCATAGAAGCAAACAAAACGGTCATTGGCCTTCCCTGGAATATGAAATTTTATTAGCTAATATTTATTTACCTGTGATGATAAAAAAAAGTGCAATATATTCTTCAAATGTCTGAAATACTTAAACACCAAGTAAACGAGAAACCCATAACTTTCGTAAGGGGCGGGGGGGGGGGGGCGTTCGAGTGGGGTCTCTGCTCTTCTGAACCAGACGTGTTTTCTTTTTATTAATATTATTCTGTTTTGCTGTTATTGTTAATGTGTTTGAATTATTTGTGTATGATGATTTCACGAGGACAGAACTACAATAAAATAAATAATAAAAATAACAGTTGGACAATTAGACAGAAACAGATGTAACAATTTACCATTCTGGATAATTCTAATTTTATTAACACATATTTTTTAATGGTATACATTCCTATTTGTTCTGCATTTCTTTTTACATAGTGAATCATTGTCTTGCACGAAAAGTTCTGACAAAAAATATTACTTTACCTTATATTACGAGTGCTTTTGCAGAAGTGCTTTCACACAGTTGAGATTATTTAGACATCGGGTAAAATTGCTGACGGATTAACATCTGGTGGAATAAAATTTAGAGCGTACTGCGATAAATTAAAGAACATGGGAAAAATATCTAAATGTATGAAAAAGTTCGAGTCAAAATATATTTATAATAATATGGGATAAAAAGTATTCGAAAAACAGAGAAATTTAGTGAAGTCTGTTTCGAAGTTTTACGTGATAAAATTGCAAAACTAAGACCTGGCAAAACATTGACAACCGGTTGGCGACTGTAGTTTTAAGCAGTGAGTGACAATTGACAGCTAAATGCTGTTGTTTAAAAGAATTTTAAAGTTATCATATTGACAACTTCATTACATGAAGGGGAACATATTTCCTGTACTACAGATTTTATAATTTCTTCGTAAATTTTAGTTAATTTAATTTTAGTTAAGTTTTCCGGTGTTAAACTTTCAATATTTTTAATTTCAAGTTGTTATTTTTCTCAAATTATTTATTCTCAACAAGAGGTCAGTTCTTAACAGTGTAGGCATTTTAAGAGGCTTCCGGCTTGTCGTCAACTTTGCGCTCAGTCTATGTCTTGTTACTAATGAGCCATTGGGAGGTAAAAGTCTACCTTTAGTATATAAAGTACGTAATAAGTTTTTATAATAAGGTAAAATTTTAATATTAAATAATTACTTTATGAAAAAGGTGGTATTAAAGTGATATAAGAGTGCAATTAATACTACAGTTGAAAAAATGGAAAAATTGATGAATTAACTTAAAAATTTAATATAAAGAAGCTTAAAAATTTTAAGATTTTAAGCATAGTTAAGAAAAAATAAAAACATCGGACAAAGCTGATAATGGCAGGTCGGTCAAGGAGTGACAGATGTTATGTCACGGTCTAAAACAAAGACGCTTTTCACAGTCTTTTTTTTTTTTTTTTTTTTTGTTACAGAGTAACTGTATAGATCATAACTTTTATCATTAACAGATTTTTTTATATATATATATGGAGAGTAAAGATAATTACCGTAATTTCCGGTGTATAGCCCGCAATTCAAACAATTCAGTTTGGACCCAGAAATTTTATTCAGTGTTTGAAGACCAATATTTACCGTGAACTAAAAAGTTATATTTTATTTTTAAAAATTTCTGAGTCGAAACACGATTGTTTGATCCGCGGGCTATACACCGGAAATTACGTTAATTAAGAAGTTTAAAGAGAAATTTAAGATAGACAAGTATGAGGAACTAAGGTCCTTCGACGTCTATAATCATGGATACAAGAAGTTAGTCTCACTTAGACCTATTAAGTAAAATATATAAGCTTTTCCATTTTTTGTCGGTGTCCACTTTTTTCTTTTTCTTCCATAATAATTCTTATAATAAATTAATTTTTTTTTCTTTAATACTTACAGCTTTAATTCATAATATTTGATGGTGGTAGGTTATGTTTAATTAATGGTTATATATATATATATATTTATCTCGCATAACAATTTACCGGGTGAGCCAAAAGTTAGTTAAAACTTTAAAAAACTTATATGAAAGGAAGAAATTATGATAAAGGAAAGCGGTTTGCAAGAAGGGACTCACGAGGTAGTCGGATTTTTTTTAGCAGGAAGAAAAATTAGTTAAAAAATCACATGTAGAGGGTGCTCACGACCATGTGAGTTTTAAAAAATTGCAAGCAAAAAAAATGAAGTATTTTTGTGAGTGAGATTTGCATTAATTAGCATATTTTCACAATTATTTCTCAAAATTAAAAATCCTGAAGACATTTTGTTGGAAATATAGCATAAAATCTCTGTTAAAAATTTCATACATATACCTTGCAAGGAACTTTAGATATATTCTTTTAAAGTTGACAAATCGTGAAAAATTTCATTCTGAGATAAATGAAGTTAAAGTTCACATCAGAGGACAGCTGATGCGTCGCTTCTCAAGACAAAAGAAGTTACATCTTTGGAACTAATGAAGATAAAAGCATGCGGTCTGCGATATTTAACGCTAAAAAATCTTTTTTTTAAGCCTATAAAAAATTGCATTTTTTTTTTTTTTGAGAATTTTTAGCCTCGGACCCCCTTAATTATAATCACTAAATGTCTACCGTCAGCATAAATTTCGAATGAATTTATTTCTTTTTTTAAGTACATGAAAAAAAGTGTTACTTAATTTCAAATATAAATGTTTATTTTAGAAAAAAGTTAGATATTAGAAAGTTATATACTAGGAAAAAGTTTCTAAGATTCAAAACATCTAATTCATTAATTTCGAACTATAAATAACAACGTATTAGAAAAAAGGAATAATTCCGAATGATTAAATTATTAGTTAATTAACTCTCCGCCTACCAGACGGCTCCAACGACCCTCGACAGTTATATCGAATTATTTATTAAATTCGAAAATTTCTTTAACACATTCGGGACCATGGGTGCATATATGCACCTTTAAAATGTACGTACATAATTTAGTTTTGGTACCAGTAAAAAAGGAAAGCAATACTTGTATTAATTAATTCGAGCACTTTAGCAATTACCTAAGTAAAGTTAACTTTTAAAAAAATGGTGCTAATGGAATAAAATTTGTTTAAGAACCGTCGGTTCCGAGAGGGTAAAATAAACTAAATGTATAACCAAACAATAATAAGTTATATCAGGGGTCGGAAAGTAATTTTAAGTGGGGTCCAAATACTTTTGAAAAATTTTATCGAGGTCCAGGTAAAAAATACATAAGTAATATAAATACTTATTAATTTAAAATTTTTATTTTTACATATAATATAAAATAGAAAAGCATGTATTCGTTCTGAAAAATTACTACATACACGGGTATTCGTTCTGAAAAATTACTACATACACGGGGATTCGTTCTGAAAATTTTTTCATGCACATCATTAATAAAATAGAAAATTCAATTATTCGTTGAAAATTTAATGCAAAAATTTACACTTGCGGTCTTGAACCAGTTTTTCACAGTTTGCTTCACGGGGGGAACAGCTAATGCGAAGATTACATTAATCTCGAACTATATTTGTTTGTCAAAAAATTCATTTTGAAGAAAGTTGTTTCACACACATATGTGGAGCCAAACACAGTAGCCAGGTTAATAGCTAGTTTTTTGCAATCTTCATACTTTTCTAAGAAATGTTTATTCCAAAATGCTTCAGGGGATAGAGTTTTATACATTTGCAAGGAAATATTGTCTTGAAAGTCAATTATCTCCATTTGAAGTAAAGGTTTTTTCAAGACTGAACCACACCGCAGTCACATCAGTCCATTCTGCAGCTGGAGAAACTTCATAAGATGATTGAAAGAATTAAGACAACTTATCTATCTCTGCAAAGACTTGCCAATCTTTTTTAAAATTCCTTCACAAGATCTGACACAAAACTTTGGACCACTGCAGTGTATAATCTTCTTTTTATATTCAAGAATTTTTGAAAAATTAATAAATTCTTCATCTGCAATATATTTTACAAAGATATCAGTCTTGCGGCGTAAAGCAGCCACACTTTGTATCAGAACCCATATTAATTTCCCCTTTCTTTGTAACTCGGTGTTGAGCGCATTTAACCCTTAAATGCCTGATTTTTCAAAAATCATTGTAATAATGTTTTACGGCTTTCATTTTTTAATTAAATCATGGGAAAAATACTTAAAAAAATCATATTTTGTTTTACGTATAGTTTTCGGCTATAAAACAGTACGTTACTAATCAGCAATACTGGTGTTTAATTGAAAAAATAATTTCCCTTGATAAAATTCTATAATATTAAACACAAGAATTTTAGGAACTATAATAAGAAATAACTTTTACTTGCTCACTGCAGAACAAATTAGGGTATTTCGCAAGCTTCCAAACAAAACAAAAATAACAAGTAGCAACAATTGAAAAAATAATTTTATCTTTATTCTTAAACAGCACAAGTGTTGCCATCGACATGTTGAAAATCGATTTAATAATATTTTCTGAATGTATTTTATTAGCAACATTAGACATTATAGCTTCAATATTATTCTAATAGTATTTTAGAGCCTAAATAGGGCATGTTTCCGAAAAGTACCGCCCGGCATTTAAAGATTAAATATTTCAGAAAATCTTTCAGGAAAGCCACAGCTACTATATTGCCCTCGTTTGATAGGAACTCCATGTGCTCCTTGCGCTGTGTATCCAAGTTGACTAAGGAGGATGTTGAACAGGAAGGTTATAAGAAACGTTGATAAGGTTATCGCCCAAACGTATCTATTACAGATAAATATTAATAAATTATTTATTCAAATTGAAAATTTTTGGCGGTCCAAGATTCGACGTTCCGCGGTCCGGATGTGGACCGCGTCCGCCTGTTGCCGACCGTGGAGTTAAATGTTTAAAAATAAACATTTTGGTGTAGAATATTTTTTTTATAAAACTTGAGTAAAATTTCCGGTAGTTCGAGAATTAACTAAAATTGGAACGACGGACATCTACTGCCGGAGAGAGCGAAAATTTCATAAAATTCAAAACGTCGCTACTCGATAAGTTTTAATTATATAAAAACGGTATTTTTATGATTTTGCTTGAAATGAAATAAGATTTCTTTTGTTGATTAAAGGTAAATGTAGGTCTATTTTATACTTCGTCCACTTTTAAAGTTTCAATTTCTCAATTTAACATTGGAAAAACTAACGTTTAAACATTTCTTTTTATTTTAAGCTAAATCTCAAAACGTGTGTTAAATTATGATTTTTATAATGAATAATTAAACTTAATTATTAAAACTACAAATAAGATAGCATTATGCATTTATAACATATTTTCTATGAGAAATTTCAAGAAGAATAAATTTAATGCACTGTACTACTTTATATTGCTCATTTTCCCTGCGTTTAGCAGTTTGAACTATTTAAAATGTATTCACTAAGCTTAATTTACTTTAATTACTTGCTAAGATACTTGCACTTAATGGATTTTTTTTAATACGCTAAAACATAGTACTAATGTTTTAATTTTCTTAAACGAATTACCGTTTAAGATAAATACAATCTCTACATTTTTTTATGCTAATGCAAAATTAAATCTTTGTGTGGAATATTACTTAACTAACCGTGAGTCTTCAGTATAAGATCTTGTTAATGAATTATTTTCCCGAGAGTTATTATCAACTGCACGTTTATACTTTACGGGTTTTAGACTTTGTTAATGTAAGATATCAAATATGTAGAATGTAGTTATTTCTTTTTCTAAATTTGAGATTAATTAGCCCATTAGTAAAAGTTTAAAATGAACATAACTGAATGTTAATTTAAACTTTCTGAAAACTTTGTATAAATGCATAATTTTTATGTTTAGGAGACTGAGAGTAAGGAAAGCATTGCTATCAATGATTTGTGTAAGTATGTGAGAGAGAGGGAACACGATAACTATCAAATGCTACTTCTGATTTGAGTTCCTGTATAGATAATAGTTTATCGTCTACTGTAGGAATTAATGTATCGTTTTTTTGTAAAAAACCGGCAGACGGATAAGTTATTTTTCCCAACTTTAAACATTTTTTCAATGACTATATAGAACCAATCACTAAGTGAATGTGTCAGGGTCTGGGGTAGTACGCTTTATGGAATTTTCCAGGACAAATATCACTAATTTTTTATAGAAAAATCAATCTATGTTAAACGTGTGAAATTTCGCCTTAATTAAGAAGAGATTATCTATAAGAAGATACTGGTACAGAAGAATTTCCAGATCTTGAAATTTCAGGACAAGTACGACCCCTGGTCAGGGTATAAATAATATGAAACAAAGCATAAACACAACTTGAAAAAATTGCAGGCTTGGATCAACGTTATATTAACAATATTTTGAAGATAGAAACTACGACAGGAAACTATTTACAGATAAAATAAACGAACATCTTGGAATGCGTATGAAACAAATTTCTTAGGCCATTTAGCTACACATCTTCCCTTAGTTAAATTTTTCAGTCGACTGCCACGCTTTCTAATTCTTATTATTATACGCGTCATTACGATGACGTAGCCCATGCACCACTGAAGGACTCTACTGCTACTATCTGATGGAAATGAATAAAAGCTTACTGGAGATAGAAATCTCCAACACTGACAAATATTTCGGTGGCGTAGTCAAGCATTATTAGAACTGGAGCATTTTCAAAATGGAAAGTCCAGCGTTTGAATCGAACAAATTTCATTGTATCAGAGCAATAAAATATATGCCTATGTATATGCTATTTTATTTATTTATTTATTTATTTTTGTCCTCTTAGACACGCGCACCAGTGTTTTGAAAGTCGAATACAATCACTCCACATTTTTTCAAAATTGTTTATGGCACTGATCCGAAACAACAAAAAGATGTCTTAGATTTCTTTTAAAATATAATAATCAATTATTGTGTTGAACTTTATAATCTATAAAACCTGTATCTAATAATTTTAATATCAGGTTGTAATGAAAATTTTCCGCCAAAAAAAATTCTTACTAAAGTTAGAAAAAAAAAAAAAAAACATGAAAGCATGACCTTTAGTTGGGATAGTAATCGCCATCCGAATCTGTGATTTTCTGCCAACGTTTTGGTAGTTTTTCAAAGCCTTCGGCCCAGAAACTTCGGGTTCGCGAGTCCGAAAACAGATCAACTCCTATTTTGGACGTCCTGTGCAGAATTAGACATCACCAGCAAGATGTAGCTGCAGGTGTGAAAAAAGGTAGTAGTTCGAAGAAGCGATGTCGGGGCTATATGATGGTTGGGGCAAAAGATCCCATTTGAGTCAATACAGAGTCCAGCCGGTGAATGCAGACACATGTGATCTAGCATTATCTTGATGAAACATTACCTTCCTGCGCCTGAACTCATTTTGATATTGTGCCTTGATAGCAGCGTTAACACGAACTAGCATCTTGCTGTACCCCTTACTGTCCATGGTTTTATCTTTTTGCAGATACCCTTTGTGGATAATACCACAGCAATCCCACCAGATACAAAGCATTATCTTTTTGTTATTCAAATTGCGCTTTGCGATGCTGCCGACGGGCTCACCGGGCGCAGACCAACGCCTATTTCGGCCTGTGTTGTTGAAGTGAATCCCGAAACGGTCCAAAATTTTGTCCTTGCGTTGATATTCGAGCAGATTAGTGCAGGCATGAACACTTCTGCCCTTATCTGCTTCAGTCAGCTAATGCGGCACAGAGTGATTGAACTTGTACTTCAAGTTTATGTAATGCATAGCGCGACTAATGGACATGGCACGAACGTTTAACTCCTTAGCTGCAGCTCTTGAGTGGTTGAATACTGACATTATTCCACAAGTTCTGCGCAGGCGGGCCTCATCAACTTCAGTAGGCCGGCCAGAGCGCTTTGCTTCTTGAATGTCATAGTCCTTGTTTTTGAACTTTCGGTACCAAACCTTCACAATGTCATATGATACAACAGTAGTACTTGTACACGTGATTCAGTGACATTCTGTAGCTGACTTTTTGCAACAGAACTGGAAGTAAATGCTGATTCTAATCTGGTAGCGTGATAGTTCCATTTCAGACACCCTGTATTTAACGATAACGATATTTTTTTTTTACAAATTTCACAACACAGTGTTATAAAGAAAGTCTCTTAACTTTCAAATGCCAAATGTCGTTTGACAAAATATGAGCAAATACGTCAACGTGAACTGTTTGAAAAGCCGATATTAGCTGTGGTGGGAAATTTTCGTTACAACCTGATATATTAGAGCACTAAGTTTGTTCTGAGTTTTTTTTTTAATTGTTTTGCACATAACGTACATGAAACAGTAAATGAAATCTCATTTATTTATAAAGATTAATCTGCGATATAGCAATATCTATATTGTACAAGATATCATTTGTAAATTGTTCTCGCATTAAATATGCATGCTTACTGTAATTAAAGTACAGGTGTTTAACAAACACATATTTTTAAATGTACTTAGCAAACTATATAACAAAGAGACTCAAGAGAGAACATATAATACGAAAAACATAACCTTAGTTTTTGCCAACTTTCAAGCAGATTTTGAGAGTTAAACAAAACAAATTAATATAGCTTAGCTCATTCTACCTGTAATTTAATATATTAAATAGATTTACTTCGATTTTATTTCACTTTATTACCTTTTGGGAGATAATACTACAATTCTAAAACTGTAGGACTTAGGATACACGCAGCACGTTCCCCTATATTTTGAGCACGCATACGCTAATTCGTATTGTTAAAAAATTTAACTTTATTGATTGAATTAAGAAACGCACCATTTGAATTCATTTTATGTTAAATATTCATGCTTTCAAGCAACATATGTTGCAAAATATTCCAGTAAGTATAAAGAAATTGCGCATGCATAAACATTTTTGTGAGTATGAATATAAAATCATGCTAATATAAATAAGACCATTAATCAAAATAATGTCTGCTTAGATACAACAAACCTATGTTTTTAGAAAGACGTTAGTACATGTAGCAATAGTGTTTAGTCGCAGTATCATTTATCATCATCGTAAAAAATGAGTTTTATTAAACAATCCATATAAATTGTTTACTGTAGCTTTCAATGAAGATGTTAGACATTTAAAAAATAATGTCAGTTCAAATCCTCCTATTCAGTATATGTTATATTATTAAGGATATAATGTGGATTTATATATGTATATATAGACTAGGGGATCTGCCCCCTGCAAGCTACGCTAGCCAACCGCCGTTCACACACAGCAGAATTTAAAAGCACGCTAATTTGGTCGGTTTTGAAAAGATTAGAGAAGATTAAATTATAATGAAAAAAATCTATAGCGATCTCCCTGTAAACGCGTTTCCATTCAATTCCATTATTGCGAAAATTAAAGAAGATCGGTTAAACATTTGAAAAGAATCTAAAATAAAATGAATTAAGTAAATAGAGTTTTTGCCTCCCGGTAATTTTTAACAGCGTTATCAAACGACTGACATAATACAATTAACTACAATTACTACCATTTACTGCATTAACCCCTTCAAGGTTGGTAGTTCATTTTTGGACCACTTAATTTTAATTCTTAAATGCCACATTGGCACCAGAATATTGGAATGAAAATTTTCCTTTTAATAAGTAAGTGAACAAAAGCATTTTCGTATTTCGAAATTTGTTTCAAAATTCTGGCGTCATTCACTGATTTCAACATTTTACTAATGGAAGTACAGTCGTGGAAAAAAAAAAAGTAAACACCCCCTACTAACTCCTCAACAAATTATAGTAGAAGAAAGCTACTGGTACCGAACGATTGGAAATAAAGTCTACTTTTAAGTGATGTATATAAAATTTGCTTAGGGGGCCATCTACATAATAAAACGAACCATAACTTTGATTTTTTTCAATAGCAGTACACAATTCTGACAGCATAAATGAACTCTACTCCCTTCAATTAGTCTAAATACAAATTTTTACGCAATTCATACCATAAGTTTCCGAGAAATTAATTATTTTAAAACGAGCGTATTTTAAGGGCTGTATCCAAATTGAAGTTCGGTATTCGATTGTTGACCGAGAGAGCTCCCTTCTTGATCAAGGCACCTAAAGCAGTCAATTAAGCCTGTTAGATTACTGGAGAGCGTAAGAAATTTCAAAGTATTTAGTCACTTTTATCATAAACGACCCCTTAAAACATCATTTTGCAGTTTTTTAAGTATAATTTGAAAACTACTTGGTAGAAAAAGGTGAAATTTTGGATTTCCATAAAGCAGAACTTAATAAATCTGAATCCATCAAAAAAATTGTAGGTTGCAATTCATAATCTTTCTGAATATTAATTTCATATTCATAATTCATATCAGAAAATTATAAAAATTGCAAAATCAACGGATTTATGTTTGGGTATATTCGTATTATTGCTACACAAAAAATTAGAACATTAGGATCATAATTTCAAAAGTTATAAATAAAAATATGAAAATGTAATTTAACATTAGAAGCACTAAATTTTGAATGTTTATAATTCAAAAACTTATCATTCAAAAGACTTGAAATTTGGTGTCTGGGCATAGTTTGAACCAATAATTTGAAATATCTCATTAAAATTGAGTATTGCCATTGAAAAAAATGAAGTTTGGATTAGTTTTAATATGTAGATGGCCCCCGAAGAAAATTTTATATACGTCATTTAAAAGTAGACTTTATTTCCAATCTTTCGGTACCAGTAACTTTCATCTACTATAATTTATTGAGGAGTTAGTAGGGGGTGTTTACATTTTTTTTTCCACGACTGTACCTTGCCCCTGAGAGGGTTAAACGCGTATTTATTGTTTTAAAGTTTCCTTTCTCTTTTAATATTCACGTGTAAATACAATTTTCAAGACATAATTTTCCATATTTTTCTGCTTTTAACACGTATTCATTAAGTTTTTTTTTTTCTGTTTTTAATAGTCACGTGTAAATAAATTTTTAATCGTTAAGAAATATTATATTTTGCGCTGATTTTAGAATTGAAAACAATCTTTGTAATAATAGCCTAAGTCATGTGACTATTATCAACAGTTCCGGGCGGATCCCTTCGCTTTTTATATTCCAGGTGGCCATTTTGGTACTTTAATGTTAGCCGGCCACAGGTGATAAGTCTCCAAATGTTATTATATCGCCATCATTTCACCTATATTATAATAGTCCAAATTATGTAACTGCTATAAACAGTTACGGGCTGATCCTTCTCTTTTTATATTCCAGGCGGCCATTTTGGTACTTTAATGTTAGCCAGCCACAGGCGATAAGTCGCCAAATATTATTCTATCGCCATCATTTCACTTATATAATAATAGTCCAAGTCATGCGCTTTTCATAAGAAAGGTTTCCATTTTGATTAAATAATCAAAGTTATTCTTTCGAATAAAACTACATAAAAGTTGCCATGATCGCAAAGAATTCTTGGTACTTTTATGTTAGCCGGGTGCAAATCTCGTCAAGTCGCCAGTTAGCAATTTTTTTTTTTTTTTTTTTTTTTTTTTTTGCGAGTGGCAAATTAAAACGGCACAACTTGGTTATCCCATCGACCAAAAATCTATCGCCAGACTATAAAGATTAAATAGCAATAATGGTTAATCGTAAATGTCGCATTCACTTGATTGTAAGAAAGTTACACGTGCTTACCCCATCAAGTGATTTTTATTTCGACATTTTATTTGTATTTTTATTAATGTTTTACTAATTTATTTGTTCTTTCATCATTTAAAATAAAAATTGCGTCAATTTGTATAATTTGGCGATTTATGTAATTCGGGAAAATTGGTCGACGTGATAACTAAGTAGTACCATTAAAAGATTGCTTTGAATTTGAAATTAAATGTCATGATTTGTTGCATTATTTAATCGATTTTGGCGTGATTTTTTTTTTTACGTAAATTTGGCGAAAACCTCGTTTTCGAATATCAGTTACATATGTATTTTTAAATTTTTTCTATTATTTTTAAAATGAAATAACAATAAATAAAAAAATTTATTAATAACTATAGGATAAAACAATTTATAACATTTTTTTAAATAAAAAGAAAATAAATGTAAATAAAAATTTATTAATAAATAAGCAACAATAATCGGATTACCTTCTCAGGCAAAATAACGCCATTTTGGTGCCAATTAGGAAACCAATTGGCGCCAACTCGGTGCGTATATGACATCTGCGCCTAATATTTTTCTTTTCGTTTTGTTTAAAAGAAAGGAAGAAGTGAAAGTCATTAATTTTAAATGATTTAGTTTTAAATGGAAGTTTTGTATTAAAGAATGAATGAATTATGAATAAAAGTAACACGATACATTTCTTAGCATACATTTAAAGGAAGCCAAACTGGTCGCCAAATTAGTTTAAAATAATAACATTTTCTAAAATATGAAAAAATATACTTGTTATGATTAAAATTTGAGATGCTATCATTAGAGAAAAGTATTTAAAATTAGAAAAAAAATAATATTTCGAAAACGAATTTAAAAATTCTAATACCAGTTTTGAGATCCGCGGATCAATGCGGATTTTTGGTGTTAATTTCATCGCAATGTATTCAATATTTTAGGAGAAATCGCCGTGAAACAGAATCAGTTGTTTAATCAGTCTTTTAATAGAATCGTTTCATAAATTCGTTTAATTAGGATTTTATATATATAGGGTAGATAACGCTTGAATATTTTTCCACTATTTCTGATCCATTAGCAGTATTTATTTTTAAGCCGTAAAAAGGGTTTTCGAATTAATGTGATATAAGGCCTATTATCTTACCTTGGTCCATCTTGGTCATATATAATTTGTTTTCTGAAATATTTTTTTTTCATTTTCGTAATATTTGTATGAATATCAATAAGCTGAATTGACTATAATTTCATTAAATATTTTCCAGTAAAACAATTAGACATTGGAAGAGTTATAGATAAGTATGCTTTCAAATAATTTATATCACTAGCGATAAATTACATAAAACACATTTTTTTTTTTTTTTCGTTTTCCTTTACTTTTTTTTTTTTTTTTTTTTTTTTTTGTAATGTTATAAACATTACAAAAATAAACATAATAATATAAATATGACAATGCAATTGTTACAAGGACTTATAGTCACATAGTACTATAAGATTGTTAATGCAACTGTTGTTTGCAATGACTGTGATTGTGACAAAGACTATGATTGTTACAGTGACTTGTACTGTATAGAGAAATAAAAAACAACGAAGTTTAAATTTATCATCTCATTCATTGAAGCTTTTAAGGGGTCTGAGAACTCTTAAAGCTTTAAAACTTTCGATTTTTTATTTTTTTTTTATGTTAAACTCCTGTATTTTCCGAACATTTTGATATAATTCTTTCCTTTCAATTCCTATTAGAACAGATGTTATGTCTCTTAGAATTGTACCCGCTCAATTGCTGAAGTGGAGTTTCCGAAACTTTGAAGTCATTTTTCATCAATGCCGTTTTCGAGCATAACGCGCGATGCCTCAAAAACTTCTGAATATTTTTTCATGAAAATTTCAAAACATATGTTTCAGGTTAATCTGTATAAATTGAACCTTAAATTTCCTTTTCATTGCTCAAAAAAATGTTTTTAAAGGTGACTAAATTTTTGAAATTTTCAAAATTTTGCATTAGCTATTTACAGCTTGGTATTAAAACTATAAAAATGCTTTAAATACAAATTTATTTAGGTCCAGGGCAATTATTCCGTTCTGAAGTATACGTAGGCATAAAAAGTTTCCTTCTAGTTGCAAAATTTATTTTGCAATCCTCTGCGTAATCGTCATGCCGATTTTCTGCTCATAAAATGTCTGATAGTTTGGAGCCCCCTGTAAATGCTAATTCTGCATCTTTTTTTTTTTTTTTTTTTTTCTTTTTTTTTTTTTTTTAATACATGAAATGAAATAAAATACTTATCTTTTATCCCAATTTAAATTGGGTCTTAAAATCAAATACGTTTTAAGATATTAAATGTTGAAAATGGTCTCTTTTTTTTTCTTTTTTCCGATTTTAAGAGTCCTGAGACCCCTTAATATTACATTAGTCCCGTAAAAAGTTCGTGCATTTATATGAAATGTAGCAAAATTTAATGTAATATTTTAGTGTAATAGGAATTAAAATATAAAGTTTCCGAATAACAATGTTGTAAAACTTAAATTAAATGTTTGGCATAACATAGCTGACAGACTTACAATTCTTTTGTTTAACAAATGAAACCAGAAATTTTATATACTGAAAGAATATGATAAAAAAGTACACGAAAGACGTAAGCGAAAATCTAAATACTGTTTCTAGTCCAAATTATGTTTATTTGATTTAGGGAAAAAATGGAAGTTTGACAATTTGGCTGTTCTCATACATTTCATCTCATGCAGTCTTCCTCAAAAGATTAAGCACAAAAAGAAAACGTTTATTAAATAACAGTACAAAATTAAACAAAAACGCATTATTTAATTATTAGCTTCTGAAAATTTATTCAAATAAATAGTATCGAAATGAATAAATAGGTATATTATCATAACATTGATAAAAAAAATCATAAAATTCTGTAACTGTGTATTGCTTCAAAGGTTTAGGCACAAGGTAAAAAATACATAACACCATTACATGATGTTATTTATTAATAGTATTTCCCTGATTTTGGACAAATTTAACCCGAGAGTAGTCGCATTTTTTTTTTCAGAATCTCATTAGTCGCGCTCAGTGTTTTTACCCCCCCCCCCCACACACACACACATACAGAAAATGTAAAATAAGAAACATTTTTCACTTAATATTCGAATATTATATTTCAGTGAAACTATAAATTTGTAGTTTAGTTAATTTCTACATTTTATTCGTGACATTTGGAATAATAAGAAAAAGTAAAAATGAACTGACATTAGTAATCGTTGCACAGGCGTTTCCACCAATTTCAATCTCGATTGTAAAAATGTACCTGAAGGAAAAACAGAGCTGTTACAATCACTATGATGGTGGAGAAACATTTAAAGTCAACTACATGGTAGTTCTCATTGTATTTGTATAGGTATATGATTTAGAAGAAGATAATTTATATGGGTAGCAAAAAGACAGAAATATGACTACTGCCGGGTTAGATAATCTTTTTTTCCATTTGATTTACTAGATTTCGAAATATTATGAGTAGGAAAGAATATCATGCGTTTTCAATAGCCATTTTCAGTTTTCTGTACTATCATATTGCTTTCCATTCTTGTGCACTTAACGGGTTAAGATACGCGAATGTTCTCAATTGTGCTTATGTGAGACTTAAATCTGGCGAATCTAAAACGTTAACAATTCTGATGGAATGCAACTATTTGGTATTATGTGAGTTTCAGATTGAAACATTATCGTGCTGAAATCTCCATCCTCCCTTAAGACAGGGTCGGAGAACCTATAGCACGCGTGCCACTTTTGGCACGCGAAAGAATAATTTTGGCACGGTGCAGTATTGATTACGTCTCTAAATCAGGATACAGTGATTTTACACAAAATACACAAATTTAGACGACCTGATTTAATTCTCAATTCGATTAATTGGAAATTGAAGAATTTTAATCTTATTCAATGTAGTTCGAAAATTTATCAAACAAAGAAAATATTTGAAAACCACCAAAAAGGAAAGATTATTATATGTATTAATAAACATATCGATAGTGGTAAATTATGGGAACTTGAAAATTAATTTGAGAACTATTTAAATATAAACTGCCTTTTTTTCATTTTAATAATTTTCCCTACTACTTATACCTGTGAGTCATTAAATTCTCAAATGAATAATATAAAAAATCAAATAGAGAGCAGTTGCCAGATAAATCCATTTTAGTTTGCATCCTGTGAAAATTAACTGAGCATTAAAATGATATTAATTATTTTTCATCCAAGATACAACACAATTAATCACATTATTTTTTTATTACTTTCTAAAATATAAATGTTTATATAATTATTTCAGTGTAATACTTACATGTATGTTTCCCATATTAGAAAATGTCTTAATAAGTAATTTTCAAGTAGTTTTGATTAATTATTTTTCAATCCCCTAAGTTTGTTTTATAGTTGGCAAGCCAAGGTCATGTAAAATATCTTTTGAAAAAAATTGGCACGCGACTATAAAAAGGTTCGCCAAACCTGCCCTAAGATGTCATCAAACGAAGTAGATGTTGCTCTAGTCTCCAGTGTTTCTTGAAACTTTGTTGAATTTTTTTCCCATGGAGAAATACTAGACAGGTTTCACCATTAACCCCTTGGGGGCGTCGGGATATATTATACACCTCCTACGATTAAAGAAGTTTTACACCAGAAAAAATTTATTAAATTTTACTTTTCTAATTTTGGTGGAATAAAGCCGTAAAATTGCTTTTACTTATTTTGAAGTAAAATTTTTCAAAGATTTCGGTGTGAGTTCATCATTACAGGAACGCAATCACTTTATCCCTCAAGGGGTTAAAAACAATAATACTATACACCAAACCACCAGATACGTGTCATCTTTTCATATACTGCAAAAAGTTTGTGGCTGTTTCCTGAGTTCAGGAAACTAGCAAGTAACAATTCCAATTACCCCACTCCCCCTAACCATAAAAGAATTATCGCCTTGTGGTGAAACTAGTTACAATTCCAATTAACCCCTCCCCCAAACCATCAAAGAATTATCGCCTTGTGGTATACTGAATAAAGTACGTGGAGTTCCCTGAGATCAGTAATCTAGTTAGTAACAATTACAGCCATCATAATCATCCAGACTTTTTTTTTTTTTTTTTTTTTTTTTTTTTTGTCGCTGAATAACACGATACTACTAATAGTCCAATCAAATAAGCCCATTTTGGGGCAGTTTGCAACAATAAATGCTACAGAGATGAAAATTGGTACAGTTGCTCCTTGATACCTACTAATGACTAGGTAAAAAGTCCTGATGGATAGGAAGTGAGCGGGGGGGAGGGAGGGGCAAATATATGCCTCCCCCCTCTTTTTTTTAGTTTTTTGAAAATATCTCAGAAACTAGGGTTTTCTTTAAAAAATTATTTCAGTATAAATTAAAGAGCATAAAATTCTCTACAAAGGATGTGTCTACGCAGTGGAACCTCGGTTATCCGTCAGTCACGGTACCGGAGCCTTTAGACCAATCAAATAAGCATCGTTTTGGAGCAGTTTGCCATAATAAATGCTACAGAGGCAAAAATTGGAACAGTTGCTCGTTCATACCTACTAATAATTAGGTAAAAAGTTCTGATGGATAGGAAGTGAGCGGGGGGGGGGGGGGAGGGGCAAAAATAAGCCCCACCCTTTTTTAGTTTTTTGAAAATATCTCAAACTATGGGTTTTCTTAAAAAAAATACTCTGGCATAAATTAAAGAGCATAAAATTATCTACAAATGATATGTATACGCAGTGGAACCTCGGTTATTTGTCTGTCAGAGGACCGGAGCCTTGACGGATTTTTTGCAAAAAAATCATTTTTCCTTTCAAATTTATTTACTCAATGTCTAGCGAAATTTGTTAAATATTGTTACTAAAAAAGGAAACAGAAAACAACTTAACTTCTGAGTACCTACAAACATGCTACGTTTTGAGCAAGTTTGTGTTGGGAGTGACTGCAAATCATGGAATTTGCATATCTGTCGAAGAATTTAGTAGTGTATTGTTTGCCGATAGTAAGCAACACGTAGATTTTCGAAAATCCACCCAAGCTAGAGATGTCGCAGATGTTGAGAAGCTCTCTTCGTGGTTTGAAAATCACCCACCATTCCCGATGACAGCAGACATCATGTCTATAGCTAAAGGTGTCGTAGGGGATGCAACTATTAACTGCTATGACGCTATAAACATTGAAAAACCGGCAATGGCGAAAGTGATTGGGAAATGTTTTTCCGATGTAAAGTTGTCACGTATGGATCAGGCCGTCCTTCTGGCCATCATGAACTGTTCTATTAAAATTCATGAGGATATAGTTCCAGTCAACCCTTTGGTAATCTTTCAACAGATCTCCACAGCTAAACTACAGGATGAAGATTTGAAAAGGTATTTAAAATTTGAGTTGGCTTTTTTTCCGCCAGCCCTTTTTGACGAAGGAGACATGCGTAAGACGAAGAAAGCAGTCCTCTACGATTTTTTTCAAATCATTGCAACAGAATATGGATTTTCAAAACTGTGATATTGTTGAGGATGGTGGTTTCCTCCTTCACAAAGTCCCGTGATCAAGAGGTTGCACTTTTAATTCCATTTGTGAAGGCTACACCAAATATATCTTCAGACATTATAAAGGAAAAGCTGTACAGTGGTTTTTAATGGCTACTCCGACACTACCAATAGCACTAAAACAGCAGAACAAAACTGAAGATGTGCATTGAAGAAGTCTGTCGATATTAATTTCAACAAATACACAGAGGTTACCGTTAAGCAAGAAAACTTTCTTTCAAATGAAAAGAACAAATCAAGATTAATTGCTATGCTTTCATCCAAATTGAAGGACAATGGAATATCTTGTCGGGAGAGTACTGGCGATGTAGATACACTAATCGTAACAACAGCCATTGAAAAATCTTCTTCCAGTGACAGAGTGGCAATTGTTGGTGAGGATGTAGATCTTCTTGTCCTCCTTATAGCCCTAACTACGCTCGAACGAGAAATGTTTTTTGGCTAAGCCGAGCCGTGGAAAAATTGAAAGAAAGATTTTTTTCCTTACAGCAGTTAGTTAAAGAAACGAGACTGAAAGACGTCATTCTAGTCCTTCATGCAGTCACTGGATGTGATACGACGTCTGCAGCGTTCAAAAAAGGAAAAATCAAAATTTTCAAACAGTTTCAGCAATGTGAAGATGTACACAAAATTGCTAATGTGTTCAATAACAGAGAATCCGCCCATGATGCTGTTGCAGAAGCAGGAAACGAACTTTTTTGAGATTATATGGAACACCCTTCCCAGCTACATCTCTTAATACTTTCCTATATCAGTCCGTCGCAAAATCTGTATCGATTTTTAAACCTAACATTTCATCCCTCCCACCAACAGAAGGAGCGGCCAAACAGCATTATTTCCGGGTGTACCACCAGGTACAACTCTGGCTTGACCAGGAACAACAAGCCGAACTCTGGGGTTGGGAACGAAGACAGAATCGTCTTATTCCCATAACAACCAAGGATTCGATCGCACCTGAGGCTGTCTTAGATACCATCTTCTGCAATTGCACTACTGGGTGTGGAGCTATGTGTGGATGCAGGAAAGCAGCCATTAATTGCACAATCGTCTGCAACATCTGTCATGATGACTGTCTGAATGCTACACCCAAGTGTGTTGATCAACATGATGAGGAAAAAGATGAGGAGGCGATTATGGATTCAATCCTGTTGAGAACACATTCTAATGCACCATCCACTTCAGCTGATGATGATGTGTCAAAAAAAAAGGAACATTAGACTTAGTAAATAATATCTGTTTAGTGATACATTAGTAGTTTTAATTATTCTCTATTATGTTTTGTCGCACTAACAAAGTTTCGCATGACCTAAACATTTTCTTAATGGTAAATATTTGTATTCAAGATCATGGGGAGATGAACAGGAGAGGGAAGAAAATGAGGTGATGATTATGGTTCCTAACGACACATGCACTTTCGTTGATGATGATATTGAAGGAAAAAATAAACCAGAATGATAAAGACTCCTTAAGAGACTTATCTATTTCATAATTACATAATATCTACTTAATTATAAATTAGTATGTATCTACTTTTAGTTTTCTCCATATATTATACTCGTAGTATTTCACATCAATAAACACTTCATTAATCGTGAATATTTATCTTTCATTAACTAATTACCTGCCATTATCTCATGCAGTATTGAAGTATTGGAGTGTTATCTGTTTTATTTTATTTATTTTTTGTGACAATATTTAATAAATTTGAATAGAAATTAAATAAATTTGAAAGACAGTTATTTTTTTGTGAAAAATCTGTCAAGGTTCCGGTCCCGTGAATAACGGATAACCGAAGTTCTACTATGTATACCTGTCATTTGTAGAGAATTTATGCTCTTTAATTTATGCCAGAGCAATTTTTTCATGCAAACCCACAATTTCTGAGATATTTCAAAAAATTAAAAAAGTGGAGGGGGAAATTATTTTTGCCCCTCCCTCCCCCGCTTACTTCCTATCCATAAGGACTTTTTATCTAGTGATTAGTCACTATCAATGAACAAATGTACCAAATTTTATAAATGTTGCATTTCCCTCATAGCATGCATGGCCATGGTGACGTCGTTGTGACGTCACTGTGAGTCACTGTGGTCACGTCACATCTGTGACCAAAATGCCACCACTCAGTGATGTCACATTGTGACTGAGATGTGAACTTCTTAGAAAAATTTAAAAAATTACAAAAAATATTCAAAACATGTTATTTATGTAAAATTATATTTTCTGGCAATAATAATAATAATAAAAAAATAAAAAAAAATGTGACGTTACTGTTATGTCACTGCATGTAACGTACGTCACGTCACATATGTGACGAAAAAAACCACCATATTGTAAGTCAGAGTGTGACAAAAATATGAACATCAAAAATCTTTGAAAATGAACAGAAATATTTTAAACATGCCCGAGTTACAGCAACATAAGGAATGAAAACATATTAGTGGATAGGAAATAGTAAATTCGGACACGAAAAGAGGTGGGGGGGGGCATAAAAAGGAAAATGCACGGTACAAGTATCAACAAACTGGATTTTCATGCTATATTTTATCAATTTGTTATCTAAGACAGTGAAGTATACTTTTTTTATGATTTCAATTTTATCTACCATTGCAATTTAATCCTTCACCGATTGTTATTTTTATAAAAGTGTTTCTCGGAAAAATGGTACGTTATTAAGCAATTTGGATAGCATATTTAGAATTAGGAATATTAAATCTGTACACTTTACATATTTAGTTAGCAGAGAGGAAGTTTTTTTTTTTTTTTTTTTTTTTTTTTTTTTTTTTTTTTGTCGACCAGTGTTATTTGAAACACTTCTGTGGTTTCAAACTAAAATTTTCTATTTCAGTTAAGTCTGCAGCTTTTAATGAACACGTAGAAAGAGTATTCAGATTTTAGTCAAATATGCATTTCTTGCTTTAGAATTTGCATTCAAGTCATTCTTTTTCCTGTCAGTGTTTAACTATTTTAAATAACTATTTTAAAAAAAAATCTACTTCTTTCAGATTTTTTAAATAAAATTAGCATTTTCCGAAAAAATATTTATACAAATTTTATACAAAACCCATGATATAATTATTCATATTTTAAATTCGTGTTTTAGAAATACGACTTTAAAAAAAGCTACTTTACAAATAGTTTTATTCTACAGAAAATGAATATAAAAAATGGCAGATTGACAAAGAAAATTTTTTTATCCTGTATACTTTCTTTTCATTTATTAAGATGCCTAATTTGTGTTTATTACGTGTAAAACAAACTTTACTTTAAAAAAAAGAAAGAAAAAAGGCAGGTGTTTCATTCAAATAGAAAATTTTCATTACAGACAAAAATTATAATAATACAGTATAAGCACCTGCTTGCGCGTGCGCTATCGTCTGCGCTTGATTAAACCGCAGAATAAAATAAGGATCAGAACTTTTGACGCGGGAAGTATGTCTGACAATTTTGTCATTTTGTCAGAAATATGTCTGACAATTTAGGATAAAACACGGATATTATTAAACTATTTATGGAACTTAAAAGGTATGTCTTATTTAATTTAAATTTTTTATTCCCGTTTGATAGATTAAAGTTAAATAAATTGTAGTATGTTATATGCAATGAGACTGATCTGCATTTCTTTTCCGATTCGATGCTGTAAAATATCTTATCTGCCATCGCTAGAAGGGAAGAAAAAGCTGATGCAGAGACTGATTCTAACACAGTATTTATCGTCATTAATATTTTGGAGTTAAATATGATATTCGATTATAATGATATTAGGAAACTGTTTCAATTTTGAAATTAACATTATACTGGGAAAATATCTTTTTACATATTGTAGTAGTGAAACTTTTGAAAGATTTTTTTTTTCATTGTTAATAATATTTTAAATTAGTTTTTAAAATCTTAAATCTTCATACCATTGTTTTCAGATTTAACATTTGCCAAAATTATAAAATAGTAGGAATTCATTATAACATATGGAAAGATTTTTGAGAAATTATTAAATGCATTTAATTCATCTATTGTAGTTTGTTGTTGCTTAATAGTACAATTATAAATACTAATTATTTAGTGTTTTTCAAATTGATATATTTATTTTTTTTATTCTATTTAATCATTTCTTTTGCTGTTTGTGATTTTAATCAAACATTTAATTGTAGACATTCAGAATCAGTTATTAAATTTTCTTTGATTGTAAACTCATTTGCTACGTTTTCGATACATTTATTTTATTGGCATTAAAAAATAAAAAATAATATTTAAGCATTGAAATAAAGTGTTTTTCAGGCCCGATAAAGTTGAAAAGTGTTTATGACTTCGGTTTGTTTGGCCGTCTGTCCGCGCTCTAACTCGCGTAAATATACTCGGATTGACTTGAAATTTTTGGATGTTATTGATGTTTACCATAGCAAGGTCCCTATTTGTAATGAAGTTTGTAGCATGTTTAGTTCATTTACAGGGACAGTCAAAAGTATTCCATTACATTACGGCCTGTGAGAGAAAAAATCGTTTCAAATGATTATTAATGATTTTACACGCTTTCAAACAGAATAAAATTGATATGCATTTATGAAGCGCACTAAAATGTGCATTCCGTAGAATATGCAATGCAGAGAATAGTTATTGTTTATTTACAGGGCTAAAAAAGGAATTCCAATACATAATGATATAGGGGTGGAGGGAATTGTTTGCGGCGTACTATATTTATGTTAATCTATTTGATATGTAATGAAATTGATATACGTCGTTGAGGTTTGCATACTATGAATTATTTCATGTATAATACGAAGTGTATATAGCATTTACAGGGACACACAAAATATTTCAGATACTATATTGTATCCGAAGTACTGTTCATTAGCGATGATTGCTGGAAATGCATTTTTAATTGTGATATGCGCTTTTATGATTCACTACATTTATGCAAAGTATATGGTGTATATATATATATGCTATAATTCATATACAGGACTATACAAAAGTATTCGTAAGGGTTACTGGGTATTGCTTAAAGGTGGTTTTTAAATAAGTTATGCATTTTTACGTTCTACTGTATTTAATTTACTAAGAAATGTTTGTAGAATATAGATAAAATGATATACAGGTCACGCAAAGAATTGGATACGTTGCCGTCTATAAATTATAATTTCTGGAAATGTCATTTCAGCAGTTTTAAAAGTGTTTTAGTTTGAATTAAATTTAACTAAATAGTGGCGTGTAATAAAGGTTCTAGGTAAACTACAGGGTTGTACAAAATTACTTAAGTATGTTTCCATATATTAGTATAAATTGCTGAAAGAGAATTTCAACCTGTTATGCGTTTCCTTGTAAAACTAAATTTTTCCATTATATAGTATATATATATCAATCTACAGATCAAATACAGGACTGTTTAAAAGAATTGGAAAACATATTTGGCTATGGATGGTAACTGCTGAAAATGTTCAAATGTTTTATGCGTTTTCATGTTTAGTTAGTTATCTTGTTTACGTTATTTCCCCCGATGTCTTGTTAAAACATTCAGGAAGAGTTGAAAAGTGTTTTATAATCTAGGCTTAACGCATGATATATCCTACTTGTTGTTTCTATTTCCCAGATCAGTCTTTTCCTATAAAACATACCAAATCTAATTAGCTCATATTCACAAAATACAATATATACGGGAATAAAAAATTTAAATAAATAGGGCTTATCATGTCGTTCTATAAATAACAGTTGTATTAATTTCCGTTAGACTCCATGTTCGTATTCAGTAAAGCAATGACAAATCACAAAAAATTAAAAAGCTTACACATTCTTAATATTAAGCTTGAATTCAAGATCAAGCTTAGAACTTAATAAAAAAAAGATGTCAGTTGATAAGGATTGCTTTTTAAATGGAAAATTAAAAATATTTTAGAAGAATAGGACACCAAAATAGGGATATATTGCTAAAAAGTACGGTAAAAAGATAAGACTTTATATTTCAAACAAAACTTTACTTTTAAACTATCATAGTGTTTATGACAAGAATCATCACAATATTAATACTTGGAAATTTTTCCAGAGAGAAACATTCGCCTTGCATACAATATTTCAAATGAAAATCAAATTTCAAATTAATTGCTTAAAAGGCGCAAAGGCCAACATAGTGAAAACATTCCACGCCGGGACTCGATCCCGGGTCATCAGTATAGCGCACTGACATTCTACTGACTAAACCACATGAAACGATACCCAGCCTGGAAAATTTCTCCCTATTACATGTTGGCAAGGCCACAAACGCAGCACAAGATGGGATATTTATCGTGAGCCACCGTCATGGGGCAAACACGAAACTTAATTAAATCCAGCATCGATTGAAACTATATTAATGCTTGGAAATTTTTCCAGAGAGAAACATTCGCCTTGCATACAGTATTTCAAATGAAAATCAAATTTCAAATTAAAATTGCCTTTTAAGCAATTAATTTGAAATTTGATTTTCATTTGAAATATTGTATGCAAGGCGAATGGTTCTCTCTGGAAAAATTTCCAAGTATTAATATAGTTTCAATCGATGCTCGATTTAATTAAGTTTCGTGTTTGCCCCATGTCGGTGGCTCACGATAAATATTCCATCTTGTGCTGCGTTTGTAGCCTTGCCAACATGTAATAGTGAGAAATTTTCCAGGCCGGGTATCGTTCCATGTGGTTTAGTCGGTAGAATGTCAGTGCGCTATACTTATGGCCCGGGTTCGAGTGCCAGCATGGAATCTTTTTCACTATGTTCGCCTTTGCGCCTTTTAAGCAATTAATTTGAAATTTGATTTTCATTTGAAATCATCGCAGTGTTTATGACAAATTCGTCACAAATGACACATATTTCACAAATTGGTCACAATGTGACTTCAAAACATTGTCACTTTCGTCACAGGTTCGTCACAAAGTTAATGCCAAAATGGCCCCAAATGTCACACCGTGACTTCACAGAATGGTCACAATGTGACGTCACAAACGACCTCTAAAACGGCCATAACGACCTCGCAATCTAGTCACTATGACGTCACGTCGACGGTCACAAAATCACAGTGTGACTTCACAACGACGTCGCCGTGACGTCACCATGCCTTACGGGTTATTATGGCAAACTTTCCTAATTTGACTGGATAATATCCGTCAAGGTTCTGGTCCCGTGGATGACGGATAACCGAGGTTCCACTTTGTATACCTGTCATTTGTAGAGAATTTATGCTCTTTAACTTATTTGAAAGCAATTTTTTCATGAAAACCCACAGTTTCTGAGATATTTCAAAAAACTAAAAAAAGTGGGGGGAAAATTTATTTTTGCCTCTCACTCCCCCCGCTCACTTCCTATCCATCAGGACTTTTTATCTAGTGATTAGTAGGTATCAATGAACAACTGTACCAATTTTTATCTCTGTAGCATTTATTTCGGCAAACTTTCCTAATTTGACTGGACGAAGCAGTAGCGGTCGTGCAATAGTTTTAGAGCAAAAACTGCATATATATTAAGCGTCCTATCGTAAAAGAGAGAGGTAACCGCAAGATTAAAGAGGTGGTCACATCAATCAAGGTCACTCGCCACATAGCGGATGGGGTTGAACTACAGGAAGATGCAAACTGTTTTCTAACATGACACTACTAAAATTGTAAAGTGTTTTGCACCTTGAAAAGTCTCTGATTAGATAAGGCGAAGAAAACTTCGTGGTGTCAAGTGCATCTGGACCCCACCCCTTTCTCGCTGCGCCATTATTTTGCAATAAATCTGGTAAACAAGATTCATATTCCGTGAGTGACTAAAGATTTAGAAAATATACGCAGATGGTAGATATTCTGTCATATATGACGCCACCCCAAAAGTATGTGGATTATCAACCCCAAAAGATGGCCCAGCTGTGTTAATTTACGCCCGATTCCAGAATTAAGTTTGTACGCTTAAAATGTATGCTGTTTTGTTTAGAGTCCCGAGCGTAGCTTTCGCACATTTCGATGTCTTTAATTTAATCGATTTTCCTTTAAATTTACCCGATTTCTTTTTTTTTTCAACCTGCCTTCGTCTCCGTATGGCATGTTCGACCCCAATCCATTTTTTCTTGTTCATGTTGTGATTTTAGGCGTTGTTTGCAACAAATTTTCTTTAACCCCCTTAACTGTCGCATTAAATTACTGTTTAAAAATTCTGATTGCTTATTGCCACCACTTTTTTGAAAAAGAAATATCCACCTTATTTAATGACAGGTAAAATGATACCAGAATAAAACCAATTACCATACTTTATAAAACTGCTGGGAATCAAATAATCCACAATAAAAACAATAAAAACCACAACCCGTGAATATCACGGGAGCGAGAATTAAGTGGTTAAAAAAATTTTCTTGAAGTCTAATTTGCGTCTAAGTATTGTGTCTTTTGATACATTGACAGAAAAAATGGAGCCCTATGGCAGGGCTCCATTTTTTGAACACCACTTTTTGTCAAAGAAAAATCTTCTTTTTAATTCCCGAAGAAACTTACCGTAACGCGAGGTTTTCCTGAATTTTTTGCAAAAATTTACCGCGAATATTTTTTTTATAAAGTACTGGTTTTCATAAACGGACCCGTGGGAGCTCTGCTAATGGCCATATTTTGCTTCACTACAACTCTTCCTGTTTCCCAATTAAGTGGACAACTTGTTTCGCGTCGCCGTCCACATCTTGGTTTCCGATCGAAATTGTTCTTTCTAGCAAGAGCTTTCTATATCCCTCGCTTTCAATGACTTATTATTCTAGAAATTTCAATAATGGGGTTATTTTTAAATTTCCATTTACATGTCTTTAAAATTTTCTCTTTTTTATTTGATAGTTTTCGATTATAGTTTTTTTTTTCTTTTTAGTTAATCTATATTATTCGGTAGTTTTCGTAGTTGTTAAATTAAATAAGTAACGACAATGGAACATTTGCGGCGAGACTGCTCAAGGAAGACGGTTCGTTATATGAACGAGTGGTTGGTTAAAACCAACCGAAAATTTGTTAACGTTTGCATAATAGCCCTAAATTTTTGACATCCTTATCATTTTATTAGCATATTTTAAACATATAATTATGCTAATTATACTATTACAAATATTGGCCCTACTTGGTTATCCCGTCAACAAAAAATCTACTGCCAAACTATAAGATTAAATGCCAATAATGGTTTATCATAAATGTCACATTCACTTCACTTTAAATAAGTTACACGTGTTTACGTCATCAAGTGATTTTTATTTCGACGTTTTATTTGTATTTTTATTAATGTGATACTAATTTATTCGTTCTTTCGTTATTTAAAATAAAAATTACGTCAATTTGTATAATTTGGCGAGTGGTTTGGCGATTTATATAATTTAGCGAAATTGATAGACTGGATAACTAAGTAGTACCCAAATATTATGTATATTTCCATATTTAGTACATTTTATCAAATAAATAAAAAATTCTTTAGTGTATTTTGTTTAGTGTTTTTCCAGTTCATTTTGCCACATTTTAAAGTGTTTTACCAACAAAATTTGAGAAACAAAAATTCCGACACAAATGGGTTAACAAATTTTATGTAGAGTAACACAATTAATTTGGAAAGAGCATTATTTAAAAAAATAATATCTCGTTACTCGCATATCTAATGTATTTTTAATATCATATAGACAATCAATTAGTACAATGAGAGAAGCATTTATTTATTTACTTGAATTGAAAAAAAATACCTTTTTTCGTTAAATTAAGGGGGGGAAAAACCCGTCTAACCGAGTTTCCATTCATCCGGAAATGTTATTTTAATGTATATATAGAATGCTTCTCAGTTCCATTCTTCAAGACATTCTTTTGTCAAATAACACCAAGGATAATAGAAAATGTTAAAGTAAAACCTATATTTACGAGATTGAAAATAACGCATTTTTTGAGTTTTTCCGGGAAGAAAGATGAATAACTGTTTATTCATAAAATGTTTGTTTCTCGATAAACAAGTTCTGCTTATCAAAATGAAAATGAAAGTCAAATACCACGAAACTGTGTTTTCACGTAAATGAAAATATTCTTTTCATGAATGTATATGAATAACATTCTTCCAGAATTTCTTTAGTCATATGATTTAATAATAGTAAGGTTAATAGAAAATGAAAAATTTCTTCAATGTTTGTATCCTTTTGTATAATAGAATGCATGAAGGAAATGTAAAAAAATAATATTAACTATTTATTCATAAAGTTTTTGTGTTATACATAAAGTAGTGTTAGGTTGAAATTGTGTAGTCATATAAATTTTGTCTTATGTATACATTTTGAGAATATACTTTGGACAAATTTAACTTTATTCCAGCAAAATACAAAAGGAGTATAATTATAAAGTGACCAAAGTTAAAATGCTTGGTGGGTATGATGTGGACTGTAGACGTTAATTTTCTTTTTTATTGATTTTATTCACACTTAAAACTGCACAAGACACTTACACAACATAAATTTCACAAACTTGAATTGATTGCAAATCATAATTAATATCCATCGCGTAGTTTGGATGGAGTGTCTTTAGAGACGTGTTGATGCTTTGACGATCAACAGCTTAACTGACTTTTTTACAGATTGCTCGCTAGGGGGAGCTCGTTTTACTTCCGGAACGGAACATGCCGTCCGGGGATGAAATATGACATATTTCAGCAATTGATATAAACATAATACAATCGATAACTAATTAACACTACAAATGATACTAAAATACAAAATACTAATATACAAAACAATCAGGATAATTACTTAAAAATAATATTTATAAGAAATACAATGATGCATAAACCTTATTTAAGAGTCCTTAATGGGCAACAGGCACACTTTTGAGATACCTCTTAAAAATATACCACATGCAGTTTTGACTTTGACTGCACGAACCCTATTGTCCCTGCCTGGAATTATTTCCAGAATTCGGGCTAGAGTCCACTTACATGGTGGGAGATTTTCTTCTTTTAATAACACTAGAAATCCTAACTTTATGTTTTCTTTTGTAAATTGCCACTTACCGCGCTGCTGCAAGTGATTTAAGTAGTCAATAAACCAACGTTTCCAAATGCATTGAACATATTTGGTAATTAATTGCCAATGGGTTAATCTATTTTCAGAAATATTTATAACATTAGGCTCTGGAATACTATTAATGGGTCTGCCAATTAAAAAAATGCCCTGGCGTAAGCACTTCAAACTCATTTATGTCATCAGAAAGCGGAAATAAAGGTCGGGAATTTAGGATCCCCTCAATTTGGACTAGTAGAGTTTCAAAGTCCTCTAGAGTAATTTTACTATTACCTACGGCCCTAAGCAAATGATTTTTGAAGGACTTAACGCCAGCTTCCCACAGACCTCCAAAATTAGGAGATCGTGGTGGGATAAATTTCCAAGTTATGAATTCTTCGGCAAAGAAATTTGATAATTCTTCGTTGGGAGTGGCCAATAATTTCTTAAAGTTATTTTATTCTGTTGACGCACCCTTAAAATTAGTGGCATTGTCAGAAGTTAGCGTATTTACTTTGCCTCTCCTGGCACAAAACCCTTTAAGCGCAGCGATGAATGCAGCAGCGGATAACTCGCTTACTATCTCTAGATGAATAGCCTTGGTAGCCATGCATATAAATATGGCCACATAACTTTTGGAATAAGTGTCCTTTCTCTGATTTTTGTACTTAATGTGGAAGGGGCCACAAAAATCGACACCTGAATTGAGAAACGTGTGGTTAGGTGTTACGCGTTGCGATGGGAGGTCTCCCATTAACTGATCTAGCATTTTGGGGTTATGCCTGAAACATGTGACACAAGAGTGCACTGTTTTTCGGGCAATGCTTTTAGCCTTTATAGGCCAATATTTCATCCGCACTTGATGAACTAATCCCTGAGCACCTATGTGAAAGTACTTTTTATGAAAGTATTCAAAAATTAATTTAGTGAGCTTATGATCATTGGGCAGAATTAATTGGTGCTTAGCATCAAAAGGTAAGTCAGAATTTATTAATCTGCCCCCTACACGAAGTAATCCACAGTTGTCAATGAAGGGGTCTAATCCCTTTAACTTACTGGAAGAAGGAACAGTTTGTCCTTTTCTGAGTGCTGCTAATTCAGGAGCGAACTTACCTTCCTGGGCCTTTTTTACCAAAAAATGTGTACTATATTTTAATTCTGTGCCCGAAAACTGATTCCGTTTTATATCTCTATGGCGGCTGTTATTGATGAACCTAAAAATAAAACTACATATTCTAATTAATTTGAGAAAATTATTAGAAGAATTATATAAAACATTAAAAAAATCGTTAGAGTCCTTATTAATAGTTAATAAATTAAAATCAGTTTTTAGTTCATGATCACAGTCAATGTCCTTGAGGGTAGGGAATTGTTTGGGAACTATAATTTCCGTTTGAAGAAATTCCGGACCAAACCACCACAAATCATTATTGATCAGATCCTTTGCTGTTGCACCTCTGGAGATGATATCTGCTGGATTGGATTTTGAAGATACATGGTTCCAGTGATAATTCTCAGAAATAGACTGGATCGTGGTGACTCTATTGGAAACGAAAGTTTTAAGTTTGTGGGGTGGTGTGTTAAGCCAAAATAAAACAATCGATGAATCTGTCCATAGCCACACCTTTTCAAAGCATAGCTGTAGGATGGGAATTATTTTTTGAACCAGTTTTGTCAAAAGTAGAGCTGCACACAACTCTAGTCGCGGGATGGTCATTGGCTTTAGGGGGGCCACACGGCACTTGCTGCACAAAAGATTAGACTTGAACTGTCCAGTTGTGGAGAGAGATCTTATGTAGATGGCTGCTCCATAGGCCTTTCCGGAAGCGTCTGAAAATCCGTGTAAATCTAGACCTGTAATTTTGTCAGACAAAACATATCGTGGAATTGTAAGATGATTCATTTCTGTCAATTTAATCAGAAAATTTTGCCATTCCCGAAGAGAACTGGCAGGCAGATGTTGATTCCAATTTATCTTTAATTCCCATAAATGTTGCATGAAAATTTTTGCTTTGGTTAGAATAGGGCCAATTAGGCCTAAGGGATCGTAAATTTTAGCAATTTGTGCCAAAACTTCTCTTTTAGTATAAACATCTTTGGGTTCGATTCTAATTTTAAAAGTAAAATGATCTGATTGAGGTTTCCAAAGCATCCCTAAAGTTTTTACAGAAATTTGCTGCGAGTGTTCGTCAAATGCATATTCTGATATGGCTGCGTCTTGTAATAATTCAGGATGATTAGAAACCAACTTGTGTAGCTCCATCCCTCCCCTTTTTAAGATCAGAATTAGTTGAGATTGCAAGTCCTGTACGTCTTGTAAGGAACCTGCACCAGATAAACAATCATCAACATACATGTCGTTATGAATCACTTCTGCAGCTTTTGGAAAATCTTTTCTTTCTTCATCAGCAAGAGCTTTCAACGTTCGCGTGGCAAGAAAGGGAGCACTAACAGTGCCATATGTAATCGTGTTGAGTTCATATATTTTTATCGGGGCGTCCGTACTGGACTTCCAAAGAATTTTTTGCAAATTTCTCTGTTGTGGGTCAATCAATATCTGCCTGTACATTTTCTTAATGTCTGCACAGAATGCATATTTGTGGGTACGGAATCTGGTTATAATCGAAAATAAATCTTGCTGAACCGTTCCCCCATTTAATAAAATAGAATTAAGTGAATAACCACTAGATGTATTTGAACTTGCATTGAAGACAACTCTCAGGGGAGTGGATAATTTTTCTGGTTTATACACAGCATGATGTGGAATGTAATAAGACAGCTTACTTTCGTTTTCACTTTTAATTTGTGTCATATGCCCCAAAGTTTCGTATTCTTCCATAAAAGCTGTATATAAATTAGCCATTGTTTTATTTTTATCTAATTTAGCCCATAAAATATTTAATCGCCTAGCTGCAATTTCTCTAGAACTTCCTAACACTGATTCTGCATTTTCCTTCAATGGTAGCTGTACTGTAAATCTACCGGTGTGATCGCGTTTATAGGTTCTTCTAAAATGTTCCTCACAAAATATTTCTTCATCCCCTTTGACAGTTTCTTTATTATCCCCAGGTAAAGATTCTATTTCAAAAAATTTCTGTAAAGTATTGTCTAAGCTATTTTCAGTTAAGAGGCAACAATATGACTTATTTTCAACTTGTGGAAGTGAACCTGCGATTATATACCCAAATACTGTATTCTGTAACATACAATTAGCATTTGCTAAACGAATTTGCTCACTCTTTAAAATGTCAAAAAATACCTTGCTACCAATCAATGCATCAACCTGACCAGGTATATAAAAATTATTGTCCGCTAATTCTATGTAGTTAGGGATGCATAAGTTTGAAATGTCTAATCTTTCAACAGGAATACTGTTTGTTATTTTCGGTAGAACTGCAAACTCTAATGTTTTAGAAAATGTTCCTTTTTCATTTGATATTTTTGCATTGGTAATTTGTTTTATTTCCTGGTGTGATTCGTTAATACCGGAAATAACACCCTTGAATGGTTTTGGTTTTAGATTTAATTTCTTGCATGCGCTGTTACTTAAAGCGTGGATAGACGACCCATTATCTAGAATTGTTCTTAATCTAATTTTATTTCCATACACATCTGTTACTAAAATTATAGCTGTGTTTAATATTGCGCAATTTCTTTTATCTTCTAGTAACAAATTGGAACCAATTAATGGCGTCTCTTTATTCTCAGGTTCAGAAATGCTTATTTGTTTATTTTTAACAAACTCGTTATTTTTATTTATTATTGCCGTTTCCGACATGATATTTTCATTTACTTCACATAGTAAGGTGTTATGTACTAATTTGCATCTCCTACAGGTAAATTTAGAATTGCATTGACCTTGATGTAATCGTAAACAATTTGAGCATAATTTATTCTTACTTACAATCATTTTCCTTTCACGAATACTCATGTTTAAAAAAGCAGAACATTTGAAAAGGGGGTGAGGCGAATTGCATAACACACATGGCTTTACATTATTTTTATTTTTATAATCGTTGATAAAAAATGATCTGGATTTATTTACTGCGTAATTGTTCTTAGATTTCCAAAACCTTGATTGCGACTGTCTGGCGTCAGTCAAGATATTTATCGATTCTAAAACTAAGCATCTTTTTTCCAAAAAAGCAATTAAATAGTCAAAAGTCGGAACATCTGAGTTTTGAAGAGATAATTCAAACTGCTTTTGAGTTTCGTTATGCAATTTTTTCAGAATTATATTTATGAATACACTTTCTGATAAATTATTTTGTGTGTATTCCATAATTTTGAGTGCGCGAATGTTTTTGTTAATACAATCAATAAAATTACGCAATTCTTTAGGGGATTCATTTTGCATTTTTTCATAATTTAAAATTGCAGAAATATGTGAATCGATTAACAATCTTTTATTTTCGTATCTGTGTATCAGAGCTTGAAACAATGAATTGAAATGATCATCAGGTGATTCTAAATGTTTAGCTTCATTTTTTAAAGAAGCTTTTAAATAAAATAGCTTCTGATTATTATCTAATTGAGGATTGTTAACAATCAAGTTAGTAAACTGCGTTTTAAAATTATCAAAATCACAGTAATCACCTCCGAATGAAGGCAGTGGGATTTCAGGGAGGCGCACCTTTGTTTTGTTTTCATTTGAATGATCATTAATATTTACACTTGCGATATTACATTTATTTTCAAAAGATGCTAATAAAACTTTTAATCTTACCTCTACTTGTTCGAGCCTTTCATTAGCAGTGTCAATATCTTCCTCTATATCTTGCACTTGTTGCGCAGATAATTCTTGGATGTCAAAATACTGTTCTCTAATTTCCTCTAATTTATTTTGAAGAGCTTCTGTCTTTTTTAATTTTACTTCTAATGTGCTCACATTCGTTGTTTTTATATCGGTCATATCTGTTATAAACTGCTCTAATCTTGTGATAGCAGCCTTTACGGTGCCTTTTAATCGATTAAGCTTATCCATAGTAGCTCTCAGGCTCTCTCGGACCACAATGGTGGGTATGATGTGGACTGTAGACGTTAATTTTCTTTTTAATTGATTTTATTCACACTTAAAACTGCACAAGACACTTACACAACATAAATTTCACAAACTTGAATTGATTGCAAATCATAATTAATATCCATCGCATAGTTTGGATGGAGTGTTTTTAGAGACGTGTTGATGCTTTGACGATCAACAGCTTAACTGACTTTTTTACAGATTGCTCGCTAGGGGGAGCTCGTTTTACTTCCGGAACGGAACAATGCTTATTTTCATAGTTTTCTGGAAATAGCTTTATTTATTAACTAGCGAAACCTGCGGCTTTACTCGCGTAATAGCTGAAATAGTGAAACATGCCGAGTGATATTTGTATGTCTCATTTTTATTAGACATACAAAAAATTACTAATTAAGCCACAGTTTGACTAAACTTCATTGTTACACTACATTAGGCAGAAATGAGACAGAAATGAATAAGAAGAACTAAAACTAATTCTAAATAAATGATAATTTAAAATGTATTTTGAAGCTTTTATGCTCATTTTATACGTTCATTTCAGTATTAATTTGAAGTTCTGTATTTTTTAGAAACCGTTCTTAGTATGCAGTTACATCTTAAAATTAACCATCATGTCAAATTCCAAGATTCTTGTCTAACGGTCTACCTCCTCTCTGGTGGTAGTGGTACTAACATAAAATGCCTATGTTAAAACGGAGACTATCAACATTAATTTTTGAAATCGGTTTGGTATTTCCTAATATTCCGTAGAGAACGCAATTTAGAAAGTTTATAAAGGTTTTTTAAGAAATTTTGTTGTTCCTGCCAATCCCGGGTGGTCGTGGCACAGCATAAAATATAGTTTGTGTAGGATCAGAGATTGATACCATTGATTCGCAACCATTATTTTGTAATCGGCTCATTATTTTCTAAGATTGCATAAAAATCGTAATTTAGAACTTTTTAGAAACGCTTTTCGCTCCTTCCCTTAGTTTCACCCTTTTAAATTTCGAATTTACTTTTGATTGTTTTTAGAGGGCATTTACATTTTATAAGAAACTACAATGGCATAGTTAAAATTTCTAGTCTCTGCAGTATAACAGAACTCGCGATTTAGAACGTTTTTGCTCTGGTGGTAGCGCTATCGATATATAAAAAAACGTATGTTTGAGCAGGTTCTCTCAACATTAATTTGCAATCGTTTTTTTTTTTTAATTGGTTTGGTGTTTCATAAGATTGCATAAAAATAGTAATTTAGAACGTTTTTAGAATGATTTTCGCTCACTTCATCCTTTTGAATTTTGAATTTTCTTTCGATGGCTTTTAGAATCTTTTAGGTAATTAATTACCATGGCAAATTTGAAGTTGCCCTGCAGTATCCCAAAAAATCGCAATTTAGAAGGTTTTTTGTTCCTGCAAACCCAAGGTGGTAGTCACCCGGCATGAAATAGAGCCTATTTTGATGCAAGGGCTGTCACCATCAATTTCCAACCATTACTTTTAAAATTGGTTTGGTACTTCCTGATATTGCGTAGAAATTTCAATTTAGAGCGTTTTTGGAATCCTTTTCTCCCATTTTGAGCCCTTTTAAATTTAGATTTTTTTTTAGGAAATGTTGTTAGAGATCATATATATCTTATAAGTAACAACTATGCCAAATTTCAAGTTGCTAGCCCCTTCAGTATCTCAAAAATCGCAATTTAGAACTTTTTTTGTTCCTGCAATCCCCAGGTGCTAGTGACACTGGCATAAAACAGAGCCTATATTAGAGCAAGGTCTGACACCATCAATTTCAAACCTTTACTTTTGAAATTAGTTTGATACTTTCAGAGATTGCGACGAAATTGCCATTTAGAACGTTTTTTAGAAAGCTTTTCGCGCTTTATACCACTTTTAAATTTTGATTTTTTAAAGAATAGCTTATACAGATAATTTATAACTAATAAGTAACTACGATGCCGAATTTCATGTTTCCATATCTTTCCGTAACACAAAAATCCCATAAAAAGAATTTTTAGAACGTTTTTTGCTCCTACACCCCCTTTGGTCTTGTAGAACCGACATAAAATATAGCCTATGTTGGAGAAAGAGCTGTCACCATTATTTTCACATGATTCATTTTTAAATCGGTTCGGTACTTCTTGAGATTGCGTAGAAATCGCCATTTAGAACGTTTTTTAGAACGATTTTCTTGCATTGTCACCTCTTTTAAATTTCAAATTATTTAAGAAATGTTCTTATAGATCATTTATATCTAATAAGTAACTGTCATTCCAAATTTCATGTTTCTAAGCCCTTCAGTAATCGTACTTTTAGAGCGTTTTTTGCTCCTACACACCCTTTGGGTTACTGGCATGGAAATAAGATATAGCATATGTTGGAACAAGAACTAACACCATCATTTTAATACCGTTACTTTTGAGATTGGTTCGATAGTTCCAGATATTACCTTTTAGAGACAAACGAACTTTACTTCTTTATAATATTAGTATAGAAGTATGGATAGATAGGTTTATTGCAGTGATGGAACAGAGGCGTAGCAGTTGGGCGATTGTTACCACTAAAATTTTATAGTATTCTCCGCCTTGAATAAATCTCGCAAATTCTATTCGGAAATAAGACGAAGAATACAATTCAAATTTAGTGGTGCCAATTCATTCTGTGGTACTACACTATTCCATCACTGTTTATTATAATAATCGGCGAATGTTATTTCTCCTCAAATTAGGAATGCAATTATTAATATTCAGTATACTCAGAAAGGCAGCTATTGTTTAAAATAATCTACCCTATTTAACTAGTGTTCATGCTCTAATTAGTTTTCAAGAAGTATTTAAATCTCAATAGCCACTGAAATTATTCGTGACGTAGATTCATCGTTAATGAAATTATTGTGAATTGAAATTTTAATTTGCATTAGAATAACTATTTTGCATGATATTTGTAAAAGAATACAACAATTAAGTGCGATGTTTATAATAAAACACGCATACTACAATACATATTAAAACACACATACACACATAAATAACTCATGCATTCAACAGTTAAAGATATATATAAATATTATACAGACATACATACAATAAATATAAAAAACCCAACTTGAGTGAAAAATTAGCCAGAGCCAAGAATCGAACCTGGGACCACAGTATACAAGACTGCTGCTCTAACCAATGAGCCACTCCGGCCGATACATGGCTCTGAAATTCTCACAAATAAATCAAGTTGGAAAGTCATCAGTCATCTATAAGACAGCCTTGGGTGGCCGGTCAATGATGAATAGATTTTACTATTACATCGATCTACGATATATATAATAAAACATGCATACTACAATCCATATTAAAACACACATACACACATAAATAACGCCTGCATTCAACACTTAAAGGTATATATAAATATTATACAGACATGCATACAATAAATACAATAAAACCAACTGGAGTGAAAAAATTAGCCAGGCCCAAGAATCGAACCCGGGGCCACAGTATACAAGACTGCTGCTCTAACCACTGAGCTACTCCGGCCGATACCTGGGTCTGCAATTTCTCACTAATAAACCAAGTTCGGGAAGTCACCAGTCATCTGTAAGACAGCCTTGGATGACCGGACAACGATGAATAGATTTTACTATTACATCGATCTACGATATATATAATAAAACACGCATACTACAATACATATTTAAACATGCATATTATCCAAGGCTGTCTTATAGATGGCTGGTAACTTCCCCAACTTGGTTTACTGGGGAGAAATTGCAGACCCAGGTATTGGTCGGAGTAGCTCAGTGGTTAGAGTAGCAGTCTTGTATAGTGTGGTCCGGGGTTCAATTCCTGGCTCTGGCTAGTTTTTCACTCCAGTTGGGTTTATTGTATTTGTTGTATGTATGTCTATATAATATTTATATATACCTTTAACTGTTGAATGCAGGCGTTATTTATGTGTGTATGCGTGTTTTAATATGTATTGTAGTATGCGTGTGTTATTATATATATCGTAGATCGATGTAATAGTAAAATCTATTCATCGTTGTCCGGTCATCCAAGGCTGTCGTATAGATGGCTAGTGACTTCTCCGACTTGGTTTATTAGTGAGAAATTGCAGACCCAGGTATCGGCCGGAGTAGCTCGGTGGTTAGGGCAGCAGTCTTGAGTACTGTGGTCTTGGGTTCGATTCCTGCTCTGGCTAATTTTAGGTAGCTTTCATTACAAAAAGCTACATATTGCAGTCGTTCGGAGGAAAGCGATTTCAAAAAATTTTGGTATATTTTCATAGATCATGACCCCCAGACCCCGAAAGCACCCTCCGTTCAAAATTGATATATATATATATATATATATATATATATATATATATATATATCTGACCTTTGTCATACTGTAACTCTCGAATTTGTGAACCGATTTGGATGTAATTCGGTATGTACATAGTACATACCAATGTCTTGTCCGAGTTCGCTGGCCAGCTTCATCCGCCTTTTTGTTTCAAAATGGCGGCCATTTAAAAATTTTAAAAAAAATTAAATTTGAAATGTGGTACCAAAAATTGAAAATGGAAAAATATTTTTTTCTTATGTATTTGACCTTTATACAAAGATTCCGGAGCAGTTTTTGTTTCGTCTATATCTTAAAAATGGCTGAGTTGTAGCATTTTGAATTTCTAGCGTGGCTGACATTTTGAAACGTCCTGATATTTGTCACGTGATAACAGGCGTATTTATGAACCGATTTGGATGTACCTTGGTGTATACATAGTACATACAAATATCTCGACCGAGGTCGTTGGCCAGCTTCATCCGCCATCTTGTTTCAAAATGGCGGCCATTTAAATGATTTAAAAAATTTAAATTTAAAATAAGATACCAAAAAATTGGAAAATGAAAAAGATTTTTTTCGTATGTGTTTGTCCTTAATACAAAGATTCCGGAACAGTTTTTGTTTGGTCTATATCTAAAAAAATGACTGAGTTATAGCATTTTGAATTTCTATTGTGGCTGACATTTTAAAATGACTTGATATTTGTCACGCGATAACAGGCGTATTTATGAACCGACTTGGATGAAACTTGGTCTGTACATAGTACATACCGATGTCTCGACCGAGTTCGTTGGCCAGCTTTAATCGCCATCTTGTTTTAAAAGGGTTGCCATTTTAAAAAAATTAAATTTAAAATTTAAAATGAGGTATTAAAAAATTGGAATATGAAAAAGATTTTTTATGTGTTTGGCCTTGATACAAAGATTCCGGAGCAGTTTTTGTTTCTGAAAATTTGTTCTTTTGTTTATATCTTAAAAAATGGTTGAATTATAGCACTTTGAATTTCTAGCATGTCTAACATTTTGAAACGATCTTTTATTTGTCACGCGATAACACACGTATTCGCCTATTTCGATGTAAGAAGGCATGTGGATAGTATACATCAATATCTCGACCAAGTTCGCTGGCCAGATTCATCAGCCATCTTGTTTCAAAATGGCGGCTATTAAATTAAAAAATATATATATATTTAAAGTGAGTTGCAAAAAAATTAGAAATTGAAAAAGGTTTTTTTCTTAAGTATTTGACCTTGATATAAGGATTCAGGAGCATTTTTTGTTTCTCTTTATCTTAAAAAATGGCTCAGATATAGCAGTTTCAATTTCTAATGTGGGTGACATTTTGAAAAATCTGAATTTTTGCCTGCGACAGCACTCGTATGTATCAACCGATTTCCGATGTGAGTGAGCATGTGCACAGCAATTACTAAGGTCTCGACCAAGTTCACTGGTTAGCCTCATCCACCATGTTGTCTTAAAATGGCAGGCACTTTAAGAAATCGCCGAATTTGGCAGCCAAATATAAGTTACTTTAAAGAAAAGCAGCATGGATAAAGCTGACTAATTTCGCGAAATTCTCATTCATTATATTGATAAAAATTAGTATTGAATCTCCTATATTCGGTTTCCACTAAATTGAGCTTCGTGTGTTTGAATAATATAAGTTGGCTTTTTTAAAATAAGGAATATGAAAGCTACCTCTTCCTCCCGGCACTGGCCGGATGGACTTTTGAATTTCTAGCGTGACTGACATTTTGAAACGTCCTGATATTTGTCACGTCATAACAGGCGTAATTATGAACCGATTTGGATGTACCTTGGTGTGTACATAGTACTGCTAAGCTCTCGTATCTTGGCAGACGGCTTTGGAAGAATCTATTTCTGACCGGGAGTTTCAGGGTCAAAGGTTGCCACGTACAAGTGCGTAATTGGCGAGCGGTCAGTTCGCCAATTCCCGGAAATAGGGGTTTGCATATGCATTACTAGTTTAGTACAGGTTTACTCTTATCTGTTATCTCTGAGTTTAGTATTTCAGGTCGAAGCGCATGCTTGCATTTGAAGCTGATCTCTCCTCTTTCTTTTTAGATTATTATTATTATTATTATTATTATTATTATTATCGATTTTCGTCTTGGCAACATGGAAGAGAAAAAGAAAATTATTCATTCCAATGAGCGAAATGTTATTTTGAAAGTTTTGAAATTTTTTGAGGAGGAAGCAAAGTTGGAAAATCCAAAGATTCCTATTAAACAGGCTCAGAAGAGAGCGGCTGCTGCAACTGGGGTGTCATTGCGAACAATTGCACGAATTAAGAAAGAGGCTATGCTTTCTCCCATTATACAATCCCCTGGTAAACGAAGGGGACCTCAAAAAAATCGTAATGTATCATTAAATATAGATGATTTTGATCTTTGTGTTATTCGACAAACGGTAAATGAGTTTTATAAAAATAATAGGATGCCTTATCTGGATGCTCTATTGCTCGCTATAAGAGAAAAAATAAAATTTCCTTGGAAAAGAGAAGCCTTGCGAAGAATACTGCATAAAATCGGATTTCGGTGGAAACGTTGTCAAGACAAAAGAAAAATAAGTATGGAAAGGCAAGATACACTGGAGAATTAAATATTTACGTGAAATAAGGCAACATAGGAATAATAAGAGGCCGATTATATATATAGACGAAACATGGATTGATAGTAACATGAGTTTTGGAAAATGCTGGCAGCTTGGAAAAACTGGAGCATATATTAAAAAAAATGCAGGAAGCCGGTTAATCGTAGTACATGCCGGTAACGAAGATGGTTTTATACCAGGCGCAAGCTTGGTATTCAAATCTGGAACCGTTTCAGGCGATTACCACGGGCAAATGAATTTTGATAATTTTTCAAAGTGGTTGAAGGAAAAATTGCTCCCGAACATCCCAGCTAATAGTGTCATTTGTAAGGACAATGCTCCTTACCATACAAAAATTCTGAACAAAACACCATCAAAATATGCCACAAAAAAGGAACTATCTTTATGGTTAACAGAAAACCAAATTCCACACACTATTGCAATGAGAAAAGTAGACCTATATGATTTGGTAGTCGCAAATGCACCCCCCACAAAAAGGTACTGTGTCGATGAATTTTTAAAAGAGAGAGGACACGATGTATTGAGAATACCACCATATCATTGCGATTTAAATGCCATTGAATTTGCATGGGCTGATACAAAACGCTACATCAAAAACAAAAATGTAAATTCAGAACTTAATTTAACTGAAATGAAAAAATTAACTTTCGAAGCTTTTTCGAGCATAACGAAGAATGAATGGTCGAAATATTGTCAGCGAGTAATTAACATAGAAAATGAATATTGGAAAACAGACAATATAGTAGAGCAAAAGATAGAAAATATCAGTTTTGTTGTAGGAGGTGAAAATGACTCTGATACTTCAACCGAAACTGGCGAATCCGACATAAATTATGACACTGATTCTGCCATAAGTGACACTGAAATGTCGTAAGAAAAGTTTTTATACAAGTTTTAGAAAGATAAATCTCTTTCTGAACTAAAAAAAAAAAAAAAAAAAAACAGTCCTTTTCAGGACTAAAAAAGCCCTTTCGGGGCTAAGCCCTATTCAGGGCGAAAATTAAAAGAAAGAAAAACCACAAAACACATTTATTTATTTTAGATCAGAGTCCTGCGCGGGTCCGTTTCTACCCGACTCGAACCCGCAGATTCCATTTTAAGTCAATCCGCAACCCGATCCGAACCCGCAAAAATAATTTTCGGCAACCCGCAACCCGACCCGAACCAGCAAAAATAATTTCAGGCAACCCGACCCGAACCCGCAATACTTCAACCCGCAATCCGACCCGAACCCGCAATGTAAGCAAATCATGTTTTAATACTATTATGTAAAATAATCTACAATCGTATCTTTAAGGACAGTTTTTTCAACGGTCCGGGCTGATAAACAAAATAAACGGGCCGGACCGGAAAAAAATTGAATGGCGTTGCTAGGCCGGGCCGATAACTATAATTAAGTGGGTCTACCGGCCCAATATAAATATTTAGACGAAGCCGATAAAATTATATACGGACCGTGCCAAGCTAGGACCAAACTTTTAAGTTTTACACGGGACTGAACGGAACGGGGCGGGCCGTTCCCGGGCATGGAAATTCCGGCCCGTGTACACCTCTAATTCTCTAATACCATTTTTATGTTTTACATAGAAGAATGAACAAACTATATTCTTTAATATTCAACTTCTAAATGGTACAAAACTAAAACTGTAATCTTTAAATATGCTTTAAAATTAGTTGCTGTTTCAAAAGTTCCACTTATAACGATACACCTTGTTTTACAGAATTGACCATCTGTCTTTAGTTTATCAGCCGTTATTAGTTTGAAAATTTTCCCGTCTAACATAGTGCATCGCGTATCACCACAATTTAATTATTAACTTGATATATTAGGCAGGAAGGACCATTTAGCGTTTTGTTGCATATTGTATTTTTAAAATACGGTAAAAATATAATGCGGTTTGTTATTTCGAAGACTCGTGAAAGGATGAGATGACTAAAGATAAAACAGACAGGCACACATTTTACTTTTTTGAAACTTTGATCTGGGGTTTTAACTTAACTGCTGTTCAACTTTGAATTAGGCTTTAAACGGGAAAAAATATTTTCAGCATTCTTTTAAAAAAGCGGGTCAACCCAAACCCGACCCGCAAGAGTAAAAGAGCCAACCCGAAACCGACCCGAACCCGAAACAGTAAAAGCCAACCCGACCCGAACCCGACCCTCACCAAAAAAATTTAAAGTCAACCCGACCTGACCCGAACCGAAACGGGAAAATATAGCCCCGACACGACCCGAACCGCGGGTCGGGTCGGGTTCGGGTAAAAGACGGTAACCTGACCGATGCAGGACTCTATTTTAGATCTTCTCCCTTCTCTTTTATTTATTCTGAAAATTTCTTCATAATATTGTAGTAAAATATTTCTTATCTATGAGCATCAATTCTTTCACTTGCTTTGAAATCGTCATTAAGAGACTTCATTAAGAATATGGCTATTGGCTATGTGCTTTTACAATTCATTCCGATCACTAGTATCATCTTTTTTATTGTCAGAATCATTGCTTCAGTTTTCAAATACCATAATTATTAATAAAAGTATTGCTGTTAGGAACGACCACAGCTAAACGATACATTTATATTTTTTTACAAAATACATTTCTGCTCATGATTGTCACTATGTAGGCTAACGCGCCAATTATGGATGCCATTCTCCCTTGTACGTTACAACCTTTTACCGATTATCCAGAATAGAATCGTCCGAGTCTCCCCACTTGAAATGCCAAGATATCGGAGTGCCACAGTACATACAAATATCTCGACCGAGTTCGTTGGCCAGCTTCATCCGCCATCTTGTTTCAAAATGGCGGCCATTTAAAAAAATTTTAAAAATTTAAAATTTAAAATGAGATACCAAAAAATTGGAAAATGAAAAAGATTTTTTTCGTATGTGTTTGACCTTAATACAAAGATTCCGGAAAAGTTTTTTGTTTCGTCTATATCTAAAAAATGGCTCAGTTATAGCATTTTGAATTTTTATTATGGCTGACATTTTAAAACGACCTGATTTATGTCACGCGATAACAGGCGTATTTATGAACCGATTTGGATGTTACTTGGTCTGTACATAGTACATACCAATGTCTCGACCGAGTTCGTTGGCCAGCTTCATTCACCATCTTGTTTCAAAAGGGTTGCCATTTAAAAAAATTTAAATTTAAAAAGTAAAACGAGGTATTAAAAAATTGGAAAATGAAAAAGATTTTTTTATGTGTTTGGCCTTGATACAAAGATTCCGGAGCAGATTTTGTTTCTGAAAATTTGTTCTTTTGTTTATATCTTAAAAAATGGTTGAATTATAGCACTTTGAATTTCAAGTATGGCTAACATTTTGAAACGATCTTGTATTTGTCACGCGATAACACACGTATTCGCCTATTTCCATGTAAGAAGGCATGTGGATAGTATACATCAACATCTCAGCCAAGTATAAGTTAATTTAAATAAAAGCAGCTTGGATAAAGATGACTAATTTCGCGAAATTCTCATTCATAATAATTGAGTATTGATTTAAGTTAGTATTGAATACCCTATATTCGGTTTCCACTAAACTGAGCTTCGTGTGTTTGAATAATATAAGTTGGCTTTTTTAAAATAAGGAATTTGAAAGCTACCCCTTCCTCCCGGCACTGGCCGGAAGGACTTTTTCATTCCAGTTGGGTTTATTGTATTTATTGTATGTATGTCTGTATAATATTTATATATACCTTTAACTGATGAATGCAAGCGTTATTTATGTGTGTATGTGTGTTTTAATATGTATTGTAGCATGCGTGTTTTATTATATATATCGTAGATCGATGTAATAGTAAAATCTATTCATCGTTGTCCGGTCATCCAAGGCTGTCGTATAGATGGCTGTTGACTTCCACAACTTGGTTTATTGGTGAGAAATTGCAGACCCAGCTATCGGCCGGAGTACCTCAGTGGTTAGAGCAGCAGTCTTGTATACTGTGGTCCCGGGTTCGATTCCTGGCTCTGGCTAATTTTTCACTCCAGTTGGGCTTATTGTATTTATTGTATGTATGTCTTTATAATATTTATATATACCTTTAAGTGTGATGTTGTTTAATATGCTAAAATTTTCAAATCTAAATTGAAAGAGATACACAGAGCAGTAAACAAAAACAACAAGAAAAAGAAATCCAATTAAAGTCAAAGCTTTACTGCTAGCTTCATATTTTAACATTTGTATTATTTTTATGATGGTTGAAAACAAACTGATCCTCTTTAATAACACGTGTTTCAAAATTTTCTTCCAGTCTGAATTTTTTTATACACTTATATTTAAAACACAAATATTTGCGTAACGTGCAGCAGAATATTTACACAATATGATCAAACTGAAAATACATTCTTGTTTTTATACAGGGTGTTTCTAAAAGAATATCGGAGATTTAACGCTCGGTAGTATTTATTACGTAAAACTTAAAATTATAATTAATACATAAAATGAAAGAGCAACACAAACAGTTTTACATACAAGCTAACAAGTGTTCAATGCGAGCACCTTTCGTCAAACGACACACATCAAGTTGATAACTCAGTTCTTCCCAAACGTTGATTAGTGTTTGTGGGGTCATTGTTGCAAAGGCAGCCGGTATTTTAAACTGATGATACCATCTACGGAGTTTATTATCACTTGGGGAATCACATCCGAACGTAATCCGGAACGCATGTTGCACAGTAACCACAGATTCAGTCTTTGCAAACTGCAGAACACAAAATGCTTTCTGTTCACTAGTTGCCATTTTTTCTACTAGCGCTTTCTAACGGATGACCGAAGAAACATTGCGTGCTCATCCTCATGCACAGATACCAACAAACCTTTTGAGTTGCTCTTTGATTTTATGCATAAAGTGTAATTTTAAGTTTTATATAATAGATATTACAAAGCGTTAAAACCACGATATTCATTTAGAAACGCCCTGTATATTCATTAAAATATAATCAGAGATTAAAATCACCTAGCTTATTGAATTATATCCAATAATTTTGAAGATCCATTAAATCTAAATAGCCACTAAGAACTTTCAAATCATAGATTTATGCATATTGAACTAACTGTAAAGCGCAATTGTGTCACTTCTCTTATAGCTCTTTTGCACTGTGACTAACAATGTGTAAAGATTAAAAGGGATATTATTGTGTTTGTCTTTTCAATATGCAATCTATAATAAATGCATTGTGCAAAAAAAAAAAAAGAAAAAGCAATAATAAACAAGATTGTCTCCTAATTGTATATTTTGACATTTAAATTAATTTTATGTAGTTTCAATGTAATTGGATTATTATTAATTATTGCTGATTTTTCTAAGAAAGTATACTTAAATATTTCTTAACAGCGTATGATTCAAAGGTATTTAAAAAAAACTTTAAGCACTGATAGCGCACTTTTTAGTAAAAAAATGTTATACGCAAAACAAGTGTCTTAAATCCATTTATGCAGTCAAAAATGCAGAGTGTATCACATTACAAAATAAAATATTATTCATCAAGATTATTCATTATATATTTTGAAATTTTATTTTATTTCATGCAGTTTCAAAATAATTGAATTATTATTATTTCTGGTTTTTCTAAGAATGTACACTTAAATATTTCTTAACAAAGTATGATTGAGAAGTATTTTTAAAAAATTTAAGCACTGATAGCGCACTAATCAGTAAACAATTTTTACACGCAAAACAAGTGTCTTGATCCATTTATATAGTCAAAAATGCAGGGTATCTCACCACATATACAAAAAAATATTATTCATTTCATTCCTCATTGTATATTTTGAAATTTAAATTAATTTTATACAGATTGAAAATAATTGAATTATTATTATTAATTATTGCTGATTTTTCTAAGAATGTATACATACACATTTCTTAACAACGTACATTTGAAAAGTATTTAAAAAAAGCTTTAAGCACTGATAGCGCACTATTCAGTAAACAATTTTTACACGGAAAACAAGTGCTTTAATCCGTTTATACAGTCAAAAACGCAAGATATCTGACAAAACAAATATATATATATATATATATATCCAAAAACCAAACAAAAATTCAAAACCACAGAACTGATCCAAAGATAGAAAATAAACTAAACCAAATGACAATAACTAAAATAAGTAAAAACAATTAACTTTAAAAAACAACATACTTTAAAAACAGCAAATTTTAAATATTATTCCATAACTAAAACCAGAAGAAATTAAACCAATGGAGACAGGCGACATGCACTTGCGACATGCACTGCGGGGTTAAACCAGTTTTAAGTATACAACGCTCCCCTAATAACCTGTCATGACCGAATTGAAAAAACTAACAAGTCAAATGAGCTGACAAGACCCAACGAAAACAATCAACTAAACGTGAAACTCTAACATATGTGCGCGTAATCCCCAAACAGTCAAACTTACAGTACCTCTCTTCGCATCCACATTACCTCTAAATCTCTGTGATAAGTCTTACACTTTACGAAATTACGCAGGAAACTCTTCAAAAATTTCTCAGGATAGTCATGGTGCAATGCCAGAATATACCATTAGCTCTTCAATTTTTTCCCAGTTTTTGAAGTCAATCTATCTATACGGTTTAACCCGTTAACAAAAACATTTCTATATATTGAGATAGGCACATTTGAACCAAAATTTAACATTTTTATAGTTTCAAAGTTAAAGGTTTATGGTTTGTCATACATATCTGTTTTTATCTCACCATTTTTAATCTCGATATTAATATCTAAATAATTGACTATGTTTTTACTTTTCGCCTCCAATTTCAAATTTAAACCTTTAGAATAGCAATCAAATTTTTCTTTTTTCACGTCATTGCATCTGACTATTAAAATGTCATCAATATAACGAAAACATTTCATATCTTCATTTGCATCAATATGTTCCTCGTATAAGTAGATATCGGCTAAAATCTAACTACAGCTTCCCCCCATTGGAATACCTCTAACTTGTTTGTAAACTATTTTCCCGTCATATAAGTAATTCTCACTCACAACAAAATTAAACAAATTAGTAAATCATTCCTGTCCGATATTTGAGGAATTATATATTGAAAAACTCCATGATTTTTATTTTAAGATTGTCCACATCTATACTGTTATACAAGTCTTCGAAATCATACGCAGTTAAAATTAAAATGTTTTTCATTTGATTTAAACGCTTAACTAGCTCAAAGCTGCTTTTTATTATACAAGCCGGCTTAATTTTCAGAACTTCATCAAAAAATCTCTTTCAATAACTTTGACAATGTTTTATTACCATTTTCTAAAAAATGAACTGAAACCACATGTTATAGCTCCAAATGCTACCGGAACTTTATGAAACTTTGGAGCCATTACCAAATAGGGAAAACTAGTACTATTTTGTTTTATCTTGATATTTTTAGGGTTCCGTATTTAAAAAGTAAAAACGGAACCATTATAAGATCACTCCTGTGTCTGTCTGTCTGTCACAACCCTTTTACTCGTAAACTATGCAACGTGGAAATTTCAAATTGGAGGAAGTAATAAAGATTATTGATCCACATATTTACAGATTAATAAATATTCATAAATATATTTAGGAAAAATGTAGAGGGGCTAATTAAGTTACTTGAAAAAACAATCTTTTCTTTGTATATCATGTGGGGTATCGTGCGAAAGCTTTTGCAACGCTGAAATCAAAAATATATTTCATTTAATTTTAGGTATTATATTTTCAAAGTTATGGTGGAAAATGTAGTGCAAAAATATGCCCCCCCCCCCCTTGATCTAATTCCGAATCTATTGAAATTAAAATTATGAAAAAAGTAGAGGTAGTAGACATTAATTTAAACCTTGATGAAAAATTATAGCGAATACCCTTGGTCACATAGTTTTTGAGAAAATCCGTTACACTCAAATTTCGATTTACAGGCTTACGCAAATGTGTTGAGCAGAGCTGGAGGTACCTACCGTAGCAGAAGTATAAAAGCATTATTGATCATGAATTTCGGAAAAAATCTTGGTAATTAGCCCTTAAAAACACAGGCGGTTTGGACATACATAATGACAGGGACGGCGTACTCTATGCTCCATCGGCTTTTAAAGCCTAGATAACAAATTTTAAGGATACATTTATGTAATGCAATTCCCAGTAGCAGTAGAAAAGCAATAAACGTCACATTGTTAAAAACAGACTAATTTAATGAAAATTAATCACATAAATACTATGGTATTCGCGACTAGTTTCCATTGAGTGGCTCTCTAAATACACCTGCTATGTCTTTAAAGGTTAACTAAAAAAACCTATAGGGAATAACAAATATACAGAATAGCTATATTTGCTATTACTTAGGTTAGGTTCCACATATCTTTGAACTTTCATGGTATATCCATTTATAACTTTCTAGTATACAGGGTGCAAAGGAAAATCCCTTTAACCTGAAAATACTTGTGAACGGAGAGAGCTTCAGCAGAACGGAGAGAGCATCAATTAATTAGTAGAATACGACATTTGGTTTACGTGGATAAGATAAATCTTCGCCTGTTTACCCAAAAATGTCCGAAATCGATGCACTCCATTTTGTGTAAACGTTTGAATGGAATAGTCAGAAGTATGAAGAAATACGCACAATTTATGCTATAAATACGTACTTATTTCAATACATTTTGATAACATCACACACACAAAAAAAGACAAACTGTCTCACAGTGATAAAAAGTTAATATTCAGTATGTTCGAAAAGTTCGCCATTGCTCACGATACACGTTTGTATTCGTGAGAGTAATTCTGCATGCGCATTCCTCAGCATGGAAAATCTATTGCAAACCTCTTCAATAGGACGACATAGATTTAACCCTCTGAAGGGCAGTGGCTAAACGGTCTAGCCTCCTAATTTTAATTCCAAAACTGACAAATGGCACCAAGAATATTTTAATAAAATTTTGCTTTTGCAATGAAAGCGCAAATCAGTGGGTTTTTGTTTCCTGAGAAATTCGTTTGAATATTCTGGTGTCAGTCAATTATTTCATCAGTTTAAGAACAGAATTCTTCTGGCCCTGAAAGGGTTATTCTAAAATTTTAAATGCATTGGAAATTAAATCTTTACAGACCTTACAGTACAGTACAACGTCACAATCTGCAATTGTGCGCTGCTACATTTCCGGAATGTGAATAGGCAAAGTAAATCGTCGATCAGCGATTTCGGACATTTTTGGGTATGCAGGCGACGATTTATCTTATCCGTGTGAACCAAATGTCGTTTCGTACTAATTAATTGATGCTCCAAAACTTTCTAATTGGAAAATTTGCTCTATCTCTTTTCGTTTTAATTTCCAATGGCTATCTTCCAAATTTCGCCACTAGGGGTGGTGCGGTCGTTTGCATTAGATCGGGCGTAGTCGCTTTACTGTACCGTTACCTCACTTGTATAGCTGTAGCTCTCTCCATTCGCAAGTATTTTCATGTTAAAGGGACTTTCCTTTGCATCCTGTATACTATACAGCTATACCCAACCCTAGGTTGTATAGTTTTTACAAAGTCTTAGTATTCTTTTAGCAACGGTATTTTTTTAATAATACACTTACTAATTCATATATTATTGTACGGAACCCTCTGTGCGCGAGTAATACTCGCACTTGACCGTTTATTTATAATATGCTTTTACTCCATTACCAATAACTTGTTTACTTGATTTTACAGTTTCATAATTTATTTCATTACCAGAAGCCTCCTTGGGTAATTTACCATATAATGTTTTACAAATAATTGCGTAATTTTTTTTTTTTTTTTTTTTTTTTTTTTTTTTTTTGCTTTATCTATGTACGTTATTATAAAATTATTCTGCAATTCCCTTATAGATTCTTTCAATTCCCTATAATATTTTCCTGAGAACCCTTCAGAGTTACCCTCGAAATTTCTACACAAATCTTTTAAACTACAATACTTCCACCCCTCGAAAACACTAGCAGGCAAATTGTATTTATATACTAATTTTTTAATAAAAATATCCAACTTCATATTCAATCGTTTTCTTACCATATTTCTTGTTAATATTCTCTTAATTTTGTATTTCGTTCCATATCTCACCATTTCATTCCATTTCTTATTATGTACATACCTTATTACGTCCAAACTACCCGTTAATATATATATATATATATATCTACCCTATATATATAAAATCCTAATGCAACGAATTTATGAAACGAATATATGAAACGCCTGAAATGTATCGATTCTTTGAATCGACTGATTAAACAACTGATTTAGTTTCACGGCGATTTCTCCTAAAATATGGAATACTTTGCTATGAAATTAACACCAAAAATCCGTGTTGATCCACAGATCTCAAAATTGGTATTAGAATTTTTAAATTCGAATTAGTTTTCGAAATATTAATTTTTTTCTCATTTTAAATACATTTTTTCTAATGATGGCAACTCAAATTTTAATCATAACAGAATTTTTTTTTTCATAATTCAGAAAAGGTTACTATTAAATTAATTTGGCGACAGTTGGGCCTCCTTTAAATCTATGCTAAGAATAATGCTTTTTTTTTGTATTCCGTTATCATTTTATTAAATACAAAACTTTCATTTAAAAATGAAACATTTAAATTGATGGCTTTCACTTCTTAAAGAAAAAAAAAAAAAAAAAAAAAAAAAAAAAAGAAAAGAAAAATATTAGACACAGATGTCATATACGCACCGGAGTACCTCATTGGCGCACAAATGGCATTATTTTGATAGACATGGTAACCCGGCTATTGTTGTTTATTTAATAATAAATGTATATTTACTTTTATTTCTTTTTTAAATTTATATAAATTATTTTGTTCTATAGTAATTAATTATTTTTTTGCTATTTCCTTTTGAAAATAACAGAAAATAATTAAAAAATACAGTACAATGTAGTAGTTATTCCGTCACCCAATTTCGCAAATTATATAAATCGCCAAACCACTCTCCAAATTGTACAGATTGACAAAATTTTTATTTTAAATAACGAAAGAACGAATAAATTAGTATAAAATTAATAAATATAAAAATAAAACGTCGAAATAAAAATCACTTGATGACGTAAACATGTGTGACTTGCTAAAAGTCAAGTGAATGTGACATTTACGATCAAGCATTATTGACATTTAATCTTATAGTTCGCGATAGATTTTTTGTCGACGGGATAACTAAGTAGTACCAAAAATACATATGTAACTGGTATTCGAAAACGAGGCTTCCGCCAAATTTTCGTAAAAAAAGAAAAAAAAAAAATCGTGCCAAACATGCGGTGCGTATATGACATCTGGCGAAATATTAAATTATGTAACAAACCATGACATTTAATTTCAACTTCAAATCAATGTTTTAATTTACCACTCGAATAATAAAAAAAATGCTAACTGGCGAGTTGAAAAAAAGATACTGGCGAGATTTGCACCCGGCTTTTTTTCCTTTCGGCACAAATGTCATATACGGCCCCATATTGGCGCGATTTTTTTCGGACGCCAATATCATATACGCAACGGGTACTTAACTGGCGCCAAAGTATCGTTATTTTGCTTGATATGGTAAGCCGGATGTTGTTGTTTATGCTGTTGAAACGTTCCCCAAATTGGCTTTGGAAAAAAATCGCGCCAATGATATATATGACATTTGCAGAGGTGCCAAGTTCGCACTAATCTTCCGTAATGCGAGGATTAATTTAACCCAGTTTAACAAAGTTTCGAACCAGAAAAATTATTTGATGAATCTTTATTTATTTAATTCCAGTTTTCTATTTGGAACTTATTTAATTTCATCTCTGAAAAAAAATTCCGGTACGAAATGTATTAAACCAGGGTTAAATTAACCCACATATTACGGAGGATTAGTGGCAACTTGGCACCTATGCATTTGTTCCAAACTTTCATATGAAAGGCGAAGGGATCAGATCGTATTTGTTTATGGCATTTGATGACTTGAACTATTATAATATAGATGAAATGATTGGGATAGAATAATATTTGGCGACTTATCACATGTGCCTGGATAACATTAAAGTATCAAAATGGCCCCTAGAGTATAAAAAGCAAAGTGTTCCGCCCGGAACTGTTGATGATAGTCACATGATTTAGGAGATTGTTATAAGGATTGTTTTAAAATATCGGTTGAGAAAGACTCTGAATGCTTAATTCATTTTATTTTAGCTTCTTTTCAAATGTTTAACTGATCTTCTTTAATCAAAAAAAAAAAAAAAAAAAAAACAACCATTGGATGTCTTAACAGCAACTGATTCTCCATTAAATTTTTGCAATAAAAGGGAATTGAATGGAAACCCGTTTACAGGGAGATCTGCACAGCTTTTTCAGTATAATTTAATCTTCTCTAATATTTTTAAAACCCATTAGATTTTTAGATTTTCAGATTCTGCGGAGTCTGAACGGGTTTGGCGAGCGTAGCTTGCAGGGGGCAGAGCCCCCTAGTATATATATATATATATATATATATATATATATAAATTTATTTTATGCAGTTTAAAAATAATTCAACTATTATTAATTACTGCTATTTTTTCTAAGAATATAGACTTACATATTTCTTAACAGTATATTATTCAAAAGTAATTAAAAAAAAAACATTAAGCACTGCTAGAATGCTACTCGGTAAATTATTTTTACATGCAAAACGCAGAACAGGTGTCTGAATCATTTACATAGTCAGAAATGCAGGGTATCTCACATCACAAAAAAAAAAAAAAAAAAACCTATTATTCATAATTTTTTTTTTTCAAAATAAATGTAGTTTAAATTATGGTTAGATTATGAATAAATATGATAAATTATGAATAAATATTATTTCTTTTATATTTTCTTCGTGCATTCAATTATACCAGATTATCCAAACATTGAAGAATGTTTTCCTTTTCATTTAACCTTACTCTTATTAAATCATTTGACAAAAGAATTTCTGGAAGAATAATATAAGGACTTATTCTATGGATTCATAAACATACTACTTTCGTTTATATGCAAACACAATTTCGTGGTATTTGACTTTCATTTTCATTTTGATAAGCAGAACTTGTTTATCGAGAAACAAATGAATAAACAGTTATTCATTGTCTAGATGCAAAAGCTCAAAAAATGCATTCTTTTCAATATTGTAAATATAGGTTTACTTTTATCATTTTCTATTATGTTTAGTGTTATTACATTATTCGACAAAAGAAAATCTTGAAGAATGGAACTGGGAAGCATTCTATATGTAGATAAGAATAATATTTTCGGGTGAATGCAAACTCACATGGTTTTTGACGTTAATTTAACGAAAAAAAGATGTTTTATTGTTTTTTTACAGATAAGTGTAGTAGTAGCATAGTTCATTTTACTTTTTCTTTCAAATCATCACAGCGCATTGATATTATTTATCTATACAATTTAAAAGCCTGTTTGATCGTGTATGATTGATCTATCTGGATCAATTTTACTATTTTTGAAACAGAGTTGCTTATAATTTCGTAACAGGGATTTTTACACTTTTTACTATTGAATTTAACGCCAGAATGTCGCTTATTTTCAATGTTATCCTTCTTTCAGCTTTATCAAGGCTTTTAGTATTATCATTTTGATCTTTACTATATTTAAAATCTTTTTACTCCTCATGTAATACATTAAAAAATTAGTCATCTCATAGGCTTTCTAGATCCGCTTTTATTTAAGAAATCCGCAGATAATTTTAATCTTCAGAACCCTTTAAAGACAATGCTCAACCCTTTGCGGTCGAAGTACTTCTCCCATGGACAGGCATCTCTTACACGTATTTATCGTTTGACACCACTTTTTACATAACACAATGCCGACCAGCAATTTTTATCAAATCTGAATTTTCGAACAGTGGAAGCTCCTCTCTGTTCTGAAAATATTTTGTAAATTGGTGTTTTAGATAGGTTTTTGCGTTTAGCAGTTTATGCATCGGTAAATATCTTTTAATGTACGAATATATTGTAAAATGTCTTACAATCTAAAACAAAATATAGACAACATGATATAAATGGATTTTCTGTAAGGTAGAAGCCACGGCATTAGTCAATGATGTTTTTTGAATGTAAACGAGAATTCTCTTTTCCCGTCGTGAATGTGTTTAGAAAATTTTTTATTTGCACTTTGATAACGTGGGCAAGCGAAACTTTCTAAAAAAAATGTCCTTTTATTTTAAAAGTAGCGATGTGAATAGAACATAAAAATAGATTCATGTATCTAGTATAACTAGCATAATTCTATGTATAACTTCATACACTTTTTGATGGTACAATGGCGACAGACACATGAACAGACAGTAAGACGGACACGCGGACAGACAGACATTTTCTATAAACATGTTTTATTGGGATCTCTTACCCTTAAAACGTGTAAATCCGTCGAAAACCGGAAGTCAAAAAATTTCGATTACAATACTTTCTTTTACTGAAGATAGAAGAAACTAAAAAGACATTCAGCGTTTAAATTTGACTTTTCATTTCCCTATAGATGCCTAAAACTACAGTTTTTCCACAATTTTTAATTTTTGTACAGCATTTAGAAAACTGTGTTTTTTTATACACTATATGGCCAAAGGTGACCGGTCATTTGAGATTTTAGACGTTTGGTTAAATATCTAGAAAAATACATGAAGAATTAACCTTAAACTGCAGATATGGAAACAGTATAATATAGGTCATATATTTCCGTGAAGACGTTTTCCCGAAACTCCATAGGGGATCGTCAACAAATTGAAAAAGAACAAATATTTTTTGGATAACCCTGTCATACCTAATGTAGCAAAAGCGTTCAAACTCGATATTATTAATAAGTGGCTTACTGTAATAAACTGTGTTCAATTTTATTAGGATAGCATGTATACTCAAAGAGAAATTAAGGTTTTTATTAAAACAGTGCCAAATTCGGCACGTTTTTTTGCTTATAATTTGCAGAGTTCTTAATATAAAAAAAAGTTCTTTTCAGAAAATATGACAAACAACATTGTACATAATACTCTACAATCATAATTTTAAAAAAATTAACGGTCAAGTGCGAGCATTACTCGCGCACAGAGGGTTCCGTAGAATAAATATATGAATTTTGTAATTGTATTATAAAAAAAAAAAAGTTGCTAAAAGAATACTAAGACTTTGTAAAAAACTATACAACGTAGGGTTGGGTATAACTGTATATATTAGAAAAGTGTAAATGGGTATACCATGAAAGTTCAAAGAGATATGGAACCTAAGTAATATCAAATATAGCTATTCGTATAGCTCTTTTTTTAATATTATCCTAATCTGTTTATGAAGAACTTAATTCGGTACTGACAATAAAAGCAGTGCATAGTTAAACTTCATTTGGCATTTCATGAAACTAAATTCTGCGTAGTAATAAACTTTATTTCTACAGTGTAACTAAAACAAAACGTTTGTTCAAAGTTAAAATTTGACATTGTGCTAAGCGCGCTTCGAATTGAGGTCTCAAAGTTGCAACGCCGCCTTGGTCAGTGCCGCGTTTTTCCAGATAGGTGTTTAATTAACTTTTAAAGTCACTTGAAGCGTACTGAGGGATACAATCAATGCAAACTATCGCGAATCCAACAGTATTTTTGCGATCCATTCTAATTAAATCTTTCGAGGGCGATGCTCTTTAAAAACGGACGCCTAATTTTAATTTCATAACAGACAAACGTCACCAAGAATATTTAATTAAAATTTTCCTTTTATCATGTACGTGAAAATAAGCAAGTTCGTATTTTCTAATAAATTCGTTTATAAGTTCTGGTGTCAGTTCATTATTTCATAAGTTTATAAATAGAATTACTCCGTGCCGGAAAGGATTAAGTGGTCGCAGGACTCTTAAAGCTTCAAAATTTAAGAAATTTTAATTTTTTTAGATGTTAAACTCCTACCTTTTCCGAATATTTTGATATAATTGTTTCCTTGAAATTCCCATTAGAACAGAAGTTTTGACTTTTAGAATTATACCTGCTCAATAGCTGAAACGGCGTTTCCGAAACTTTAAAGTCATTATTTTCCCAAATGGCGTTTTTTGGGCATAACGCGCAGGAATAAGATTCCGTGCTTATTCTATCTACGATAATTTTCAGAATTTTCAAGCTATGGTTTTGAGACTTGCACAAAAGTGGCTCTATATACCTTGCTAATACATTATGCATATTAAATTTTGATTGCGATCTCGCATTCGCAGTGAAACATTTTTTAGTAAACCTGCTCATTCTTCATCCAATTTTTATTATTTTTTAATTCAGATTGCAGAGAATTGTGTACAATCTTGTTTGCCATATTTTGTGAAAAGAACTTTTTTTTTATATTAAGAAATCTGCAAATTATAAGCAAAAAACTTGGCGAAATTTGGGGCTGTTTTTATAAGAACCTTAATTTCTCTTCGAGTATACATGCTATCCTCATAAAAATGAACACATTACATTACAATAAGCCACTTATTAATAATCTCGAGTTTGAACGCTTTTGCTAAATTAGTTTTTACAGGGTTATCCAAAAGATATTCGTTCTTTTTCAATTTGTTGACGGTCCCCTATAGGGTTTCGTGAAAAAATCTTCGCGGAAATATATGACCTACACTATTTTGTTTACACATCTGCAGTTTCAGGTTACTTCCTCATGTATTTTTCTAGATATTTAACAAAACGTCTAAAATAGCAAGTGACCGGTCACCTTTGGCCATATAGTGTATGTTTTTCTTCTTTTGATAAGATAACAATTCCGAAATTCTACGTCAAACGTGGAAGATAACCTTACTTGTTCGTAGTATAACTAATTTTATAAATATTCTGATCTTGTTGCAATAGCTGTTGCACTCTTATGGAAAAATTGTTGAATAGAAGATTTACCACGATTCTATACATTAAATTCAGCAATACGGAAATAAATGGACTCCATCTTAAAAAGGACGTAATCACCATTTCAGACTTATCTTTATTTTTTTCATCTTTACCTGCCATGGGATATCACTAAATTAATTACGTTTGATAGGATTTAATCCGTTCGGGACCATGGGTGCACTCTCAAAAAATGCTTAAAACGCTTGAGTTTGATACGAGCAAAAAAGAAAATAGATTTTATTTAATTTAACAGTGACTTAACCCCTTGAGGGGCAAGCAAAAATGTCTCTAAATATTCAATTCTCACCGGAACAATCGAAAAGTTTTATTTTTAAATAAGGAAAAGCAATTTTTTAACTACTTTCCTGCAAAGTTAAAAATATAAAATTTAGTTAAAAATTTCTGGTGAGAATCTTGTTTAAATTAGGTGGGATATATTTTATCCCACCGTCCCTCAAGGTGTTAACAGTGCTTGCACTTTGAAGGGCTTCCGAGTTGTCAGCAACTTTACGCCCAGTATATGATGATTGTCTTATAATGAATGAGCCATTGGAATTAAAAGTCTAACTGTAGTAAAATTCTACTATAAAGGTGTAATAAAAATAAAGATATTAGAAATGAAAAAATTACTTTTAAAGAAAAGTGGTATTTTAAAGTTAAAATAGTAAGAAGCCTTACTGGTTAAGAAAAAAGAGATAAAATAAAAGTAAATAGAAGTAATAAATATAAGTTTAAAATTATTATAAGCACCGTTAAGAGAGATAGGCTAACAAGCTGTCGGACAAAGCTGGTAAGGGTAGTCGGCAAAGGGTGTGAGAGATGTTAATGTCACGGGAAAACAAAAAAAAAAAAAAAAACACTTTTCAGAGCCCATACTTTTTTTTTTTTTTTTTTTTGTTACTATGTAACAGAATAGTGATCAAAAGATCGTAAATGCTAAATATAAGCATTTTTTTTTTTTTTTTTTTTTTTTTTTTTTTTTTTTTTTTTTTTAACAAAAAGTAAAGATAGTGAAAAATGAGTTCAAGAAATTGAAATAAAGTTAAATTTAGACAGTGTTAAAGAACTTAAGGTCCCTCAACATCCATAATAACATTTTCGTGATTTACAAAATTAAGTCAATTAATTAACAAAAAGTGTTGCCAAACGAATAAAATTCGCGTAAAACATGCCGGTCCTGAACGGGTTAATAGAATAATCCCCATGGCAACCTACAGTCATTAACTTTCATGGGGTATCATTGAATTAATTGTGTGTGATAAAAAGATTTAATTCAATGAAGAAAACTTTTATAAATATTTTTAAAGTTTTGATTCGATTTTCAAAAATATTGAAATGACGCGACAAAATTCTGCAACGGTTATTATTAAATATATATTAAATTTCAAATGGTCAATTGGGTAGTTTTTGCGCTGTTATATGCGGAGCTGTTATATGCGAGCCAGACGACGACTATAGGTGGTACGTATTTTTATAATTACGAACGTAACCAAAAACTGTCACAGCATATATTTTCATCCATATAAAAAAATTGTTTTTGTCAATATTTCAAGATCATTTTAATATTTCCTTTTAAAACGAAAAGCCAGTAGTTCTATTTAAACTATTCAAATTTAAAATTTATTGCACTCAAAGTTACTCATTATAACAAATTTATAACATTTGGCAAAAGTCATAGTTAAATAATAACTTAAAAATGTATTAGCTTTGAAAAGCTTGAAAATTTTGAAACTACGTAATACAAATATTTTTAGCAATACTGTTACTAGATTTTATGAATAAAATTAAAGTTCAAAGAATAAATGATTAATTTTTCTGATAGATGATCACAATTGCGTTTGGTGCTTGAGACATAAAATTTACATTGAAAACGTCATATAAAATTAATTTTACACAATAATTTACCTTTTAATTTCATCGAAATTTATAATTAATAGATAACGCTACATAATATTTCTTGTCGCTTTAATTTTGATTAATCTGTAATTTTTGAAGTTGGGATGCGATACATTCTAATGAAATGTATCATTTATTACGAAAATTATTAAAGTATTAATAATCTTGGTTTCAGAATGAACTTTAACGTCATTACTTTTAAAAATGAACGCATTTTAAATCTCCATGTCCATCCAAAAAAAAAATTAAAACTTTAAAGTACAGAAATTATAATATTTTATTATTTTAATATATTGAATAACTGTAAATAATTAAATTATTCGTGATAATAAACAAAAACCCCCATAAAAAACATTACAATTGTTGTTTTTAAATTAAAGTTGTATTTCACGCCACATATAATAAATGTGATCTAAATTAAATTACTCATTTTTTCAGTGATATAAAAATTCTAAAATACATTCTATGTGTAAGTTTCTTAATGTACGCGGGTCTAATTCATTATATCGTTGGAATGTCAAAATAATAGCCAGAAAAAGGTGGATAATAAGTCAAAAAAAAAAAAAAAAAAAACCAGCCAAATATACAAAATGTATGTAAAAGTACATATAATTAAAATATTTTAACAACATTTCGTCTAATGAACTTCCTAGCATAAATTTTAAAAATATCTGTAACAAAAAAAAAAATAAATAAATAAAACAAAGAGTTTAAAATTGGAAATTGTTTTTACAAAAAGAAATATTTCGACATTTTTTTTTTTTTAAAGAATGATTTGAAGCGGAAGATATAAGAAATAAATATATACATTCGAAATATTTTTTTTTTCACTTCCTAAATACGCTGATATCCATAAGTTAAGTAACAGTGACCGTATGTTTTCGATTGTATACGGTTTGTTTGAATATTTACCAAAATTATTTACGAATTATCCTTGAACTTCGAGGATGTAAAGAACATGTTGGATTTCCTTTTTTAAAATGAAAAGACATTCTCGGGGACAATTGGGGGGTCAACAACAAATTTAATAATAAAATAATCTTTGCGATTACCTATGAAACAGAAAAGGCTTAATATTCGTAAATTAATATACTCAACTATTCGTAAATTAATATACTCGACGACTTTTACTTCCTATCCTTGATTTACATGACAAAAACACTCCAGGGTCTTCATATTTAAAAATTCCTAAGGTTTACATTTCTTTTTTCTTTTTATTGAAAAATGTTTTTAAAAAAATTATATTCAACTAAAAACAAATAATGTGAGTTTTCTTTTTTGAAGGATTTTTTTCTTATTTTTTTTTTTTAAAGCACATGTTGTCACCTTTACTTTATCAAATCTCAAACCCGATCAAACAAAATGGGTTTAGTATCCCATATTGACAGTTTGAATATTTCCCTTACGTTTATTTTCGCAGTTTCTTACGTCGTCTAGTAGTGCTTTAATTTTTTTAGAAATATTTTTGAACAAAATTTCATTTTCCGTTCTATGCGTCCAAAATTAAATTCGGATTATGTGTTTGAAACAAATCGAAATATTGTAGTTTAATATAAATGTAAATATTGTTTATGAGTATACTTATGTACTATACATTATGCACATGAATTTTGTGTATGATACTTTGCATAATTATTGTGCATAAAAATTAATTCGATACACTACGTTAGTTTAATTGTAGTCCAAAGTAGCCACTCTATCCATATGTTAAAAAATATATATCGTTTTAAACAGCACATACTTTTATTGAATGTTTTTTTTCTGTTGTAACATAGAGATAAATGTTTGTTGATTGTCTTAATAAGTATTAAAAGAGCATTAATTAATGCATGCGTATATCTGCACTGCGAAGTGTTGACAAAGATGAATGAATTAAAATTAATAATTTCTCTTCACTGGGACCACCATACCTAAATAAAAAATTCAATTTCATGTATTTATAAAATGTAATATAAATTAAGTATTTTTAAAAGTCTGCTATTAAATGAAAAGAAAAAATACTCTTAAAATTTCGTGGTATCTAACTCTAAATATTAACATAAAAAATGTATTTCCAAAAGAAAAATCCATGCAGTGTAGGGCTAAGAATAGATAAGCGTGTTTAATAATATTATTAAGCAATTATTATTATTAAGCAATAAAATATAGTTTAAAAAAATCATAAACAGACCTTTATTATTCACTAAAAACAATCGAACTATAAAATCATTCATGGATGTGAGAAAATCTATCCCATTTATCAATATGGCACACGCCATTCCAACAATTCCATACCATCAATATATCAAAAACTGAAATTTATGCTACAAGTTAATTTTTAAAATATTAAATATAAAATTATATTTCACTGTGCTTTCTTAGTATTATTTGAAAAATGCAGTACGGTAGAAGTATTATGTTTATTTTATTTTTTAACAGGTAACTTAGTTAAGAATAAACCCTTTAGGGCAGATACTATGTACAAGAAATCAAGAGGAAAATGCGGCCAACTTTTTAACACTTTCCTACATAGTTGAAAAGTGTTTATGAAATGGATTTGTCTGTCTTTCTGTCCGTCCTCTAACTCGCGTAAATATACTGAAATTGCGATGTAATTTGAATACGTTACTGATGTTCACTATGGCATGATCGGTATTGAAAATGAAATATGTACCATTTATAGTTCACTCAAAAGTATTCAGTTACATCATGGTCTATGGAAAAAAAACTATTTGCAGTTTAGTTTAATTGTGTTACAGTATTTTAAACAAAACGAAATTTAAATGCTTTATTACAGTTCACTAGTAGATCTACAGAATATGTTAGATGTTGCACTTACAGTACAGGTATTCAAATTACTTACAGTACAGGTACAGTAAAGATAACTCAAAATTATTCCGTTATTATATGGTCTATGTAGAAAAATCAATTAGGAGGTAATTTAATGATGTTACTCTGTTACAATCATAATGAAATTTATATAAATTTATGAGGTACTCTAATACATACTTCCAGTTGAATATGGATAGAAAAGAATTTATCATTCATTTACAGGGTCATGCAAAAGAGTTCACTTAAATACTGGTCTACGTGGAAAAACTATTTGCTCCATATATCAATTGTGTTACATTATTTGAAAGATGATGAAATTTGTATATTTTACTCAGACTTACTACAAGATGCTTGCAGTAGAATAGGATGTTCATTGAATTTATTGTTCATTTCCAGGAATACATAAAATATTTCGGAGATAATACTGTATCCAAAGTGTTGTGTATTAGGTATGATTGCTAAAAGCGCGTTTTCAGTTATGGTGTAAGTTTCTAAGTTTAACTAAATCTTTGAATACACATCGTGTGTATAAATTCTATAGAACATATACAGGTCTACACAAAAGAATTCCTAAGCATTACTGAGATTGAATGTGAATTGCTTAAGGGGACCGGCAAAGCAAAAAGCAACCAAAAAATCGATTTTTACTTTTTTATATCATTAAATAGTATAAACTTTTATCTTTCCAACGATGTGTCACACATGTTTATATATATATAAAAAAATAAGTGTTGAAATTATTTATTTTTTCTAAGAGTACTTCACAGTTTAATGGCAATTTAAATCTTTAATTGACTTTTTCTCAAAACTTGGATTTTTCATGTTTATGTTCCTTTTTTTCAATATCTATTAAACTTAAGAACTCAGATTTTTATTTAATACTTATATTATGTTATATTGTATACTTTAACACGGGATTTAATGATTTGTTGAGAATTATTTATTTTAGGCAGTGAAATCTTACCAAAAATGCTAATTTAAAAGTGACTTTCAATAAATAATTAATAATTAATTTTGAGTTTCATTCAGAAAGAAAATGGTCAGTTAAAATACGTATATTATGTTATTTGAACTACTCTAAAAAATCTAGACCTCTATCTTTCACCATTTCTGAAAAAAGGGTACATAAAGTTGGTGAATTTAACATGGCGGAGAAAGGGCTTACCCGGTCCCCTAAAGATGTTTTTTAATTTGAGTTATGCAACTTCACCTTGATTTTCAAGCTCAACTTCATTTAGTTTAATACTCAGGGTTGTTTGTAGCATATAAATAAATTCATATACAGCATATCATCTGCCCATGGATAGTAATACTTGGTAGTGGGATTTAGTAAAAAGCATGTGAAATTTACTTAAAAATTAAATGAATTAAATTTCATCATAATATGTGGAATGTATAAAAATCTGTATGTACAAGGTTATAAAAAGGAATTTAAGTATGTTTCCATCTAGTGGTAGAGATTGCTGAAGGCGGATTTTCAACTGTGTTACGCACTTTTTTACTAAACTAAATTTTATGAAACTATGTAGAATTTGTACAAAACTATAGATCTTATAAAAAGAAATACAAAAGAATTGCAGCACTTTTACGGCTATGGTCAGTAATTGTTGATATGTTTTCTGAAACGTTTACTCAGGTATCGTCTTTGGGATATTAGAAGGCGAAGTTCTGTTAAAATATTCTGCAAGTGTTGGAAAGTGTTTCATAATCTATGCTTGACGCATGATTTAAGGGGTCTCGGGACTCTTAAAATTGTAAAAAAAGAAAAGAAAGATACCATTTTCAACATTTAATATATAAAAATGTATTTGATTTTAAAACACAATTTTTACTGGAACTGAAAGATATAGGTATGTTTAATCATTTCATGTATTTAAAAAATAGCAAGATGTAGAATTAGCATTTATAGGGTGCTCTAGAGTGCCAGACATTTTGAAAGCAGAAAATGTTATAACAGTTTACGCGCACGATTAAAAAATTAATTTCGAAAGTAAAATGAAAATTTTGTTGCCTACTTATACTTCAGACTGTCATAATTACCCTGAACCTAAATAAATTTGAATTTAAAGCATTTTTATATTTTTAATACGAAGTTGTATTTACCTAATACAAAATTTTGAAAATTTTAACAATATCTAAAACAAATTTTGTTTTGAACAATAAAACAGAAATTTTATGTTCAGTTTATACAGACTAACATGAAACATTTGCTTTGAAAATTTTATTAAAAAATATTCAGAAATTTTTGAGATATCGTGCGCGCTATGCCCAAAAACGTCATTTAGAGAAAAATGACTTCCAAGTTTCGGAAACGCCACTTCAGCTATTGAGCGGGTATGATTCTAAAAGCCATAACTTCTGTTCTAATGGAATTGAAAGGCAAAAAATTATGTCAAGTAGTTGAGAAAGACTAGGAGTATAATATAAAAAAAATTAAATTTTCGAAAATTTTGAAGCTTTAAGAGTACCCCTTAAAATTACATTTAATAGCAATAAAAATTAATCTTAAGTAATTAACGATACATTTTGTAATACGAAAGTTCTGTTAAATAAAACCCGTTGGATATTTTTTTGTTCGCAATAATATTTTCTCTGCACACTGCTTATTTTTTCTTTGTCATGTATCTTCGGTTTCCAATACAACACATGTAAAGAGCGATACTGTATTTTCATATCCTCTAATCTTATTAAGCGGGATTAAGTACACAGAAAAAAAAGATGATTTATTTGTTAGGTAAGCAAAGCCTTGCAAAGAGGATATATGTTTGCATTCTAAAAAGGTCTTACGTTCTTAATTTTGCATATTACATTTCCTCTTCTATAACAGATTAATTTAAAAATTCTTAATATTTGCTGACGAAACTAATTTAATAGGTATTTAAGCACGTTAATTAAAGATACATGCATGTTTATATTTCTAATTTTTTTGCAGATGTATAAACATTCATTAATTCATTTTTAAATTAATGGAATAAATAAAGATTAATTAAAAAATAAAGAAGTATTAAAGCATAAAGTTGAATACTTGGATGTAGTGTCCTCATTTAGTTTTTGTATGCTATGAAGATTACAAAAATAAACAAGAATATTTCATTAATTAGTTTCCTTCGCAGACATAATCTAAATGACAAAAAACAATTTAATTGTTTATAATGAAAATATAAGTACATTATTGAAATTGTCAAAATTATGTTTAAAATTTTTTGAAACTAATATAATTATTATTTTTGTTTAATATACTTTTCAAATCTTAACAATCGTAACGTATTGCTGTATTTACAATTTACATGCAGTTTATTTACAAGCAGTTTATATACAAATGATTGAAAAGATTTAATGAACGAAATGACATACGTTTTGCTACTGTGGTTAAACATTTTACCGCAGTAATACATAGCAACATTTTGCAAACTACTTGATTTCGATAAATGATATAAAATATAAAATTTTAGCGAAATATTTAAAAGTATTTACTTTATAAATGAAATGCCTTTTAATAAAGCCGCAGATATACCTTCCTGCTATTAAATGTCTAGTAGAAACATATTATCTACTATATTATATTGTGTATGTGCGTGCGTGTGTGTGGTGTGCATTTAACATGATTTTTAGTTCTTTTTCATTTCAACAACAAAAATGAACTTTAGTTTCGATCGAGCTGTATACTTTTGAGATTAACATTCACTACTACTAATATAATAATTAAAATAAAAAATAAGATATTAAAATAAATGAAACTATCAGCACAGAGAGGCATACATTAATAATATTAAATGACTTTTATTAAAAATTTACGTATCAAGCTAATCCCATTCTTTTCAGTAATGCTCAATTAAATGCCATTATACCTTATAATTGATAATCGATACATAAGAATTAGAAAAGTACTCGTGTCATGTCATTTGATATGATTCCGTATCGATATTCTTTATTTTAAGTAATTATGTGTGGATAATTATCATTCATCATACTTAAAAATAGCAATAACACATAACTCTAATTTTTGTATACGTATTAAATTGTTCAATATATTAATTAGTCATAAAATGTCATTATTTATTATAAAGCTCAATGGCATAAATAAACAGCAATTTCGACAGAACTGATTAATTTTAAAATTAAAGTCTTAATGTTTCTAAATAATAATTTAAATAAAAGCATAAAGAAACTTGGATATAATATTTTTAAATAGGTGTACCTCAAAGGGGATACGTTATATACGTTATAGTTTTCCTTTGTGTCTACGAAGTATTCCCGTTTTGAGAACAAAAAATCTTCATCAAAATACAAACCATTTGCGTAATAGAGTGTGACCTCAAAAATCCGGCACTCGGAAATCCGGTAAGTTCAAAAATCCGGCATCCAAGCAGTTGCTCCTCTCCCTTTTTTTTACACTTTCAACTTACGAGAGGGAAAAAAATAGCAATTGTTTACGAATTAAAAAATTGAGATTGAAAACAATGGATCAGCAGACAGTTAGATCGCTGACGCTGTGCTAAATGGATACGCCGATAACGCTGGTAGCACATCAGACGTACGCTTAACAGGAGCTGTCAGAAGAAAAGGTGTCACTGGAAAATTACATAAATTTGTGTGGAAAATTAATATCTGCTTTACAGAAACAAGACTGCATTACCGAAATCTACATCCCTCACTTGTGTAAAATAAAAGAAAAACTTGTTAAAGAACGGCCAAAATAACTAAAGCAAATAAAATTGATAATCGATGTTTCGGAGATTAAACGAGAAGAAATGACTGTTTATTATAATTATTTTTTGTAACATAGAAAATATCAATTAAAGTATGTTTTTTTGTTAAATATTTAATTTTCTCTTTTTCTCACATCAATATCACTTCACTACGAATTCAATTATAAATAAAGGCACCATTAAGAATATCGGAAGATATTCTTTCAGAAATCCGGCTTAGTCTCGGTCCGGAATTTGCTGGATTTTCGAGGTTATAACGTGTATTTATTAATTTTCTCTTTTATTATTATTGTTTATTTAATAGTTAACTTTTATTTTATTTTTATCTATATATGGATCACAATGCATATGCGCAGCTATTTTCAAATTTATAATTGAAAATAATAATGGTTTAAACAAAGTTTATTATTTCATCTTCTTTGGGATTTTTGGCTTATGAGTAGATAATTTTTTTTACAATTACTAATTATAATTATTTTTTTTTGTAATCGTATTATGTTTATTATGATCCGAAAATAAAATTTTTGGTGTCATTTTTGAAAATATCATTACATATTTTATTTCGAATATTACCTTTCGGATTCGCGTCCATTGTTTCTTCCATTCATATCTATGCATAGAAGCGAGCAATAATTCCTACAATTTTTTGTGAAACATTTCATTTAAAAGTTCTAAATAGCAGCATATATATATTTTTTAATTGAGGAGTGTTTTAAGAATGCATTCGCTTATATGAACAATTTTTAAAGGTATGGTTTTCGAGAACATGTTTAGTATTTAAAAAAATCGAACATGTGAATAAAATTACACTGTTTTTTCAACCATAGATTCTCTAAAAGGACTAATGGACTGATAAAGGACTAATGGAATCTGAAGTTTTGTAAAAATCCGTGCATTAGTTCTTGAGATATAGCTATTGCGGAAATCGTGAAAAATGCAGCATAGCAGCGCCATCTGTTGGGCGATTTATACCAAAAAGTAATCAGCACCAGTTTCTGTCAGGGACTAACTGAATCTATAGTTCGTTCTAATTCGTTCTTGAGATAGAGCGCCTAGAAAATGTGTGTTACACACAACACAGACATACAGACAGACTCACATACAGACATTTTGAAAAAACATGTTTTTCGGCTTCTCTGACCCCTAAACGTGTAAATCCGTCGTAAACCGGAATTCAAAAATTTTCATGAATCCAATACTTTCTTCTTGTAAAGAGAGAATAAAATAATAAATTGAAAAGTGCCCAGTTAAACTGGTAGCATTGAGCTCACAGGCTATTCGAATTATATATTATACTTTTATTTCAAAGAACAATGACCTCGAAAAATAAATTAAAGGGGATTAGCCCCCACCCCTCTGTTTTCCATCTTTATGCTTAACAAATGAGCCTCCAAATCTCATCAGGGAAGTGCCTTATCAGAATAAACCGGGATACTAAATTTCAAGCAAATCGGACAGAAAACACATTTATCTAAATTAAGGTGTGGGGAATTAGCCCCGTTTTCCCTTTATACTTAGCCAATGAACTCCCAAAACTAGTAAAAGTACCTTATCAGAATGGACCTATTTGCAAAATTTGAGGCAAATCGGATAGTTTTGCCGAAATACCCCATTTATCTAAAGTAAGGGCGAATTCGCCCCCCGAGCCCTCCTTTATACTCAACCAATGAACCCCCATAAGTAATCAGGGAACAGCCTTATCAGAATTAAGCTATTTACAAGTTTTGATGCAAATCGGATAATTCTGCCTGAAAAATCCATTTATGTAAATTAAGGGGAGGCCTTAGCCCCCCATTCCCCCTTTATACTTAACAAATGAAACCCCTCCCAAAGTATTCAAAGAAGAACCTTATCAGAATGAACCTATTTACAAAATTTGATGCAAATCCGAAAATTCTGCCAGAAAAACCAATTTATCTAAATTAAGGGAGGGGGTAGCCTCCGTTCCGCCCTTTTTACTTAAGAAATGAACCCCCAAAAGTAATCGGAGAAGCACTATCACTAATTAATACCACACTTTTTTGTGCTAGCAGCATTAGTAGCAATTAAATAAAAAAAAAATAATAATTAAAATTCTTTATTATAAAAATAAACCATCCTCATTATATTAATGGTTAGATATGTCATTGATATTCTAAAGCATTAAAAATCAAAATTACTTGTCGTATCTGAAATATACTGCTTTTTCCATTACTCTTAGAAGAGAGAAATTCTATGTCAGAGATATTAGGAAAATCTGGAGTAAAATATAAACACCTTGATCGCTTAAAAGCTCTTAATAATCCATCTTATTAAAACATAGCTTGAATAGCCCATTTTATTGATAATACCAAAGTCTTATCATATTCAACCCCTTAACGGTCGCATTAGATTAGAGTTTAAAAATTCAAATTGCTCATTGGCACCACTTTTTTGAAAAAGAAATATTCACCTTAGGTGAGAGTGGGGATGAAAGGGACATTTTGTCTTTATAAGCTTATAAAATAATGGCATTAAAAGTTATCAATTTCAAATTTGCGCCTAATTCTCGTCTAAAACCTTTGCCTTCATACTACTAAAACCTCTTATCCTCAAGTACAGTAATTTAAAATATATACACATTTTTATAAATTGGGAGAAATGTCCCTTTTAACCCCATTGTAGGGGATGAAAGGGACACTGAGAGGGGTTGAAAGGGACACACATGATTAAAACACTTTTATGAACATTTTTTCTTTTTATGTGCAATTACATTATTCAAAAATAAAAGATAATTACATGCAAATAAAAATAAAATATATTGCAACATATGATAAAATATAAACAAGAAAAATAACATGCTTAGGCCTACTTGACTAAGAAAGATTTAGCTCTAGCTGTCTCACCATCAGTTACGGGTTAATTAACTTCACCACAATATCATTAATATTCACGTCATTCATGTCAATAGTATCAGTAAATACAAAATGATTTTATTATGTTTTTTTTTTTCTAAAAAATTGTACTTTGAATTTATTACGAGTGTTTTTCTGGAGTTTGTGGCTACAGAGCGACAAGAATATCACCATAATTATTCCATTACATTTTGCAATATTTATTGTTTTAATATTTATATTGCTTTCATAATTATCGAATAAGAGAAACTCATTATGAGTTTTGGAACAACTAGAATATTTAGGTAATTCATAATTGCTCTAAAAAAATTCTGCGGTCATTGACCAACTGTGATGATCATGTCCAAGTTTTTGGGATGGGGCACCTCCAACCATGAATTTCTTGAAATTATTTCTTGGTAAAACGAATACTTTTGAACAGAGTTACCTGATGTAGAAACAAAATACAAAAGTGTGACAAGTTTGCCACATACAGCTGATGTTACGTTAGAAAATAGTTTTTCACTAAGTTTTGCTACTATATTAGGTGGTTTGTGCTCTGCCATTAAGCCTGTTTTATCACAGTTATATCTTATGTTCTGTGTAAATTTATGGCGATCCATAACTAACTGAAAGTTTAAAAAATATATCAACATTAGCTTTGTTGAAATTTGTATTCTTGTTAAACTAATGGCTATAGGTTTCTTAAGAGAGAGTAATGAATTTCGTTGAATAAAATCCTGGAACCAAAAAATTCCAGCTTGTTTCTTTATTTGCTTTATAGAGACGTATTTGGAGAGAGCAAAGCAATTGACTACTCATATGCAGAGTTGCCAAACCATAGTTGATATTAGATGCTTGGAGCAAATATGAAGCTAATTCTTTCTATTGAGCTTCACTAAAGGAAGCTTGATAGAAACGGCCTGAGGGTCAAACTGTGGGGTTGAAAGGGACATGTGCCTTTCAATCACCCAGTTTCTGTCCCTTTCAACCACATACCTACCTAGCGAAATGAAAAATGTATTCATGCATGAGGGTATTTTACCTAACACAATATACTGATATTCACATAAAGTTCATACTTTACAGTGCTAAATAACTTAAATATTATAATGCTAAACACAATATTAGTTTGTTAGAGAAAAAAAAAGTAACATCAAAATTTACTTTTTTATATCAAAAACAGGTTTTGCTTTCACCACCTACAACCCTGCAATTGCTGATGTTAATTATAAGGATTATTAAGACAGAACAAGTATTGTCATCGATTGAGGCAAAATTGAAACTTTGTGCATTTTATTTTCTTCCTGAAATTTTGAGTGTCCCTTTCATCCCCATTCTCCTCTATTTAATGACAGGTAAATTGATACCATAATAAAGCCAAATACACCCTTTTATAAAACTGGTGGGAATTAAACAATCTCAGTAAAAGACATATCCCATGAATATCACGTCAGCGAGAATTAGGGGGTTACAGTACAAAATTACGACAAAACGTTATGAAAAATATATATGGCTCACACACAAAAAAGGGAAATAACTCGCAAAAATTGATTTTGCGTTTTATTCTCCTAATAGATCTGTCATAGGTGCTTCTTCTTAGAGGAAAAGTTTCATAAATGTAGTTGTCTGGAAAATCGCTTTATTACACTGTATGTCCATCTGTGACCACACATGTGTGGCAAATTGTGTGTGGATGTGAAATTACTCAACCCTCCAAACCTCCTCTACGTCTTCATTCAGCATGTATTTTGTACTTCGATTAAGTTTTTTGTAAAATAAAGATCTTTTTACACCGTTTGTTATCTTTTCTTTGCGTCACAGTCATGAGCAATTACACCATCACGATCGCGTTTCGTACTACCAATTTCTATGTAATTCTTGCCCCTGATGACCTGACACATTCACACGTGCCGTTTGCACATGACTTTTTGAACCACCCTATATATATATAGATCTATGTGTGAGTGTATATTAATTTTTTTTATCTTAAACCGTACTAGTATAGGTAACATTAAAAGGAACATACTTGGAACTTAAAGTAAAAAATAGCGCATTATCAAGGGCCAGAGTCCTCACACCTACAGAATGAAATAATAAGTTGTATAACATTAAAATTTCAGAAAATTCAGAAAACTGGCGGAAATAATATGGACATAGTTTAAAATTAGAAAAGTTCAAGTATTATATACACTTTCGTATGTAAAAGCGGTTTTTGACAATAAAAATGTCGATTCCCTCACATTAAATGCATTATTTACTATTTCTGAGAATCAAATGTAATAATAACTTTGTTCAATAGATTTTCAAATCAATACTGAAATTCGTTAAATTGCTTTTCGCGTATGCTATATTTCATATTCCTTTTAAAAGAGTGAAATTATGTTTACTTGGAAAATATAAATAAAAAGATGAATTGCCTCATCACATACAGGATTTTACGGATTGAAGAATAGAATGCATCTCATTGAAATATATTTGAAAAGTAAATTTAATATATTGCCTTTTAGTTTGTGGCTTATTCGTTATGAGAAAAGATGTGTAATTACAAATCGATCATCATATTTTCATTTAAGGAAAAATATTTAATATGGATTGTGTAAAGAACACTTTTGAAATTTAATATTTTATTTTGGATCTAGAAAGTACCTATGATATTGCAGGTACATAGTAAGACAAAAATAATACATATGAGTGTGTATGTGTGTGTGCGTGTGTGTGTGTGCCTGCATGGGTGTATGGGAATATAAATTATCTTACAAGCTCCAAGTATGTTTATTTTAATGTTACATACTAGAACGGTTTAAGATTAAAAATATATATATACACACATACATACGTCTATATATATATATAGGGTGGTTCAAAATGTCATGTTCAATATATTCTCAACGTATTGTCTATTTATGTATACCTGTGAAACAAAATTTCTTAAAATCTTTAAACATTGGTGTAGTTACAGAAATAATGACAGTACAATTTCAGTTTTCATAATTAAGATAATCTTTTCGTATTAGGTTCAAAGTTGCCAACCCACTGATTTTTCAATACCACTATTTTTATAGATAAATATTCGATTTGTATAATCGCAAAATTTCTTTGATTAAATAAAATGACAATTTCTATCGTAAAATAACGGTAGTCAAAAATCGAGAAGCTGGAAATTATGTAGGTGAATGAGGTAATCTAATTAATTATCGTAAATCATACAAGTACTTAGAATTAAAAAATATATCTAGCAGAAAATGAGAGTGGTTGATTTTAAACAACTTATCTAAATTGCATCAAACGATCTGCATAAAAGTTAAAATAAAACCAGATTCATTATCAATAAATTAATGTATCATTTAGGATGATCAAGTACATCGATATCTCAAATCTACAGAACTAAAAATCATAATTACTCTTCGCTTAAACCTCTAATGCCCACGGTAGCATATATCCTACTTCTAGTGTTTCCTATTTAGTGAATTTCCTAATTCAGATATTCCAAATCCATACCTGGAATTTAAATAGCAATATTTGCGTTATTTAATAACAGCCGTAATTAAATAAAGCAAAATTTACTATTGAAATTTTTTGGTGTGAATTCAGTTTATATGAATTAAGGAATTTCTAGAACGTATTCTTCCAGGGGAATTACAGGGTTAAATTATCCTAAAATGTCAAATAATGTTGTTATAATCCGGTTTGATATAATGAGGTCCAACGAGCTTCTTAAAACAGCATGCAAATAAAGAAATGCGCAAGGCCTTTCAAAAGAACTATGCCTTTCTTCATCAAGCGCAAAGAACATATACCACTACTACGTTGAAAGCAGGGTCATGACTTAAAGGAAATGAAAAGGGAAAGGTACAAGATTATAAAACAGCCAACAGGAAGAAGGAATCAGCCAATAGCACATCAGTGCTTTATTTTCTATTTGTTTCAAAAAGCAGAAATTTTAGTCTAAGCATGTTGGGAATTAAAAATTTATATTCTGTTCAAGATCAAGAGATAATTAAAATAAATAAACCACGTTCTCATTGAAAGATTTTATATTGCGTTGGCTACAATAAATTGCAGCCAAGCGTCTATCGTTGCCAAAGACACAAAAATTACTTTCCTGCTAAAGAAAGCATAGGTTTGATTTTGATCACTATACAGATAAATAGATAAAGTTATCCCCAAAAAGGGAAAAAATATCAAACTTGAGTAAGAATAAGGAAAAGGGGATTTTAAACATTATAAAGTGGTATTACAACTTTATTCTGAAATTACGATAACGGATGTTAATGATGTTTTGTTATTAAAAAAAAAAAAAAAAAAAAAAAAAAAAGGGTAAGACAAGACTGGGTGCAATCCTATGGAAAATATGCCAGCTTTAAGACCAGTTTCCTCGGAAACTACCCGACCGATTTTGGTGAATTTTGAAATCCGTATTCGCTAGATTATGCTCCAGATTTATGGAAGACAGTTTTTTTCTGCGACTAAAACTTTCTACTTTAGAGCAATTCAATTCTTCAGAATTTTTTTTCAGAAACTAATTAAAGTATTTTTAAACTGTCTGCCATATATGATCTTATATTTATACTCAACAACCAAAAAACAATTTTCAAAATCGCTCGAGTACTTTATGAGAATATGGGATTTTTACCTGAAAAGTACGATTTTTTAGGACAGACAAAAAACTTATACACCTCTAGCTTGTGTGAAGTTCTTGCACAATTTTATCAAACACATGAATTAAATCATAAATAAACAGATAAAATTTATTTTCATATAATAAATGAGGTAATGCTTTCACCCTTATTGTCTCTATGTCCCTTCCCACGCGACTTCCGGAGCAAGTTCTCTGACACGAATTTATTTGATTAGTACCACTTTTTTTATAAGTAAGACCTTTACTTGTACTTTGATAACATGTACATACTACAAAATTTATTTTTAAAATAGAGTGATGCGAGTGGAATTTTGAAATAGAAATATGTGTAAAATTAATGTGAACGGGCATGGCGTCCGAGTTGTCCTTTAATTTTTACAATCATTTCTAATGATCAGACTAAAAAAAAAAAAAAACGGTCATACCAATAGCTTGAGGAAGGTTCAAAAGCATTTTAAGCCAATAAAGCAAAAATCATTTTTTTCAAAACATTTCACTCACTTCATATATTCACTCCTTTAATTCTCTGTTTCGATAAAAAAAAAAAAAAAAAAAAAAAAAAAGTCGAAAACGCTAAATAACTAATTAATTTCTTTATTTATTATATCAATTAACTGTAATTGTTAGTTTGATTAGCTAAATTTTTAACACTAAATATTTGTCTAATTTTTCTTTTTTTTTTTTTGAGTTGAGGGGGTAGGAGCAAATAATTATTTATATTTAGAAAATTGCGAAATAAGAAAAAAAACCGCAAAACAGAAACTGCATGACGTAAATTGGCAGCCAGTAGATTTTTTAAATTCTCCTTTCATTTTGAATGAACTGTAGATGATAGTTCCACAATCAGAAACCCTAACTCGAGTGAAATATAACTGAATATCTTTCATAATGAAAATGCATATTGCATTGTATTTCACAACTCTTTTACAATGAGAACACGCATGTGATAATGAATAAGGCAATTATAAAATTTTCTCATTAATATAGATTGTTTCATACACAATTAGTGAAGAACGCTCTTGAAATTTATAATTTGTGTTCCGTTTTCCATTCTCTTCAAAAGGGAAAAATTCTATTTACTAATACTGGGAACATATATATTAAAATACGCTCTGCATGACCACTTAGAAATCTTAAGTAAGGAATACTAGAATAAATAGATTGCTTCTAATTGAAATATTTGAAATAAGTAAATTGAGTATTGCATTTATTTAAATCGAATTTATGTCTGTAATTAAAAATAACACTAGCCTGCTAAATATTGGTTGTGTCATGTTTTTTAGCTTTTGATAATTGATTCTTATGTATTTTGTATCGCTAAATCCGAAAATGACCTTCTTTTTTTGTACCATCATGTAAGTATTTGCTGCAAATCCTAAATTTCAAAGTTAACAAGTCAAAAAATTGTGAAATTCTGATGCAATAAAATAGATGTGATGGTTTATTTTTTTTAACTTTTGATAATTGATTTTTATGGAGATTCAACGCTGAATACGAAAATGATCTTCACTTTTTACCATTACGTAAGGATTTTCCGCAAATCGTAAATGTTAAAGTTAAAAAGTAAAAAAATATAGCGAAGATGCTATAAATAGGTGTAAAACTTTTTCCCGTAATAATTCCCAGAATAACTTCGTCAATTCTCCAGATATCAAATCCAATTAATTTTATTATAAATCTTCTTAATATTAGCTACAACTTTCATGTTGACAAGTTTTTGATAGGGCCAATTCGTGCCAAAAAAAAAAAAAATTAAAGCGAAAACAAAAAGGGGGAGTTGAAGAAGAAAAAATCCATAACTTCGTCAATTCTCAAGATATAAACTCCGCATGAATTTATTATACATCTTTTTAATATTGTCTACAACATTTATAGTGACAAGTTTTTGATAGGACCAATTCTTACAGCAAAAATAAATAAATAAATAAATAAAAATAAAAATACATAGCGGTTGAAGAAAAAAATCATCGTATTAAATGTGTATTCAAATCCAAACTGTTTATTTCCTGACTCATTTTTAAATTTATTTTTGCTCTCAGACGCATCCAATTGGTAGATTCTCTTATTCAGAAACTATTTAATGTACCGTAATGATCGATTTATTCAATTTTTTGACGTATACTGGGGATTCTTACAATTAACCAGTTCAGGAATCTATGAGCGTGCGGAATAAACTAACATATGTTCCCTTTCTCTTACGTCGCGTTCTACGTAGTCTCTCTCACGCACTTGCTGCGAGTGACGTAAGCGAAATATTTTCTATTATGTTTAAATAAAAAAATTAATAAAATCTGATAGAGCCATTTAATGGATTTAACTCTAAAATCTCGTAAAGGCCAGTTACGCCTAAGGTAGTTCCCCAATCGTCACTAAAGTGGAATAATAGATGCCTCCATAGGATCAAGGATCCTCATGCCCCCCCCCCCAGCCCCCCGTAAACAGAACCCTGAGTTGTTTAGCTACAAGATTACAACTAGAAAAACCTAATACATGCCAAGTATAAGTGAAAATATTGTATAAGCCAAACAACTGAATAAAATATTATTAAAAAAACTATTTCATCCATTTTATTGTATCAGATTTTTTTTTTTTTTTTTTTTTTTTTTTTTTTTTTTTTTTTTTACTGTTTAAATTTGAAATTTACGATTTGCGAGAAATATTGAATTGACAGTTAAACATGAAGGTCATTTTCGGATTTAGTGCTAAAAATACATTAAAAAAAAATTAGGAAAATTAAAAAAATACAACCACCACATCTATTTTTTAGTATCAGATTTTCAATATTTTTTCACTTTTTAATTTAGAAAATTACAATTTGTAAAAAATCATGGCATGATGGTTAACAATGAAGATTGTTTTTGGATTCAGCACTAAAAAATACTTAAAGATGAATTATCAAAAGTTAAAAAAACACAAGTATTGCAAACTTTTGTAATGCAATCATACATATTTCACATTTAAAAGAGAATATTTAATACAAATTTCTGAAAAGAAAGAATTTTATGTATCAAATAATATATATATATATATATATATATATATTCCTTTTATTTTCAAAGTACACGTTGGTCAATTTAAATATAGATAATTATAAACTCATATACATCATATTTAATATGAAATATTTAATGTACAATTTGTGAAAATCTCTCTTGAATTTTAAATATTTTAGTTGAACATTAATAAGATCTTGAAAATATAGACAGCTGTACAAGTATATTATGCTGCAAAAACATGTAGTAAATGAATAAAGCAGAAGCTGTAGCCCACTTGGCAATGGCTAATGTTAATATACAACTGTTAAAAGAAATATGTTGGAGTTTTCTGAAAAATTGCTTTTCTTTTGTAATAATCATTTGTTAGATATCATTACGAGTTAAACTCACAATACTTTTTTAGTACAAGAATCAGTGAATATCGCAAGATAAATATGATATATTAATTTTAAAAAACGCAGAATCAATATTTTAAGTGCCTCCATGTCGATAAAAGTAACCAGTTAAAATATTTATTGCTTCAAAATATTCCTTTCCATTTACTAAACAATTTTCAGATCCCTTTCGTCAATTATGGTAATACAAAAGCGGCAAAACGATTGCTTTAATATGTGACAATTAGGTAGATTTCGTATGAAATACTACCTACAACATTCTCCCCTGTGTTGGAATTTCTGAAAAAATTTTGCAGATCTACACCGATCATAACCCCTAGAACTCAAATCCACCCTCAGTAAAAAACTTTATCTATCTATCTATCTATCTATCTCTCTCTCTCTCTATATATATATATATATATCACTTTCTTCTGGACACGATAACTTCCATAATTCTGAACAAATCTCTTCCAAACTGATACATAAATTCGAGGGCATAAAATCTTCGTCAAGTTCGTTAATGGGCAAAATTGGACCAAGGGGATGGAAATGGGGGGGGGGGGGGTTGTGAAAACCGAGAAAACCAAATAACTTCTTAATTTTTGTACATATCAAATCAGTTTAAAGTTTTTATTACTTCTAAAAATAGGGCCAAAAATTTATGTATCACAGATTTTTAATAAATTAAAAGTGGGCTCAAGGGGCGCAAAAAGAGTGTTTTTGGGAGAAAAAAATTCACAACTTCGTCAATTCTCCAGATATCAAATCCGATTAATTTTATTATAAATCTTCTTAATATTAACTACAACTTTTCTATTGAGAAGGTTTTGATAGGGCCAATTCGTGCCGCAAAAAAAAAAAAAAAAAAAAAAAAAAAAATTAAAAGCGAAAACAAAAAGGGGGAGTTGAAGAAGAAAAAATCCATAACTTCGTCAATTCTCAAGATATAAACTCCGCATGAATTTATTATATACATTTTTAATATTGTCTACAACATTTATAGTGACAAGTTTTTGATAGGACCAATTCTTACAGCAAATAAATAAATAAATAAATAAATAAATAAAAATACATAGCGGTTGAAGAAAAAAATCATCCTATTAAATGTGTATTCAAATCCAAACTGCTTATCTCCTGACTCATTTTTAAATTTATTTTTGCTCTCAAACGCATCCAGTTGGTAGATTCTCTTATTCAGAAACTATTTAATGTACCGTAATAATCGATTTTTTTTTTTTTTTTTTTTTTTTTTTTAATATATATATAGAGGTAGAATATATTTCAAAAAATGATGTCAAATTGGACATTTTAAACCGATTTTCCAGAAGCGATTGTGCTAGAAACGAAAAATATTGTCCTACTGAGAAAATAATTATTTATAAATCAAATTTTAATCAATTGAACGAAAAATAAAAACACGGGTCGCTTATAAATCTCTTCAAAAATCACGTCAGCAAGTTTCATATTTTTTCTATTAAAAATGAATCTAAAAATGTGCCAGAAAATTTCGAGTTGTTGAACATAGAAAAATATTTTCGTTTAATACCGCCTTAACATGATTCTGGTAAAACCAGCAGTTATATAAAAGTGAACTAAAAACTCGTCAGAAGCGGCCAGATAAAATTGTTAAAGTGGGCTTACCTCTAATGATGATTTAGTTTTTGTTGTTGAAATTAATATACTAAACTTCAAAATCTACCCCCGCCTGTAGGCCTTGCCGGCAGGCATTTTTTTTTCTAATAAGTATTGACGGACAGCACTTTATCAGAAGTTTGAAATTTTAAATTTTTCCATGTTTTTTATCACTTTCTAACATAAATAAAAAGTAATTATGGCTTTTGTTTATCTGTCTACCGCCTGTCCGTGATCTACAACGCGTAAAAATAACCACGCAATCGATATATGTTATTTATATTCACTATGGTATGTTCGGTATTGGAAATGAAGCGTATAGTTGTTATAGTTATTTTACAGGGATATTCAAAAGAATTCCGTTACTTTACGGCCTATTTGAAAAAAATCGTTTGCGGTGGTACTTAATAATGTTTCATAATTTCAAGCTCATTTAAATTTATATATTGCTTTTGAAGTACTCTACAAGATGCTTACTATAGAATATTGCATGAATATCATCCATCGTTCATTTACAGGGACACTCAAAATAATTACATTACATTACTGTCTAAGGAGTAAAGTCGTTTGTGGTGTATTTTATTCACGTTACTTATTGAGATTGATAGATATCTCTCAGGTGCACCGCAAGATATTTACTCTAGAATATGACATGCATAGCATTCGTCATTGATATACAGGGACATACAAAATGTTTAGGTTACAGTACTCTGTATGAACAATAATTGCTAGAAGTGCATTTTCTGTTGTGATAAATGACTTTAAAATAAACTTTGGCATATTTCTTAGCGTGTATAACTCCTACGGGTCATATACAAGGCTGCACAAAACATCGGAAGTACATTTACTCTTATGAATGGAAATTTCTCAAAGGGAATTTTCAATATTGATACACGTTTTCAAATTGAATTAAATTTTAACGTACTATGTATTGTATGATAAATCTTTAGCTTATGTACAGGGGTTCACAAAAAATTCAGATTTCATTTTTTCGTCTTTCGGTAATAATTGATGAAATCGTATTTTCAAATGTGTTATGTGTTTTACAAATTGCTTATTTAGACAAATTTTTTCATATTATTAACTTGTAAAATTTTAAAATAATATTCTAAATATGCTGTAAAGTGTTTCATAATCCATGCTTAACGCATGATTTTGCGTTCCTGTTGCATTTTCAAAAATAGTTAGTAATATTTGTTGTCTTTTTCCAAATGTTCAAATATAGGATAGCGTTTGTAAACTTATGTAGCACTTTCGAAGCCAATGATACGAATAAATATTTAATTTCATGGTTCGTACGCCTCTTGATTTTTGCAGACCAGAAAATTTTTCGGCACCAGTATTTTCTTATAGAAAATCTCTTCTTAAAAGAAGTCGCATTTAACCTAGATTTCTTTTTCTATAAAAGATACTGGTAGTTTTCCTGGAGAAATTACGATATCCGTACGAACCACGAATTTTTAAACATCGCCTCATAAAATTACTTTTCTATCCGAAGTAGTATTTAATTACTTAAACAAATGATCCAATCTTTAACCTGATTAGATAATCCATATTCACATTGTATATGAGCACAAAAGTCACAATCATACAATGCCAACATTTTACGTCTGAAAATAGTCACTGTATCACTCTTTAGAGATATTAATCTCATTATGCCGCTGTGAAATCGCCTACAGCCAGTAAAAGTCACTGGCCGGAATGCTTTACACCTTACTTGGTGATCATGTGATCAAAATAGTCTGTTCTTCACCAATTGCCAGACAGACAACTCATCAAAGTAGGCTGAAATTCAGACAAAATCGGTGGAGAATCCCTGCCTGTATCATTCGTTAGCTCAGAGTCCTCGTGATTTTTTTTTTTAATTTATGTTAGCAATTCATCACAAAGCAGAATATATAGATGTCGTAATGACTTAGAAATGACAGAAGAATAACTACGAGAAAAAACTGCATTTCTGCAATAAGGCATTCATATTTTGTTCTCGATCACAAATGAATAGTCATCAATCATTTTCTCTTTTATGGCCAGAAATTAATTTCTTCTAACGGATTTTTTTTTTCGTTGATGCATATGTTATAGTCCAATATCCGACAGCACAAAAACCTATGTTATCAATCACAAGGGAAAAAAAACCCTTTATTTTATGGAAGAGTAGAAGTAGGGGAATCTAATGATCCATGTCTGCCCGGAAGTGAAGTGATGCATAAGCCAAAAATTAATACCACCAGTGGTTAACTTGTAGGTTTATCAATGTGTTTGTCCTTCAAACAATGGTATGAAAAGATGGAGGATAGTTGTAGGGCAAACACAACAATAAACCTACGAGCCAATCACCGGTGGTATTAATTTTTGGCTTATGCCTCACTTCATTTCCGGCAGGCATGATCATTAGATTAACTTACTTGTACTTTCTCACAAAATAAACTTTTTCTTCTTGTGCTTGATAACACAGATTTTTGTGCTGTCAGCTCTTGGACTATTAGGTATATTAAAGACTGTGATTTGTTGCTCTTATTTTCAACAATTACTTTCAGATAAATTAAATCTAGTACTATTATTCTAATAATAATCTACATTTTATCGTTTTCGTATAAGCTATTTTTGTAAAGTATTCTTTATAGAAAAATTTATATTGAAATTTACATAACATTCCTATATATACCAATTTTATATTAATTTAAATATTTAATATTAATTTTGGTATTTTTTTAATTTTACTTGAACTATTTTCTACACACAATTCAATTATCTGTTACCTACCATTCTTTAATCATTCATTCACCATAATTCGTAGAAACTTCAATTATAATGAAATCACGAAAATACTTTAATTTGGAAAATTCTTATGTGATATCCATGTGCCAAATGCAATTTTTATTAATAATAAACATAGTTAAATTATTGTTATTTTAAATTTAAAAAACTTAAAATGTTATGATTATATTTTAATCAAAATTGAAGGTAGGCCAAATCTTTATTGGCTTTAAAAAAAGAAAAGATCTTGTATATGAACTGTTACCCTGTGTTTTCTAATAATACATAAGGTTCGTACGGGTCAACGAATTTTTAGACAAGGACATTCTTCAGTACCAGTTTTTTAGGTAGATTTCGTAAGAAATACTACCTATTGCAGTCGTTACCATGGTGCGACTTTTGAAAAATTCCTTCATAACTTTTCATTATAGGACCCCAGGAACCCAAAACCACCCCCACCAAAAAAGTTTATATATATTTACATATATATGTATGTATGTACTAAGTTTTGCATAAAAAAGTCGCAATTATGCATGTATTATCTTCAAACTCGCCAACAACTTTGAGATGACTGATATCTCGACGGGGATTGAAAATGGGCAAAATCGACCCAAAAGAATGGAAATGGGGAGGGTTAAAAATTTCGAATACCGTCTTAACATCATTCTGATAAAACCAGCTCTTACACAACAATGACAGGAAAAAATAAAAGTTTTTGTTATAGCAGTTGCCAACAATTAAAAAAAGCAATAAAATTCTCACCACAACAATTGCTTTTCTATTGCAAGATTTTCACGTGAAAAATTAAATAAAATAAATAGTTTGGCGAATTGAAAACTAATTGAATATTACGTCATAAGTTTTCTAGAGCAAGATTTCCGCCTAAAACTCAAAATGAAATAAATAGTTTGACGAATTAAAAAAAAAAAAAATATTGCGTCATATTGGAAATAAAATGGACCTCAGCAGGTGAATAGGTAACGTCATGTGAGTTTGAAGAAGCGTATTAAAACATGATAAAAACCCGACTATGGTAATATTAACTTATTTTAACGCTTTGAGGTTTTGTGAATTTGCTTTAGCTATTTTTTAAACCTATTCCATATACATGCGTGTGTGTATTCGTATATATTAGAATTTTCACAAAATGTTTAGCTCCCTCGAGCTCATTCTTAGTGAAGGAACTGGATTTATCCCTAATCTTGATTTAAATTTTGTTGGTGAATTTAGTACTTAACTTCGAAATCTACCTCCGCCTGTAGGCCCAAGCCGGCAGGGATTTTTTCTTATGGAAAATCTCTCCTTAAATAAGGCGAAATTTCTCGCATTTAAACTACATTTATTTTTCTATAAAAGAATAGTTATATTTCACCTGGAAAATTCGCAGAAACAAAGGAACCCTGTACGTAAATTGCGGAAACTGAAGAATGCAATTATTTTATTGAAAATTTCTATATTTTTATAATTTTATGCCGCATAAATACAGTATTTATTACTAAGATTTATCAATTGCACAACATTTACATCTAAGGTTCGGTCACTTGCAGTTTATCTAATAGAAAAAAAATTACAAAAATTTTATCATAAGTAGTTTACGAAATTCACTGAAACGAAAAACAATATTTGTTTTCTCAAACCTTTTCAAGCACCGCTTATTTATTTATTTATTTATTTGTTTACACATACATCTGACTTGTGTGCTTGACATCTAGGTCCGCTTATAAGTCATCGTCAATATACAGGCACGAGATAGCACAATGAAATTTACAACACAGAGAAATTACATCCGGGAGCTGCACAAAGAGTGTGCAATGGAGCCAGCGAGAGTCGAACTCGCAGACCTCTGCCGCTCTCAATGCTTGGCGGCTGGCAGCGCGGTGTCCTAACCGCTCGGCCACCGAGTCCCCCAAGCACCGCTTCTGCTACAATTTATTTTGTATATCTATTTATAAAGGACAAAGCGTATTTATTTATGTTAGTATGACGATGATAAAATTTCGTGATAAAATTAAAGAACATGAAGCAGATCTTAGATTAAGTAGACCCCATACTGCATTACCAAGATTAGATCAAACTCAACCTATAAGAATAGATTTTAATAAATCAAAAATTATCTTTCGTAGAAATAATTACCAGGAAGCCATTATAAGAGAATCAATTGAAATAATTGCTAATAAAGATACAGCTTTAATAAATTTCAAAGTAATTGCTTAAAAGGCGCAAAGGCCAACAGAGTGAAAAAGATTCCAAGCCGGGAATCGAACTCGGGCCATCAGTATAGCGCACTGACGTTCTACTGACTAAGCCACTTGGAACGATACTCAGCAAGGAAAATTTCGCACTATTATATGTTGGCAAGGCTGCAAACGCAGCACAAGATGGAATATTTAACGTGAGCCACCGACCTGGGGCAAACACGGAACATAATTAAATCCAGCATCGATAGAAACTATATTAACACATGGAAATTATTCCAGAGGGAAACATTCGCCTTGCATAAAATATGCAAGGCGAATGTTGTATATTGTATGCAAGGCGAATGTTTCCCTCTGGAATAATTTCCATGTGTTAAGATACAGCTTGTAACGATGCACTATCATTCGATATCTACGGAGTATGATGAGATTTGCTACATAATAGATGAAAGTTCGTTTTGTTGGAAATTTGAATAACTTTATCTGGCATCTCATCTGACATACAACCTTCAAATTACAATGTTTTCTTCTGGACAATTCTCGAATAAGCGCAAAGAAAATAACAACAACATTTAAATCCCACTGATGACGTCCTTGTAATGGCTGAAAACGTTCAGGGTTTTTCTAATGTATTTTAAGATATTTTTAATGTATTTTAAATATTTTTATATTATATGCATGCACCTGAAAGTAATTTTTGTACAATTGTTTGTGCCTTTATGTATATTTTAATTAAAGGACAAAGGTGTATCCGTAAAACAGGCGTCAGTTTCACATTGGCAACATCAGACAATTAAATTTTCACTTTACTGCAATTTACTGCAAGTTAAAGAAGTTTATTTGTATTTTTACTTTCTTCTATCTTTACAAGAAGAAAGTATTGGATTCATGAAAATTTTCGAATTCCGATTTTCGACGGTTTCACATGTTTTAGGGGTCAGAGAACCCGAAAAACGTGTTTTTACAAAATGTCTGCCTGTGAGTCTGTCTGTGTATCTGTGTGTGACACAAATTTTTTGGGCGCTCTATCTCAAGAGCTAATGCACGGAATTTAATACTACAAATGTATATCCAGTTAGTCCCTGATACAAATTGATGCTGATTAGTTTTTGGTGCAAATCGCTCAACAGGTGGCGCTGCTATGATGCATTTTTTTACGATTTCCGCAATCGCTATATCTCAGGAACTAATACACGGATTTTCATCTAACTTTGGATTTAGTTATATGTTAACACAAGTTGTTGCTCATTAGGTTTTGGTGTTAATTGTCCGATAGGTGACGCTGCTATGCTACAATTTTCATGATTTTCGCAATAACTCTATCTCAAAAACTAATGCACGGATTTTCCCGAAACTTCAGATTCAGTTAGACTTTGACATATGTAGCTGCTTGGTGGTTTTGATGTAACATAGGTTTTGGTGTAAAGCACCCAATAGGTGGCGCTGCTAGGCTGAATTTTGCTGGATTTACACGATTTCAGAGATAGCCATATCTCAAGAACTAATGCACAGAATTTCATATCTTTAGAATCCTCATGTTGGGCATAGATTGCCGTTTAATTTTGGCAGTGTGATATCGAATTTTCAAGTATTAACATGCATGAGATAGAAGAAAGTTTTGGGATTGGTACATCCGACTAGTTTATATTAGCATGTGGCAGTTTTTATTTCAAGTTTACAAAACATTTTAAGGTAGTCGTTGAATATATTCAGAGATGTAAAAGTTCAAGCATACAAAATTCAATTTTAATAAATGCTCTGGATATATAATTGTATATAATTATACGTGCTTTTCAACATATCACTGAATCTTTTCAATTTTTCAGAAAATATAGGTTGTATATATTTACTGAATTTGTTAAATACTTTGAATAGTTCAAAAGTATCATACTAATATCGAATATTTCCTGAATAGTATAGCCATTCATGCAATTATATATGTTGATTTCCAGAACCACATCTAAAATCTTTTCAATTATAGAGAACCGCAGTAATTATAATATTATTTAAAATTTCAAAACGAATCTTCTGAAATGAATGTTTCATAGAATTTCTAAAGATTTCATTATATTTCTCATTAAAATTAATAACTTTCTGTGCAGATATTTTGCAATGAGTCTAATTTTCAATAGTATATTAATATTTTATTTAAGTTATTCTCGTTCGGACAAAATCGATCTATGTTAGTTTAAAATATTCAAAATAAAATTATATAAGCAAAATAAATCAAAGTAATTATATAAATAATTATATAAATCAAAGAGGACATTTTGGTGGTTTATCGAAAAAAGGCAGCGGATTTTTTTTCTTTTTTTTTTTTTTTTTTTTTTTTTTTCATTTCACGGATTTTTTTAGAGTATATAGTTTTACATTGTTAACATTATAAAGATAAATTTCAGTTGAAAAATTTACTTCAAGCTGACATCTTTCATAAAAAAATAATTTAACAATAAACTGTATTTATTTCTTGTAAAAAAGCATAAACCAGTATTTCTGAACAGAAAGCGTTCATCACGAAAAAAAAGAAGCCAGTTTTGCGTATATATACACGTCTGATTGCACCTGTATACAAAAACGGAATATAATCCATCCAGCGTTGCCAGTTTGGCCTTTTTTTAAAAATCAAAGTTTTCGAATTCTCACCGGAAAATCTGAAAGAATTTTTTTTTTTTTTCCTGCAATCACGAAACGTCCACTGTGGAAAAAAAACGGACTAAAAAACGGAGATTCTACTGGCAATCGAGACGCCAGTACTATTTCCGTATTTTAACGGAAATTCCCCTCCATAAATTCCAGAAATCTGTATTTTTAGGAAAATTTTCCCCATAAATTACCAGGGTTCGTACGGGTACCGTTATTTTCAGAGCCAAATATCACTATTTGTTTAAAGAAAAATAAATCTAGTTTAAACAGACGAAATTTCGCCATATTTAAGGAGACATTTTCCATAACAAAAAAATTCTGGTAACAAAGAATTTCTTAGTCTAGAAATTTAAGGACCCGTACGAACCCTGATTACAGAAAAATTTCCGTTTTTCTGGAATTTATGGGGAAATTTTCCATTAAAATACGGAAATAGTACTGGCGTCTCGATTGCCAGTAGAATCTCAGTTTTTTTTTTTTTTTTTTTTTTTTTTTTTTTTTTTTCTGCAGTGTCTGTCATTTAATAAACTGAAAAATTTTATAGAAAATTTCTCGAATAAATGCGAAATTTTGGAATTTAAAGAAAAAAGGCCAAACTGGCAACCCTGAATCCATCTTTTTTTTTTTTTTTTTTTTTTTTTTTCCTTTTAACCATTTGGAAAAATGGTTCAAAAGCATATTTGAACGTTTTCATTGGTTTAATCCGCAATTTATTCGTTATCTGATTGGTCTATACAGTAGTCTGTATTTCCCTTCGGTTTCAACAATGGAGTTATGAATAAAGAGGAGGGTACATATAGTGTACTGTCTACCAGTTGCGAGTGAAGTAACTGAGGAGGTTGTCACAATATGGCGACTGCTTTTTTTAAAATCGTATCTTCAGTTTCTGATTACCGCCGGCACAAACATCCCACCAGTAAAATTGAATAGAAAATTTCGTCTTATTTAAGCGTCTTATTCATGGAATCTTTTTCTCACCACTGTGACCAAAATTTCTATTTGCTCTTACTGGGGTCAGTTTGCCTTGTAAGACTGTCAGTTTGTTTCCCTGGTTGTCACAATAGGGCGGAAACGCAGGTCGTGACTACCGCCAAAGTAAACTGCTACCAGTAAAAATGAAAATATGTTTCTACCAATATTTTAAACTGAAATTGCGCAATAGTAAGACTTTTAAATAAGCAGGAAATTTCTATATAAATTTACTGGTGTAAGTTTCCACCAGCAGTAAACAACACTTGCGATAGCGGTTACAGTTGAAGCTTCACTATTTTAAGGATATGTCAGTTCCTCTTTATTAATAGTTCCATGGTTTCAACAACGATGGGCAACAGAGTGTTGCCACTATGACAAAAATGTAATAAAAACTACAAAAAAATTAATAAATCAGAAACAAATTGAGATACAGCTTTCAAACAAATTGCATTTAAAAGTACATTTTTTTTTTCTCTACAATTTTATTTTCTCTACTAAAAAGTAATATTGTCGGATGTTTAGAAGTTTAAGAATGAAATTTTATTTAAAATGGGTCGTGAGAATTTTTGGAAATCTGATGATAGAAAAGCCTTTTCCCGAACAGCCAATGAAATGCTTGGATAATACGCAAGTTTCAGGAAATCTTGTAATTTTTACGTGTAATAACACTATTAATGTTTAATTCATGGCGTACGTAATGTATGACCAGCTCCGTAGAAGTTTAAAAATTTACAGTACCGAAAATTGTAAAACTGAAATTTCTTTTAAAATTTGTTCACGATGGTTCCAGGAATGTTATCGTTCAATCCATGGTGTACGTAATGTAGGATCAACTCCGTGCGATTTTTTATGTCTTAAATTTTAGTCTTTGAAAAAATTATTTTCCAAATAGTCGTTGTAATTTGTTAAATTGCTATTTTTTTAAAATTTTTGTCCACAAGTATATATAAAAAAATAACATTTTTGTTCTTAACGAATCTTTGACTTTTTATAACGTAAAGATAAATGTTAACATATCTAGTTTTTACGTTTTAAATTGCTAAGCATAGAATATTTATATATTAGGTTGTATGAGTTAACGCGAATTTTTGTAACATTTTTTTTTTCTAAAACGTTATTTTACACCAGGGTTGCCAGTTTGGCCTCCAGTTTTATTCCGAAAATTCAAATTCTTACCGGAATTTTCGTAAGCAGGGTTTGTACTTTATGTAATCACGAAACGTTTCACACTAAATAAAGTAAAAAAAAAATGTGCATTCTTAATTTCTGGTATGAAGTCGAAATTTATGAATAAAAATGAGAGTCAAACTGGCAACAATGTTGTAGAATAAATATAAAGTCTAAGGTCAAAAATTTTCAAGAAAACGATTATTAGTTCTTTGTATAAAAAATTTAATGAAAATACATGTATGCTCGAATATACTTTACCAAAATTAACAGTTAATGATATATTTATGTTTAACCCATATTGGACCGCTGTCCTATAAATAGGACAGCTAATAAAATTTTAAAAAATAAAATTGGTAAGGATTTTCTGGATGCATTTTGTTATGACGTCTTTAAAATACATAAAAGTATAACATATAAACAAAAAAACAAGCAACCAATTAAAATTTAATTGGAAAAAATCCTTTAAAAATTGTGATATTATAATCTAGAATTTTACCGTAATTACTATATTTATATTGGAGAAATCACAGAGTATTTTTGTACAACAAAAACAGTATTTTAAAGTAAAATAAAATGTTTGCTCATAAAATTAGTTTTTGTATACATTTTATATGTCCTTACTATGTGTCCTACTAATATGTCCTGTTTATAGGACAGCTAGTTACTTAAAAAATTAAAACTTTTTTTTCAAAATTTTGTTAGTATCTACTTAATTACACCATGTTAATGATATAATCGAAGTTTTAAAAATTTTCAAAAATATTTAATCGGTGTGGTCCAATATGGGTTAAACTTGGTCGCAGTATGCATTTTACTGTCTGTCTTCTTTAATACTCATACCGTGCGTCTCAAAAGTATATGGACAGACGATTTTTTGAAATAACGGTTTAAAAAATGAAGCAATATTCATGAAAATATACTAAACATATTGAATCTTAATCTAAGTTTAATGTAACAAAGAAATATAGTATACGATTTACAGAATGTTTGTAAAAAAATCAAAATCAAAATTGCTTGTTATAAAAATATATGGATTTTTCGTGCACTTTGTATTTAAATCTAAATTTTGGATCCGTTCCTTTGAATTATCTTAAAAGTCATATCAGACATGCTTCGAACTAGTGTTTAGAGAATGTGGTGGCTGTAAAGAAAACCGACTCTGATCTACTTGATGCTGTGATTGAATAGCCGAAAACTGACAACCATGGGCAAACACCTCTTTTGCAAGTACTCTGCAAATGTTTTCATTTGGATTCACGTTTGAGCTGATGGCTGGCCAGTCTGTAACAGCCACTTGATTCTGCGTAAAGCAAGCTGTTGTTGAGTAGGAGGTATGAAGCGACGCACTGTCCTGTTGAAGTTTCCAGTTTACTTATAGGGGAGAGTAGTACACAGTGAGACATCATACACAGTGAGACAGTAGTCACTTTGACATATAGTTGTAACTTTTTCTTCAAGCTAGCACACACACATAACGACCTCATCTTATGCAACACGTGGATGTTGTTTCGGCACTTCATTTAGTCGTCCGGCAAAATAGTAAATAATTCTTTATTTTATAGTGGTTAAAGTTACATAAACGTCTATTTTAGAGTTTATTTCCTTCAATATGTCATATATTTACTTAACCAAACCTAGCTGTATCTAATAATAGACTGTTTCGACAAAATGACATAAACTTTTAAAAGCGATGAAATTGATGTAATAATGTGGCATCCATTTTGTTACAACGTAACGAAAGTACACAGTGAGACACACAGTTGTGGTGTTCATTGTGTACCTTTATGTGGTTCTGATGTTAAAAAAAAAAAGTTATTTATTAATAAAAGGAGGTTTTTCTCTCTCTTTCTCTCCTTCTGTGTGTATGTGTGTCTGTGCGATGGCTAGGGAAATGTACTAAACGTAAGAGGCTGAAAATTTGCATGAAGGTAGCAAAAGACCTGCCTTTGTCCAGACGAGTCTCATATTTTTTAAAATTTTGAAAATCTACAAATATTAATTATAAATCATAAACTGCAGAAAATTACTGATAGAGTGTAAAAATGTATGATTTATGAAAATATAAACATTGTCGCACTGTGTACCACTTGTGGTACACAACGAGATAATTCTCCATACTTCCATTATGCTGCTTTTGCGCTTTTATAAATAACTTTTTTTAAAACCATTTATACATTAATGTGTAGCATATTTGGGTAGCTTAATGATGTAGCAATTTTTTTTTTCAGAAGATTAAAAATCCCCGCCATTCGTTAAGTAATAGTAATTTTCGTCTCACTGTATACTACCCTCCCCTACATGATTGTTAAGCAAATGTATGGCACTGCATATAATTCGTCAATGGGTTGAATGTTTCAAATGGTTATATTTCTATTTTTTGACAATAAAAAAGAAGAAATGTCATTAAACTTAAATATATTTGTGCACTGATAAACTCCGGCAAGATATTAAGAAAATGGTCAAAGGATGGCCTAAGAATTTTTAAAAGGTAGAGAAATTTCACTCTTGTTCTGAAACATATGTCTCGTCCAAACCTTCAAAAATTGCATATTTCTAAAAGGAACGTAACCCACACACTGATTTATATATAGAGAGATAGATGCTTACTAGAAAGTTCAAAGATTTTTTTTTTTTTTTTTTTTAAGTTTTGCTTGCTATTAAGGAAACAAAATTTTAGTATAAAAAATTTCTGGTAGGAATTTAGGCAAAAGTGATTACGTCGTGCCTTTGCACAGTGTAGTACAGGCATCCCCCGACTTACGTAAGTAATGCATTCCGTAAAGTATTACGTAACTTGACTTTTACGTAAGTCGAATTTATAAGTTGCTTAGGTAAAATTTCGTAGGAAACTGGAATGTTTATTATATATATATAATTTACACCGTATTATTTATATAAATAATACGGGTTAAATATGTTAATTATATTTATTTATATAAATAGAGCATCATGTGACAGTATTTACTCGTATATAAACTATAAAAGTATGAAAAAATATATAAACAAATTTAAGAACATTTCTGGGAGCACGGCAGTGCGTCCGCCAAGTTCGCACAAGCCGTAAGCTACCTTTTCTTGAACCATTTCGGCATACTTTTCACCCCCTCATAACGTCGTTTTAGGGAGAGATATAGAATTTTTTCTTTTATACACATGCTCGTATGGTCAAACTGAACTAAGATTCCACGATTTCATGTTTCTATATTTAGTAGTTTTCGAAATATTAAATTCCGAAAAAGCGCTTTTTTGTCACTGACTCACTTCGCATCATCAAATAACTAAGGTACTTCTAAAAGTCGTAGAATCATGAAATTTCACAAGTAAGTCGGGTTTGTAGCACAATTAACCAGAAAAAGCTGAAAACACAGAATTTCCGCCTCTAAACCCTTCAAACAGGGGGTGTTCATTTGGCCGTAAACAGTTCCTTGTGCCAATGTTGGTCGCCAAAACTCGATTACAGAGTTTTGAAGGGGGTCACGTGATTTCAATCAGAATAACATTTTATATATATGCTTTTCCAAAGATGTTTGTTAAAAAGAAAAAATTAATATACCTAAAAATTTTAATCAGTATAGGTTATGATATATTCACAATATTAAAACAATAGCACATTTAACAAAATATAATCGCAGTTCGGTACTTTTCCGATATAGTAGCCTTGGCGAAATAGAAAAAATTAAATTGACGAGAAAAGAAATTTAGTAATAACGCATTTTCTGGCAACCTATTTACTGTTTCATATCCACAAGCAATTTTTTCCATATGTATACAATTTATTTGATGTAAGGAACCCGTTTATTTATTTTTATATACAGACAGAAATAATTTGTACATAAAAAACTATATTTTATACATGTATAAATAAAATGTTTATATGTATACATACATATATGGACAACATAAAAGTTCATCAGGTTTGTTTTCATAGTTGTTTATATCATTTGGCAACATATCTCAGTTTCTGAAGTCCGAATTGCGCCAAGATTTAAAAAAAAATGCCAAGGTCCCTATAGTGGAAAAATATCCTAATTCCATATGAATGTTTAAAAATCTCATTTTAATTAAATGAAATGTGTAACTAATAAACTGTCTTTAACGATGTGCGACATATGCGGCGTCCGAAGTCCGCTGCTAATGTTATTATATTGTATTATTAGCCTACTTACTGTTAATTTATTGTAATTTTAAATCTTTAAAAGAAAGATTATAGTTATAGATAAGATATGTTAGTCGCCAAAACCCGATTACAGAAAATTATCCTAAGTTATAAAGGTGTTACATGATTTCAAGCTGAATGAATTTTTATATGCTTTTACAAAAATCTCAATAAGGCAAATCTTTCAATTTATCTGTCGATCTTTCTATCTTTTACTTCCTTAAAAGAAATTTTATTAAAGACCGGGAGGAGTCTGCACAGATCACCACCTCATCGAGTTGACAGCTGAAAATTTAGGATTAGTTAAATATTGATTAGCGTATTGAAATGTAACTGGTCTGCCAAGTCATATCTTTGTGGAAACCACCTACAGACCCGATTTTACGGGTTAATTGGTGGATTTTCCACTGTGTTTTCCTGCACCCATTCCTCCATGTTTCCAAACTTTTCGATGCAGGGAAATACAATAATAAACCTATCAGTTAACCACTAAAATTAGGTCTTCAAGTGGTTTCTACCAAGATATGACTTAACAGACCTGTTGCATTTAAATATGCTAATCTAGTTTTAACTAATTCTAAAATTTCAGCTGTAAACTCGATGAGGTTATGGCGTGTACAGACGCCTCCCGGTCTATTATAAATGTCGGAATTCTAATCTCAATAGCACTCTGGTCAATCTGGCAATTATCCTTACTATTTATGGAACACTATTCCTTTAAGTTCGTTTTAATGATGTTAATGAACTTATGCATGTGCATCATACATATTATACATATGCATATAATACATAATACATTTGCATCATACATATTATAGGTATGTGTGTAATACATAATACATATGCATCATTATGAAGTCAGAATAAACAAAACATTTTTTGTCGCCAGATTTGAGAATTGACATGATATATTACAAAATTTTGCGAAACTTCACTAAATGTCGGCAAGCTTGGCGAATATTTCACGCTAGTGGATATTTTTAAATGAGTTAATTATTAATGCGAGCCATCTATTTTTATTTTTCCGCATATCATCTGAATTGTTATATGATATAACGTACTAATATTTCAAAAGTGCTAATAGTTTCGTCACTGCCCAAAGCCTCTGCTATTGTTATTATATTGTACTGTTATTATACTTACTCTGGCTATATTGTTAATCTTTACACCGCTAAAACTTCTGTATTATGTAAAGAAAATTTACGGAAACTATTAAAGCATAGAAACTGCCAGTTCTTCTTATGATTATTATAATTCTATAATATGTAACATGTTAATCGATATGTACGTTAGAATGAATCTTCTATAATCCGGTTCCTCGCATTTTAGTTTTCAGGTTTCAAATAAAATTAGCTAAAATCTTAAAACCATGGCACATTGACTAATTGTTCAACACGATCAGATGAGAAGAATGATAGATTTTCAAATGGATCATGGCAGTGAGCCGGTAGACCTTCTATTCTTCCATAATCGAGTCTATTGAAAAGGTTAACGTGAAAAAAAAAGATATTAGCATCAATATGGTTTAATACAAATGCAGATATTGTCAAAGGATTTCATAAGAACCATTTCACTTGTACCCAGTCGTATCAGTTAAAATACAACAATTGGCAGTGACCCCAATTAGAAAAGATTACTTAATAGGATTAAAAATTTCCGCATTAGAGAACGAATCGTAACTGCTAAGGAAACATGCATAAGTGAGTTAAGCAATATTTGTCACCAAAGATGAAATACATAACAACACAAAATATATGATGTGCTTCCATGATTGTAAAGAGTTCTTGATTTCTCTATCAAAAGCTTCCGACTTGGCAAAAGAATGGGCAAGTAAATTAAATTATGAATAACAGACACATGATGCAATGTTTAACATGGAATTAATACGGTCAATACTGCTTGCTAGAGGCGGCTAGTACTTTAATATAAAGAGAAATAAAGTATAAATTTGTATAGCTCAATAAAATAAATTTAGTTATTTTTATGTTAGCCGGGCGTAAGTGGCAAATCGCCAAATAATGTTCCCAACTCCATTGTTCATATTGCATTCATTTCATTTAAAGATATATACTTTTCAGTCATCTCATTTAAAATAGATGCATTTCCCTCATTTTATTTAATAGAATATTTAACATAGAAATAAATAAATAAATAAATAAGAAATAATAAAGTAAACCAAAATATTTTATTTGAAAATCATAGCATTGTTTCTAATTTAGACATGTGAAAAATGAAAACTGCTATTGGCGAAAAAACAAAAGTCTAATGAGGAAATTTGCTCCCGGCTAGCATAAAAGTAAAGAAAATTTTTTCATATTAATATAGTTTAGAATAACAAATTTGAAAAAATATACAAAATGTAGTGATATCCCAACAAAAAGTTTTCGGTAAAAAAAAAAAGCGCCAAGTTCTCCTTAATGTTTCGGCCAGAAAAAGTAGTGATATCTGAAGTTCGCACAAGTTAAAAGCCAAACATCCCAAATCTTTCATTGAAAATGGCTTCCTGCGACTTGGCCGTTAATGCCTTCGAGAGAGTTTTTCAAGTTTTAAAATATGTACCAATGAGCTGCATGCCAACTACATTTTTTGATTATTTTAGGCATTTTGTGGCACAGAGTACAGAAATAAAATACACATTTGAAAAAAGCATTTAAACAACTTCAGTCTATTTAAATGCTTAGAAATTAAAAATAACAAAATACTTGTATTCAGGAGCCCTAATTGCTAAAACATAATTAGTATCAGTTTTTATCAGTTTATAAATCAAATACCTCTTAATGTATGCAAACAAAGTGTATTAAATGTTCAAACGAAATAAATCTCTTTCGTCAATACACAAGATTTCTATATTATACAATAAAATATAATGTAACATATTGTAAGATTTGAAGTAAGTAAATTTTGTTTTATTTCTTGGGTTTTACGTTAATGACTTTAGCTTTAGACCGTACAAAATGGCAATTAAAGCACAAGTGGACTAAATGATCTGTAATCAAAACTAATGTTTGTTGAAACTGAATGGTAGTTATCAGAAATCTTTTACTTATAATGTCTTTATGAGAATTTGCCTCTTTGCATTCTCATATTACTTTTAATATTTAAATAATTCATAAATGTGTAATTTCTCAATCATTAATTTTGAAATGCTGTAGAAGGCATTAACGGCCAAGTCGCAGGATGCCATTTTCAATGAAAGATTTGGGATGTTTGGCTTTTAACTTGTGCGAACTTCAGATATCACTACTTTTTCTGGCCGAAACATTAAGGAGAACTTGGCGCTTTTTTTTTTACCGAAAACTTTTTGTTGGGATTTCAAATATTTCCTGGAATACATTATTTATAAATCTAACATTGATGAATTGATTGAGTGATTATAAGTGATTTTTATACATGTTTTTATTGATGAATTGATTTATAATAATTTTGAATCTACATCAAACGACTATAAAAGTAAGAAATTATAAAAGAGGATTAATTTAACCTATTCTCCAGGAATTTCTGATGGCAAGACAAATTAATAGCACTCACAAAATTAAATAATCCTTGATAAGCACAAACTGTTTATTATGCATTAGATGGCTACTATGAATAACTAACAATAAAGATTAAGTTGTTTTGCTACAGATTTTATTGTATATGCAAAAAAATATATAACTCTATCTAATGTATAAATATTACGGTTTATATATATATGTTCCATTTATAAAATAAATATCAAAAGTATGCAACTGCGTGTCAAACGCGCTAGTACGTTCACAAATGTAATGTTCGAGATTTATTACGGAACTGCGAATTTACGTAAGTACCCGTAGTACGTAAGTCGGGTGATGCCCGTATTTGAAGTTAAATCCGGGCCAAAATTATTTTTCTGGTGTTTTACAGTTAAAATCATTGCTGGAGACTTACTATTAATAAATACACTTAATTAATGTTATATACACATAAGAGTATTCATTTAATTAAAATATATATGTAACTCAAAGTTGTCAAAATCTTTCCACCAAACAGTTGTGTCGACCGGCCCTAATAATTATCAACAGAAAAATATTTCAATTAGTATTCCTTTCGTACACTAAATGACTAATAAATTCTTCATTCAATGGCATTCGGGTAGTTCCTAACAGGAACAACAAAATTAAATACAGTAGAACTCCAATTATCCGACCTTCGACTATCCGAATAGCTGATTATCCGAATCGCTTTCAGAATTTCAGAAAAAAATTCGTAATTTCAGTTACGGTGCTTAATTGTGCGAAATCTACGTGAAGCCATAAAATACCCTTTTTGTCGATAGGGAAGTCAAAAAGCCCAAGAGCATTTAAAATGTGAAAAAGCTTCCCCTCTTTTATAAAATCCAACCCAAGGCTTGGATGACTACAGCATTGTTTACCGTGTGGTACGATGAAATTTTCATCCCTGAAGTGAAAAAGCACCAAAAATGTCTTGTAAAAGAACGCAGTAAAGTACTTTTGATTGTTTATAATGCACCAACTCATCCCAACGAAGAATTGTTGGAAAGAGGAAATGGGCAGTTTAAAACAATATTTTTACCGCCAAAAGTTACAAGCAAGGACTTTCATTTAAAGTACGGTATGTTCATACTGTATTAATGTACAGCACTTGTAAGTGCATTTAACATGTAAAATTGTTGCCTTTTCATTTATTTAATTAAAAGCTCTATAAAAATAGTTTTTTCTCAAATTTTCAACATACATACAGTTATTAATTAAAACAGACCGTTTTTTCGGAAAAATCCAATTATCCGAATGGGGTCCGGTCCCAATTGATTCGGGTAATTGGAGTTCTACTGTATTTCCAAAATAATACTTTACGAATTTTATTATGCAGAGTAATCCACGGATAATTATGTAAGATGCCTGTTTCATAAACGATGAATTGAGCTCTTTTATGTAGGTAGTTGTGTCAGGAGAGGCACATTTTTGACAAAAAGATAATTTTTAAGGTATCCGAATACCTTTAAAACCCGATTTTCGGCAAAAATATCAATTTTTAAATTTTGGTATAATATAATAGCCGGATTCTTTATCTTTCCAAATCTCTTTGCATTTTGTTTATATCTTATTAGAAGTCAAGTTATTGCCTTTTTAAAATTACTAAGTATCAGTATTTTGAAACCGAACGTATCGTTCTGCTCACCGGAAGTCAGCTGAAGTGTTTGTTTACGTTTAGTTTTGTTTTAATATGAACTTCAAAACTCGTTTTTTTATTTACTATAAATTTTAAACGAATTAGAAAGAAACTTTTAAAGCACAGATTTTGAATGTGGCAACATAAGTTTTCTAAAAACTTTTGGCAACAAATTCAAAGCGTCTTTGACAGTAAGATTTTGAATTAAAGTTTGTTTTTGCGTTTTCTGAAAATCAAATTTTTAACGTTTTATGTTTACGTAAAACATCATAACGGAAAAAATTATGGATGAATCTCTTTCAAATTTTTTTGTATGCTTTGCAAAGTGCAATAAAGGGAATGAACTACACTCGTAACAGTAAGTGTTTTTTTAATTATTGATAAAGTTTCCAATTTACAATAAATTTTTAGTAATTTTTGTTTCATCACAGATTAACTTTCTATATAGTTTTATATATTTGACTCACAGATATGAGAGTAGTTCATTCCCTAGAAAAAGGTTTAATAATTATAATAATGCTTACAAAATAAAAATATCTTGATTTAATGTTGAGTTATGATGTTTTGCGGAAGTGATTATTTACGCTGTTTTTGCTTATTTTTTTTCCCAAAAATATAAAAAATAATAATTTGAAATGCATATTTTTTTCTGTTTTATTTTACTTTTTTAATCACATCATGATATACAATGCAAAAAAAAAAAAAAGTCATATTTTAAAATAATTTAAAAAAAGCCCTCCGAAGGTATTCGGATGTCTTAATAAGTTCAAAATTAAATGCATAAATAAAAGTTCGTTAGTCTTATTTTACAAAGCAGGGGGTTGTCAAATTTTTAAACCAGCGTACCAGAAAATCGAAGTTCACACACGTCCGCGCACCACCAGCAAACAAACGTAAAGGTGTAAAAGTAATATATCAAAATGTGTAAAAACAGAATATTTCTCAAATCTACTGTCCTTCCGTCTTACCATGTTTTATTTACCATTTAACTTTTTACTGTTTATAAGTTGAAAGCAACTATTGATAAAGTTGTTTTACTTACAAGTCATGTTTAATTAAATGTAATTAATTTTGCTATATGTAAACTTTTAATATACAAATGCAATTTTCGGTTTTCATCCAAATTAAAAAACAAATGTTTAAATGCATTAAATACATAAGAATATACATTCCCATTTGTGTACATAACAACGGATATTAAACGCTTTTTCATACATATGTTTTCCCCTCAACTACATGAAGATATATTACACATTCATTAACGTATTTTTGAGAGTTAATTCATGAAATGTGCAGATCTTACAATTGGAGTGTTTGGATTTGATCCGCTTTAGGATTTATTATAGGATTTCATAATAAGATTTATATGTATCTGAAAAAAAAAAATACTTGCAAATGGTATGCGTTTACGAATAATAATGAATTCAGAAATGTGCGAGGAAGTATCCAGTTTGGATTTGAGAACAGTTTTAATAAAAATTACATTTCACTGTGGAAATTATTTCTTTTCGTAATATTATAGACTATTTTAAAAGACTGTAAAACAAAAAAAAGAGATAATTCAATTAAAGTAACTGCAAATTTAAAAAAAGTAAAAAAAAAATTGAAGGCATAAAACAAGTTACAATTAATGTTTAAAAAGTTAACAAAGTTTAGCATAAGGATTTAAAACATGAACAACAAGAAAAATACTTTGGAAGTATGCATTTATGCAGTTAAAATATTTTAGGCCCAATTTAAACCTTTTGAAAGTTTGTTTAATCTAAACAAAATTCGTTACTTTAAAAGCTCTTAACTAAAAAAATACAATGTAACAAGTAACAAATACTTAAAACATTAGGAAACAGAAATTTCTAAAGTTTTCCTCTCATTTAGTTAAGAGAGAATATTCGTAATCTTTGTATCGCTCATATAAAGCAACTTTTCTTCATTTAAATTCTGCATATATATATAAAAAATAAGATACACATATTTAAGATTTCAAGTAAATATTTTGCTAGTCAATTATCTAAATTATATGAGAAATTCAACAGATATACCTGATTGCTCTTTCGCAGTTTAAAAAAAAAAAAAAAAAAAAAAAAAAAAAAAAAAAAAAAAAAAAAAAAAGTTTTTTGCTTTTTTGAAAAAAAAAAAAAAAAAAAAAAAGAAAAAGAAAGAAACTTTTAAAGACTTATTTCATCTTATACACCTTATCTAAATTATCGCTGAATAATTACATGATGTATACAAAGGGCTTAACGTAACTGATATGGTTTCCTGTCTCATTTTTGTTTAAGCAAGAAAGAAAAATCATGCGTTAAGCATAGATTGAGAAACACTTTCCAACACTTCCTGAATTCATTAACAAAACTTCGTTATTTAGGGAAATAAGGTACATAAGATAACTAAGTAAACATTTTAGAAATCTCATAAAACATTTGAAAAACCGGTTTCAGCAGTTAATGTCGACGGCAAATATGAATTCCAATTTGTTTAAACAGCCTGTATTTGATTTGTAGGTTGATAAATAAACTATATAATGGGGAAATTTAGTTTAGCAAGAAAACGCATAACAGGTTGAAATTTATCTTTCAGAAATTTATAGTAATAGATGGAAACATACTTGTATACTTTTGTACAAATTTGTGGTTAACCTTGTACCTTTATTACACGCCACTATTTAGCTAAAGTTTAATTCACACTAAAACACACTTAAAACCACTGAAATCACATTTCCAGAAATTGTCATTTATAGACGGCCATGTGTCCAATTCTCTGCGTGACCCTGTATATATTTTTATCTATGTTCTACAAACATTTCTTAGTAAACTAAATGCAGTTCAGCATAAAAATGCATAACTCATTTAAAAACCACCTTTAGGCAATTTGCACTCATACGCAGTAACCATTACGAATTATTTTGTGTAGCCCTGTATATGAATTATAGCATTTGTACACATCATACACTATGCATAAATATATAGTAAAACATAAAAGTGCTCAACATAATTAAAAATGCATTTCCAGAAATTATCTCTACTGTACAGTACTTCGGATACAATATAGTAATAATAGTCTGAAATACTTTGTATGTCCCTGTAAATGCTATGTACTTAGTATTATACATGAAATAAGTTATAGTAAACCTCAGCGACGTATATCAATTTTATTATACATGAAATAAATTAACATAGTTAAAATATGCCGCAAACAATTCCTTAAATCCTATATCATTATGCAACGGAATTCTTTTGTAAGGCCTGTAAATGAATAATAACTATTCTTTGCACTGCATATTCTACAGAATGCATATTTTAGTGCACTTGATAAATGCATATTAATTTTATTATGTTTCAAAGCATGTAACATCATAAAAAATAATTTTAAACGATTTTTTCCCATAGGCCAGATTGTAACGGAAAAAACTTTTGACTGTCCCTGCGAATGAATTAAACATTCTACAAACTTCATTTGAATTAGGAACGTGCTATGGTAAACATCAATAACATCCAAAAATTTCAGGGCAATCCGCGTATGTTTACGGGATTTAGAGCGCGGACAGACGGCCAGACCGACAGACAAACCGAAGTCATAAACACTTTTGAACTTTGTTGGAAAGTGTTAAAAATGTTAAAGTGCGCGTGGTATCGAATATAAGAAATTTGTTTACTTATTCCAGATAATTTGTGAACGTAATGAATTTATGATGTCACCATACCGTGTTCGAAGTTGGGCCAGCGGCACAAAGTTCATGCATGGGCTGCGTATTTGAAAGATAGAGTTAACACAGATTTTCTTTTTTTTTTAAAGCAAATAAAAAAGAAAATAATGAATTTTTTACTGTTTATTATCCATTATTTATAAATTTTTGATCTAGGTAAGTGTATACTAAATTCTTTTTTAACGCACGTGAGAAAACATACGTATAACATCATTAACACTAGAACTACCGGAAACTTGAGTCAAGTTTTATAAAAATATTTCACACCGGAATTTTGATTTAAAACAGTTTAACTCTATTGTTTAACGTTTTCCTTCTTTGAATCTTTTGGACTTATTTCATTATAAAATTTCTGGTTTGAACCGAAACATATTCCTATGGTACCCATCAAAATGCCGGCTCTCTGTAATTCTAGTTAGAGATGGGCACGGGCCGTGCCGGGGCTGTACTTTTTTCTGAAAGCTTGGGACGGGCCTAACTTATTTTTCTGTACAGAGCCGGGACTGGTTTCATTCCTAGTCTTTACTGCCCTATATTTTCAGTACTAGATTTGACCCAGCCCCTATGAAAATCCTTTGTCTCTATGTGGCCTGGTCCACTAAAAAGTGCCCTGGTCCTAAAATTTTTAAAAAAAGCCCTGGCCCAAAAATTTGTGAAAAAAATGCATACATTTGTAAATCGCCATTATTCTATACTTAAACATTAAAATTTATTCTTTTTAAAGAATAGTAGATTTCTAGACTTATTAAAATATAGTTAAATAAAACTATGGTAAAACGTGTGAAAAAGAACCTGCCTATGACGGAACCCTGTTTTAATCTGAAAAACATGTTTATCCATGCAAAATTAATATATTAATACGTAATAAAATAATATACAATACATTTACACTTGCTAAGATGGGAACCTGTCTATAATACATTTTTTTTTTTTAATTTTCTATGCAATTCCGTTTTCGAAGATTTTACTGTATAGCATTTTTCAGATTTTTAACACTTCAATACATGGAATATGTATTAACAATATTAATGGTAACTGAAACGTTTACATACAAGAAATAGAGATTCATTAAAGAAATAAATATCGCAGCCTGCGGCACTTCTATAAAGATAAAGATTATAAACATGAAAAAAAAAGTTAAGATAAATATTTTTAGTCAGAACTCCTCGTACAAGACAAATTTTTAACCGACGTAAAAATCAATGTTTTGTAAAAATTCACGCTGGCCGGGATCGGTCCGAACTTTTAATTTGTGTATCGGGCCGGGCCGAATTTTTTTTCTATGAGTCGGGCCGAACCCGGGCCTGGAAATTTCGGCCCGTGCAGACCTCTATCTCTAGTGTTAAAATGCGATTTGCACAAAAGCGATGCATAAGGATTAAACGTATATTTTGTTTTTAAACTTTAGTTGTTAAATCTAAACGCCTCTTTCAGTAGAAATCGATAAAATTTTAAGCATTATGCTTGGTTAATATGCATTGGCTTTGAATATGGTAAATATTGTAAAGTTTTACTTCAAATAATTTATAAATTTAATGGATGACACGATTGAATAATTTCATATAGCTTTAAAAAATTATTTACTGTTCTAGTAAATTTTGATTGGAGCAAAAATTTAACTTTACTGCTAACAGCCTGAAACTTTACTGTGATATCTATACTTTTACCAGAAATAATACAAACTGAAATAAAATATATTTTTATGATTTTTAGAATGTTGTGAGAACGAAATACAATTATTATCTATGAAAAAAGCCGGCACTTGTGAACAACGTCCATTTCATCTAATTAACATAAAATAAAATCTTTGTAATACAGTATTACCTTAACATTCGCGGATTTAACATTCGCGAGTTTTAATTGTTCGCAAAATAGAAAATGCGGAACGTTTCTACGTTCGCGAATACTGAGCTTCGTTATTCGGGAATTTTGTGTTATAAAGAATATTCTTTTACAAAGTAAACTCATTTTGTTTTACCAATTCTATGAACTACGTGACACTGGACAACTACCTATTACTGTACGAGGGGGGCATCAATAAGTTTTTGCCCTCAAATAGTAAAATTTAATAATTGAGTAAAATTTATTGAATTACTACATTGTATTAGTCCTTTTCTATATAGTCACCGTGCACAGTAACACATTTCTGCGAACGGTATTTCAAAAAAAAGGGGGAGGTTGTATTCCAGGAGGCGCGATAGTAGACCCAAAGGGGGGACTTTTTCTAACTTTTACCGACCCTCACAGGTGACATATTGTTGGAAAGGCCTGTGACCACTTATTCATGTTATGCACAGCCTGAGCCCCTCACCCCAATTTGCCCTCGTCGGGGGGGAGGGGGGAGGTACATTTCTAAATTTTGCGGACACCATTCATATCCCCGGGGATTTGGTGGAGGGGCTCGGGGGTTGCATAACATGAATAAGTGGTCGCAGACCATTTCAACAATATGTCACATGTGGGGGTCAGCAAAAAATAGAAAAATGCACCCCTATGGGCCTACTATCGTGTCTCCTGGAATACATTCTATCCACTCTTTCTTAAATGTCGTTTGCAGAAATGTGTTACTGTGCACGGTGACTATATAGAAAAAGACTAATACAATATAGCAATTCCATAATTTATACTCAATTATTTCTATGTAAGGGCAAACATTTATTGATACCCTTTCGCATAGCCTAAACTGCGAGAACTTCAGCCATTGTGTTGAGGGAAAATATAGATCAGCAATTTTCTTTATTTTTATAAAGATTTTTTCAATTTTCTACATTTTCTAAAATTCCATACTTTTATTGCAGGTGGAATATTTTCTTCAAAAATTGTCGAGAAAATTTTAAAACATCAACAACAACTTGTTGAAAACGCAATAGAATATGATTCTTCACTGAAGAAGAGTCTTAACCCATTTATGCCTGAATTTTTATTTTCTCAAATTCGTATGTAAAATCACTTTAAAACGTTGCAAAATGGACTGGAAAAATACTGAAAAAATTACGCTAAGATATTTTTATATTTATTTTATAAAATGTAAACATACTAAATATGGGAATATCCATATGTGGAAAAATTCATAATTATATGTTGTGTCTAAATGTATATAAATTAAGCTTTTAAATTGTATATTATATACTATAATTAGTATTTTTATGAACTATTAAAAAATATATTTGTTTCTTTTCAGAGACTAATAACATTATAAGTATTATTAATAATAAATTAAGAATAATCGTATTTGAGGCTATAAAACAATTTATTTCAAAATCATCTTGAAAAGGACTTTGCATAAATAACTGTCCCTTAACTGGCTAATAGAAATATGTACCCATTTGTGCCTACCCCTCTATATTCTGTACGTTATAAACATGCATAAAAAATAGATTTGGACATGTAATTTCGCAATAAAAAAAATACGCATTTCAAAGAAATCTACAAGCTAAGGTTATGACTTATTTATTTGGATCCTTGATACAAAAAACACAAATAAACTTACTTTTTACATGTCGCTATCTTGAAAAATGAAAAACTTATAAACACCGAAAAAAGGCCTTCATTTAAGCAAATAAATATCAGTCTTATGCTGCTACCTCTCGGTAATAGATAAAGACATTTATAGACAATTACTTCATATAATTTACATACTGTAAAAGAAAAAAAGAAATTTATTAAAAAAAATTAAAATTCGAAACGTCCCAAAAATGGGACACTAGGTTTAAATGGGTTAAATTTCAAATACACTCAGGAACATTGAAAATAGCGACCCAAGAAGAAAGCATCGGATTGAAATGAAATTTAATACACATAATGATACAGATGAGAGATTCACTTGATCTCAAAATCAAGACAATTAAACGAATACAGGGTGTGCAACGACACAAATACAGGGCAACTTCAATAGCGCGTTGGACCACCTCCAGCTGCAATACATGCCGCCACACGGTCCGGCATAGAGTTGATTAGACACCTGATGTTGTCCTTAGGCAGATGGGTCCACAAATCTTGCACAGCTAACTCCAAATCACGCACCGAATCACACAACGGCATCCGACGTTTTAGCTGATCCCACGCATGCTCTATAGGGGACAAGACGGGGGAGCGGGCCGGCCATGGAAGAGTCTGAAATTGACGTAGGAAGTCTTGAGCAACTCTTGCTGTATGCGGACGAGCATTATCTTGCTGGAAAATCGCACCTGGGAGACCATTTAGGAAAGGTCCTACATGGGGTCGAAGAACATCATCAACATAACGTTGGCCCGTTAAGTTTCCATGAATCACAATTAGAGTGGACCGGCTATCATAGGCTATGGCCCCCCAGACCATTACACCAGCTGTGCGGGCAGTGTGACGTAGAACAGTGTGGGAGGAATTGTACCGCTCACCAGGGCGCCTCCACACCCGTATACGGTTGTCATCTGTCCCCAAAACAAACCGGGATTCATCACTAAACACAACGTTTTGCCAATCTGTGACATTCCACATTGATCTGGCTTGGCACCACTGTAGACGCAGTCGCCGATGTTCCAGTGTTAAAAGGAGGGCACGAAAAGGGCGCTTGGAGTTTAGACCTGCTTCTGCAAGGCGTCTGGAAATTGTTTGTGGAACAATTGCTACGCCTACGTCTGCTCGTATCGTTGAACGAGTCACTGTGGGATCCACGAGTGCTTGCCGCACGATCCTTCGATCCTCTCTCCTCGTGGTCTTCCTGGTCGCTCCAGACCCGGTTCTCCGCACGTGGGTACCTTCTCGTGCCCGCTGCTCCCAACTTTTTCTAACGGCACAGTCCGAACGATCCACCTGGCCAGCAATACGGCGCGTCGACCAACCTGCAGTTTTCATCCCGATGATCAGGCCTCTCTCAAACTCGCTTAACTGTGAGAAATGTCTTCTAGCACGTTTACCTGGCATGTTTCGCTTACCAAAGTCTTCCTTCAATCGGCAGGTAATCGTCGCGTTTATGAATCTTCGATTTTGCGCTGGCTTATATAGCACCCTCTTCCTGATTATAGCGCCATCTCGGCGTGTATGAGCATGCGCATTGGCGCAAAAGTTGGATCATTTGCATATCCCATTACGCTGTACTTATTTGCAAAGTTTCGCGATTGTACATAGCTTTCTTCTTGGGTCGCTATTTTCAATGTTCCTGAATGTATAATGCGAGGCCGCAACTTTTTCTGACATGGAAATTCATAAACAAAAGATCTCTTTTGTCAAACAATCGCACATCACTAAATTAGCAAATACATTGTGTACAATATGTTTAAAATTAATAAAATTTATTTAAAGCATGTACTTTTAATTTATAATTCTTAATAAATATACTTTTTGAATTTCAGTTGCTTTTTTACATATAAAAAATATATAAAACCTAACTCAATTCTACGCACGGGAACATCATTCGCGATTTTGACATCGCAGAGGTTTCCGCGAACCTAACCCTCTCGAGTGTTAAGGGATTACTGTATTGTCAATAGTTGATGTTCATTAACCATTTATGACCTGACGGTACTTTGAAGTACCATTAAAGTAACTTGTTATAAAATTAATTTAATACATCGATTAGTAGTAATACAGTCTAGAATGAGTAATACATACAGTCGTGTGCAAAAGTTTAAGACCAGTAGCCAAATTTTGGCATTTTAAGAGAAAGCACCATTAATGCCGAATATTACGCCATCTTTTGTGTCGACTGCGTCAGACTCGTTCGCGTGCTATAAATAACTTTCCCCGTCTCATTCCTCGCCAGTTGTTTTGTGGATTTAAATGTAGACGGTGCTGTTTTTTAATCTTTGTAATGGATAAAACAACCGTCACTTTCAATTGCAAAAAGGGCAGAAATAGTTGCCCTGCATAACGTCGGCTTTTCTGAACGTGAAATAGCTAAGAGGGCACATCTGAGCAAGCTGCTGTTCATTAAGCTCTCAGTAAATTTAATACTTCGGGAAAGTATATTGACCTGAAGAGAAGCGGTCGGCCAAGAAAAACTAGTGCTTCTGATGATCATGTGATCCCAAGAATAGTAATGCGATCTCCAACAGTCTCCTGCAAGAAGGGGAGATACTCTGGCTGCAAAGGGCACCGCATCAGTTTGAGCGCTATTTCAAGACGTTTGACCAAAGATATTGATATATTATTCTACAAACATGCTAGGATATCCCATGATCATCACGAGCACTAGTTTTTCTTGGCCAACCGCTTCTCTTCAGGTCAGCGGACTTTCCCCGAAATATAAATTTACTGACAGCTTGATGAACAGCAGTCTTGCTCACATGCACCCTCTTAGCTATTTCTTTAGCCAACTTTATGCAAGGCAACTATTTCTGTCCTTTTTGCAACTGAAAGTGGTGGTTTTTTACACATTACAAAGATTAAAAAACAGCACCGTCTACGGTTAAATCTACAAAACAACTGGCGAGGAATGAGACGGGGGAAGTTATTTATAGTAGGGCGGACGAGTCTGACGCAAACGACAAATAAGATGGCGTAATATTCGGCATTAATGATACTTTCTTTTAAAATACCAAAATTCGGTGGCTGGTCTTAAACTTTTGCACACGACTGCACTTTATTTGATCCTATTCCAGAAGTATTATTGGTTGCACAAAAGAGAAATATTTTTAGAAAGATTACTTATTTTTAATTACCTTCTTTTCAGCTTTCTTGACGTTGAAAGATTGTTGGAAAAAGTTTCAGTTAGGAAATTAGATTTCTATTGCAAGAGCATTATATTTTCACATATCCTAATTCTATAAAATACTAAAAAAAATATTTTAAACAAAAGATTTGAGTGGAGTTATAAATATTGTACAAAATCCTTATACGGGGCATTCTCACAATCTTTTGACTTTCATGTCCCTGAATAATAATTTTTATTTTAATACACTTTTTTGTATTTTTTTAATTTCATATACTAGGGAACATCCCATTGCATGATTGCACAACAATACTAAAGAGATAAATAAGTTTTGGACGATATTGGGGGTCCAAACACCTGGAAAACACCTATATCGTCCTGTGTCCCTGATGCTGATTTTTAAGTTTGGAGCTGTCCGGATCAAATTGTTTCAATAAAAATAATTCGATGTAATTTTTTTCTAAAACTCATAGCTGCCAACTTTTGCGTCTTTTTCTTACCAACTGTAAATTTTGCTTTTATTAATCGTCGAAATCTGCGATTAACAAAATAAAAAATATCTTTTATATTTTAGTGGTAACAAAAAAGCGTAAAAGTTGGCAGCTATGGTAACTGGAACTATTGTTTTATATAAATATGTAGCTAAAAATTAACATGCACACATTTTTAGGGTTGTTATTATTTTTAAAACTCTGTCCGTGGGTTTTAGATTCCTTACCATCCCTCTTCTAAAATTATACAGAAAATAATTTCAGTTGCAGCCACAGAATTTTTTTCAAGTTTTTTTCTCATGCAGAAGTATGCTAGAGAAATAATGTCTAAAATTCTTTGGCAGGAAATTTACTGTAGAATTTAAATCAGCATTTAAATATCAATTTCAAGCATCGTGGCTTTATTGGTAGTCTCACCGTCCCCAAAATTTATTCCTGCACTTTTCGAGGTAAATTAAAAAAAAAAAAAAAAAAAAAAAAAAAAAAAAAAAAAAAAATCCAATGTTAACAACTGTTTCTGAAAATCAATGAACATTGTGGTTATCGCTTAGTCTTAACATGATTTTCCTAAAAAAAAGTGGTAATTTTCCTTACCGTTCCATTTTTACCGTCCCCTTTTTTACCATTTCGTCCTTTTTTTCCAATACCATCCCCTTTTTTTACCTTACCGCCCCTTCTTTAACACCCCTTTAAGACAATGTTATGCAAAAATTCTGTATTAAAATTACTACATTGTTATTATTTCTTATTTGAATGTCCTGTGCGTACTATGCAAATTTATTATAAGTAAAAATTTAGAAGAAAATAAAAAGTTATATGGGTAAAATGGTAAGGAAAAAATAGACTCGTAAGTTTAACTTAAACCGCAGTTAAATCAAAAGTTTATCGCTGCTGACCATTTTTTCTTTATTTTGAATCATTAAGGGATTCGTCTATCAGATTAAAATGTTATTTTAGCAAGTTTAATTTTGTCAGATTTTTTCTCCCAAAAGTTAAAAGATTGTGAGAATTCCCCATGCACGCATCTCCCGATTTACGTAAGTAATGTGTACCGTAAAATTTTACGTAACTTGAATTTTACGTAAGTCGAATTTGTGCATTTATTGAGTAAAATTTCGTAAGAAAATGCAATATATATTAATGATAAGAACGATGATAATTTTTAACGACTTTGAATTCAGTACATTACCTTATTTATGAATATAATATATATATATATATATATATATATATATATATATATATTATTTACACAGTATTATTTTATAAGTAAAGCATCATGCAGCGGTATTTACTCGGATATAGACTTTAAAAGTAAGAAAAAATTTAAAAACAAACTCAAAGAACACTTTTCAAATGAAAAACTTCTTGTGGAATGCGGGATTTATAAATTTAACATTGATGAATTAATTTAAACAATTTTCAATCTACATCAAACGAACAGGTGAAGCTTAAGGACAAAAATACATTCCTTGCAGAAGACGACTATATGTGCTACGTATTTATGCAATTACGAACGCATCTAAAAAGCATTTCGTGAAATTTAAAAAGATGGTTTCGATTTCTTTATTAATGAAGAATACATACGAAGAATATATTTGTCTGCATAATTTATGAAAAAAAAATATATATTTTTTTTTGTAAGCAAATTTTTTCAAACTTTTATTTGATTTTCGCAATCATTTTTCGAAAAATATCAGAGTGATTTAACTTACTGTACATTTTACTTTTTTTTTTTTTACATCATTAAAAGCAAATAATAATGATTGGAACATTTTGTGAAATCAAGCTTAAAATATCTCTTTTTCAAAAGAATATAATCTAAATGTAACATTTTTAAAAGCATTTACTGAATCTTTCTAAAAGTTGTTGGAATAACTATGCATATAAAAATCCCTAGATAATATCGAGATGCTGTATGGAGATGAGATGTATTTTTGTAAAGCACTTAAGTAACTGAAATATTTCTGTTACTTTATTACACATAAGTGCTTTCAAAATAACTTTAAATACACTTCGTGTTCTCAAGCAAATTTAAAGATGCGTAAACTCGAGCGAAGAATTTGCATTCATATTTTAAAAGTGGACTTTTTTATTCAATTCTACTGAGAATTCATTTTAACTGTAACATGTTAAAATTACGTGATATACCAAGTGAGAAAATTAAGTTAAAAAGAAGATAGATTTCATTTTTTTGTTGCTTTATTTCTTAGAATTTTGAAAAACTTAGAGAAACTACAGTTCAATTATTAAACTGCAAATTTGACATTAAATTAAGCATAAATCTTTCAGATAGAGACAATAATAAATAACATTGTTAACCCTTTGAGGTGCAAGCAATTGTATCGCTGTGTAATGTTGAATTCACACCGGAAAAAGCGAAAATTTTCATTTTAAAGTAAGGAAAAGCATTTTTGGAGCTTTTCCCCTCCAAAGTTAACTAGTCGGATGTACCAATCCCAAAACTTTCTTCTATCTCATACATGTTAATACTTCAAAATTCGCTATCATAGTGCCAAAATTAAATGGCAAATTCTGTGCATTAGTTCTTGAGATATGACTATCGCTGAAATCGTCTAAATCCGGCAAAATGCTGCCTAGCAGCGCCACCTATTGGGTGATTTATACCAAATCCTAATCAACAGCAATTTATGTCAACGTCTGACTGAATCTGAAGTTTGGAAAAAATCCGTGCATTAGTTTTTGAGATAGAGCTATAGCGAAAATCGTGAAAATTCCTGCATAGCAGCGCCACCTATTGGGTGATTAACACCAAAACCTAATTAACAACAACTTGTGTCAACATACAATTAATCTGAAGTTAAATGAAAATTCGTGCATTAGTTTTTGATATAGAGCTATTGAGGATATCGTGAAAAAGTCAGCACAGAAGCGCCACCTGTTGGGCGATTTACACCAACACATAATCAGTAGCAAGACATGTGAAGGACTAATTGTATCTGAAGTTTGGTGAAAATCCGTGCGTTAGTTCTTAAAATAGAGCTATTGGGGAAATCGTGTAAATCCTGCAAAATTCATCATAACAGCGCCACCTGTTGGGCGATTTACACCAAAACGTAACCAGCATCAAATCATATCAAGGACTAACAAAATCTGAAGTTTGATCAAAATCCGTGCATTAGTTCGTGAGATAGAGCTATTTCGAAAATCGTGAAAAATGCAGCATAGCAGCGCCACCTGTTGATCGATTTACACCAAAAACTAATCAGCATCAATTTGTATTAGGGACTCACTGAATATAAATTTTTATTAAATTCTGTGCATTAGTTCTTGAGATAGAGCGCCCACAAAATTTGTGTCACATACACACAGACAGACAGACAGACTCACAGAGTCACAGACAGACATTTTGTAAAAACATGTTTTTTGGAATCTCTGACCCCTAAAACGTGTAAATCCGTCGAAAACCGGAATTCGAAAATTTTCATGAATCCAATACTCTCTTCTTGTAAAGATAGAAGAAAGTAAAAATATAAATTTTAGTTAAAAGTTTCTGGTGCAAAGCTTCATTACATTTAGGAGGGATGCAATATATCCCACGACCCCTCAAGCGGTTAATGAATCAAAACACCTATTATTTTGCAACAAGTTTAAAAAACGTTTCATGAAGTTTTGATTTCATATTTAAATAATGTGCTTGGAAGAAACATTTTGGCATATTGCAGTCGAAAAGTCTTCCACTATGTATATTAGAGTAGAATTCATACAAAAAATCAGCTAAAGTGTAACTAGACCACAATGTGACGAAAATAATTAATTAATCACTTTTATCTTAATATATTCAGTTATAATTTAACTCTTATAGTTTAAATAAACTTTTATTTCGATAAAAATTTTGATGTAAATGATTAATTTAATATACAATGTGGCGCAAAAGTTTCTGCACAAGATAAATGTTTTTATAAAATGCAAAATATGCATCGGAATGCTATGACATTTTTCCTGTATCTAAACAATCATATTACAAATTCATTTTTTGAATTCGGAACCAATTCACTGTAAGTTAAATAATAAATTATAGAAAAATCAACTTCATATCCCTTTGAATCACTACGTGTTGCAGTTCTAGAATTTCTTCCTTGAAGACTTCCCATTCACCAAGTGTGCGCAATTTTGAAGAACTTAGCCGATGCTTTTGAAAGGATTCTCTGTGTTATGGGAAAAGAAATTTACTAACAGACACAAACAACACAGAAAATGCATTACATAATAAAGAATAATCTTCATGTTTTTCACTAGTTTCACGTTATTCTTAATTTAAATCCAAGTTGGGAGAGCTAAGTTCAAGAATTCACGATCTTTTTAAAATCATATTAAAGTAATCGAGCATATTTCACAACTGAAAGTGGCGCAGGTGTTGTTCAGTATAAGTAATCACAGGAAGATTAAAAACTTTGATTATTCTATTTATACTTTTAAATATATACAGTATATACAGCGAAAACATTTGAATAATACATGTTAAATATATATATATTCCAAAGTGGGAATCCAAGATAATTTCTTTTATATGTTCAAGAATATTTATTTCTCCCTTTTCGGAAGATCAAGCAATACACAGCCAGCATGCTGCGTTCGAGATTCACATTCACAATAAAATCTAAACTAAAAAGGAACAAGAAAGAGAAAATGTTTTTTAAATATCAATTCTCTCGAAGGTCACGTGATCCTTCGCGGCGCCCGCCATCTGGCCGTCTTTTCCTAACTTTCACAAACTTCTGGGTAAGTGTTCATCATGTACAAGCACCACATCATCTACTTTAAAGTCTGAAGTTTTATTCTGGTCCGTGTAGTGAGCAGATTTTAAGTTGAGAAGATACTAATTTTTCCAACGCTTCCAAAAATGATTTAGAAGAGTCTCACGTACACGAAAGCGTTTCACTAAAGATTCTTTTGTTGCTGGTAAAATTAAATCGTTCACTTTTATGGTAGGTAAACACAAGATACGTTTTCCGATTAAAAAATGTGCAGGAGTAAGAGGAGATGGTTCTTCTTTCTTTTCAAGACATGGCATAATATTGAATATCGGCTAGAGATGCTCATTACACAATGAAACATAAACATATTGAAATTTATTGTATTTACAATAAATAAATAGATAAACTGTCAGAAAACAAGATTGAGATTTCCAACTTCCTTTTTAGGTGCGTTCGTAATTATAAAAATACGTAGCACCTATAGTCGTCGTTCGGTCCGTCTGTCTCTCTGTTCGTCCGCATATAACAGAGTAAAAACTACCCAATTGAATGGTCTGAAATTTTAAATATATAATTGTTGCATAATTTTGTCGAGTCATTTCAAATTTTATGAAACTCGGATGCATAGTTTAATTACGTGCACAGTCAAAAGTTTTCCGTTTACGGCAGATGGGAAAAAAAAATATTTCAAGTGCATTTTAATGATGTTACAGCCTTTCGAGCAGAAAGAAATTGATATGTACTTAGGAAGTGCAATAAAATATACATTCAGTACAATATGCTGTGCAAAAAAATATTTATAAACTAGTTATAGTACGAACGCGCCTCATTTGCCACGTTTGGCACGCAATTTCAACTTCTTTTTTACTTATTTTTATTGTCATTTCTAAAAATTTCAAAGATTTTTTTTTTTTTTTTTTTTTTTTTTTGAGAGAGAGAGAAAGAGTTTGTGTAAAGTGCTTCATATCATGAAAAGTATAAATAGAGAAATTTAGTTTTATCAATCTAATTTTGAATTATATCCTATTTTTAATATATTTTTAAATGATATTTTCTTCACATATATTTATTTTGTATTAACAATTAAATTACTGTGATAAATTTATATCGTTGCTGCTTACATAAAATAAATTAATTTTAATAGGTGCTTTAAGGAGTCATGTGAGGTCGATGCATTTTAATCGAAAACTAATATAATACTAAATTTGTAAAAAAACTGCATTCAGCATATTAGTGTAAAAGCACTTATTTTCGCGACTTTCGCGAGCCAGTCGTAATCGCGAAAATTTAAGCCTCGCGAAATATATATTTTTTCGCCTCAAATAATAATAAAATATCAGACATATTTCACTTATCCAAAATTTAATGATCACAGTTACTTAAATCAGAAATAAATACAAAAATGTCTTGAATACTTCTAGCTATTTCTTGAATACTATACAACTATTTCTTGAATAAAAACAATAATACGATTGATAGAATGCAGCTCATTCACTTACAATATTTATACCAGCTTCTTTGAAGACATTCAAAATATCTCATGTTTGGCTTTAACATCGCTAAATATTCGCATAAGCCAAAAACTGTGAGTCGCTTTTAGTTGTGGTATTTGCAGGTCCACAGATTCTTTTTCCTCTAGAAATTTAAGCAAAAGAGGTTCTATTTACGTAGTTTCGGGATTTTTCAACTTTCGGTTCTGTTCATATAAAATTCGCGAAATTTTCAGCTCGCGAAATCACCGATATCTTCATTTTCGCGAAAATTACGGCTCGCGAAAATAAGTGCTTTTACAGTACTTCGGAAGTTAAATTTACATGTTTATTTTGCAACACACTTTTAATAGAATTTCGATTGTTCAGTTAAATAATTTCTATCTAACAGTTTACAGATTTATGTTTACATTTACATATTATATTATATTACATGTTTATATTACAGTTATGTATACAGATAATGTTTACAGAAAACCCATAGCCAGTCAATCCATTATCCCTCATAATGCTCAAGCACCATTTCATACAAAGTTTCTGCAATAGAATTTCGATTGTTCAGTTAAATAATTTCTATCTAACAGTTTACAGATTTATGTTTACATTTACATATTATATTATATTACATGTTTATATTACAGTTATGTATACAGATAATGTTTACAGAAAACCCATAGCCAGTCAATCCATTATCCCTCATAATGCTCAAGCACCATTTCATACAAAGTTTCTGCATTTAGACATTCTATTTATAGAGCTTTCACAGTTTGTACCCCCGAACAGTTAAATAATGAAATAAATAAAATATATGATATTGCAAGAAACAATGGGTACAAAGAAAGCACCATAGAAAAATTAATTAAGAGCTTGAAGAATAAGAAGAAAAGAAATTTCAATCCACAAAATTTCATGTTATCCACTTTACAATATTTTCCTGGTTTCCCCGAACATTTGAAATATAAACTCAATAAATTCAATATCTTCCTAGTCGCAAAACCTTCTATGAAATTAAAAAATATAGTATGCAAGAAAATAGATCCAATAGAGTCAAACCAGTTATCAGAAGTATACGAAATGCTTTTCACCAAAGAAGATGGAACAAAGCAGTTTTATATAGGTATGACAAGTAGAAAACTTAAAACTAGAATGGAAGAACATATAGCAGACATCAAATACAACAGAAGAACCACAGCTTTGGCCAGATTATGCAGCGAAGAACCTTTACAGATCGATTTTAAAAATAGCAAGTTAATTTATACATCAAGATTTTATTTACCATCCATAATCCGAGAATCAATAGAGATATTTTTACGCAACAAGAATATTTGCAATGATTCAGTGTCCCTTGATTTACCTAAAACTTGGAAAGAGATGCTATGTAATTTTAGTAACAATAGTAAAAATTAATCCACGTTCGCAAATAGCCAAGATACTTTTATTTTTATTTTATGTTTTGCAATGTTTTTTTATTATGCATATTGTCTCGTGACATTGTTTACCATGTTATTGTTTTGTTAAACAATATGAAAATTAATCCACGCTCGCAAATAGCTAATTAAATTTTATGTTTGCAATGTTTTTCATTATGCATCATGTCTTTTGACATTGTTTACTATTTATATTGTTTTTAAATTATGTCAAAATATTTTCTATCGTGAATGATTTTGAAAATGTCGCCGTTTGTGCTACGAAATGATCGTCAATCTTAATAAAGATATTTTATTACTTTTTATGGTATGAATTTACTTAATCTGCTTATAAATGATTATTATACATGTTTTCATAATTTCTATCTATTATTTGTAAAATTTTTAAATCGATTGAGCTCCAAAATAATCGTAATAAGTACGAGTAATTTTGTAATGCGTATTTTACCATAAAAAGTATGATTATATGCATCCAAGTTTAAATTATCCGAGTATAATTAATCCGATTTTTTTTTCATTTCTTATAACATATTACTTATTTAATATAAGTAAGTCATAACTTTGATAATAATTTTATTTTAATGATAAAGTATAAAATAAAAGTATATTTTTAACTTTTTTTTATGTTTGAACATTTTTAAATGTTATTTTTAATTTCTCAATGGATTAATTATAAATTATTTTTCCAAAGAATACGTGATATGATAAACATCGGTTTAAAAATGTTTTAAATTTGGTGATCATACTTTTACATTGGTTTTGGAAATTTTTACAGCACGATTATGTAAAGTCAAGGAATGTTTTGACCTGGAATAAATAACTTTTGAGATTTTATCTTTGAATTTATGTGCTTCACGCGATAAAATACATTTATATGTAGAAAGTCATTATTTTCATTTATTTTGTATCGGCAAATATGAATTATCCATACATAAATAAATTTAAATGATTAAGTTACTTTCAGCTTAAAGGATTATTAATAATTCATCTGTAAATAAACTTCTTCCTCTTCTTAAAATTGATAAGATGTTATCTCGATTGCCATTACGTATTTATGTGATGATATCGTGATGTCATGAAGAATTGATCTATTTTATTGAATTAGAAAATGCACAAACGAAAGCACGTCATTAATTATGAATCTATAAATCTCATAAATAAATACTGTTAATTTGATTTTATTTACTTGATTATATGGAAATTATTAAAATATTTAACTGGACATTTTGTCAATATTGAATATCAATTATATTTCATGAAAATTATCCCACACTAGATTGATTAAATACACATGTGCCATTATTATTCAATCTCTCGTATTAATAGAAAAAAAAAACATAAAAATGTTCTTGAACTCGGGTTACATGGTCATTTCTTTTCAACGCTGACCACTTCCTGACATTTGACCGAAAAATGGAGTTATGAATAAATAGGAGGATACATATTGTGTACTGTCTACCACTTACGAGTGAAGTAAGTGAGGAGATCAAAAAATGGAAGCTCTTTCTTTATATATTTTTTTTTATTGGATCAACAGTTTCTGATCACCACCGGGACAAACTTTCCCTCAGTAAATTTAAATAAAAAATTTCGCCTTATTTAAGAACCTTACATCATAGAAATATTTTCTCAAAAATAGGTTAACATTTTCTATTTATTTTTACCGGTGTCAGATTGCCCAGTTATTATAATCTTTTTTTACTGACACAGACAGGAGGTTGTCTAGGTTGTCACAATATGGCGGAAACGCAGAGCCTGAATACCACAAAAGTAAACTCCCACCAGTAAAAATGAATATCTGTTTCCGCCATTATTTATGACTGAAGTTCTGAATTAATAAGGCGTTTAAATAAGTTAAAATTTTCTATTTAAATTTACTGGTGGAAGTTTCCCTCGGCGCTAATCAACCCCTGCGAAAGCGGTTGCAGTTGAAACATTACTATTTTAAGGTTATGTCATTTCCTCTTTATTATTAGCTCCAAGGACCGAACCGGGAAAAAAAATTAAAAGGTATCACCGGACAAATTAAAAAAAGAAATTTGTGAAATTAAAGACAACGAAAAAGCGTTATGCATCTTAAATTTGTAACTTAAGTTTTATATTGTTTCTTAACTTATAGTAGTTAACTTTCTCTTCGTGGCAACCAGCCGCGTTTAAACATATTTTTTTAAGGCTTCCTAATACCATTGTAAAACGATTCACCTCTATTCTCTTCGGTCAATGGGTCCCGATACGGGGACTTCTTTTCTTTTCCTTATAAAAACTAAAATGTCCGATTTTTTTACATTTTCACATCACTTCTTAACAGCTGAATGTTTTTTGCGTTCAAAGCAAACGAATAAATGGCAGCATCTAAGCTGATTCCCACATAAAATAAATGTTATTTTCATCTGAGTTTGCAAAATGTTTAAATACGCCCAAAAGACAGTATGACCAAGAAAGTGGGAAATTTTCATATATATTTAAATTAAAACTTTTTCAATAAAAAAATTTGAGTATTTGTAGATTATTTACTTGTTTAAAGCTATTAAATTTGTGGTTGCGTTAATTTAGGTTAATGGTTATTAAATGGATGTTTTTAAGGGGGTTTGTTGTTCTAGATCCCTATTTTTGAACCTAAATTACTAAGCGCTTAAAGGATCAATTTCAGAAAAGGTATTTTTTCTGTCTTTTACGATGTCATTTTGTTTGGAAAAAAACAATGAATAAGCGTTTGTATTATTATTTTGGCTTCGGAACTGAAGAGGATAAACTAGATGTTAAGTTGACACGTAACTAGGAAGTCTATCTACCAGCTGACATTGTTCCAGAAAAGGATGGTTTCGGCGACAGAAGTCATCGGACGACCGTTGCGACTTCGAGCTTAATTTTCATCTCCAGTGGCGGTCGAATGTGGTCCGCCGCAGAATTAAAAAATACATTACTTTATAGAGTCCGAATTTTTAAAATTTTATGTATTATAAATTATTTTTAAAAAAACTGTATAAATTATAAATATTTAATTTTTATAATTTTGTCTTGATGTTTGCAATTATGATAATGACTAATAATTATAAAGAAGGAGCTTGGTGCAATATAATAGAAGCGTAAAAAATACAACTTTAAAAGCACCCAAAAAGTTTTAAATTTTAAGCATACCGGTTTCGGTAGCATATAGCATACCTTCCTCAGTGGTAAGAATGGCGGGAATTTTTTCACGTATATAGGAGAGATGGGGATTCAAGTTAAAGGTTTATTGACCAATAGGAAATCAGAGGATTGCAGGTAACTGCTAATAGGAAAATAGATGGGAAATAGATCCGAAGTAGTGAGGGGAAAAAATTAAGAGACAAAAGTTTTTATGTAATATCTCCAACAATCTGATAATGGGGGAAATAGCGAATTCACAATTAACAATATTTTTTTTATTTTTATAAATATGAAAATATTCAAGGAAGTTAAGTTCGTGTATAGAAGTAGGTTTAGAGATTATTTTAACCGAATTGAACTCAAAAGTATGATTCATCTCCCAGCAATGTTTTGCAATAGAGGATTTATTGATTTCTTGTTTTTCAATATATTGTTGATGTTCTTTGATACGAAATTTTAAGCAGCGTTTTGTTTGTCCAATATAGGAAAGGCCACACTGGCAATTAATACAGTACATACCCCATGAATTGTATAATTCAATAGGGACTTCAAGTTTGGAGAGGGTGAGTTTATTGGTAGGTATGCTATATGCTACCGAAACCCGTATGCTTAAAACTTAAAATTTTTGGTGCTTTTAACATTGTAATTTTTACTCTTTTATGATAATGACTGTCATACTTTGATAAATTAAGTAGCTATTTATAAACTTTACTAGCAAACCCCGCGGCTTTGCTCGCGTAATAGTTGAAATATGCCAAGTGATATTTGCATGACTAATTTTTATTAGAAGAACGCTTTTGGAAAAAATTAAAAAATTAAAAATTAAGCCACAGTTTGACTAAACTTCATTATAAAAGTGCAGTAGACAGAAATGAGATTTTAATTAATAAGAAGAACTGAAACTAATTCCAATTAAATGATGATTTAGAGAGTATTTTGAGACTTTTATGCTCATTTCATACGTTCATTTGAAGTTTGGGTTTTTAAAAAACCATTTTAGCACATTTACATCTTAAAATTAACCATCATGTAAAATTCCAAGCTTCTTGTCTAACAGTCTACTACCTCTCTGCTGTTAGTGGCACCAACATAAAATGCCAAAACAGAGTTGAAATATAATGTCTCGAAAAATGTTGAAACATAGACTGTCATCATTAATTTCCCAATATTAATATCTAAATCGGGTGGTATTTCCTAATATTCTATAGGAAATGGAATTTAGATGTTTTTAAAGGCTTTCTTGTTGTTCCTGCCAACCAGGTGGTAGTGACACCCGCATAAAATATAGCACGTATAGGATCAGGGACTACCATTCTTGATTCGCAACCAATAACTTCTGTAATCGGTTTATTATCTCTTGAGATTCCATAGAAATCGTAATTTAGGACTCTTTTAGAATGCTTTTCGCTACTTCCCTTCGCCTCACTCTTTTTTAATTTCGAATTTATTTTCGACTGTTCTTAAAGGACATTTATACTTATAAGTAACTACCGTGCTACATTTAATGTTTCTAGCCTCTTTAGAAAACGCAGAAATCGTAATTTAGAAAGTTTTTTGCTCCTGCAACCCTCGACATAAAATATAGCTTATGTTTGAGCAGGTTCTATCACCATCAATTTGCAAACATTATGTTTGAAATGGGTATCGTATTTCATACGATTGCATAAAAGTAGTAATTTAGAACGCTTATAGAACGCTTTTCTCTCACTTCATGCTTTTAAATATGGAATTTTCTTTCGACAATTCTTAGAAAGTATTTGGATCTTTGAACTAATTACCATTCCAAATTTAAAATGTTAGACCCCTCTCAGTAACACAAAAACCGCAATTTAGAACATTTTTTCTCCTGTAACCCCAAGGTGGTAGTGACATCAACGTAAAATATAGCCTATCTTGGAGCGGGGGCTGTCACCATCAGTTTGAAATCATTACTTCTGAAATTGGTTGATATTTCCTGAGATTGCGTAGAAATCGCTATTTAGAAGGTTTTTACAACACTTATCGTTCATTTTCATACCTTTCAAATTTCAAATTTTTAAAGAACACTTCTATGTGAGTATTTACATCACATAAGTAATTAACATGCCAAATTTCAAGTTGCTAGCCCCTTTAGTATCACAAAAATCACAATTTAGAACTTTTAAAAAAATACAACCGCAAGGTGGTAGTGATGCCGACATGAAATAGATCCTATATTGGAGCAAGGGCTGTCATCAACAATTTCCAACCATTACTTTTGAAATCGGTTCGGTACTTTCTGAGATTGCATAGAAATCGCAATTTAGAACGTTTTTCGTCCATTTTCACCCCTTTTAAATTTCGAAATGTTCTTAGAGATCTAATATCTTATAAGTAATTACAATGCCTAGTTTCAAGTTGCTAGCCACTGCAGTATTACAAAAAACGCAGTTTAGATTGTTTTTTGCTCTTTCACCCAATTTGGGGTAGTAGCACCGACATGAAATACAGCCTACGTTGGAGCAAGGATAGTCACCATTATTTTTTAAATCGGTTCGGTTTTTCCTGAGATTGTGTAGAAACCACCATTTTCAACGTTTTTTAGAACGCTTTTCACACATTTTCACCCCTTTTAAATTTCGAATTGTTTAAGAACTGTTCTTAGAAATCCTTTATATCTAATAAGTAGCTAATATTCCAACTTATTGCTAGGCCCTTCAGTAACGTAAAAATCGCATTTTTAGAACGTTTTTTGCTCCTGCACCCTCTTTGGGGTAGTCGCACCGACATAAAACATAGCCTATGTTGGAGCAAGGGTTGTCACCATCATTTTGACGCCGTTATTTTTTTTAATCGGTTTGGTATTTCCTGAGATTGTGTAGAAACGACTATTTAGAACGTTTTTTAAAATGCTTTTCGCGCATTTTCACCCCTTTTAAATTTCGAATTCTTTAAGAACTGTTCTTTGAAATTCTTTATATCTAATAAGTAGCTAATATTCCAAAATTTAATATTTCTAGGCCCTTCAGTAACGCAAAAATCGCATTTTTAGAACGTTTTTTGCTCCTGCACCCCCTTTGGGGTAGTAGCACCGACATAAAACATAGCCTATGTTGGAGCAAGGGTTGTCGCCATCATTTTGACGCCATTATTTTTTAAATCGGTTCGGTATTTCCTGAGATTGTGTAGAAACGACAATTTAGAACGTTTTTTAGAACGCTTTTCGCGTATTTTAACTCCTTTTAAATTTCGAATTGTTTAAGAACTGTTCTTTGAAATTCTTTATATCTAATAAGTAGCTAATATTCCAAATTTAATATTTCTAGGCCCTTCAGTAACGCAAAAATCGCATTTTTAGAACGTTTTTTGCTCCTGCACCCACATTGGGGTAGTGGCACCGACATAATACATAGCCTATGTTGGAGCAAGGGTTGTCGCCATCATTTTGTCGCCATTATTTTTTAAATCGGTTCGGTATTTCCTGAGATTGTGTAGAAACCACCATTTAGAACGTTTTTTAGAACGCTTTTCGGGCATTTTCACTGCTTTTAAATTTCGATTTGTTTAAGAACTGTTCTTAGAAATCTTTTATATCTAATAAGTAGCTAATATTCCAAATTTCATATTTCTAGGCCCTTCAGTAACACCAAAATTGCATTTTTAGAACGTTTTTTGCTCCTGAACCCCCTTTTGGCCAGTGGCACCGACATAAGATATAGCCTATGTTCTAAGTTGGACTAACACCATCATTTTGATACCATTACTTTTGGAATCGGTTCGGTAGTTCCAGAGCTTACATCCTACAAATAAACAATTTTTACCTCTTTATAATATGAGTACAGATATAGATATTATAATTATAGAAATATATACTGCCGTAGAAAAAAAAAAAAAAAAAAAAAAAAAAGGTAACAGGTGCTGAACAGGTGAGCAGCATTGAGGGGTTTCCTAGCTAATATCAGCTTAGTTAAAGAAAAAAGTTAGTGAAGCTAGTGAAAAGTTAGTGAGTTAAAGAAAAAAGAGCTTAGTTAGAAAGTTAAAGAAAAAATAAATTTGAAAAATAATGATTTAATAAAGTTAAAAATTAAGTTTAAACTTAAGTAAAGTATGTTAAATGATAGAAATCTTAATAAATGGCATAGTTGTATGTGTAAAATTACTATAAGAAAAGAAAAAGATAACAAGTTGAAAATTGCTCGTCAAACGTGGCAAATGAGGTGCGTTCGTACTATAACTAGTTTTATAATTATTTTTTGCACCCCATATTGTACTGAATGTATACTTTTTTGCACTTCATAAAGCGCATAGTCTGATACATCATTAAAATGCACTTCCAATAATTTTTTCCCATTCCCCGTAATGTAACGGAACACTTTTGACTGTCCCTGTAATTAAACTATACATCCGATTTTCCTAAAATTTGAAATAGCTCAACAAAACTTTGCAACAATTATATCTTTAAAATTTCAGACCATTCGGAAGGCTGTAATATCATTAAAATGCACTTGCAATAATTTTTCCCATTCCCCGTAATGTAACGGAACACTTTCGACTGTCCCTGTAATTAAACTATACATCCGATTTTCCTAAAATTTGAAATAGCTCAACAAAACTTTGCAACAATTATATCTTTAAAATTTCAGACCATTCGGAAGGCTGTAATATCATTAAAATGCACTTGCAATAATTTTTCCCATTGGCCGTAATGTAAAGAAAAACTTTTGACTGTCCCTGTAATTAAACTATGCATCCGATTTTCCTAAAATTTGAAATGGGTCGACAAAATTTTGCAACAGTTACATCTTTAAAATTTCAGATCATTCGGAAGGCTCTAATATCATTAAAATGCACTTGCAATAATTTTTCCCATTGGCCGTAATGTAAAGAAAAACTTTTGACTGTCCCTGTAATTAAACTATACATCCGATTTTCCTAAAATTTGAAATGGCTCGACAAAATTTTGCAACAGTTATATCTTTAAAATTTCAGATCATTCGGAAGGCTGTACTATCATTAAAATGCACTTGCAATAATTTTTCCCATTGGCCGTAATGTAAAGAAAAACTTTTGACTGTCCCTGTAATTAAACTATACATCCGATTTTCCTAAAATTTGAAATGGCTCGACAAAATTTTGCAACAGTTATATCTTTAAAATTTCAGATCATTCGGAAGGCTCTAATATCATTAAAATGCACTTTCAATAATTTTTCCCATTGGCCGTAATGTAAAGAAAAACTTTTGACTGTCCCTGTAATTAAACTATACATCCGATTTTCATAAAATTTGAAATGGCTCGACAAAATTTTGCAACAATCATATATTTGAAATTTCAGACCATTCGGTTGGGTAGTTTTTGCTCTGTTACATGCGGACAGACAGACGGACAGACGGACGGACGGACTGAACGACGACTATAGGTGCTACGTATTTATATAATTACGAACGCACCTAAAAAAGGGATAAAAGTTAGCACTGTTCAGAGTTACTCTCACCAAGCTTGGGCAGGGAAAACTGTTAAAGGAGGCAGCAAAAGCCACTTTAACAAAAAAGGCACTAATCGGGGTCATACATTTTTTCCCTTTATATTACAATATAAGGAAGATGTATTTTTTTTTATCTAAGGCATAAAAGGATTTTATATATAAGAAAAAATAGCCATTTAGCAATCTTAAAGTGTTGAACCCAGGGATCACTGGGTGTCCATAATAATGGAGAATTTGGGGCGTTTACAGTGATGGAGCTTGAAAGCGTCATAATCCGTTAAAAAAAAAAAAAAAAAGTAAACACCCCTTACTAACCCTGGAACAAATTATAGAAGAAAACGTTACTGGTAAAAAAGATTTGAAATAAAGTCTACCTCTAAATCATACCTATAAAAGTTTCTTAGGGGGGCATCTACAAATCAAAACCAGCCCATGATTTGTTTTTTCAAGGGCAACACACAATTTTGACAATATATTTTTAATCTTCTGTTCAAACTATACATAGATACGAAATTTCAAGGCATTTGGATAAAAAGTTTCTGAATTATAAACATGTTAAATTACATTTTCATATTTTTACTAATGTCTCCTGAAATTATAACCCTAATTTGATATTTTTGTGTGGTTATAAAACTAAAAATCCAACCATAAATACATTTAATTTCAATTTTACAAATTTATATTATGAATTACATATTATGAAATTAATACTCGAAAAAAACTATAAATTACAACTTACACTTTTGTTGGTGGGTTTAAATTTATTATGTCTTGCCTTACGTGAATCCAAATAAAAAAAAAAAAAATTGCAAGTAGTTTTCAAGATATGCTTAAAATACATCAAGAAGATGGTGTAACCCTTTATGTCTCAAATCATGAATTCCTGAAAACTTCATCTTCTAAAGTATTTTTCGTGAATTTTTGAAGCTATATTAGAACATTTACACAATCATTTAATAAAATTTAGAAGGATTTTGCCAAATAAAATTAATGATTTAAACCTCAATTTATAGGGGTTTTGTTCAATGTTTTTAACTGCACTCAAATCTTTTATTTAAAGGGTCTCAGGACTCTTAAAGCTTTAAAATTTTCGAAAGTTTATTTTTTTAGTTGTTAAACAACTATCTTTTCTGAAAATTTTGATATAATTATTTCCTTGAAGTTCCCATTACAACAGAAGTTATGGCTTTTAGAATTATACCCGCCCAATAGCTGAAGCGACGATTCCGAAAATTTGAAGTCATTTTTCTCCAAATGACGTTTTTGGACATAAAGCGCACAATATCTCAAAAACTTCTGAATATTTTATCATGACATTTTGAAAACATATGTTTCATGTTAGTTTGTATAAAGTGAACCTAAAATTTCCTTTTTATTGTTCAAAAAAATATTTTTTTCGGTGATTATATTGTTGAAATTTTCGAAATTTTGCATTAGCTAAATACATCTTTGTATTAAAATATAAAAATACTGTAAATACAAATTTATTTACGTTCAGGGTAATTATTACTATCTGAAATATAAGTGGGAACAAAATTTTTCATTCTAGTTACAAAATTTATTTTGTTATCCTGCGCGTAATCTCTTATGCCGATTTTCTGCTCATCAAATGTCTGACATTTTGAAGCTCCCTGTAAATGCTAATTTTGCATCTTGCAATTTTTTAAATATTTGAAATGAAAGAACATACTTATATCTTTAATCTCAATTAAAATTCTGTCTTAAAATCAAATACATTTTAAGATACGAAATCGTGAAATGGTCTTTTTTTTTCAATTTTACAGCGCAATCGGCTCCGGCGACAATTTCAAAGTTCAAGAGACCCCTCCATTAAACCTCTTCTCAATAGGTTAAACAATAAAATCAAAAACAGTCTTTATAAAGAAAAACAGAAAAGTTGGAACAACTTTTTCAAAAATTTATCTTACGAGGACAACTCTCTTTGGATTCTTTAACGCAAACTGTATAAACATTACACTTCCATCCCCCCCCTCACTTCTAATAATGTTACCGCTTATACTGACCAACAGAAAGCTAACATGCTTGCTAATTCTTATGCCAGCCAATTTTCTCCTAATCCTACCCTTGCAAACCAAGCTCACCTTGATCATGTTAACGAGACAGTTCGGAACTTTTTGGCTACCCCCCTCAAGATCCCCCCCCCTAAAATTCAACCTATTGTTATCCACAATATTATCAAAAAACGCAAAAAGCGTAAAACCCCAGGATACGATAAAATTACTAACTCTGCTCTTAGAAACCTTCCTCCTAATTGCATAATCTATATCACTGACCTCACTAATGCTATCTTAAAACATAACTACTTCCCTAAACCTTGGAAACTTTCTATAATCTCTCCTATTCCAAAACCTGGAACTAACCTGTCAGACCCCACTAATTACAGACCTATCTCCTTGCTACCTTCTATCAGTAAAGTGGTGGAACGTGTCATTCGTGCCCAGTTGCAGGAGTTCATTCAGCAACACAACATTCTCATGCCTGAGCAGTTCGGCTTTCGCCCAAAACACTCAACACAACACCAGCTTCTTAGGGTTGTTGAGTTTCTCAGCGAGAAACTCAATGCAAAAATTCCCGCAGCTGCCATCTTTCTTGATGTCGCAAAGGCATTTGACAAGGTCTGGCATATGGGCCTCATTTACAAATTAATTCAGCCCGGTTTTCATCCCAGACTTATACATTTAATATATTCGTACCTTTGCGACCGCTCTTTTCAAGTCCGCATAAACAACATTCTTTCTATTATTCTCCTTATCCTAGCGGGCATCCTTCAGGGGAGCGTGTTGGGCCCATTTTTATTTAATATTTTCTTTAACGATATCCCACGCTCCTTGCACACTCACCTCGCTCTTTATGCGGACGACACCTGTATTTACGCTTCGGCACACCACCCGTATACTCTTTACAGGTACCTACAGACTCATGTTGATGACTTCATGAACTGGTGCATGCTTTGGCGCGTTGTCATAAATGAAACTAAAACTACTGCAGTATATTTCTCTCGCAAAATAATTTTCCCTAACATTCCCTTTATTAACAACACTGTTATCCCTTGGCCAGACCAAGCTAAGTATCTTGGCGTCATTCTGGACCGCCGCTTAACCTGGAAAAAGCACACTTTCTCCATCAGAGGTAAAGTCGCCGGAGCCTTTAACTCTATAAAACCTCTCCTTAACAGTAAAACCTTGTCTGTTCACAATAAATTAATCCTCTATAACTCATGCATCCTTCCCATCATAACCTATGCCAGTCCGGTCTGGGGCTTCACTTGAAAGACCACTATGGACAACCTTAGTCGCTTGCACAATTCCAACCTGCGTACTGTCCGTAACGCATCTCGTTACCTTCGCAACTCCACGGTCCGAAGAGACCTTAAAACTACTACATTACGTAAGCGCATAAACGACTTAGCCAAAAAATTTTATGATAAAATTTTTGACCTCCCTAATGAAATTGTAGCGGAGCTACCGGATTATGACGCTTTTGAACCCCACCATCGGAAACGGCCCAGGTTTTCCATAATTATGGACACTCAGTAACATCCGAGTTCTCCACGCTATTTTTGCCTTCTCTTATTTTTCTTTTTATATACTTTTCTTAAAAAAAAAAAAAAAAAAAAAAAAATTCTTTATATACATAGAGACCATAAAAATTGAAAAACTTAAAAAATAAAATGTATGGCCCTGAATTGTCCCTTTTTTGGTTGGATGTTGTGGTCTTGCCACCCTAGCTTTTCTTGCCCTTGCTTGGTGAGTGTTTCACTGAACAGTACTAACTTTAACTTTCAAAATTCCTTATAGTAGTTTTACAACTACAGTTAGACTTTAATTACTTTAAGACTCATGTAAATTTTTTAAGATTTATTGTTAATTTTCTTTCTTCTTAAGTTTTTACTTAAATTTAATTTTATTCCTATTTTCCTTAAATTTCTTATTTTTCTCTTGTTAACTTCTTTTATTCTTATAGTAGCATTGCTACAGTTTAACTTTATCCCACTGGCTCATTAAAACATAAGACATTCTAATTTCCTAGTCTGGGTGTTAAGCTGATAACAGCTAGGAAACCCCTCAATGCTGATTACCTGTTCAGTACCTGTTCAGACGGTTAAATTAAATTATATTTACTGTGAAATTTTAGTGGTAAGAAGAATTTACATTTGACTCGTTCATCGTACGCGGGCTATGCCCGTCATTGTGGGTTAAGGGGTTAAAATATTTCTTTAGTATTTATAGAATTAGAAAATGTACAAATATACAATATAAATATTTCAGAACTGAGACTATTCACCCACAATCTTCCAACGCCAAGAAAGCTAAAGAGATGCAAATGAAAGAGAAATCGTCTTTTTATATATATATATTTTTTTTTTTCTTAGGAACAATAATACTTTTGGAATAAAATAAAGGAAAGTACCTATAACTCTTTCTAAACCGTGTTATTGCTTATCGATGTATTAAATGAATTTTATAACAAGTTTTTTTTTATGTTACTTTAAAATCAAACTCAAGGGTAAATCAAAGCATTTAGTTGTAAATAAATTTTTTTTTAAATCATATTTTATTAAAAAATTATTAACCATTTGGAAAAATGGTTATTGTTCTCGTCAGGATGGGAAATTAAAAGCATATCTGAAGGTTTTCATTGGTTTAATCCGCATTTTATTCGTTTTATGATTGGTCTATACAGTAATCTGTATTTCACTTTAATTTCAACAACGATGGATACCTTCTTTTGCCACTATGACAAAAAAGTAATAAAAACTACAAAAAAAAAATAATAACTCAGAAACAAATTGAGATACAGCTTTCAAACAAATCGCATTTGAAAGTACATTTTTTTCTCTATCCGACGGTGTAAAAAGTAATATTGTCTGGTGTTTAGAAGTTTAAGTATGGAATTTCATTTAAAATTGGCCGTCAGATTTCTTGGAAATCTGACGATGGAAAAGCCTTTTCCCGAACAGCCAATGAAATGCTTGGATATTTACGTAAGTTTCAGGTGGATAATACTTAAGTTTCATGAAATCTGACGGGTCGCAGGCGATATTTTTGGCTTGCAATTTTTACATGTAATAACACTATTAATGTTTAATTCATGGAGTAAGTAATGTATGATGAACTCCGTGCGATTTTTTATGTCTTAAATTTTAGTCTTAAAAAAAATCGTTTTCCAAATGGTCGTTGTAATTTGATAAATTGCTTTTTTTTATTTATTTATCTGTTTTAAGTAAAAAGTTTATTTTTATTTACAGTTATTAAAGAAAAATTCTGATAATAAATTTAATGTTTAACCTCACGATAATCCTACATATAATTACCCTATTTATGATAACAGAACTTCGTAAAAAGCAGCAACGATAAAATAAGAAAATATATCTTATATGAAAATTTTGTTTTTGTTTATTTTCTTGAATTCACCATTCTTCAACAAACAAAGAATTCGTGTCATTTATCAAAAATTTAATTATAATTTAAGTGTATATTTATTATTTCTTTGAATAAGAAATAAGAAATATTTACATAATCGCGCTCTTTCCATGCAACAAAAAATATATAAATAAACATAAACCAGTTGTACCATTAAAGCATTCAAATGAAAAATTAATTAATTAAAAGGAAGGCGTAATTCATTAAGCAAAGCAGTCTTTGTTTTCATAGTTTGATAGCATTTGCTTGTTTATCAGACGCGATAACAATATTTTCCATTGCCTAAGGAAAAAAACAGCTATTAGTAGCAAAATGCTAAAATAAAAACAAAAAAACAGATTTTACAGGTATGCTGTTTGCATTAAATTATAATTGCTACAGCTGAACTTCTGAAAAATAAAAATAAAAATACATGTTGTAATCAAAGGGTTTTTTTTTTTCAGATAAATTTTAAAATAAACATTTATCAGAAGCACACATGTGAAACGTGTAAGAGACAATTTTTTAAAAACAATAACAAACAAAGCTTAGTATATTTTATAATGTGATAAATACTGGCAGATAGTAAATACATAAAAGAAATTTTTATATGTAAATTCAATTAGCAAAATTATTAATTTAAAACACATTTTTTGCGAATTTGAGCATGTCAACTTAAGTTATTTCAAAAAAAAAAAAAAAAAAAAAAATCAGATTATATTTAGATATAAATCGATACCAAAAAATGCATAGAAAACAAATGAAGCTTAAAGAATTCCTTTTAAAGACCTACTATCTGTAGCTTAAAAAACATTTGTCTTTTTTCCGTATAGTCCAGGCAATAGGGAATTTTACCTAGCAAAATTAATGGTGGTTCTGGAAATCGGCTTATTTTATATTTTTGGGGTCGCTGAATCCGAATTTGTAACTTCCCACCAAAATTTCCCCCGGTAAGCCCCCCAAAAAAGGTTTTTATTTAAAAAATCAATTTTTTATTGTTTTAGGGGAAAAGTATACAGAAATTCAGAAATTAGACAAAATTTGCAACAAATTAGATGTATGACATTATGACTTAGGATGAAGGGGAAGGGGGGATCTGCCTCGGAACATGCACCGCGGTGCTGCGTGGGCTAAGTTGCGCAATTTCGCTTAATCACTCACACGTTAACATTCGCTCTCCCATCTCCCCTCCGAACTTTCTCTATAAGGTTTACTTTAAGTTTTTTGGGTCACTGAATCCGAATTTTTAACTTACCCCCACAATCCCCCCCCCCCAATAGTTGTTTTTAACTTAAATTTCTTATTGTTTTAGGGGAAAAGCATTACGAAATTCAGAAACTAGACAAAATTTGAAACAAATAGGATATATGACAATATGACGTAGGATAAACGAGGAGAGAGTGGGCTGCCTCGAAACATTCCCCGCGCGCTATTCTCAAAAACCAAATTTTTTCAAAAAATCAATTTTTTGGGGGGTTGCCGGGTGAAACTTTGGTGGGAAGATACAAATTCGGATTCAGCGACCCAAAAATCATAAAGTGAGTCGAAATCCAGAACTAGTGTTAATTTTGCCAGGTAAAATCCCCTATTGCCTGGACTTCATAACTTAGTGCACGTAGCGCCGCAGTGCATGTTCAGAGGCAGCCCTCCCCCACCCCGTTCATCCTACGTCATAATGTCATATATCCTATTTGTTGCAAATTTTTTCTAGTTTCTTAATTTCGTAATGCTTTTCCCCTAAAACAATAAGAAATTTAAGTTAAAAACAACTATTTGGGGGGGGGAACTTAGGGGGGAAGTTAAAAATTCGGATTCAGCGACCCAAAAAACTTAAAGCAAACCTTATAGAGAAAGTTCGGTTGGGAGATGGGAGGGCGAATGTAAACTTGTGAGTGCTTAAGTGGAATTGCGCAACTTAGTGCACGCAGCACCGCGCGCATATTCCGAGGCAGATCCCTCTACCCCTTCGTCCTAAGTCATAATACCATGTATCTAATTTGTTGAAAATTTTGTCTACTTTTTGAATTTCTAGATACTTTTTCCCTAAAACAATATAAAAACTGATTTTTTTAATATAAACGTTTTTTGTGGGCTTTTTACCAAAAAATTGGGGGGGGGGGGGGTTGCCGGAGGAAATTTTGGTGGGAAGTTAAAAATTCGGATTCAGCGACCCAGAAAACATATAGTAAGCCCTTTTCCAGAACTACCGTGAATTTTCCTAGGTAGAGCCCCTATACGGTCTCTATTGCCTGGACTACTAGTAGTTTTAACTGAATTTCTAAATTGTTAAGTCTGTCTGTCTCTCCGTGCTCTAAATTTCAACGTGTTGCGACATAATTCATACACCCTCTGTCCCAAAATTAGTTGCTACATTTGATTACTTTCGTACTGATTATTGATACTGATGATTTTATGATTTTGTTTGAACATTTTTCAGATATTTCAAGGTGCTATGCTATGAATCAACAACATTTACTTACCAAGCATTCCCTCCGTCTCTCCTTAAATAAGTACCAAATTAGTTTTAAAAATACAGAGTTCGCACGCTCTTAAGCCACGCCCCATTTTGTAAGTATTCTTACACCAGTAATCCCTTAAAACTACTTTCTAGCGAATGAATCCTTAATTCTTAAGAAAGAAAATTATCTTTATGGTATACTGGTGGTAGAGTCCTTACAAAACGGTGTCGATCTACTAAACAGCGTCGGAAGTTATTACCACCCACTTGAAATGTAGCAACTAATTTGGGACAAAATTTTCGACCTCAATGTCGCAACTAATTTGGGAAGAAGGGAGTATATGGGGCATTCTCAAAATCTTTTGACTTCCATGTCCCTGAACAATATTTTTTTTTTATTTAATATACTTTTTGTGTGTTTTTTATTTCATATACTGGGGAACATCCCATTGCATGATTGCCGAACAATATTAACGAGATAAATAAGTTTTGGACGATGTTGGGGGTCCAAATACCAGGAAAACTCATCTACCGTCCCGTGTCCCTGATGCTGATTTTTAAGTTTGGAGCTGTCTGTATAAAATTGTTTCAATAAAAATAATTCGATGCAATTTTTTTCTGAAACTGGAACTATTGTTTTATATAAATATGTAGCTAAAAATTAACCTGCACACATTTTTAGGGTTGTTATTACTTTTTAAACTCTGGCCCTGGGTTTTAGATTCCTTACCATCCCTCTTCTAAAATTATACAGAAAATCATTTCAGATGCAGCCACAGAATTTTTTTTCAAGTTTTTTCTTGTGCAGAAGTATGCTAGAGAAATAATGTCTAAAATTCTTTGGTAGGAAATTTACTGTAGAATTTAAATCAACATTTAAATATCAATTTCAAGCATCGTGGCTTTATTGTTAGTCTCACCGTCCCCAAGGTCTATTCCTGCAATTTTCGAGGTAAATTAAAAAAAAAGAAATAATTTAATCCAATGTTAACAACTGTTTCTAAAAATCAATGAACATTGTGGCTATCACTTAGTCTTAACATGATTTTTCTAAAAATAGGTAGTAATTTTCCTTACCGTTCCATCATTACCGTTGCTATTTTTACCATTTCGTCCCTTTTTTGCAATACCATCCCTTTTTTTACCTTACCGTCCCTTCTTTAACATCCCTTTAAGACAATGTTATGCAAAAATTCTGTATTAAAAGTACTACACTGTTATTATTTCTTATTTGAATGCCCTGTGGGTACTATGCAAATTCATTATAAGTAAAAATTTAGAAGAAAATAAAAAGTTTTAGTGGGAAAATGATAAGGAAAATTAAACTCGCAAGTTTAACTTAAACCTCAGTTAAATAAAATAAAAAAGATTTCGCTGCTGACCATTTTTTCTTTATTTTGAATCATTAAGGCATTCGTCTATCTGATTAAAATGTTATTTTAGCAAGTTTAATTTCACCAGATTTTTTCTCCCAAAAGTGAAAAGATTGTGAGAATGCCCCATATGTTAATGAAGCTAACTATTTCATGTGAGCACTGAAAATGTACTGCGTAGTCTTTATAGTTCGTCGATAGGGAAACTCAAATGAATTTTGTTATATTATAGTCTATAACGAAAAATAGTTTGAAATTTATTTCATCGACGCAAAACTATTTCGAAAATTTTGAAATTTATATACAACACTGAATTTTACTACAATAGGTCTACTGCAGAGTATAGTGTGATAAACATTTATCGTTCATTTACAGGTCTTCACAAAAGACTTCAGTTACAGTAGCGTCTATGAGCGAAAATTGCGGAAATACATTTTCATTTTTTTCTTTTTTTTTTTTTTTTTTTTTTTTTTTTTAACTATAGATGTGCATATGGGGCACTCTCACAATCTTTTGACTTTTAAGTCCCTGAATAATAACTTTTATTTTAGTACATATTCTTGTGAGTTTTTTTTTTTCATATACTGGGGAACATCCCATTGCATGAATGCTTAACAATATTAACGAGATAAATAAATTTTGGATGATGTTGGGGGTTCAAATATCCAGAAATCTCCTATACCGTCCCATCTCCCTGATTCTGATTTTTAAGTTTTGAGCTGTTTGTATAAAATTGTTTCAATAAAAGTAATTCCATGTAATTTTTTTCCGAAACTGGTACAATTGCGTTATATAAGTATGTAGCAAAAAATTAACATGCACACATTTTTTACGTTTGATGCAGGGGCGTCGCCATGGGGGGGGGGGGGGGTATGGGGGGGGAGCCTCCCCCCCCCCAATATATGTGAAGTTGGGAAATTTGAGCTTAGAGTTGGGAAATTCTAGATTTTTGAGACATTTTCTTTTTTAAAAGTATCAGTAAAAAAAATACGAAATTTTTATTATTTTGATGATTATTTTGAGTACCGCAACAGTAAACAAGTTAAATTATCAAAAGAAATACAAAAAGAAATCAGCCACACTCAATCTATCATTGTACTTTTCAGTTCTACAAAAATATTGGGTACAGATGTCATATTCGCCCCATATTGGCGCGATTGTTTTCTGACGCCAATATCATGTAGGCAACGGGTACTTAACTTGCGCCAAAGTGTCGTTATTTTGCTTGATGTGGTAACCCGTATTGTGTTGTTTATACTGTTGATGTTTTCGCCAAATTGGCAACCGAAAAAAATCGCGCCAATATGGGGCGAATATGACATCTGTGCCAAATATTGTACATCTACCAAACCTAAATTTCTCTACTCCTGTCCATCAGTAACTGACTAACCAGTTCCTTTATTTCCTCCAAACTTTGTTCCTTTCTCAAAAATGTCACCCTACCCCCCCTTCTCCTCCCAAAAGAGAATCCAGCTATTTGAATCCAAAGGGATTGCAGCTTCTTTTGAAAATTGGAGATCACTTGTAGCGCAACAGAAAGGAATGTAGTAACCTACTTGAAACACAGCTATGGGCAAGAAGATTTGATGAGTTTTCACAACTTTTTTGACTAATTTTGCGATTTTTGGACAATATTTTACCCATGCTTGTGCTTTTTTTGCCGCAAAAATTAGTCAACCCTTCGCTGTCAAGTAAAAAGCGTTATATGAGCAAATGCGGATATAAGAAGTCGTTAGTTTAGATAAATTTGTCACATTTTACTTTTATTTGTGTGCGGAAATATATATCAGTCCTGTTCGTTTATATTCATATCTGTTTATAAAATTTTAAACCAAAAGTCCGCTGTTCTGTGTTTAAAGCTGTTCTGTGTTTAAAGCTGTTCTGTGTTTAAAGCTGTTCTAAAAAGTTACTATATATCTCAGCACGAAGAAACCCTTCATAATAGGAAAAGAGTTTTCGTGCAAGATTTTGGAGCATCTAAAAATCCATTCGAGGATGAAAAAGGTAAAAAATGGACGATTTTAATTTGGAATAGAAACATGACCATGAAAGCAGTCCATCAATTGAAGAAAAAATCTACATGCACTGTAACACTGACACGTTGCACTTGAATAAAATTTTGAAGAAATAAAGATTTCCTTACAGACAAGCTCACAAACAATTATGAATATTAGGATGTGACTGGAGAAGCTGAGTTCCGAAAGCACCGTAGGAAAACGGTTTCACCAAAGGCAATAGATAAAAATAATAGCACAGCAATGGACATTGATACACATAAGTTTTACAGTAAAGAATTATAAGAAATACAAGAAAATTTCGGGAATTTAGTAATGGGCTTAAATGACAATGTTCCCTATATCAAGAGAATATTGCAGCATTGCATTCCATATTTAAATTACAATTGTGCAAGGGTAAAGTTAATAATGTTTCCACCTGGATATGAGAAACCGGATGTACATGACTTGCACAGTCAAATAGAAATAAACCAAATCCCATCTCACTTAACAAACCTTTTACTCATGCCATGAAATTCAAAGACTATTAGGGTCACGCCGTCAAACTATATACTCGTACCTTAACATTCACAGCAGCTTATCTTTATGGCGTTGCATCTAATGAAAGAATCTTTAGTCAAATAAAAATTTTAAAAATATATATTGCAAGCTACAATGAGGGATGACAGACTGGACAGCCTAATGCTTTTAAAATATGAAATTGAAATAGGGAATTTTATTAAACTAAGCGATGTTATTAACAGGTGGGCTTCTTTGAAGACCACAAGAATTAATATTAAGTGAAAACTAGACGGGTGTGCCAATCCCAAAATTTTCTTCTACTCCATACATGTTAATGCCTCAAAATTTGCAATCACAGTGTCAAAATTAAACGACAATTCTTTGCCTATAATAACAAACTCTAAAGGTATAGATTTGTTGAATTGTGTGCATTTAAAAAGGAGATATAAGCATAGCATTTTTCAAACAAATCATTGAATTTTGGCACCCAGCCTCTTAGATATCTACAACCAAAATTCCTTTCTCAAAGTGCACAAAAGCGATAGCTTTGGGCAGTATAGACCCAAGCCGAATAAGGATCTATTTATGTGGAACATGAAGTTTGACTAAATTCCGTGCATTAGTTTTTGCGATACAGCTATCGCAAAATCGTGAAAAATGCTGCATAGCAGCGCCACCTGCTATATGATATACATAAAAAGCTAATCTGCATCAAATTATGTTAAGGTTTAACAGAATATGACGTTTGATCAAATTCCGTTCAATAGTTTTTGAGATACAAATCGCTAAAATCATGTAAATCATGAAAAATGCCGCATAGCAGTGCCACTTGTTGGACGATTTACACCAAAAACAAATCAGCACCAATTTTTATCAAGGTACAGTCAAACCTCGCTAACACAAACTGTTTCCGATTGCCTCGTCCAGTTATATGTAATGTAGTTAAGTTCCGATAACGCAAACTACTTTTAATACGAAGAAAAAAAGTTTCCCCTTGAGTGTTCGCGTTAACGAGGTTCAACTGTATAAGTGAATCTCTAAAGTTTTATTAAATTTCGTGCACTAGTTCTTGTGTTAGAGCGCCCACAAAATTTGTATCACATATAGACAGACAGATATTTTCTAAAAACAGTCGAATCGTGAGTTCAGGATTTACTAAAACGTATAAATCAGTCTAAAACCGGAAGTCGAATTTTTTCACGAATCCAATACTTTCTTCTTGTAAAGATAGAAGAAAGTAAAAAGCGTATTTATTTTTTTACTAAACAAACCCATAATTAGAATTTTTATGTTTTCAGTTTCAGAATTTTTCTTTGGAAAGGAATTTTTTATGCAAAAATATCATTATAATTATTACACACGTTGTGCACATCATTTTAGTCGAAAATTGGAGCAATTAGTTTCAAGTTGGGAAATTTTCGAATTCTCCCCCCCCGAAAAAATATCTGTGGCTACGCCCCTGGTTTGATGTTATTTTTTAAAACTCTGTCCCTGGATCTTAGATTCCTTTCCGTCCCTCTTGTTAAATTATACAGAAAATCACTTCAGATGCAGTCGCAGAATTTTTGTCAACTTTTTTCTCATGCAGAAGTATGATAGAGAAAGAATGGCTAAAAAATTTTGACAGGAAATTTACTGGAGAATTTAAATCACCTTTTAAATATCAATTCCAAGCATCGTGGCTTTATTGGTAGTCTTACCGTCCCCAAGGTTTATTCCTGCATTTTTCAAGGTAAATTACATTTTTTTAACTTTAATTCAATGTCAATAACTCTTTCTAAAAATGAATGAACATTGTGGCTATCACTGAGTCTTAACATGATTTGCCTAAAAATAGGTGGTAATTTTCCTTACCGTTCCATCCTTACTATCCCTTTTTCCCCCTTACCGTCCCTTTTTTTCAATTACCATCCCCCTTTTTTACCTTACCGTCCCTTCTTTAATACCCCTTTAATACAATGTTATGCCAAAATTTTGTACTAAAAATACTACAATGTTATTATTTCTTATTTGAATGTCCTGTGGGTACTATGCAAATTCATTAAAGGTAAAAATTTAGAAAAAAATAAAAAGTTATAGGGGTAAAATGATAAGGAAAATTAAACTCGTAAGTTTAATTTAAACCTCAGTTAAATAAAAAATGTTTCGCTGCTGACCTTTTGTTCTTTATTTTGAATCATTAAGTCATTCGTCTTTTAGATTAGAATATTATTTTATCAAGTTTAATTTCACCAGATTTTTATTCCTGAAGGTCAAAAGATTGTCAGAATGTCCCATATGTATATATTTCCATGTAATACGTGTTGGGAAATTTTTTGATATACGTTATACAAGCAGCATAATAAAGGATTTTTGCGGTATTAAAAGAAGTACACTTGTGAATAACTATTTAAAAATAATTTTATAACAAAACATGTTATTCTTTTGTAATAGATAATTATACCAACAGACATGTTCAAAGTATTTTTAGGGTTCCGTACTTAAAAAGTAAAAACGGAACCATTATAAGATTACTCCAGTGTATGTCTGCCCGTCTGTCAAAGTCACTTCACTCGTAAACTATGGAACATGGAAATTTCAAATTGGGGGAAGTAGTAAAGACTATTGACCCACATATTTACAGATTATTAAACATTCACAGATATATATAGAGGGGAAAATATAGAGGGGCTAATTAAGTTACTTGGGGAAAAAAAAATTTCTTTGTATATCGTGTGCGGTATCGTGTGAAAGATTTTGTAACACTAAACTCAAAGATACATTTCTTTTAATTTTAGATATTATATTTTCAAAGGTATCGTCGTAAATGTAGTGCAAAAATATTTTCCCCGCCCTCTGTTTCCGAAACTACTGAAACTAAAATTATGAAAAAATTAAAGATTGTAGGCGTTAATTTATACCTTGCAGGAAATTATAGCGATTACGATATGTCACATAGTTTTTAGAAAATCTCATTTTTCCGTTACACACAAATTTCGATTTGAGGGCATTCAGCAAAGGTGTTGAGGAGCGCTGCAGCACTTATGGCAGCAGAAGAATAAAAGCATTGTTGATAACGATTTTTGAAAAAAAATGTCGGTAATTAGCCGAGATATTAATCCTTAAAGACACGGACGATTTGGACATACATAATGACAGGGGCTGCGTACTGTATATGCCATCTGCGTTTAAAGCCTAAATAACAGCTTTTAATGATATATTTGTGTAATGCAATGCCCAGTTGCACTATAACAGCAACAAACGTCAAATTGTTAAAAACAGACTAATTTAATTAAATTTAATCACATAAATACTATGTGATACGCGACTAGTTTCCGTTGAGAGGATATCTTAATACGCCTCCCGTGTCTTTAAATTTAATTAAAAACCGATCTGGAAAAACGCGGTACGGACCAAGGCAGCGTTGCAACATTGCGACATCCTTTGAAAGCGCGTTTAGCACAATGCCAATTTTAAACTTTGAACAGGGGTTTTGTTATATCTACACTGTAAGAAAAAAAGATTATTAGTACGCTGAATTTTGTTTTATGAAATGCCAAATGAAGTTTACATATGCGCTACTTTTATTGTCATTGCCGAATAAAGTTCATCATAAACAAGTTAGGGTAAGATTAAAAAAATAGTAATACAGAATAAAATAGCAATATTTGATATTATTTAGGCTTCATACTTCTTTGAACTTTTATGGCATATCTATTCATACTTCTCTAGTATATACAGGTATACCCAATCTTGCGTTGTACAGTTTTTTACAAAGTCTTATTATTCTTTTAGCAACGTTTTTTTTTATTAATACAGTTAATAATTGATATATTTATTGCACGGAACCCTCTGAGCGTGTGTAATACTCGCACTTGACCGTTTATTATTTTTTTTTTCATTTTTCTTTGATTACAAAAGCAGCGACGATTCCATAAAATAACTGATTGTTTACGAAAAATAATTCTAATCACAAAATGAAGTATTGAGTGAAACTTAATATAAAATATGATGCATGCTGAAAACTGTGTAACTGATAAATACACTGGCGTTCTTCTTTAAAGGTTGCAGTTTTCTTTATTTTGGTAAAAGATGCACTAATTATATTTTGTATTTGATGTAAAAAAAAAGGATTAATAACAAAATGCTGAAATAAAAAGAGTTTTTATACGCATCATAACTTCATGAAATTAATATTGCTACAATTACAACACTGAAAAATTTTATATTATAATCAATAGAGCTTTTTTTTATCCCTTCCAGGGCCGGTGGTTCATTTTTGGACCAGCTAATTTTAATCCCCAAATACCACATTGGGACCAGAGTATTGGTATGAAAATTTTTCATTTATTAAGTATGTGAACAAAAGCTTTTGCTTGCTTTGAAATATTTTTTTTTTCTAAATTCTGGTGTCAGTCACTCATTTCATCATTTTGCGAATAGAAGTACCATGCCCCTGAAGGAGTTAAATAACAAACAGAGGAAACATTTCTAAGGCACACCGCTGAAGTATGTAAAAAAAATAAATAAATAAATAAATAAATAAATAAATAAAAATAAAAAATAAAAAATAAAAAATAAATAACATTTAAGAAAGATTATCTAATGAAATATCTGATTTCTGTTTTTAAAAAATCACAGCAGTTTCAAGTATAAAATATGATTATAAGCATGTACATCTGGAGATAAAATCAATTTTAATTACAGCATTTTATCCATATGCACGTACAAATCGTTAATTTGATATCCTTTATTACATGTCTATTAAACATCGTATCTAGATTCTTATTTAACGATAGCACAATGCGAAATTAAATTGCCTTTATTTTGCTAGCATGGGGAATCCTTTAAGACTAGTCAAATTCAAATTGGCTATTTGTGACCCATTCCTGAATCGATTTTGGTTCATAAAACTTATAAAACTGGAAGGCGTTCTTATTCAAAACAATGAATCGTATTGCGTTCTCTATTTCCCAACAGATACAAAAGATCATTCAGAAAAGGCTGTCAAAGTTTGCGTTTTGAACAGAATTTCCCGACGTATTTATTTGTAAGGTGATCATTGTTTACCCTAGTCGCTTTTCTATAATTGAAGCACAATAGCAAACAAAATTACTATTGTTCTGCAAGAATAGAATGAATGCTTTTCAGTTTTAATTAAAATTTCTTTGAAAATACACAAACTGGCACCAAATGTTTCTACTAACTGTTGATTGAATAAACAACAATGAGAAAATGTATACCATTTCCGGATTGGAAGTAAAAAAAAATAATTTTCCAATTAACTGTCATTTATCTTAGAAATACGTTAGAAATGAAATTTGGGAAAAAGTATTTAAATGTAAGCCTAGACATGAATTATACCTAGAAATGTTAAATTTTACCTTAAATTTATAAAAACGTGACAAAATGCATGAGAAACATCAAACAGCAATTTAAAAAAATTGTATATAAAATATCTTTTGAATAAATAAAGATTTTAAAATATGTTTTAAAAATGCTCATAGCCTCACTAAATATATATTATTTTAAAATGTTTATAGCATTCATTTTTTATTTTTATTCTATAAAAAGAAAAACATGGTCCTGTTTTATGGATATAAATATCTAGTTTTACAAAGGTACGAAGCTCTATAGAAATTGTATAATTCAATTAGTATTGGTTGTTAGTTTCTTATAGTTGTTGTAATACTGTACTATTATATAGTCATTTTAAGATCATGTAGAAAACATTCATATGCACTCGTAAGAGTTTCTGGGAAACATATTTCTAGAATATATATAAAAAAAGAAAGGAAAGAAAGACTATATAATGAAATATGCAATTTCTATTTTTTTTTTAATAACAGCAGATGATCAAATAAAACAGACCATTATAAGTATAAAAAATCTGGGGCAAAAATGAAGTTTTAATTACGCATTTTTATTCATATGCATATAAAAATTAATGACTTGCAATGCATTTATTTTTATTTTACAATTATTACATGTCTATTAGACATTATATGTAGATTAATACTTAACGATAGCACAATGCAAAATTAAATTGCCATTATTTTGTCACTATCGAAAGATCGTTATTATTATAGAAAGGGTGAGATGTTCCACTTAATGGTAAATGTAAAATATCAAATTTTATAAAGGTATAAAACTTTATTTCATTCAAACTTTTACTTTGCTTTCCACAGAATGTAAAAATATACAGAAAAAAATTATTTTTTTTTATGTAAAAATGAAAAAAACTTATTTAAAATTATTTGATAAATTTTAATTTGAATTTTTTAAAATATTGATTAAAGGCAAAAGAACAACCACTAAACAAAATATTTTATAAAATGAAACTTTTTCATATAAAAGGACCAAATCATAATAACAACAACAACAAGAAAATATTTCGATAATTCGCAGTCAAAAACTAAAAAACTTCAAAAAAAAATTACAATTATTTTTAATGGATGGTAGTTACTAATAGCTAGTATACTAATATTACTAATGGTAGGTACTTACTAGTAGTTGTTATAATACAGCTTTAATCCATAATTTTCTTTTAAAACATGAAGCAAAAATTCATATGCTTACCAAAGAAAATGTAGAATTTTCGTCTAATATTTATGAAACGATGATATGTTATTCGGGAAAAACTGGACAGACGTGGCAATCCCAAAACTTTCTTCTATCTCATACATGTTAATACTTCCTGAAAAATCAGCATAGCAGCACCACCTATTTACACCAAAATCTAATCATCAACAACTTATGTCAACTCCTAACTGAATTTGAAGTTTCGTGAAAATCCGGGCATTAGTTTTTGAGAATGGCAGAAATCGCACAAAATTCTGTATAGCAGCGCTACCTGTTTGACAATATATACCGAAAACTAATAAACAACAACTTAAGTCAACTTGGTAACTGAATCTGAAATTTGATTAAAATACGTGCATTATGTTTTGAGATAAAACTATTTCGTGAAATAGGAAAAATGTAGCATAGCAGCGCCATCTGTTGGGCAATATATACCGAAAACTTAGAAGCAACAGCTTAAATCAACTTTGTAACTGAATCTGAAGTTTGATTAAAATCCGTGCATTACTTCTTTAGATAAAATTATTTCGGGAATCAGGAAAAATGTAGCATAGTAACGCCACCTGTTGGACGATTTACACCAAAACGTAGTCAGCGCCAACTCATATCAAGGACTAACTGAATATGAAGTTTGATGAAAATCCACGAATTATTTCTTGAGATAGAGCCCTTGCGGAAAACGCGAAAAATGCTGTACAGCAGCGCCACCTGTCGTGCGATTTTCACCAACCGTAGTAAACACGAACTCATATCAAGGACTAACTTAATCTAAGGTTTCATAAAAATCCGTGCATAAGTTCTTGAGATAGAGCCATTGCGGAAATCGTAAAAAAAAAATGCAGCATAGCAGCGCCACCTGTTGGGCGGATTGCACCAAAAACTAATCAACACCAATTTGTATTAGGGACTAACTCAATATATTTTTTTTATTCAATTTCATGCATTAGTTCTTGAGACAGAGCGCCCACAAAATTTGTGTCACATACAAACACACAGACAGACAGACTCACAGACAGACGTTTTGTAAAAACATGTTTTTCGGGATCTCTCATCCCTAAAACGTGTAAATTCATCGAAAACCGAAATTCAAAAATTTTCATGAATCCAATACTTTCTTCTTGTAAAAATAGAAGAAAGTAATAACCTAAATGTCTTTTATAGCTCTAACATTTCATTCATAAGCTTACCGATAGTAACTTTCATATCGGTCAAATAAACCTTTTCAAAAATTCAAAAATCATGTTGTAAAGTGCGAAGCACACATACTTTTTTCTTATCAATCTTTTAGTTGACAGAGTACAAAGCAGTCTCATTATAAAGTAGCAGTACTTTTCAATGTAATTCATTTATGTATATAATATTTGAAAATTATTTTGTAGTCCATTAAATCTTGTCAATAGCTTATATTTTTCTATTTATTATTTGCAAGTTTTGCTCGAAAGTTCTAGACATTGATTGAAACACACACACACACACACACACACACACACATATATTTCAAGTACTTGAATATGAGTAATGAAGATTGCTGTTGGATTCCAATGTAAATAAACCTCTTAACTAAATGAATCCCTAAAAGTTAAGTATTAAAATATCTATAAGCTATTAAAACTGCCCTCAGTAACATTTCTTATTGTTAAAGCGAATATATTTCTAACTTAAATTCAATGACAGAAGAGCCATATATTTCACATTACTTTATTTTTATAAACTTTTCTCTAGAACAAAACAAAACTAACTGTTGCCACATATTGAAACAATGCAATTATAACCAGTTAAATAATTATGCAGTTGACGGATACATCGATGAAAGAAAAAGTTAGTCATTACGTAACATACTCCCACCTTGAGTTGTGGGGAAAGCACAACTCAACAATTTGAAATTACAGGTTAAATCTTTTCGGTACCTTATAATTGTAGCGATAATACCATCCAGTTTCCTCATTTTCACTACTGGAAATTAGGTCAGTATCCGACGAGGAAACATCTTTTCTTTTTTTTTCTTTAAGAACTTCGTCTTCATCACCAATAAATTTAGTGGAGGACCATTTCTCATCGGGCGAATACAATCATTAGAGTCTCTCCCACCATTTCAATTTTAATTGTTGATGGCTAGAACAGCCTCTTCTAGGTAGGTCTGGCGGATTTTGATTCCCATGTAGCTCATAAAGTTGCTTCGATATCAGAGGATTCACAGCTTTGTTTAGTCTCTTCAAACACAGATCAAAATTGCCAGGAAGAGGACGGTGATATTCAATCGAAAGCATGTTGGCTAGAAAATTATCATTTTCAACCTTAACTGCGCCAAAGAAATGTTGCTTTGCTGCTTCTTTCATACAAATTACGTGAAACAGGAGACATGCCAGATCTTGTTGAATATGGATCTCTCAAAGATGATGAATAGGAACCCGCATATTCATTTCTCATGGGCACCATAAATGGACTAGGGCGATCATAAGGTGAAGGATATGGTCTCATGCGAGACGACATTGAACTGTAGCCACCGTCATAAAAATCTCGACCTCCAAAAGGTGGACTGTCATATCTTCGGCCGTAGCCATTAGCATACCCATCACCACCACGGGTTCCACCATAACCACCATATCCCGTGCTTGAACCTCTTCTAGCTCGTCCTTGTGATCCTGGCTCATGATGAAGCTTGCTTTTTGAAGGCTCAAGACTCAAAGAAGATCCTCTGAAGTAATAATTATTCAGAGCTTTTAAGGCATCCTGGGCTTCTTCAGGTTTGATTAACTTTTCAGGAACTTTTGGACATACTAGAGTTTCATGATTTTTTCTGCATACAACGCATTTTACTTTTGCTCTACAATTTCGGGCTAGATGGTTTAATTTTAAACATAGGAAACAAGTTCCCTTCTTTTGCATTATGTCTTTCTTAACATCATACGACATTGATATTGCCTTGAAACATTTCTCCGATGCATGTCGTTTGTCACAAAAAATACACAGTTTGCGATTAAAATTATTCTTATTTCTAATATATTTTCTCATTTCAATGTTTAATAAATCTTATACAGTAGATATCTGAGATTCTTCGAATTCATGATCATTGCGTGCAGCTCTGTATCGAAAAGTTTTGTCAAAACTCTTACTTGCCAAAGAAATTCTTTCTTCTGCTTCAACTTCGTCTTGCAGAAATTCTAATAAATTATCTAGATCAGTTTTTGAGCCAATTACAACATCATTCTTTAAATCTGTATCATGATTTTTATCTAGATCAGATTCCACATGATTACATCTATTTGACGATCTTCTGTGATACGTTCTGTACCTTTCCCATGCTCTAAGAATATCATCTGGAAGAGACGATTTAACAAGCGGATATAACATCGCAGCTTATTTGTCTCTAATAACTCCAAAAGTTTCTAATGATCGCAGTTTCGATTCTAATGAATCATATAATCGTCGCAAAGAATTATGTTTTCCTGGATTTTGGTTCTGCAGTACAAGGCCTAACAAATCTCTAACATAATATTCTATCAAAAGTTCTTCCCGTCCAAAACGAGATTTAAGTTGACTTACAGCTTTGGCATAACTATTACCACCAGGCGGAAAACTTCTAATCAACTCTTCTGCCACACTGCCTTTTTCCATGGCTTGTGATAAATACGCAAATTTGTCATGAAAATCTAGGCTAGTATCTTGATCAATTTTTTGAAATTGACCCCAGAATTGCAACCAATTTTTAATTTCACCATTAAAAGTAGGTAATTGTATCTTCGGATAATGAAGCAATACATTCTTATTAATTACCGAAATATCGGATTTCAAATCTTCATTTTTTACAACCAAAAGTTCGTTTAATTTCTGTTGTAATACACGCCAGCGATCGATGTAAACCTCAGATTCATCGATATCTTTGTCTATTATTTCTTCGTCAGCTTGGTCGCTATACAATATTTCTCTAATTTTATATTCTACATCGGTCATAAATTTCGCTTTCTCTTCTATCATTGTCAATTTCAGAATTTTCTCAGCAGTCGATAAATTATTTTCACTTGCATCAAATTCGTTACACGCTTTAGTGAAAATTCTACGATGCTGTCGTCTAGCTGCTTTCAACGCATCCATATTATTCACCATCAACAATAATTTTTTATTCAACAATAATAATAATTCTCACTTGAGCAGTTCAAATAAAATTCTACTTACAGATTCCAGTCTAGTCAGCGGACGCCATATGTTGGATTCCAATGTAAATAAATCTCTTAACTAAATGAATCCCTAAAAGTTAAGTATCAAAATATCTATAAGCTATTAAAACTGCCCTCAGTAACACTTCTTATTGTTAAAGCGAATATATTTCTAACTTAAATTCAATGACAGAAGAGCCATATATTTCACATTACTTTATTTTTATAAACTTTTCTCTAGAACAAAACAAAACTAACTGTTGCCACATATTGAAACAATGCAATTATAACCAGTTAAATAATTATGCAGGTGACGGATACATGGATGAAAGAAAAAGTTAGTCATTACGTAACAATTGCCATAGTTCTGTTCGGGAGGGGAGGTGCATATACAATACACTCGTTAAAAGATCAAAATACGCAGGTTATTATTTAGAAATGATCGACTGGATAGAAAAAAATGCATACGGAAAACTACTTTAATATATTTCTATTATTTTTTATGGAAAAGGCGTATAAAGCGCCATCGAAACAATCTCCACTCATGGTTTTCGAGAAACACTATTCCCGCAAAAAACACTACTTTGACGTCAAATGTTCTGGCCAATCAGATTTCGAGATGTAAAAACCTGGTTGGGAAAACCAAAATATGTATCTGTGGAATTTGCTCGATTATACCGTGATCAACGAGTATCCGAAAAAAAAATGTTAATTACAAAAGTTAAGTTTTTTTGTCCGTAGAATCAGAATCTGCAATAAAAATTTTTGATTATCATTCAAGATTTCAAACTTGGACCCCCTCTGACCCCCCGGGGGTTGGTTGCGAGAGTCAAATTTGTTTTTAAAAAAAATATTTAATAGGTATTTTTTTCGTTTTTCAATCTGATATGTGGTTCTTGAGTTATTCGACCGTTTCCAAACTTTTCAGACACCCTGTATATTCCCAGAACTATATTTTAAAATAAATAAAAATTTTACTAGAAAATTACATGAAAAATTCTTCAAAAAGAAAATGATATCAATTATAAATTTGAAGGAATTTCGTTTGGTATTAAAAATAAGATTTTTCTTTTTTGAAATTGTAGATCATTCTTGTGGAGCAAATTTTAAGACGCAGCTTTAGTACAGCTCCTCTAAAAATTAATGAAAAACACTCTTGCTTGTAATAAATAAAATATTAAATAACATATCTTTATTTTATCTCAGTTTATGCTTATTGCATCCCAATACAAACGCAAATTCTGATTGTTAAAGTAAATAGCAGGCTTTTAAAAATATTTCAAAAACATATTTTATCGAGACAAAAATATTTTCAAATGGATAAAAAAAACTTTTATTCCGTCAAAAACAAATCCCAAGACTAAAATAAAAAATATAACTGTATTTAAAATCTTGGATAAAAATTAATTACATAATCGTAGACATTCGTTTCATGATTTTAGTTTACTTCAAAGCTTATTAAACATACAATCTTTTACTTTGCTATCCACAAAATGTAAAACAAGTGGGTAAGTGTGATCACAGATCGCACAGAGGGTTTCGTTTAATATTCCTTTCAAAACACTTTATCCTTTTGCGAAATCTGTTAGTTCCACATTTCGCAACCAGGGGGCGCACTCTATTCTACAAAAACCTCTATCCGAACGAAAATCAGTTTTACAACCTATCCGTAGGTATATTAGTCGAGGGGATCGGGTCTATAGCACCCGAGATATGTAGGCGATATATAGGTGGGTAAATAATATAAGACTTTTTGAAAAAATTACGATTTTTCGTGGGATCGCAAGTGTTCTGCTATACGTATACAAAATTTCAAGTCTTCAACTTAAATACGGCCCCAGTTAGAAAAAAAAGCTTAAAATACACAAGTTAGAGCCCAGAGGGTTAAATAAAAGACTTTTTCAAAATCTTATGATTTGTCGTTTCATGTGAGGTATTCAGCTATAAGTATGCAAAATTCCAAGTCTTTAACTTAATTAGGGGCTCAGTTAGAACAAAAATATTAATATACTCAAGTTGGAGCCCAGAGGGTTAAGTATAAGACTTTTTCAAAATTTTATGATTTGCCGTTTGATATGATGTATTCAGCTATAAGTATGCAAAATTTTAAGTCTTCAACATAATTAGGGCTCAGTTAGAATAAAAAGATTAATATACACAAGTTGAAGCCCAGAGGGTTAAATATAAGACTTTTTCAAAATTTTAGGATTTGTCGTTTGATGTGAGGTGTTCAGCTATAAGTATGCAACATTTCAAGTCTCCAATATATATAGTTTCTGAGAACGGGCAGACAGACGAACGAAACCCTAAAAAATAAACAAATAAATAATAAGAATAAGAATAAGAATGTAAAAAGATAAAATAATAAAATTATTTTATGAATTCAATTTGATTTGTTTTCTTACCCCTTGGGTACGGATTTATTTCAAAGCTGGCATTGTCGTTTTTTTTTTTTTTTTTTTTTTTTTTTTTTACTTCTATCTCTCCCCACTTTCTCAAAACAAAAATCTTTCTATACACTTTCACAGTATGTGCAAGAGAAAAATTCTTTTAATAGTGGTATGAATAGAATATTAAAATAGGCGCCAGTGGCCAAATTCATGACGAGTCTCAGTCGTCAAATATACCCAACGGGTTAAAGACATAAATAAATAGACACTAAACACATTATTTGATAAAATGGAAACTTTGAATGAAGAAGAGCCGAATTATAACATCAATAGAAAAGATATCGATAATTCGTGGACAAAATCTATAAAAATATTTAATGATCTTACAGTTACAAATTTTTAACTAATGCCTGGTACTTAATGAACAAAATCAATTTTAACGGCATACTAACGTGTAATTGAAGACACAACATATTTAATTAACTATATTGTTATTCATTAGTGCAGAAACCATTTTGCGTATTTTATGCACAAAACGAGATAAAATTAAACAGTACGGCAACAGAAAACCACAAATCAAATTCATTGTAACCTGAAAAATACACCACGTATCTGAGTCGTAACTATCATTGTGACTGCAAAACTACTTCACGTGTCTGATTCATTAACCCTTAAATGCGCGAATTTTTATTTTGTTAAAATAAATTGGTATTTGTTAGTCATCCCGTCAACCAATTTCGCCAAATTATATAAATCGCCAAACCATTCGCCAAATTATACAAATTGACATAATTTTTATTTTAAATAACGAAAAAACAAATAAATTAGTATAACATTAATAAAAATACAAATAAAACGTCGAAATAAAAATCATTTGATGACATAAACACGTGTTGTCAAGTGAATGTGACATTTAAGATCAACTATTATTGGCATTTAATCTTACAATTTGGCGACAGTAATTTGGTCGACGGGATAACTAACAAGTACCAAAAAATTATATATGATTCTCTGGAAGGTTCATTACACAGTGAAAATAATGCAAAAATTCAGATACATTTTTCATATAATACGTCATCTTTCATACGTCATACATCCTCGCTAAATCTTTTCTTTTGTTGCACATCTGCAATACAATTAAAAACTACTGACGTGTGGCTGTTTTACGCTAAAATATTGCAAATTAGTAAATATTTTAATAAATATGTCTACAAATACATTATTTTATATAATCATTTATTTTATAAAATTTAACCTTTATCCATGAATTCCCATGATAGAATACGTTCTAGAAATTGTGTAGTTCAGAGAATCAGACTTTACACCAGAGAGTTTCAATGGATAATTTCGCTTTATTTAAATACGGAATATCTGTCATTGCAAATATTGCTATTTTAATTTTCTGATGTGAATATAAGAAAAAAAAAATCTATTAAATTCAAAACACATTTGTTTGCATATATGCAAAGCTGCGCACTAAAGGGTTAATGGGCATTGCTGTTTTAAAAACACAGCAAGTGTCTGACACGTTATTCTGCGGTAAAAAGTGAAATTCTGAACTGCAGTTAGGTGTGGCTGAATTTCTTTCCTTCGTGGGAACTACTCTACTTAACTCTGCATAACTAACTCCACTTAACTATTCCTATCAGTTAAATGTTCTTAACTGTTATATTTTACTTTAATATGTGATCTTTTACCAGATTAGATAAAAATACAATTAACTTGCGCCTCACATATACTAAAGCTTTAGATAATCAGGAAACTCACGCAAATAATTTATCTCAAGCGTGAAAAATAGTTAAAGAACAAACTAAATGAATTTTCTCAAATCTTCTGAGTCGTTAAATTTAAGTTACGAATTTGAAGCATTAATCCTTTTAGAGCGGTATAAAGTTGAATAAGTAGATTTTTAAGTAACGAATATTATTTGAAAAAAAAAACAGTTCCAGAAAATTTAAATTAGATTAATTTTTAAAATGATGTGTTGGATGCAAGATAAGATTTTATTTTTATTGTAAACCAGCGTAATTTTTAAAATGTGAAAAATGAATTTTCTAAGTGATGAAATTAGTTTAACCAAACTAATTTTAATCATTTCGAGTTGCAATAATATTTTTGTGATTAATGAAAGTACATTTTCATTGCACTAAAATTCCGTTTAATAGATGAATACTCAAATCTTTAAATCTTATGAAATTTAAACCATAAATATATTATTAATATTATTTAAGTTTCCTAGCAAACAATTATTTTTTCTGCACATCAAAATATTCTTATATCATGTCGTCATAAATATTTTTAGGGAAATTACATTAATTGTATTGATTTTCTATATCACTACACGCGATAATAAAACAGCAACATTATATTCATAGTTAAAAGTTACGAATGTTATTATTTTAAAAGTTTTTACTTAAATGTTGTATATTACTTGAATATGTCTTAATTTCACAGATTATACCAAATTACATTGAACTTACGCATCTGATATACGAAAGATTGGGATAATAAAAACATCCACACAAAATAGCACGACACATTTTAGAAGATTTGAAGCAACTTGCAACTTGGAACTTAGTTATTTATTTGTCATTTTGTTTTACCACAATGATATTCTGAGGATATTATTAGAAAGTACAACCGACGTTCGTTAATTTAAACTCATATGGACCGAGAAAATTGTACGAATTTTCCCACGTTCGATTTATCTTATTCTAAAAAAAGTAAATGACCTTTCATACTTTTCACTACACGAATTACTACTAACCTACCATTAAAGAATAATAAAGTTTCTATAATTCGAATTGCCTTTATCATATTAAAATATAAAACCATACTACATTCTAACATTAAAAATATTAAAAGCATATTTTTTAGATTAGAATGCAATATGCTTTTATAATTTAAAATTATCAAACATTTCAAAAATATATAACTTTTATCATTAATAGAATTATCCCTCCAGCCCAAGGAAACGCTATTTTCCCTTTCCAGTTGGCTACTTTTTTCAAATTCAGATTTCTTGATTCCCACCACTTTTTAAAAAGCGTATAATTCGTGTTATTCTCGCATTATTTAATCTGTAATTAAACAAATTGACTATTTCTACGTCAAAAAAGTGGTGGGAGTCAAACAATTTTAATTTTAAACAAGTTGGAAATTGCTCGTCAAACGTGGCAAATGAGGTGCGTTCGTACTATAACTAGTTCTATAATTATTTTTTGCACCCCATATTGTACTGAATGTGTATTAAGTGCATAGTCTGTAACATCATTAAAATGCACTTGCAATAATTTTTTCCCATTCACCTTAATGTAACGGAAAACTTTTGACTGTCCCTGTAATTAAGCTATACATCCGATTTTCATGAAATATGAAATGGCTCGACAAAATTTTGCAGCAATTATATATTTAAAATTTCAGCCCATTCAGAAAGCTGTAACATCATTAAAATGCACTTGCAATAATTTTTCCCATTGGCTTTAATGTAAAGGAAAACTTTTGACTGTCCCTGTAATTAAATTATACATCCGATTTTCATAAAATTTGAAATGGCTCGACAAAATGTCGCAATAATTATATGTTTAAAATTTGAGACCATTCGGAAAGCTTTAACATCATTAAAATGCACTTGCAATAATTTTTCCCATTGGCTTTAATGTAAAGAAAAAATTTTGACTGTCCCTGTAATTTAACTATACATCCGATTTTCATAAAATTTGAAATGGCTCGACAAAATTTTACAACAATCATATATTTAAAATTTCAGACCATTCGGTTGGGTAGTTTTTGCTCTATTATATGCGGACGGACGGACAGACGGACTGAACGACGACTATAGGTGCTACGTATTTATATAATTACGAACGCACCTAAAAAGTAACTCACTGAAGAAGTAGCGCGGCTGAAAGTTAAAATAAGAAAAAGCACAAGAAATTTAAATTAATTTTAAAAAACTAAAACTTTTACCATAAAAAATTATTGTTTTTTAAAAAAAAAAATTCAAAAGGTCGTTGTTTCGCGGCCGCAACAAGTGACTTTTTTTTAAGTCTGTCTCGCAATACTTTCTGAAAACAAAAATCTTCCACATACACTTTCACTACATGTGCAACAGTATCCTAAAAAATTATTTTTTTTAAAAATGATGATGCGAATGGAATATAAAAATAGTCGCCAGTGGCAACCCGTTGTTGTAATTTGTTATTTCAATGTTCTTCCGCTTATCTTTTAATTTCAAATTAGAGCTTACGTTCTTGATCTGGTGATGTCTATCTCAAAATAAAATCAAAATAGTAATAAATGTATCCATTACGAATTTTACATTAGGGAGTTTAAGAAACGTTAGGGACTTAACAATTTGATTCTGACCTCTCAAATCAGAAGCAGTATATTTTTCGGCTGTTTGCGTGGAATACATTTAACCCTTCGCACTCCGTTGTCAACTCTGCGGAGACATCATCTTTCTTCACAAAATTTGTTTTTGGCACCAATAATAAAGGAAAATAAAATTTGCCTTATTTAATCAGAGCATTTTTGAAATTGTGTACTTGAAGAAAACTTCTTTTAAAAAGTTGTGCTGGCGGAATAAAATGTGTATAAGAAAAGCCGGAGTCCAAAGGTTAATTTCTTCTCCATCACTTAATTTCCTGAAATTTTCAGAGTATATCTATATTATATAGGACAAACATATCTGTGCGTAACGCATACGTCATTTTGCTAATGGCAACACTTTGAAATTTGAAATAAAATTTTGGTTTTGCAATTTTCTCTACTGTAAATTTTTAAACTTCTAAACATCGCACATTTTAAATTTTTACACCATCGTATAAGGAAAAAATGCTCTTTTAATTGCAATTTGTTTGAAAGCTGTATCTCAATTTATTTTTGAGATATTAATTTTTCTGTAGTTTGTAATACCATTTTTCTTATTGTGGCAACAAAAGTACTTCATTTCTATTGAGAGTCATTGAAAGTAAACGGAAAATAGTCGAAAATAGGAGATACTGTTTCTTTTTGTTGCAATTTTCTCATAAAACCTGAAAAAAAAGTTTAAATTAAAATATGGGCTATGTCAAGAATATTTTCTGTTATTCCGTGATAATGACGTCATATGCATACTTTTCTATAGACGAAGTTTAAGAGTGTACTGTAAAAGTGGATTGCTTTAGCGGATGCAAATGACGTCATTTTATAAAAAAGCCTGCATTTTAATTCCTAAACCTGAATTATGTTTTGTATAAGAGTTTCATTTTCACAGCCCAGCTACTTTGAAATTCTTCGCAGGTGAAAATGCTTCACTTTTGAAAATAATGTAATCGAAATCCCACGCTGATAAAACGCAATGCTTTACAAAAATTTAGAGTGTCTTTATAAAAGAGAGGTGACATGCAAATAATAGCGATTTATATTACAGAAACTGATGATTCTATCCTGGATGGATTTGCTTCGCCGAGTTAGACAAGCAAACAAATAATTCGTGATTTAAAATAATATCGTGTTCCTGAAGTTCTTGTCGAAATTTCTCTCAAATAATAATATGTTAATGCTATTCTTTAGGACATTCGCAGGTGGCGCAAAATCCCATTAGGAGCAGAATATTATATTAGGGGCATAATAAGGGAAAATGACATACTGCTTTTGAAAACACGCATTTTTCCTCATAAATTTTCCATATTGTTTTTCCTTATGCATTTGTACTGATACTAAGTTTCAGACACTAGGCGAAATGCTTATTTAAGTGAAAATGAAGTCATATTTAAAAGAAAACGATCATTTTCTTAGATAAAACTAAACATTTTAACACAAATGCGTCTAAAAAACATAAATTACGGAAATTTTTACTCTCCGGAATTGAGATTAGAATCTCAAGTAAAGAGTGCGTCTGTTCACATAAAAGATGTTGCAGACAATCGTGACTTCAAGCTTTGAGTTAAAATAATTTTTAAATGATCAAACAAAATACAAATTTTTAAAAAATTATGAATATGGATATGAGAAGTGCGTATGCAAATTTTGAAAAGGTGAAAATTGCTGTTTTCATTCCGGAAATCCAAGCATAAGAGCCTCAATTGATAACCACATCCTAATAACTGATCTTTATTATATTTTACTGATTAAATATCTATATTATAAAGAACAAACGTATCTGTGCGTAACGCTGACATTATTTTGAGAATGGCAACACTTCACGATCAAATTTCGGTCTTGAAATTTTCTCTACTGCAATTTTTTAATCGTCTGCCCATCGTACATTTTCAATTTTCGTCGCATAAGGAAAAAAATTTACTTTCAAATGCAGTTTGTTTAAAAACTGTATTCATTGACTGATGTATTCTATTTTCTAAAATAATTTTTAAGCATGATTTTTTTAAAAGTTTATCTTATCACATACCGGTTTTAATACATCATAATAATAAACATTTTGCAGATAAAGCAACAAGCATTTTTCAGCATTTGTTTCTGACTATTTTTGCATAATGAAATTAATACTTCCTTTATAAACAAATAAAAGAATAATATTGAAAAAACACAAATCTAACATATTTGTAATCATACAATTTAAATTTTTAGATAACCAAATAGGATTTTTTTTTCAAATGTTATTTTTATCCAAAGCTCACCTCAGTTTACTGATTGTCTATGGTTTTAAAAACAATTTTAAAGCTTGAAATACTTTTTAAAGTTTCTATATCGCGCGGAGCTCGATTACGAAAGATTAATCCGTTTGCCCTTAAAACAACATAAAGAGTTCATGATTTTCTTACGGCTAATATCCATTAAAAAAATTCCCTATGAATAAATAAATAAAACAATATAAATAAAACACAAATTTACCAGATATGTATAAGCTCTGAAATTATCAGAATATAAAAGTATGCCGTAAGTAGCAAAATCTTGGTAAAATAACTCTTAGCATGCGGCTAATAAGAAAATATCGCTTTTGATAAATTTCAAAAATTTATTTGATTGTATAATTCAGATTTTCCATATGAAAAATGGTTTTTTAATGTAAGTGGTGAATCTAAAAAAATTATTGCATAGAAAAAAATTATTAATTTTCAATTTAAAAAAGTGTTTTCACCTATTTTCTTTAACCCGGGAAGCCCGGGTACGATCCCCTAGTACTTATAAATGTCGAAAGAGTGTTACATTTTTTTTTCAATTTATTTATTAATATGTTTTATTTTATTTATTGATTTTTTGAGTTTGTAAAATTCTAGTGCTGTGTACCATGATTTGTACGCTTCAAGAACTTTCAAGCATCTGTTACCAGAATTTTCGTAAAGAAATATTTGCCTTATTTAATGAAAGAAAATTCTATATTCAGATATAGCGACTAGTATTTTAGAAAATGTCTGGTACTAAAGCACCTAAAATCTCCTGAATTCCTTGATACATACCAACCCTGTTTTGTCAAAGTCTTCTGTTACTTAGTACGTACTACACGTAGTATAAGGACAGTACTGTAATCATTATGTGCGTACTGTTGTACTACCGATAATATAGAAATATAAACAGCCGGTTTAAATGCTGAAATGGAAAATCGATTGTTTGTTAAACTGAAAAAAAAATCTTGATTTTACTGTGTAGTACTGGTAGCTGAGGTGCTAGTTTATGAGAGTAAAATTAACAGTAATAAACCGTAAAATAAGCAAGTTAATACCATCAAGCAGTAAAATAGGTTTTAACCCTTTATTTACTGACGGTACTTATAAGTACCATTACAACAACTTTTCATAAAATTCGTTTAATACCTCGATTAGTAATAATACAGTTTAGAATGAGTTATAGATGCATTACTTTATCTTGTTCCAAAAGAATTATTGGTTACACAAAACAAAAATATTTTTAAAAGGATGATTTTTTTGGCCTTTCCATCTTTTTAGCTTTCTTAGCGTTTGAGGGAGGGGGAAGAATTTTTCAATTCGAAAATATTTCTACATATCTATTGTAAGAACATTATATTTGTACATTTTCTAATTCTACAAAATACTAAGAAAATTATATAAAATAAAAGATTTGAGTGGGGTTATAAATATTGCACAACATCCCTATCAATTCAAATTTAATTAATCCTCCTAAATCCTCCAGTCCTTCTAAAATTTATTAAATGATTATATAAATCTTCTAATATAGTTTCAAAAATTCACGAAAAATGCTTTTGAAGATGAAATTTTCATGAATTCATAATTCAGTACATAAAGGGTTAATTCATTTATAAGACGTTATATTACTGCTTATTTTACGGTTATAAACTGGCACATCATCCGCCAGTATTGTACCGTAAAATCAACATTTTTTATTTATAGTGTAGAGGTGCCACCTTAATCCTGATTACCGCATTCTCAAACTCATAACAATAAAACCGAATAGAAATTTTAATCTTAATATAATTGAAATTCTGTAGGAAAAAGAGGTTAAAATAAATCGAAAATTTCTAATAAAAGTTGCCGGTGGAAGTTTGCATCTCCCGGGAGTCGGATTTGCTTTTTCCTGGGAGACGTTCTATATTCAGGGCTGCAACAAGCGACTATTTTTATATTCTATTTTTTCCACTGTTTTAAGAAAATAAATTTTGTAATATATTTCTCTTGAAGATGTAGATATTTTTCCAAACCTCGATCAGGAATGTAATTAACATTTACGTACGTTACGATTAAGTAATATTACAGTTATTCAGGGTAACTTTGAACCATGGGGTGTAACTTTGAACCATGATAAGTAACTTTGCACCACCGCCTAATTTTCAATATTTTTTACTCTAAAAGACTAAATAAACTCCAGAGCTGTACTCAGTGGCAAGGTTCTAAACTGGGATTTCTACTTTTTATTTTTGAAAATAAATTAGCAACATTATGCGCAATTAATTGCAGCATCCAACTATTTTTGTGAAGTACTGTATTCAAGTTAATTTTCAATGCTGTTTTCAAGTTGTTGTAAGCCAATTAAATTTTCACAGTAAGTAACAATATACCCATTTATCAGAAATATTATTATCTAAATGTTGTAAATATGTTAATATTTTGTGATTATTTATTTATTAATAGTTAATAAAATGTAATATTTGAAGGCACTAACATTTTACCACATTTTCCGGGTAACTTTGAGCCGGCTCACAGTTATACTGATGTTTATAATTTACTGATTATAGGTGCTATTCTCAAAAATTTCCCATATTTGCACGTATATCTTATATAAATGTCGAAAGTGTGCATTAGATATAACATGTAAAGATTTTCACAAATATGTGTAAAATACATAAAATACAATACTGTAAATGCAATACTGTAACTGTGCAATACTGTAAAATGCAATACTGTAACTGTGGCTATATTATTGAGTTAAAACATTGAAAATTTTTTTTCACTGCATTTTTTATGTTTTATATGAACAATAAACAGTTTTTTTTTTATTTCTAAAGATTCATGGTTCTCTTCTTCCACTTTTCTTATGCATAATATTTGTTATAATATCATAAATTATACAAAACTTGTGATATTGGGAAATGTAAATTCGGAGTCTTTACATATCTGAAAACATTTCAGGGGGTTCAAAGTTTTTCTAATTATAATACTTTTTTTATAATGAATTATATAAGATAATATTTATGATCTGGTGCAAAGTTACCCTAAATGGCTGGATAACTTTGAACCAGGTTAAAAATTCATTTTTTGTCGCCTTTATCCTTATTATTCCTTAATTTTGATAGTCATACAATAATTTAGGATAATTCCTTCTCTTTTATGCCTCTAGTTGCAACAATAATCTTAAAATAAGAGTGTGGCATATGAAAATAGAGAAAATGCGGATCAAAGTTACCCTGAATGACTGTACCATTCAAGCAACATCTTTTAATAAACAACGTATGCCTAATTAAAATAAACCTGCAATCGAAACGAAATTTTTAATGTTTCAATGAAAATAAAAAAAGTATTATATAAAAAAAATCAGAAAATTCGACAGCATAATTTTACAAACTTTAACAAAATAATCAAACATTTAGGACAAACCGTGTGCATTCGTTCCGGATACATTATGCATAGGTGCCAAGTTGCCACTAATCCTCCGTAATAGGTGGGTTAATTTAACCCTGGTTTAATACATTTCGCACCAGAATTTTTTTTCAGAAATGAAATTAAATAAGTTCCACGTAAAAAACTGGAATTAAATAAATAAAGATTCATCAAATAATTTTTCTGGTTCGAAACGTTGTTAAACTGGGTTAAATTAATCCACGCATTACGGAAGATTAGTGCGAACTTGGCACCTCTGATTATAAAAATAGCAAATAAAGCCTTTGTGCAACAATATTAAAAAGCAGAAAAACCAACGTTGGTTTTTCTGCTTTTTAACCTCTGATTATGTTTAAAATTTATAAAAATCTGGCTGGCTACTTTTGTGAAATTATGCACGCAAGGTCAAAAATATGAATTGTTGGTAATATGAATTTATAAATGAGTAATCATTATGTCGGATATGGCAAAAATGGAAGATCTTTTTTGCTGCAATATTTTTCTCTGATGTTGAATGTGGAATTTTTTAGATCATTATAAATTACTAGTATACAAAACCCGTCACAAATGACGGAATGTGAATGAAAAATAATCTTCAAAACAATATTTAAAAAAAAATATTTTTTTAGCGTAATTTCTCCTATAATAGAACACATATATGGGTCATTCTCTGAAATGTGGCTGTTTTAAAAAAAAAAAAAATTGCGGCCCAATAAAATTGCCTCGAAAATCTCAAAATTTATCCTACAAGTACCTTATTGCTATATTTATCAAAAAATAATATGAACCAAACTGTACCTGATAGATCTTCTGCGATTTTATTTTCAAAGCACTTCCATAGATAAAATGTTCAAATAAATGATTGGCAGCGGAATTTAAGAACAGATTAATTTTTAATAAGAAAAATGCTGTATTTCATGTACATGTTAAATCGAAAAAAATTTATAAAAAGTCTGGTGCCATTGTGGCGCTTGGGAATTAAAATTAAATGGTTTCTTAAACATACCACCACCCTTGAAAATATTAAAAAAGAAAAGAAATTATAATTAGAAGTCATACAGTCATAAATAATATATTTTTCTATTATTTGTGCATTTAATTGCATTAGATTTTCTTATTTTACTGTTTAGTACATATATAAATGTATTTAGACTATTCCCTCATATATTAAAATTATGAGGGAATGACGAAATACTACTGAAAACCATTTTATACAAAAATGATTAGTCTAATGTATATTTTCAGTTACTAAATATCTTTTGAAACACATTTTTAATAATATAACATCATTAAAAAAATTTCCATTAGTTTTTATTAAATTTAAAATAGATGAGAAAATGATGGGTAATAAAAATACTTGCTTTGATCTAGTACTTGAAAGCCATGTACTAGCTATTCAGGAATGTTTTTGAGCAAACAACAAGATAGCTGCTTCACCCTACTCATGTACAAACTGTCCTAGAACTATATAATGCATGTGCTGCTTTCTACTAAGTAAATAGGGGCAAATTTGTAGTTAGTGAGGGAATGATGACAAATACTAGGGAAATCATTAAAAAGTGCCCTAATTCTTTTATTACACAAAATATAAATATAATTAAATGGCTAAATATTTATTGAAGTATGCTTAATGGACTGGGAAAAAATAATTATAAACATACGTGCTGTAATGGCAGAGAAAGCATATTTTTTCTACATGTGTGACTGGGCACATAGTGAGGGAAAGATACTTACATTAAAAAATACATTTAATGTATCATATTTCGATTTCTATAAGCAAATAATTACAGTTTATATGTATAACTGATTAATATTGATAGTTTAAATCACTTTTTCTTTTCGTAATTTTAAAAGTCCTTCCGGCCAGTGCCGGGAGGAAGATGTAGCTTTCATATTCCTTATTTTAAAAAAAGCCAACTTATATTATTCAAACACACGAAGCTCAATTTAGTGAAAACCGAATATAGGAGATTCAATACAAATTTGTATCAATACTAAATCCTTATGAATGAGAATTTCGCGATATTAGTCAGCTTTATCCAAATCTGCTTTTATTTAAAGTAACTTATATTTGGCTGCCAAATTCTGCGATTTCTTAAAGTGCCTGCCATTTTAAGACAACATGGTGGATGAGGCTAACCAGTGAACCTGGTCGAGACCTTAGTAATTGCTGTGCACATGCTCACTCACATCGGAATCGATTGATATATACGAGTGCTGTCGCAGGCAAAAAATCAGATTTTTCAAAATGTCACCCACATTAGATATTGAAATTGCTATATCTGAGCCATTTTTTAAGGTAAAGACAAACAAAAAATGCTCCTGAATCCTTATATCAAGGTCAAATACTTAAGAAAGAAACCTTTTTCAATTTTTAATTTTTTTGCACCTCACTTCAAATATAATTATTTTTTAATTTAATGGCCGCGATTTTGAAACAATATGGCTGATGAAGCTGGCCAGCGAACTTGGTCGAGATATTGATGTATACTTTCCACACGCCTTCTTACATCGAAATAGGCGAATACGTATGTTATCGCGTGACAAATACAAGATCGTTTCAAAATTTTAGCCATGCTAGAAATTCAAAGTGCTATAATTCAACCATTTTTTAAGATATAAACAAAAGAACAAATTTTCAGAAACAAAAACTGCTCCGGAATCTTTGTATCAAGGCCAAACACATAAAAAAAAAAAAATTCATTTTCCAATTTTTTAATACCTCATTTTAAATTTTAAATTTGATTTTTTTTTAAATGGCAACCCTTTTGAAACAAGATGGCGAATGAAGCTGGCCAACGAACTTGGTCGAGACATTGGTATGTACTATGTACAGACCAAGTTACATCCAAATCGGTTCATAAATACTCCTGTTTTCGCGTGACAAAAATCAGGTCGTTTTAAAATGTCAGCCACAATAGAAATTCAAAATGCTATAACTCAGCCATTTTTTTAGATATAGACGAAACAAAAACTGTTTCGGAATCTTTGTATTAAAGTCAAACACATACAACAAAAAGTCTTTTTCATTTTCCAATTTTTTGGTATCTCATTTTAAATTTTTTAAATTTCTTTAAATGGTCGCCATTTTGAAACAAGATGGCGGATGAAGCTGGCCAACGAACTCGGTCGAGATATTTGTATGTACTATGTACACACCAAGGTACATCCAAATCGGTTCATAAATACGCCTGTTATCACGTGACCAAAATCAGGACGTTTCAAAATGCCAGCTACGCTAGAAATTCAAAATGCTATAACTCAGCCAATTTTTAGGATATAGACGAAACAAAAACTGCTCCCGAATCTTTTTATCAAGGTCAAACACATAAGAAAAAAATATTCTTTCAATTTTCAATTTTTTGGTACCACATTTCAAATTAAATTTTTTTTTTTACAATTTTAAATGGCCGCCATTTTTAAACAAGATGGCGGATGAAGCTGGCCAACGAACTCGATCGAGACATTGGTATGTACTATGTATAAACGAAGTTACATCCAAATCGGTTCATAAATACGCCTTTTATCGCGTGAAAAAATTCAGGACGTTTCAAAATGTCAGCCACGCTAGAAATTGAAAATGCTATAACTCAGCCATTTCTTAAGATATAGACGAAAAAAACTGCTCCGGAATCTTTGTATAAAGGTCAAATACATAAGAAAAAAATATTCTTCCATTTTCAATTTTTTGGTACCGCATTTCAAATTTTAATTTAAAAAAAAATTTAAATGGCCGCCATTTTGAAAGAAAATGGCGGATGAAGCTGGCCAACGAACTCGGTCGAGACATTGGTATGTACTATGTACACACCGAATTACATCCAAATCTGTTCATAAATACGAGAGTTACAGTGTGACAAAGGTCAGATATATATAGATATAGATATAGATGTATGGTTATATATATATATATATATAGATAGATAGATATAGATATATATACATATATATACATATATATATGAACCAAAACATATATCAATGATATATATCAATGATCAAATGATCAAATGATATATATCAATTTTGAACGGAGGGTGGTTTCGGGGTCTGGGGGTCATGATCGATGAAAATATACCAAAATTTTTTGAAATCGCTTTCCTCCGAACGGCTGCAATAGGTAGCTTTTTGTAATGAAAGCTACCTAAAAATATGTCTTCCAGAACTGTGGGACATAAAAGTGCCGCTTTTCAGATAATGACTCATATATATTATCCGGAAAAGTACGCTTAACTCAATAAAACTTTTTGTAAAATATTTTGCATATTCATATTATTCAGTAGAAGGTTATTTTTATATATTATTCTTTAACTCTATGTTAATTTTGTGACTTACAAATTATTTTAGTACTCAAAATCTAATTTCGAATTATTCTGTAATACACTAAACAACAATTTTTTTTATGTGCATCGTTTCTGAAATTAAATTGCTATTAAATGCATTAATATGACTTTTTTTTTCGCTACAAACTTACTATGTTAAGATTCATAATTTTATTTTCAAGATAATTAAAATATGTTGTACCACTGTGTTATACATTCTTTATGCTTCAATTCCAATGAGAATTGATAAGAAATGTTCATTTTATTTGCAATGCCTTAAAATCTGATAAAATGCATTAAAAAAAAGTACGATTACAACTGAAAGTTTCTTTCTTTATGCTAATTGCTGATAGATGGCGCCAAAAGAGTTAGAAAGTAACATAAACTCCTGATTTATAATAGATAGTTACCTCCTATTTTTAATTTAGAACTTAATTGGATAGTTTTTGAAGGTTTTAAACAAAGTTAAATTATTTAAATATCTTAATATACTTTTACAAATATTTTAAGAACAGCATAAGCGTTAACCTGTATTTTCTTTAATAAAGTGTTTAAAGAGTCATTCATTTGTTCGTAGATTTGCTGGAATTTGATTCTGAATGGCAACAGTGTCGTTTCTTTAGATCTGGTTTCTAAGTTTATAAAAGTTTAATTTTAATTTTGAACTTAATATATTATAAATGGATATGATATGCATATTTTATATGAAAATATGCTGAACAGACATGATTTCATGTAGAAAAAATTATTATTTCGCTCTCATATGTTAGCATATGTTTTTCATAAAGCCTAACATGGCGTTTAGCTATGGTCGATTCGCAGACCAGAGTGGTCTGCAACTTCACGGTTACCTACACTTTCCTGCAATCGGTTTTTATTGTAAGTATATGGAAATTTTAGTATGTAAATGAAGAAATTTTGATTTATAAATTTTAATAGGCGTCAATAAAAACGGTATTTGAACCTCTATGAATTTTGATTTAATGATAATTTCGGAAATAATATTTTTCCAAGACAAGAATTATCTGTAACCGAAGTGAATTCTAATTAAGGTATTTTCTACTGCACAAAATTTACTGAAATATACATTTATTTACACATTTGATTTTTAAATTTTTAAGCACATAGGGATAAATGCCATTTACAGTACCGGTTATTTAATAACTAGGAAACCTAGTGCATATGCCTAATCACAAATGAGTAATTTTGTGTGACACTTTGTTTTTTATACCCCCCCCCCCCCCCCGATTATGATTTAAGAATATAAGACATTTTCTACATAAAATAGTTGAATTAATGAATTTTAGTTTTGTGCCACTGATTTTTCAGAAATCACCATAAATTAAAATCTCGTCGTCACAACCAATCGGAAGCAGGTACGCGAAGATTACCATTTCGTGTTTTTCTCTGTACAAAATTATTTTTTATACAATATAAAAAAAAATAAATAACGAAAGTACTCTTTTTTGTAATTACCAATAATTCTGATTAAAAAAAAAAAATACTCTGACGCACCTTTATTATTTTCTTTCAAAATAAAGGTGTTTCATGAGAAAATTATCTATAAAATATGGGTTATTTCTATTCAACAAGAAGATTTTATTAAAAACTCTCAGTTATGCAAAATTTTAAATTAACCCTAGAACTACCGGAAATTTTACTCAAGTTTTATAAAAACATTCTACACCAGAATTTTTACTTAAAACTATTTAATTTGTTTATTTAACTTATTATTGTCTGATTTATACATTTAGTTTGTTTTGAAGAAATTTCTGGTTTGAATAAATATTTTGAATGTACATGTCGGGTCCATTGGACCCTTCTGGTAGACAGAGGGTTAAAACGATAAGTGAAAAATGGAACTAGTTTTCATGAATCTTTCAGATATTATAGTTTAATTTAAAAAATATGAATGTTTTATTATTTAACTATCATGAATATAATTACTGATAAATAAATCTAAATCTTATAAGGGCGAAACTAGAAAATTATGTCCTTTTCATATCCACAATTAGAAAGACTTCATTAGAAAAAAAAATGCTTAAAAAGATTTCTTTTAATTTAAATTATCCATTTTTATTCATCTTGATTAACACAACAGTTTGTCCAGATAAATCTAGGCATGGTTTTCAATTAAAGGTTTTAACTAATACCATTTAAAATCATAATTTTAACTGTTTTTATGTAATTATAAAACCTAATATTTTAACTAGTTAGACTTGAAACACTAATATATATGTCAAGGAGCCAGCAAACGTATTTTGCACACTTGTTTAATAAAGTTAAATAGTTACAAGTATACTTACAGGCTGGTTTGGAGTTCACAGACGCAGTCGGCAACATGCACGACTGTAACCATGGGTAATTTAAAAGCATCTGTCCTCACAAAGTATTTGGGACAGTATTTAAACAGAAATACCTTTCTGAGCGAGATACTTTCTCACAAGGGAATTATGCAACGGGGCTAATCCTGTGACGTTCTGAAAAGCGCTGACATAATTATTTCCCTTGTAAGACAACTTGTGCTGAATCAGCGCCATTAACTGATGAGCTTGCTTGTTGTTAGGCTTGTGCTGTATCTGGATGATTCTGGATGCATCACAAACATCGGTCAGCGACCTATCCCGTCTCTGCTCGGACTTAAACCGGAAACCCGTAAAAGCTCCCAAATTTTTCCGGTTTTCACGACTTTTGTCTTCATTAAAAATTAATAAATGTAATAGTTTTATCTTATCTGCCCTAACAGATTTTAAGGCTACTTAATAGGATTGGTGTCAGCTAAAATCATTTTTATGCCACGAAAAATAAAGAAAGGGTGGGGTGAATGAAATTTTCACTTACTTGATTACAGCAGAACCTGGGATCTCGCAGCTAAGAAAAAAAAAATTGCAGATCTGACGTATTTCCTCCGTGTTCAAAATCGCAGAAAGATAAGTAACACTTTCCCACTTTTTTTGCGTCAATCCTTCTTGAGTAAATGGGTCAAATCGTTGCATCTTTTTTTTTTTTTTTTTTTTTTTTTTCTTTAATCATATCTTTTAACTGCTGTTCTTCGGTGAAAAGAGCTTTGATCGCGGACAAAATCTTTCTGTCTTGTGCTTCTTCTTATGATATGGGGGGGGGGGGAAATAATTTCTTCTGGGCGCGTCTTTAGGTTCCAGTACGGTGAGTTTGCATCTTAGGCCACCTGGGACGGGTGCTGAGGCATCTGTGAGGCAGGAAACATCGTCGAGGGCTGGTGTGCCGGAGCCGGTGGTTATCGGTTGCCGTCGCTGAATTTTAGGCCACCGTAACCAGGTACTCGGGGCTGGCTAGAGAACCGGAGCGTTCAGGCATCATCTGGTCGGAGATGGTATCGTCTAGGGAAACCGGGCTTGCATCAGCTGGATCGGGTATGCATCGGCAGGGCCGCTATCATCAGCTAGGGGCTGGGTAGGCATCGTGTGTGCCGGATAGACATTGGCTGGGACGGTCAGGCTTCATCGGCTGGACTTTATTATCTAGGTCTTAGGTCTAGGCATTCAGTCGGCGAGACCCCATGTCAAGGAGCCAGCACACGTATTTTGTACACTTGTTTAATAAAGTTAAATAGTTACAAGTATATTTACAGACTGGTTTGGAGTTTCACAGACGCAGTCGGCAAAATGCAAGACCGTAACTATGTGTAATTTAAAGGCGTCTGTCCTCACAAAGGATTTGGGACAGTATTTAAACAGAAATATCTGCTGAGCGAGCTACTTTCTCACAAGCGAATTGTGCAACGTGGCTAATCCTGTGACGTTCTGAAAAGTGCTGACATAATGATTTCCCTTGTGAGACAACTTGTGCTGAATCAGCCTCATTAACTGATGAGCTTGCTTGTTGTTAGGCGTGTGCTGTATCTGGTTGATTCTGGATGCATCACTACCATCGGTCAGCGACCTATCCCGTCTCTGACTCGACATATATTTTTTTTATTCTTATATTTTAAGATTAAATTCTGTACACTGAATTGTAACCTCTGTTACTGTAACCTTTATTACCAAAGAAATGACTTCCATTGTCTCGAACAGAGGGAACTAATGAGCTTATTTGTAGATAAAAATGTTAGGAACTATAACCTCTGTTACTATATATAATTTCTGTTACTCGCACTTTTTCTCTGTTGTGTACGAGTAGCTCTTAAAAAGTGTCATCAAAACTTCAAAAGGCATCTTTTCTTTCAATATACTAAAGCTATTGAGTGGGTGTTGCCCAGTATTAGTGGTTACAATTTTCCCTTTAAGACATTTTCAGGTGATGGTATTTTTACCCTAACTATAAGTTTTTCTATGTTAGAACGGATTTTATATAGTTTGTATAAATATAAACGTAGAAAAAAATTATATTTGATAAAAACTGAATACTTAAAAAAAAAAAGCAATTTAACAAGGGGAATAGCCGGATAAGCATTGGAAACATGCCTTTCAATCAAATTTCCTGATTTTTTTCCCAGATGTGGCTACATATCTGAAAATATATTCCCCCCATTATCACCTTATAAATATTGATATTTAATGAGATAAAAATGTTTTTTCGATTTTTTAAAAAACGGATTTTCTCAAAAACTGCTGCGCGGAATTTCATGCCATTAACTTAGAATATATAGATACCAAAGATGCATAACTGGTAATTTTTGTATAATTTTCTGTTTATAAAAACTGTGTGAAATAGCGAAATAAAAATTTCAGAAAATAAAAAATCATATCTTATGGTTATCCGAAAATTACCATTTTCTTGTAAGAAATTCCCCATATGTGCCCATATATTCTACATAAATGCCGAAAGTTTGCGTTGGGTACTACGTATAAATATTTACAAAAATGTATATTAAAGTTATTGAAATTCATTTTAAGGCGTTATTTGGGGCGGAGCTACTTAACTTCAACATACGAAGAATTTTTGGAACAAAGTCAGCAGACAATATGTCAACTGATGTATTTTAGATTCCATTAAGCATATAAGACATGTTTTTCAACATCCTGTTCATTTTGATATCGATAATGTTGATAATGTTGCTCATGTGTTCATTAAAATTTAAAATACAGCCATTCTGTAACTGTTTATTCCAAAAATTCTTCGGGTGTGGAAGTTGAGTAGCTCCGCCCAAAAAAAACGCCTTAAAATGAATTCCAATAATTTTAATATACATTTTTGTAAATATTTATATGTAGTACCCAACGCAAACTTTCGGCATTTATATGGAATATACGGGCACATATGGGGAATTTTTTAACAGAAATTGGTAATTTTCGGATAGCCATAAGATATGATTTTTATTTTTTTAAATATTTATTTCGATATTTCAAATAGTTTTTATAAACAGAAAATTATACAAAAATTACCAGTTATGCATCTTTGGTATCTATATATCCACAATTAATAGGCATGACACTCTGTGCAGCAGTTTTTGAGAAAATCCGTTTTTTAAAAAATCGAAAAAACATTTTTATCTCATTAAATTTCAATATTTATCGGGTGATAATAGGGAAAATATATTGTCTGATATGTAGCTACGTCTGGGGGAAAAAATCAGGAATTTGATTAAAAGGCATGTTTCCAATGCTTATCCGGCTATGCCCTTACAACGACCATTTGGAAAATGAGTTTTTCAAAGACTAAAATTTAAGACATAAAAAATCGCACGGCGTTGATCATACATTACGTACGCCATGGATTAAACATTAACATTCCTGGACCTAACATGAACAAATTTTAAAAGAAATTTCAGTTTTACAATTTTCGGAACTAAATTTTTCGGTAAATTTCGGTAAATTTTTAAACTTCTACGGAGCTGGTCATACATTACGTACGCCATGGATTAAACATTAATATTCCTGGACCAATTTTAAATGAAATGTTATCCTTAAACTTCTAAACACCCCACAATGTTACTTTTTAAACCGTCGTATAGAGAAAAAAAATTTACTTTTAAATGCAATTTGTTTGAAAACTGTATCTCAAATTGTTTCTGAGTTATTAATTTTTTTTTGTAGTTTTGATTACGTTTTTGTCATAGTGGCAACAGAAGTATCCATCTCTGTTGAAACTAAAGGGAAAATACAGATTACTGCATAGACCAATCAGAAAACGAATAAAATGCTTCAGATACGTTTTTGATTTCCTACCCTGACAGAGAACAACAACCATTTTTCCAAATTTCCAAATGGTTAAAAAAAAAAAAAATAGGAAAATGATTTTTTTTTTTTTTTTCACCCATATTACAAAATTATTTTACAAATATTTAATGCTTTGAAAACTTGAAACTTTCGGTTTCAGAGTAATATATTCAATGCCAAAAAAGTCAGCAATTAGCAGAAAATAATCCATTACGTAAATGATAGATTTATTCAGTGAAAAATTCTTAAACTAATTAATAAAGTACGTAAGAGGGAAATTCATATATTTGGCAGAAAGTGCACTTACTGCAATATAATCATTAAGCATTCTTAGTAATAACGTTAAGAAAACTTATTAAAAGAAAAGTTTTGTACTAACTAGTGAAGATTTATGGCGTGTATCTACTAGTAATTACCAACAAAACAGATTATTTCTGACAGTTTAGAGCAAGGAGTTTATTTATAAATACGTACGATTTCTAATTTTCTTAAAATGGTAACTAAACTCATTGCTATGAGAATAATTTATGATAATATTAATAATATAATCGGAACGATGAGAAATGAAACAATTTCAAAACAAGAAAGAAAAATCATGCGTAAAACGTAGATTATGAAACACTTTCCAGCACATTCGGAATAATGATACAAAACTGCATCGTTTAATAAGTTAAAATATTATTTCTAATTCAACCATATAGAAATGCATAACATACTTGTAAACCTAAATTTCAGCTGCTCCCATTTACAATCGAAAAATTATCCGAATTCTTTGATAAACTCTGTATATAATGTATTGCCCTATTTTATAGTAATAATCTTGTAGTGAAATTCAGTCGTTTATATCAATTTCAATACATTTGAACTAGCGTAATGTCACTAAAATACACTGCAAACGGTATTTTCCCATTAACTATTATGTAACGGAATTATTTTGAGTAATGCTGTAAACGAACTATTAATCCCACATACTTCATATACAGTACCAAACATGCCTTGGTAACGCTAAATAACGCTTATAAATTGCATGAAAATCCAAGCATATTTACGGGAGTCAGAGCGTGGCAAGACGGACAGATAAATCGAAGGCATAAACCCTTTTCAACTTCGTTGGAAAGTGTTAAAAAGTTATGTGTTCTATGTACTACATTTTTATTCTAAATATTTAAAAAAAACCACTTTCCTGAAAGGAATAGAATCCTAAGTAGTACATTTTGTTAGTCTATCGTTTGCAATTTGTGGAAAACTTTGGGGCATGTAAAAATTGGGAGCGATAAGGAAAAATCTATATATATTAGGGTGGAGCGAAAAAAATTATTTTTTAAAAATCAAAAACGAGTAGGTGCCAAAAGTTGCCTTTATACTAGTACATCAAGTACGTGAAATTTTACCGCTGAAAAAAAATGGCTTGAGTCTGCGCTTTTGGTCCAAAAGTCGAAATTTTGGGTAAAATTTGACATTTAAAAAAAAAAAAAAATTAAAAATTCTATACAGATGGTTATTATTTAAAAGTGTTATTTAGACTTTTGTCATGAACAATTTAACATATTTAAACGATAAAACGATATCTTTATTCTGTATAACTGGAGCAAAATTGACAACTTTCGGTAAAAAGGGATGTTGAAACTTTGTTATGTCATTCAACGAATTGTTGTTTAGAATACAGCTCTTACCTAGTTGCTTTCAAAACTTCTCAGGGCATCTATCTCGACCACGCTACCATCCGAACACAATGTTTTATTTATACTTTGAATTGGGGTTTTTTATCAAATATTGGCATAAGTTTTAAATGTATCAACCTAGTCCATCTCTTTTTGTATCCACAGACTTTGGATACTGCTGCTGTGATATACTTCACGTATTTTCCTACTGCTTGTGTAAGAGAAGGCAAAAAATGTAATGCAGTGGGGATGATATTTATGTAATCTCTTCAGCCGTCTATTATCTTTACCAAAATTTCACCCGATAAATGCATATTGATTAGGGGTTCTGTTACCACAACAATTTTCCAATCAATTCGATTTATATAATTATTCGCTTCAAAGTTGGTTGTCGATATTTTAGATTTGCGTACGCCATCATTTACTCTCATATTTCAAGTATTATGTGCTGAGCAGCTAGCTGTTTAATGTGATGGTGATCGTCAGAAAGCATTGAAATTAGAATTTCCTCTATGTATGCTAAGCAACCATTGTTCTAAATAACTTTTTTTGTATTTGTTTTATTCCGTTTTCTGTGTTGTTTAGTAGCCGAATAATTTACCATAAGTTTTTAGATTCCTTATTTCGATGTGGATTACATTTGATGGTAAACCATCCTGGGGCCAAACTTGGATTGCATAGTACTTTTTGTGTGAACATAGAGACTCTGATGGGAAGTGTGTGCTCCTTTAAAGGCGTAGAATTCTATTCATCGTTATCATCCATTCTACGTGGAACATGTTTAGAATGAACCATTACAATGGATCACATGTCACCTCAGAGTCCAGTGAATTTCCCCTGCATCATTTATTAGACAAGATTATTGACAAAAATTAGATTCTAACCCACAGGGATTCGCCGGACCAATAAGAAAATCTTTGTCCACCTTCCATTCCCTTCTTATTTCAATTTTTGAAGCCATAGAGAGAAATTTTGAAACATCATTTCCTGAATACCAGCACAGATCAAAAATACCTGCTAGGCATTCGCAAAGTTATTTCATCAATATATTGCTCAGAAGAAGTAGCGAATAGGAACCCAAGAAACATGTCTTACGCAAGATGGCTCACATAGGTGAATAAAATGTTTCGCCTTTATAGAAGCACTCTTTGACCATCAGAGTCTGTAGGTTCATTCACAAAGTATGTAATCCAAGTTTATGCCGCAGGATGGTTTACACCAAATGTAATCCACATCTAAAAAATGGATCTAAAAACTTATGGAAAATTACTCGGCTACTAAACATCACAGAAAACGGCATAAAACAAATGCTAAAAAAAATATTTAGGACAATGGTTGCTTTGCCCATCGAGAGCAAATTCTTATTGCAATACTCTCTGACGATCGCCATCACTCTAAATATTGTAGAATATTGTAGTAACGGAACTCCCAATCACTATACATTAACTGGATGCAATTTTGGTGAAGATAATAGAGGGCTGAATAGATTTCATTAATTCCACTGCATTACTCTGCTTGCCTTAGCATATGCAAGCAGTGTAAATATACGTGAAGCAGTGTTACAGCAGCATCATCCAACGTCTGTGGATACACATGTAGATGGACTAGGTTGATAATTAGAAAACGTACGCCAGTCTTTGATAAAAAATCACAATTCAATGTATAAATAAAACATTGTGCTCAGATGGTAGTGTGGTCGAGTTATGCACTGCTGTGGCATGAAATGCAGCCACTTCCACGTGCTAGCTCCTGGGTAGTTTTGAAAGCAACCAGGTAATAGCTGTATTCTAAAGAACAATTATTTGTATGACACAACAGAGTGGCAATGCCTTTTTCTTACCAAAAGTTGTCAGTTTTGCTCCAGTTATACAGAATAAAGATATCGTTTTATAGTTTAAATATGTTAAGTCATTAATAATAAAGGTTTAAATAACACTTTTAAATAATAACCATCTCTGTAGGAATTTTTTAATTTTTGTGAAAAAATGTCAAATTTTGCCCAAAATTTCGACTTTTGGACCAAAAGCGCAGACTCAAGCCATTTTTTTTCAGCGGTAAAATTTCACGCAGTTCATGTACTAGTATAAAGGCAACTTTTGGCACCTACCCGTTTTTGATTTTTAAAAAATAATTTTTTTCGCTCCACCCTTATATATATATTACGCTAACGTACGTGGCACAGAAATCGCGATTATTTGTTAATTGTTTAATAGCAACGCCCGAATGCTTTGATGAAACGCATCTCATTGGTTATTGAACAGCATTTAATGCATCACCATACCTATAAGGGGGTTACCCTAGGGGGAACATATTCTATCGCCAAATGCCTCCCACTTTGTCGCCAATTTCGCGATATATAGCCAAATTTTGCGACCAAAATTCACCACTAAAAGTGTCGCAAGCTTGGCGAATCTCTAATATTTCTCCAAATTCCCAATAGACTTTCATTGTAAACCAATCGGATTTAACTTGCTTACAGAAAATCCGCAAATTGAGATATTGTAATGCAATAAAAACTAATATTAGCTTAAGGGATTATATTAATTATATTTGGGGAGCCCAAGTAAATTAAATGAATAAAAGTAACATGATACAATGCTTAGTATGCTTTCTCAAACAAAAGTTTTAAGGGAGACCAAACTGGTCGCCAAAGGTGGCTTAGTAGGTATGAATAATATTTAGATCAATGGGAATGAATTTAATAGTATACAAATTAAGTCAAAAGTTCGCCATTACGGTGATGAGATATTAGGGATAAAAAAGAAATACGCAAAGTGTAGATATTGCCAACCTTTCCTGACACTTTTAGAGGATCTCACTCTCTCATTCTATTCCTAAACAAGTTGCAAATTGATCGTCAAACGTGGCAAATGAGGTGCGTTCGTACTATAACTAGTTTTATAAATACTGTTATCGATAAATATAATTTAGATATCATAAATTAATCAAAAATGAAGTAAAGTACTTTTTCCATTCAATCAGTGAGATTTATTGCTATCATAATCATTTTGTAAATTGCTAAGTAATATTTATTGATGTTCTAATAATTTTGTAAATCATTAAGTGTTGTTTATTGCTTTATATGTTTATCTTATGTTACGCAGCTGTGCCCAATGACGTCAGACACTCTTTCTGACGAAAATGTAAACGAGAAATAATGTTCAGTATGCATTAAAGTTTTGATTATGTAACTGCTGTTCGTAATCTTTGAATCCGAGTTATTTTGTCGCTTAGAAGTGCCGTTAATTGCTATGATAACTACAGTTGTAGTTCTTATGAATTTTAAATTAAGTTATTAGAGATAACAAATACTTTTTGCACCGCATATTGTACTGAATGTATATGCACTTCATAAGTGCATATCCATTTCATTCTGTTCGAAAGACTGTAACATCAAAAATGGACTTGAAATAATCTTTTACCATTCACCGTAATATAACGGAAAACTTTTGACTGTCTCTGTAATTAAACTATTCTTCCGATTTTCATAAAATTTGAAATGACCCGACAAAATTTTGCAACAATTACATACTTAAAATTTCAGACCATTCGATTTGGTAGTTTTTGTTCTGCTATGTGCGGATGTTCGGACTGACAAATAGACGGATGGACAGACGGACCGAAGAACGACTATAGAGGCTGCATATTTATATAATTACAAACGCATCTAAAAAGGATATTTATTTATTTTTAAGTGGTTTTCGAGCGGTGAAAGAAATTAGGAAATGATTTTCAAAAATATTTCCTCAAGTAGTTCTGCTTTATCCATTCATGTAATAAATAAAGATAAACAAAAAATCTATAAAGATAACATTAGAATTTAAAAATACAAAATAAATAAATAACACATAAGTTAAAAAAATTATGTTACACTTTGATTTATTTGTACATTTCTGATGATTTTTTTTTTTTTTTTTTTTCGAATGAAGTTTTTCAATTTTTTGTGGATAGAGCAGCGCAATTCTTTCTTTCTTCAAAGAGTCATATCTTCTATTAGTGTGGCATGACTCGTTAGAAGCCTGACAGTCTAATAGTGGGTTCTAAATTTTTTAGATACCATTGATAATTCTAGGCTTCTAGACAGGCTTTCTGTAATAAGATTGAAAACTACTATTTGACAACATACACGCATTAATGTCCAACGAATTCTATCTTAAAGAAAGTCATAATATGGAAAAACAAACTTAATATTTTTCTTTTCATACTAGGGGGCTCTGCCCCCTACGAGCTACCCTCACCAACCCCCTTCAGACTCTAAAATCACGGTAATTTGATAGGCTTTAAAAAGATTACGGATGCTTGAATTATAATTAAAAAACAAGTCTCGTTATCCCTGCAAACGGCTTTTCATTCCTTTCCCTGTTACTGAGGGATTTTAAGACGAATCAGCAGCTTTTAAGAGCTGTTTTCGTGTTTGATTAAATAATATTAGTTAGACGTTTGAAAATCAGCTAAGGTAAAATGAACTAAGCCAACAGAGTCTTTGCCTCCCTTATTTTTTAACAACGTTGTAAGAAAATTGTTTTAAATAAGACAGTTTAAATGTATCGTTTTAAATCTTATTTAACCATTTTTTTTTTTTTTTTTTAATATTCACGTGAAAATATTTTTATTGTTAGAAAGTAATTATTATTATTTGTGCTGCCCTAGAATTGGTAACGATAGTTAAAAAGATCACCTCGAAATATTAAAAAAATGTCTCCTGAAAATATCATGGAACTATTAATAAAGAGGAAATGACATATCCTTAAAATAGTGAAGCTTCAACTGTAACCGCTATCTTAGGGGTTGTTTACCGGCGGTGAAAACTTTCACCAGTAAATTTTTATAGAAAATTTCTGCTTATTTAAACGTCTTATTATTGCAAAATTTCAGTCATAAATAATGGTAGAAAGAGTTTATCATTTTTACTGGTAGAAGTTTACTTTTGCGGTAGTCACGCCCTGCGTTTCCGCCATATTGTGACAACCAGGGAAACAAACTGAGAGTTTTACAAGGCAAACTCACACCAGTAAGAACAAATAGAAATTTTTGCCACATTTCTGAGAAAAGATTCCATGAATAAGACGCTTAAATAAGACGGAAATTTCTGTTCAATTTTACTGGTGGGATGTTTGACACGGCTGTAATCAAAAACTGAAGATACGATTTTAAAAAAAAGCAGCCGCCATCTTGTGACAACTTCCTCAGTTACTTCACTCTCAACTGGTAGACAGTACACGATATGTCCCCTTTTCTTTGTTCATAACTCCATTGAAAATATATTTTTAAATTTAAACTGTTTGGCGTTGTCATTATTTGGCCATTTTAAATAGAACGTCATTTCACCCATTTAGAACTTTTAACACATATTAATGAATTCATTATTTTTAAGTTTTTTTTTTTTTTTATTACTCGCGTGTAAATACAATTTTTAAGAACTAATTTTTAATATTTTCCTGCTTTTAATACGTAACCATAAAATCTAAGTTGAAAGCGGGGTTTTTCTGTTTATAATTGTCACATGTAAATAATTTTTTAATTTAAAGAAAATACCATTCTTTATGCTGTTTATGCAATACGCAACTATTTAGAATAATAACCTTTTCTAAGATATGTAAAAAATATCTCTCGAAATGCGGAAAATTTGCATTAAAAATTAAAAAAAAAACTCAAAAAATTAATCAATTAAAAAACTAGTATGTTGTGGCCATCACAAAACTTCCTTCTATATAAATCACGTCAATTAAATCGTTTAAATAGTACCAATTCATATCACAATATATCTGAATTTGAAGTTTGGTGAAAATTCGTGCATTAGGGTAGACCGGGGCTAGTTGGCCATAGGGGCATGTTGGCCCAGTCGCGATATTTTTTAAACTTTGCGTTAGATGATATTGCCAGTCCAGCCAAGTATGCGTTGCTTTGCTTTCCTCCTCCGGCATCAACACCATTGAAGTCGGAGCGTCCGTTAAAGAATTATTGAGAATTTTCAAAATTTTGCAAAGTTGAGTAAATTTCCTCTCTTATAAATAATCCTTTTTTATTTGTTTGTAGATTACATTTCAGATTTTGATATATAATAATTCAGAAAAATAATTGTTCGTAGTTATTGTAGGGCATGTTTTTTTATTGAAATACTTTCAGAATAATTCCTTACAGTCATGAAAAACAAAAATGGCGATACGGGGGTAGTTGGCCCATTTGGCACGGGGCATGTTGGCCCGCCGGGCCAACATACCCCGTAGGAATTTGGCTCTCGGGTACTGGAATTTTTATAGTTTTAATGAATTATTTTAATAAATATTTATTATTATTTTAATTTATTATTAATTGATAGTAAAGAGTTAGTTTATTAATTGAATTCCTGATTATTCCAGTCAATCTTTTTTTAAAATGAAGTTATAATATTATTTACCTCTTCCCCGCATTAAATCAGCTGCTCCTGTTGTACAAAAACATTTGTAACTTTCATAATTATAGAAAAATCCTTGTTGTCTTGACCTACAAAGAAAAGAATTATTGCATTTAACAGATCTACAGAGGCCTTGATACAATTTATTTATCATCTGGTGTTTATAATAAATCACCTAATTAAGGATGAATGATTTCTTAAATTACTGTACTCTAAGATTTACGGTGTTTTAACTCCTAGTATGCATTTATTAAAATTTATTACTGTTCCGTAATGTATTAAATATATTTTTTATGAGAAGATAAAATCAATTTTTGATGGAAGTTCGTAATTTGAATAACTCACAATTTTAATACTTAAATTTTTTATTTTAATTTAGGAGGGTATATTGTTTATTCGTTCGCAAGAAATAAAAATTAAGATTTGGTAAAATTTTGATCATTTCTTAAACTTCTACACTATCAGAACATTAAAAAGTGACGTGGGCCAACTTAGCCCGCAATCGGGGCAGGTTGGCCCAAGCGACATGGTATCAATTTGAGCTTCCAAACTAATACTTATAGTTAATATTTTCAAGCTTTACTATTGAGACTTCTTCCTGAAAGTACACTGATAGTGGTAACATAAAAAGAAATTTAAAATGTTGAATTGTATTTTTTTTATAATTATTAGAAGAAAAAGAGGGCCAACTAGCCCCGGTCTATCCTATTTCTTGTATAGAGCTATAGCGGAAATTCTGAAAAATGTAGTATAGCAGCGCCACCTGTTGAGCGATTTACATCAAAACATAAACAGCACTAATTGATATCAAGGTATACCTGAATCTGAAGTTTGATGAAAATTCATGCATTAGTTATTGAGATACAGCTGTGGCGGAAATTCTGAAAAATGCAGCATAGCAGCGCCACCTGTTGAGCGATTTGCACCAAAACATAAACAGCACTAATTCATATCATGGTATACCTGAATATGAAGTTTGTTGAAAATCCAAGCATTAGTTCTTGAGATAGAGCTATTGCGGAAATTGCAAAAAATGCCCAATAGCAACGCCACCTGTTGAGCGATTTACACCAAAATCTATAAAATGTCTATTCATGTCAAGGACTAACTAAATCTGAAGTTTCATGAAAATCTGTGTATTAGTTCTTGAGATAGAGCCATTGAGGAAATCGTAAAAAATCCAGCATAGCAGCGCCACCTGTTGAGCGATTTACACCAACACGTAATCAGCATCAAGACATATCAAGGACTAACTGACTCTGAAGTTTCATGAAAATCCGTCCATTAGTTCTTGAGATAGAGCCATTTCGGAAATCGTAAATAAGGCAGCATAGCAGCGCCACCTGTTGAGCGATTTGCACCAAAATCTACAAATTGTCTAATCATGTCAAGGACTAACTGAATCTGAAGTTTCATGAAAATCCGTGGATTAGTTCTTGAGATAGAGCCATTGCGGAAATCGTAAAAAAGGCAGCATAGCAGCGCCACCTGTTGAGCGATTTGCACCAAAAACTAATCAGTATCCATTTGTATCAGGGACTAGCTGAATATGAATTTTTATTAAATTCCGTGCATTAGTTATTGAGATAGAGCGCCCACAAAATTTGTGTCACACACAGACACACAGACAGACAGACAGACTCACAGACAGACATTTTGTAAAAACATCTTTTTCGGGTTCTCTGACCCCTAAAACGTGTAAATCCGTTAAAAACCGGAATTCGAAAATTTTCTTGTATCCAATACTTTCTTCTTGTAAAGATAGAAGAAAGTAAAAATAATAGCAATCTGCACATCGCGAGCCCCTAATGTATAGCCCCAGAAAAATGCTTAAATTTCTATATAAAGATTTTGCTCCTATAAAACTTTTTTAACGGAACGATTTTGACCGAATTTAACATTAAAATTCTAAGTCTTAAAATAATTCTTCCATTTAGAAACTGTCGAGTTCTTGAAAACTACATAAAAGTTGTCATGATCGCGAGGAATTGCTGCTTTTTATGTTAGCTGGGTGCAATTCTCGTCAATAGCATTTTTTAACACGCTAGCAGCATTTTTTTATTTTTTGAGGGGTAAATTAAAACAATGCTTTGAAGTTGAAATTAAATGGTTTATGGTATTATTTATTCTTATTCTTTATTTAAATATTTTTTTTTTATGTAAAAGTCATGAGTTTTAAACGTTTCAGTTTTTGTTTTAAATTAAAGTTATCCATTTTTAATAAAATGAATGAAAGGATTATATTTTAATCTAAATTAACGAAATATTAAAAAATGCGACAGGTACAATGTTTGGCGATTTATCAACTGACTAACATAAAAATACCGAGTTCTTGATTTCTCTATCAGAATCTTCCGATTTGGCGGAGGTTTGAGCAAGTAAATTACATGATGAACAAAAGAAACATGATGCCTAGCATACATTTAAGGGTATTTCAAAAAATAGTATTTCCTTCAAATTAAAAATTTATTTACACGTGGCTATTATAAACAGAAAAAAAACTTTCAAATTATAATTAAATGGTTGCGTGTTAAAAGCAGGAAAATATCGAAAATTACGTCATAAAAACTATATTTACACGTGAATTTTAAAACAGAAAGAAAATTTTAAAATAATAAATTCATTATTATGCCTTAAAAGTCGTAAATGGAGGATATAATGTAATATTTAAAATGGCCAAATAATAATGACAAAAATATATTTGCGCGAGACATTTATTTAATATTTTGAGATGATCTTTTCAACTATTGTTGTGAATTCTATGAAAGCACAAATAATATTTCCTTTCATAACAACCGAAGAATTTTCCCGCGAATATTAAAAATAGAAAGAAAACTTTAGTTAAAACAGGGATGAGATTTCCGACTTTTTGCATATCAGTATTATCTTAGAGAAAATACTGTTCTGTCAAATCGCAAAAATGGTCTGATTAAATAAAATAACATTTTCTCTGATATTATACTAGTATGCAAAAAGTCGGAAATCTCATTCATGGAAAATTACGTCAGATTTAAAACGATACATTTAAAATGTCGTATTTAACCCCTTAATTCTCGCTCCCGTCATATTCTCGGGCTGTGTCTTTTACTCAAATTGTTTGATTCCCACCAGTTTTATAAAATAGTGAAATTGGCTATATTTTAGTATCGTTTTTCCTGCCATTAAATAACCTGAATATTTCTTTTTCATAAAAGTGGTGCCAATAAGCAATTTGAATTTTTCAACCGTAAGTTAATTTGAGCGTTAAGGGGTTAAAAGAAATCTCTTATAGTGTTGTTAAAAAATATCGGCAGACAAAGGCTCTGGTTACTTAATTTATTTTACATTAGCTTAGTTTCAACTGTTTAGCTGATTTTTTAAATCAAAGACAAAAACAGACATTGTATCTCTTAACAGTAGCTGATTTTGGCTGTAAAAATCCCTAATCAAAGGAAAATGAATGAAACCCCTTCACAGGGAGATCGCCTAGTTTTAAAAAAAATATTGATAATAAGTAAAATAAGTTAAACTGAAAAAGATTTTTACATATTGAGGTTTATTTATTATTATTATTGTTATTTGTAAAATGTAGACATATCAAATAAATTACAAAAACCATTAAATTGTTTATCGTGCTAATTAATTCTAAAATTTCATCCGCTTTTTTACAAAAGAACATGAGTTTAAGAAACTAATGTTCTATGAAAACACATTTTAATGATCCCATTATCCATCTTCAGTGGAGCAGTCTTGTTTTAATGATTATTAGACTTTACTCCCAAAAAGAAACAGAGAGAAAGAAATTTTCTCGCACTTGAATCAATTCGCTTTCAAGAATTTTAATTAAATTTATACTCTATTTTTTTAAACGATAAAATTTTCGTTGTACATAAAATTATTTAAAAAATTATAATGTATGTGTTATGTGTTTTAATGTGGAAGTAAATATGAGTAAAATAATAATAATATTGTCTTCGTATCATTAAAGCACATTAACTAAGAATTATTTAAAAATTGTTTTATGTTCTGTAAATAAAATTTTTAGACCTCCGCAGATTCACTGTGTCTCCGAAATGACGTCGAAATTTTAAACTGCGGCTACAATAAATATAAATATAAAGATTTTAATTTAATAAATAAAAAGATGAAGTAAGTCCCCTGTACCTAATATATCAGACAAATTTTACATTCAGTAATTCTAAAAACATATTCAAATTTTCGGCAACAGATGGCACTGAGCTGTATTAAATTACAAGAATATTCGAACTTCAGTGTAAAAGTATATCGAATAGTTCTAAAATTTTATTCTTTATAACATTCAACTGTCCGGCAGCCCCTCCTGGTCGTCTCGTATCGGCCCCTTGAGTGGAAAGATGGCCAAGAGCCCAGCAGAGTACGCAGTAAAGTTTAACGGGAATGGGTGCCGGAAGATTGGGGATGGGAGAAGTTAGAATTTTATTGGAAAGCAAAGAAGATGCGCTAAGTGAATTAGGCAACAGATAATACAGTTTGGAAACCCTGATACAGAGCTGTACATATAATGGAATTATGTATAAAGAGGAAAGGACATATAGTGTACTGTCTACCAGTTCCGAGTGAGGTAACTCAGGAGATTGTCGATGGCGGCTGGTTTTTTATATCGCAGTTTCACGAATCGCCGGACAGTGGAGTATTTGACCCAAAAACCTGGCCAAAAATGCAAAATTAAAATTTCGTCAACAATTGTAAAAATCATATTTTTTAATAGCTAACTAATTGGTGCATCGATCTATGTCTATTTTAGGAACCTAAGTTATATCCGGTGGCTCCTGGCCTTAGCTAAAGAGGAAGTTTCTTTCTCAGAAGACGTGGATTTTTGTTGTTTTTTGGCATTGTTCTTATGTTTAAATATAATTTTTTTGTGGCTCAATGAATTGTTCAATTGAAACTAAACAAGGTTTAAGTGTTTAACAAAGGTCAGCGCTTAGTGTTAGACTATGTGCTAATTTAAATAGTTTCGTTTTTAATGTAATAAAAAAATATTAAATGTGTAAAAGCGTTATATTTAAAGCGTTTTTTGCTCTAATTTATACATATCGAAAGCTTTTTAAATATGTGCCGCGCTTTGCCCTGCCATGTTTGAATTATAATCGTATTAGTTATAGTCTTGAGTGTCAATTTCTGCAAAAAAATCTTCCGCATATTGTTGCCATTTTTTTATAATTTTTTTTTTTCGAGATGACTATTTAAATGCTCTGTTTTGCGGTCACCGAATTGAAGAGATAAGAACTATATATTTACTGTCGTATTGCAGATTTTTAGCTCAAAGAATATTACCGGAGAGCTTTTACACCTACATATTCTGTCTGTCGGTATGTATGTACGTACATATGTATGTATGTAGGTACGTATATACGCACGCAACTCGATACCTTTTGATAGAAACATCCGATTGCCTTCAAATTGTATATACTTATTTATTGAAAAATGGTTCCCTAATTAGTTCTTGGGGCTCATGTATGTAACATAAGGAGTGAAAGGAGGGAATTAACCCTTTCGAGGGCGGTGTCCTTAAAAAGGGGACACCTAATTTTAATTCCAAAACTGACAAACGGCATCAAGAAAATTTAATTAAAATTTTCCTTTTATTATGTACGTGAAAATAAGCAACTTCGTATTTTCTAATAACTCCGTTTATCAACTAAAAAGAGCAAGCCATACAGTAGCGAGACCCTACAACTTCTTCTTCCAGCAAGGTCTGGTGGTAGTCCCGATAAAAGCCAAGAAGAAAGTGATGAAGAAGAGTTTTAAAGAATCATTTTGAAACTGGTAATATTAAATACATTCAAAAACTAGCCATCTATACTATATAGACTCCACTTTACTGAACCTACTATTAAATATAACACTATTAAACATAAATTAAATGTAATAATTATTATTAAATGTAATTTAAATGTAAATAATAAGTTTTTTAAATAGTAAAATTAAATACATTTAATTAAACATTAATAGTGAATAAGACAAACCTATCAACAATTACTTTCCTCTTAAAATCAGTAAATAGTTAAGGTTACAAGTCGCTCAACTTCCGAACTCCATTCGGTAATTCTAAGTCAATGGCGATGTGATTTATGCGTATTTTTTTAGTTCTTGAGATAGAGCCATTGCGGAAATCGTAAAAAAGGCAGCATAGCAGCGCCACCTGTTGAGCGATTTGCACCAAAAACTAATCAGTATCCATTTGTATCAGGGACTAGCTGAATATGAGTTTTTATTAAATTCCGTGCATTAGTTATTGAGATAGAGCGCCCACAAAATTTGTGTCACACACAGACACACAGACAGACAGACAGACAGACTCACAGACAGACATTTTGTAAAAACATCTTTTTCGGGTTCTCTGACCCCTAAAACGTGTAAATCCGTTAAAAACCGGAATTCGAAAATTTTCTTGTATCCAATACTTTCTTCTTGTAAAGATAGAAGAAAGTAAAAATAATAGCAATCTGCACATCGCGAGCTCCTAATGTATAGCCTCAGAAAAATGCTTAAATTTCTATATAAAGATTTTGCTCCTATAAAACTTTTTTAACGGAACGATTTTGACCGAATTTAACATTAAAATTCTAAGTCTTAAAATAATTCTTCCATTTAGAAACTGTCGAGTTCTTGAAAACTACATAAAAGTTGTCATGATCGCGAGAAATTGCTGCTTTTTATGTTAGCTGGGTGCAATTCTCGTCAATAGCATTTTTTAACACGCTAGCAGCATTTTTTTTATTTTTTGAGGGGTAAATTAAAACAATGCTTTGATGTTGAAATTAAATGGTTTATGGTATTATTTATTCTTTTTCTTTATTTAAATAATTTTTTTTATGTAAAAGTCATGAGTTTTAAACGTTTCAGTTTTTGTTTTAAATTAAAGTTATCCATTTTTAATAAAATGAATGAAAGGATTATATTTTAATCTAAATTAACGAAATATTAAAAAATGCGACAGGTACAATGTTTGGCGATTTATCAACTGACTAACATAAAAATACCGAGTTCTTGATTTCTCTATCAGAATCTTCCGATTTGGCGAAGGTTTGAGCAAGTAAATTACATGATGAACAAAAGAAACATGATACAATGCCTAGCATACATTTAAGGGTATTTCAAAAAATAGTATTTCCTTCAAATTAAAAATTTATTTACACGTGGCTATTATAAACAGAAAAAAAACTTTCAAATTATAATTAAATGGTTACGTGTTAAAAGCAGGAAAATATCGAAAATTACGTCATAAAAACTATATTTACACGTGAATTTTAAAACAGAAAGAAAATTTTAAAATAATAAATTCATTATTATGCCTTAAAAGTCGTAAATGGAGGATATAATGTAATATTTAAAATGGCCAAATAATAATGACAAAAATATATTTGCGCGAGACATTTATTTAATATTTTGAGATGATCTTTTCAACTATTGTTGTGAATTTTATGAAAGCACAAATAATATTTCCTTTCATAACAACCGAAGAATTTTCCCGCGAATATTAAAAATAGAAAGAAAACTTTAGTTAAAACAGGGATGAGATTTCCGACTTTTTGCATATCAGTATTATCTTAGAGAAAATACTGTTCTGTCAAATCGCAAAAATGGTCTGATTAAATAAAATAACATTTTCTCTGATATTATACTAGTATGCAAAAAGTCGGAAATCTCATTCATGGAAAATTACGTCAGATTTAAAACGATACATTTAAAATGTCGTATTTAACCCCTTAATTCTCGCTCCCGTCATATTCTCGGGCTGTGTCTTTTACTCAAATTGTTTGATTCCCACCAGTTTTATAAAATAGTGAAATTGACTATATTTTAGTATCGTTTTTCCTGCCATTAAATAACCTGAATATTTCTTTTTCATAAAAGTGGTGCCAATAAGCAATTTGAATTTTTCAACCGTAATTTAATTTGAGCGTTAAGGGGTTAAAAGAAATCTCTTATAGTGTTGTTAAAAAATATCGGCAGACAAAGGCTCTGGTTACTTAATTTATTTTACATTAGCTTAGTTTCAACTGTTTAGCTGATTTTTTAAATCAAAGACAAAAACAGACATTGTATCTCTTAACAGTAGTTGATTTTGGCTGTAAAAATCCCTAATCAAAGGAAAATGAATGAAACCCCTTCACAGGGAGATCGCCTAGTTTTTAAAAAAATATTGATAATAAGTAAAATAAGTTAAACTGAAAAAGATTTTTACATATTAAGGTTTATTTATTATTAATATTATTATTTGTAAAATGTAGACATATCAAATAAATTACAAAAACCATTAAATTGTTTATAGTGCTAATTAATTCTAAAATTTCATCCGCTTTTTTACAAAAGAACATGAGTTTAAGAAACTAATGTTCTATGAAAACACATTTTAATGATCCCAGTATCCATCTTCAGTGGAGCAGTCTTGTTTTAATGATTATTAGACTTTACTCCCAAAAAGAAACAGAGAGAAAGAAATTTTCTCGCACTTGAATCAATTCGCTTTCAAGAATTTTAATTAAATTTATACTCTATTTTTTTAAACGATAAAATTTTCGTTGTACATAAAATTATTTAAAAAATTATAATGTATGTGTTATGTGTTTTAATGTGGAAGTAAATATGAGTAAAATAATAATAATATTGTCTTCGTATCATTAAAGCACATTAACTAAGAATTATTTAAAAATTGTTTTATGTTCTGTAAATAAAATTTTTAGACCTCCGCAGATTCACTGTGTCTGCGAAATGACGTCGAAATTTTAAACTGCGGCTACAATAAATATAAATATAAAGATTTTAATTTAATAAATAAAAAGATGAAGTAAGTCCCCTGTACCTAATATATCAGACAAATTTTACATTCAGTAATTCTAAAAACATATTCAAATTTTCGGCAACAGATGGCACTGAGCTGTATTAAATTACAAGAATATTCGAACTTCAGTGTAAAAGTATATCGAATAGTTCTAAAATTTTATTCTTTATAACATTCAACTGTCCGGCAGCCCCTCCTGGTCGTCTCGTATCGGCCCCTTGAGTGGAAAGATGGCCAAGAGCCCAGCAGAGTACGCAGTAAAGTTTAACGGGAATGGGTGCCGGAAGATTGGGGATGGGAGAAGTTAGAATTTTATTGGAAAGCAAAGAAGATGCGCTAAGTGAATTAGGCAACAGATAATACAGTTTGGAAACCCTGATACAGAGCTGTACATATAATGGAATTATGTATAAAGAGGAAAGGACATATAGTGTACTGTCTACCAGTTGCGAGTGAAGTAACTCAGGAGATTGTCGATGGCGGCTGGTTTTAGGTAGCTTTCTTTACAAAAAGCTACCTATTGCAGCCGTTCGGAGGAAAGCGATTTCAAAAAATTTTGGTATATTTTCATCGATCATGACCCCCAGACCCCGAAACCACCCTCCGTTCAAAATTGATATATATATATATATATATATATATATATATCAATATATATATATATATATATATATATATATATATATCTGACCTATGTCACACTGTAACTCTCGAATTTATGAACCGATTTGGATGTAATTCGGTGTGTACATAGTACATACCAATGTCTCGACCGAGTTCGTTGGCCAGCTTCATCCGCCATTTTGTTTCAAAATGGCGGCCATTTAAAATTTTTTAAAAAAATTTAAAATTTGAAATGTGGTACCAAAAAATTGAAAATGGAAAAATATTTTTTTCTTATGTATTTGACCTTTATACAAAGACTCCGTAGCAGTTTTTGTTTCGTCTATATCTTAAAAAATGGCTGAGTTATAGCATTTTGAATTTCTAGCGAAGCTGACATTTTGAAACGTCCTGAATTTTGTCACGCGATAAAAGGCGTATTTATGAACCGATTTGTATGTAACTTCGTCTATACATAGTACAGACCAATGTCTCAAACGAGTTCGTTGGCCAGCTTCATCCGCCATCTTGTTTAAAAATGGCGGCCATTTAAAATTTTAAGAAATATTTAAATTTGAAATGTGGTAGCAAAAAATTGAAAATTGGAAAAATATTTTTTTCTTATGTGTTTGACCTTGATAAAAAGATTCAGGAGCAGTTTTTGTTTCGTCTATATCTTAAAAAATGGCTGAGTTATAGCATATTGAATTTCTAGCGTGGCTGACATTTTGAAACGTCCTGATTTTTGCCACGTGATAACAAACGTATTTATGAACCGATTTGGATGTACCTTGGTGTGTACATAGTACATACAAATAACTCAACCGAGTTCGTTGACCAGCTTCATTCGCCATCTTGTTTCAAAATGGTGGCCATTTAAAAAAATTAAAAAAAAAAAATAAATTTAAAATGAGATACCAAAAAATTGGAAAATGATAAAGATTTTTTTTTGTATGTGTTTGACCTTAATACAAAGATTCCGGAACAGGTTTTGTTTGGTCTACATCTAAAAAAATGGCTGAGTTATAACATTTTGAATTTCTATTGTGGCTGACATTTTAAAACGACCTGATTTTTGTCACGCGATAACAGGCGTATTTATGAACCGATTTGAATGTAACTTGGTGTGTACATAGTACATACAAATAACTCAACCGAGTTCGTTGACCAGCTTCATTCGCCATCTTGTTTCAAAATGGTGGCCATTTAAAAAAATTAAAAAAAAAATTAAAATGAGATACCAAAAAATTGGAAAATGAAAAAGATTTTTTTTGTATGTGTTTGACCTTAATACAAAGATTCCGGAACAGGTTTTGTTTCGTCTACATCTAAAAAAATGGCTGAGTTATAACATTTTGAATTTCTATTGTGGCTGATATTTTAAAACGACCTGATTTTTGTCACGCGATAACAGGCGTATTTATGAACCGATTTGAATGTAACTTGGTCTGTACATAGTACATACCAATATCTCGACCGAGTTCGTTGACCAGCTTCATTCGCCATCTTGTTTCAAAAGGGTTGCCATTTAAAAAAAAAAAATGTAATTTAAAATTTAAAATGAGGTATTAAAAAATTGGAAAATGAAAAAGGTTTTTTTTATGTGTTTGGCCGTGATACAAAGATTCTGGAGCAGTTTTTGTTTCTGAAAATTTGTTCTTTTGTTTATATCTTAAAAAGTGGTTGAATTATAGCACTTTGAATTTCTATCATGGCTAACACTTTGAAACGATCTTATATTTGTCACGCGATACCACACTTATTCGCCTATTTCGATGGAAGAAGGCATGTGGATAGTATACATCAATATCTCGACCAAGTTCGCTGGCCAGCTTCATCATCCATCTTGTTTCAAAATGGTGGCCATTAAATTAAAAAAAATTATATTTAAAGTGAGGTGCAAAAAAAATAGAAATTGAAAAAGGTTTCTTTCTTAAGTATTTGACTTTGATATAAGGATTCAGGAGCAATTTTTTGTTTGTCTTTATCTTAAAAAATGGCTCAGATATAGCAGTTTAAATTTCTAAAGTGGGTGACATTTTGAAAAATCTGATTTTTTGCCTGCGACAGCACTCGTATATATCAACCGATTCCGATATGAGTGAGCATGTGCACAGCAATTACTAAGGTCTCGACCAAGTTCACTGGTTAGCCTCATCTACCATGTTGTCTTAAAATGGCAGGCACTTTAAGAAATCGCCGAATTTGGCAGCCAAATATAAGTGACTTTAAATAAAAGCAGCTTGGATAAAGCTGACTAATTTCGCGAAATTCTCATTCATAATGATTTAGTATTGATAAAAATTAGTATTGAATCTCCTACATTCGGTTTCCACTTAATTGAGCTTCGTGTGTTTGAATAATATAAGTTGACTTTTTAAAAATAAGGAATATGAAAGCTACCTCTTCCTCCCGGCACTGGCCGGAAGGACTTTTTTATATCGCAGTTTCACGAATCGCCGCACAGTGGAGTATTTGACCCAAAAACCTGGCCAAAAATGCAAAATTAAAATTTCGTCAACAATTGTAAAAATCATATTTTTTAATAGCTAACTAATTGGTGCATCGATCTATGTCTATTTTAGGAACCTGAGTTATATCCGGTGGCTCCTGGCCTTAGCTGAAGAGGAAGTTTCTTTCTGAGAAGACGTGGATTTTTGTTGTTTTTTGGCATTGTTCTTATGTTTAAATATAATTTTTTTTGTGGCTCAATGAATTGTTCAATTGAAACTAAACAGGGTTTAAGTGTTTAACAAAGGTCAGCGCTTAGTGTTAGACTATGTGCTAATTTAAATAGTTTCGTTTTTAATGTAATAAAAAAATATTAAATGTGTAAAAGCGTTATATTTAAAGCGTTTTTTGCTCTAATTTATACATATCGAAAGCTTTTTAAATATGTGCCGCGCTTTGCCCAGCCATGTTCGAATTATAATCGTATTAGTTATAGTCTTGAGTGTCAATTTCTGCAAAAAAATCTTCCGCATATTGTTGCCATTTTTTTATAATTTTTTTTTTCGAGATGACTATTTAAATGCTCTGTTTTGCGGCCACCGAATTGAAGAGATAAGAACTATATATTTACTGTCGTATTGCAGGTTTTTAGCTCACAGAATATTACCGGAGAGCTTTTACACCTACATATTCTGTCTGTCGGTATGTACGTACGTACATATGTATGTATGTATGTAGGTACGTATATACGCACGCAACTCGATACCTTTTGATAGAAATATCCGATTGCCTTCAAATTGTATACACTTATTTATTGAAAAATGGTTCCCTAATTAGTTCTTGGGGCTCATGTATGTAACATAAGGAGTGAAAGGAGGGAATTAACCCTTTCGAGGGCGGTGTCCTTAAAAAGGGGACACCTAATTTTAATTCCAAAACTGACAAACGGCATCAAGAAAATTTAATTAAAATTTTCCTTTTATTATGTACGTGAAAATAAGCAACTTCGTATTTTCTAATAACTCCGTTTATCAACTAAAAAGAGCAAGCCATACAGTAGCGAGACCCTACAACTTCTTCTTCCAGCAAGGTCTGGTGGTAGTCCCGATAAAAGCCAAGAAGAAAGTAATGAAGAAGAGTTTTAAAGAATCATTTTGAAACTGGTAATATTAAATACATTCAAAAACTAGCCATCTATACTATATAGACTCCACTTTACTGAACCTACTATTAAATATAACACTATTAAACATAAATTAAATGTAATAATTATTATTAAATGTAATTTAAATGTAAATAATAAGTTTTTTAAATAGTAAAATTAAATACATTTAATTAAACATTAATAGTGAATAAGACAAACCTATCAACAATTACTTTCCTCTTAAAATCAGTAAATAGTTAAGGTTACAAGTCGCTCAACTTCCGAACTCCCTTCGGTAATTCTAAGTCAATGGCGATGTGATTTATGCGTATTTTTTTAGTTCTTGAGATAGAGCCATTTCGGAAATCGTAAATAAGGCAGCATAGAAGCGCCACCTGTTGAGCGATTTGCACCAAAATCTACAAATTGTCTATTCATGTCAAGGACTAACTAAATCTGAAGTTTCATGAAAATATGTGTATTAGTTCTTGAGATAGAGCCATTGAGGAAATCGTAAAAAATCCAGCATAGCAGCGCCACCTGTTGAGCGATTTACACCAACACGTAATCAGCATCAAGACATATCAAGGACTAACTGACTCTGAAGTTTCATGAAAATCTGTCCATTAGTTCTTGAGATAGAGCCATTTCGGAAATCGTAAATAAGGCAGCATAGCAGCGCCACCTGTTGAGCGATTTGCACCAAAATCTACAAATTGTCTAATCATGTCAAGGACTAACTGAATCTGAAGTTTCATGAAAATCCGTGGATTAGTTCTTGAGATAGGGCCATTGCGGAAATCGTAAAAAAGGCAGCATAGCAGCGCCACCTGTTGAGCGATTTGCACCAAAAACTAATCAGTATCCATTTGTATCAGGGACTAGCTGAATATGAATTTTTATTAAATTCCGTGCATTAGTTATTGAGATAGAGCGCCCACAATATTTGTGTCACACACAGACACACAGACAGACAGACAGACAGACTCACAGACAGACATTTTGTAAAAACATCTTTTTCGGGTTCTCTGACCCCTAAAACGTGTAAATCCGTTAAAAACCGGAATTCGAAAATTTTCTTGTATCCAATACTTTCATCTTGTAAAGATAGAAGAAAGTAAAAATAATAGCAATCTGCACATCGCGAGCTCCTAATGTATAGCCCCAGAAAAATGCTTAAATTTCTATATAAAGATTTTGCTCCTATAAAACTTTTTTAACGGAACGATTTTGACCGAATTTAACATTAAAATTCTAAGTCTTAAAATAATTCTTCCATTTAGAAACTGTCGAGTTCTTGAAAACTACATAAAAGTTGTCATGATCGCGAGGAATTGCTGCTTTTTATGTTAGCTGGGTGCAATTCTCGTCAATAGCATTTTTTAACACGCTAGCAGCATTTTTTTATTTTTTGAGGGGTAAATTAAAACAATGCTTTGATGTTGAAACTAAATGGTTTATGGTATTATTTATTCTTATTCTTTATTTAAATATTTTTTTTTATGTAAAAGTCATGAGTTTTAAACGTTTCAGTTTTTGTTTTAAATTAAAGTTATCCATTTTTAATAAAATGAATGAAAGGATTATATTTTAATCTAAATTAACGAAATATTAAAAAATGCGACAGGTACAATGTTTGGCGATTTATCAACTGACTAACATAAAAATACCGAGTTCTTGATTTCTCTATCAGAATCTTCCGATTTGGCGAAGGTTTGAGCAAGTAAATTACATGATGAACAAAAGAAACATGATGCCTAGCATACATTTAAGGGTATTTCAAAAAATAGTATTTCCTTCAAATTAAAAATTTATTTACACGTGGCTATTATAAACAGAAAAAAAACTTTCAAATTATAATTAAATGGTTACGTGTTAAAAGCAGGAAAATATCGAAAATTACGTCATAAAAACTATATTTACACGTGAATTTTAAAACAGAAAGAAAATTTTAAAATAATAAATTCATTATTATGCCTTAAAAGTCGTAAATGGAGGATATAATGTAATATTTAAAATGGCCAAATAATAATGACAAAAATATATTTGCGCGAGACATTTATTTAATATTTTGAGATGATCTTTTCAACTATTGTTGTGAATTCTATGAAAGCACAAATAATATTTCCTTTCATAACAACCGAAGAATTTTCCCGCGAATATTAAAAATAGACAGAAAACTTTAGTTAAAACAGGGATGAGATTTCCGACTTTTTGCATATCAGTATTATCTTAGAGAAAATACTGTTCTGTCAAATCGCAAAAATGGTCTGATTAAATAAAATAACATTTTCTCTGATATTATACTAGTATGCAAAAAGTCGGAAATCTCATTCATGGAAAATTACGTCAGATTTAAAACGATACATTTAAAATGTCGTATTTAACCCCTTAATTCTCGCTCCCGTCATATTCTCGGGCTGTGTCTTTTACTCAAATTGTTTGATTCCCACCAGTTTTATGAAATAGTGAAATTGGCTATATTTTAGTATCGTTTTTCCTGCCATTAAATAACCTGAATATTTCTTTTTCATAAAAGTGGTGCCAATAAGCAATTTGAATTTTTCAACCGTAATTTAATTTGAGCGTTAAGGGGTTAAAAGAAATCTCTTATAGTGTTGTTAAAAAATATCGGCAGACAAAGGCTCTGGTTACTTAATTTATTTTACATTAGCTTAGTTTCAACTGTTTAGCTGATTTTTTAAATCAAAGACAAAAACAGACATTGTATCTCTTAACAGTAGTTGATTTTGGCTGTAAAAATCCCTAATCAAAGGAAAATGAATGAAACCCCTTCACAGGGAGATCGCCTAGTTTTTAAAAAAATATTGATAATAAGTAAAATAAGTTAAACTGAAAAAGATTTTTACATATTAAGGTTTATTTATTTATTATTATTATTATTTGTAAAATGTAGACATATCAAATAAATTACAAAAACCATTAAATTGTTTATCGTGCTAATTAATTCTAAAATTTCATCCGCTTTTTTACAAAAGAACATGAGTTTAAGAAACTAATGTTCTATGAAAACACATTTTAATGATCCCAGTATCCATCTTCAGTGGAGCAGTCTTGTTTTAATGATTATTAGACTTTACTCCCAAAAAGAAACAGAGAGAAAGAAATTTTCTCGCACTTGAATCAATTCGCTTTCAAGAATTTTAATTAAATTTATACTCTATTTTTTTAAACGATAAAATTTTCGTTGTACATAAAATTATTTAAAAAATTATAATGTATGTGTTATGTGTTTTAATGTGGAAGTAAATATGAGTAAAATAATAATAATATTGTCTTCGTATCATTAAAGCACATTAACTAAGAATTATTTAAAAATTGTTTTATGTTCTGTAAATAAAATTTTTAGACCTCCGCAGATTCACTGTGTCTCCGAAATGACGTCGAAATTTTAAACTGCGGCTACAATAAATATAAATATAAAGATTTTAATTTAATAAATAAAAAGATGAAGTAAGTCCCCTGTACCTAATATATCAGACAAATTTTACATTCAGTAATTCTAAAAACATATTCAAATTTTCGGCAACAGTTGGCACTGAGCTGTATTAAATTACAAGAATATTCGAACTTCAGTGTAAAAGTATATCGAATAGTTCTAAAATTTGATTCTTTATAACATTCAACTGTCCGGCAGCACCTCCTGGTCGTCTCGTATCGGCCCCTTGAGTGGAAAGATGGCCAAGAGCCCAGCAGAGTACGCAGTAAAGTTTAACGGGAATGGGTGCCGGAAGATTGGGGATGGGAGAAGTTAGAATTTTATTGGAAAGCAAAGAAGATGCGCTAAGTGAATTAGGCAACAGATAATACAGTTTGGAAACCCTGATACAGAGCTGTACATATAATGGAATTATGTATAAAGAGGAAAGGACATATAGTGTACTGTCTACCAGTTGCGAGTGAAGTAACTCAGGAGATTGTCGATGGCGGCTGGTTTTTTATATCGCAGTTTCACGAATCGCCGCACAGTGGAGTATTTGACCCAAGAACCTGGCCAAAAATGCAAAATTAAAATTTCGTCAACAATTGTAAAAATCATATTTTTTAATAGCTAACTAATTGGTGCATCGATCTATGTCTATTTTAGGAACCTGAGTTATATCCGGTGGCTCCTGGCCTTAGCTGAAGAGGAAGTTTCTTTCTGAGAAGACGTGGATTTTTGTTGTTTTTTGGCATTGTTCTTATGTTTAAATATAATTTTTTTGTGGCTCAATGAATTGTTCAATTGAAACTAAACAGGGTTTAAGTGTTTAACAAAGGTCAGCGCTTAGTGTTAGACTATGTGCTAATTTAAATAGTTTCGTTTTTAATGTAATAAAAAAATATTAAATGTGTAAAAGCGTTATATTTAAAGCGTTTTTTGCTCTAATTTATACATATCGAAAGCTTTTTAAATATGTGCCGCGCTTTGCCCAGCCATGTTTGAATTATAATCGTATTAGTTATAGTCTTGAGTGTCAATTTCTGCAAAAAAATCTTCCGCATATTGTTGCCATTTTTTTATAATTTTTTTTTTTCGAGATGACTATTTAAATGCTCTGTTTTGCAGCCACCGAATTGAAGAGATAAGAACTATATATTTACTGTCGTATTGCAGGTTTTTAGCTCACAGAATATTACCGGAGAGCTTTTACACCTACATATTCTGTCTGTCGGTATGTACGTACGTACATATGTATGTATGTAGGTACGTATATACGCACGCAACTCGATACCTTTTGATAGAAATATCCGATTGCCTTCAAATTGTATATACTTATTTATTGAAAAATGGTTCCCTAATTAGTTCTTGGGGCTCATGTATGTAACATAAGGAGTGAAAGGAGGGAATTAACCCTTTCGAGGGCGGTGTCCTTAAAAAGGGGACACCTAATTTTAATTCCAAAACTGACAAACGGCATCAAGAAAATTTAATTAAAATTTTCCTTTTATTATGTACGTGAAAATAAGCAACTTCGTATTTTCTAATAACTCCGTTTATCAACTAAAAAGAGCAAGCCATACAGTAGCGAGACCCTACAACTTCTTCTTCCAGCAAGGTCTGATGGTAGTCCCGATAAAAGCCAAGAAGAAAGTGATGAAGAAGAGTTTTAAAGAATCATTTTGAAACTGGTAATATTAAATACATTCAAAAACTAGCCATCTATACTATATAGACTCCACTTTACTGAACCTACTATTAAATATAACACTATTAAACATAAATTAAATGTAATAATTATTATTAAAAGTAATTTAAATGTAAATAATAAGTTTTTTAAATAGTAAAATTAAATACATTTAATTAAACATTAATAGTGAATAAGACAAACCTATCAACAATTACTTTCCTCTTAAAATCAGTAAATAGTTAAGGTTACAAGTCGCTCAACTTCCGAGCTCCCTTCGGTAATTCTAAGTCAATGGCGATGTGATTTATGCTTATTTTTTTAGTTCTTGAGATAGAGCCATTTCGGAAATCGTAAATAAGGCAGCATAGCAGCGCCACCTGTTGAGCGATTTGCACCAAAATCTACAAATTGTCTATTCATGTCAAGGACTAACTAAATCTGAAGTTTCATGAAAATATGTGTATTAGTTCTTGAGATAGAGCCATTGAGGAAATCGTAAAAAATCCAGCATAGCAGCGCCACCTGTTGAGCGATTTACACCAACACGTAATCAGCATCAAGACATATCAAGGACTAACTGACTCTGAAGTTTCATGAAAATCCGTCCATTAGTTCTTGAGATAGAGCCATTTCGGAAATCGTAAATAAGGCAGCATAGCAGCGCCACCTGTTGAGCGATTTGCACCAAAATCTACAAATTGTCTAATCATGTCAAGGACTAACTGAATCTGAAGTTTCATGAAAATCCGTGGATTAGTTCTTGAGATAGAGCCATTGCGGAAATCGTAAAAAAGGCAGCATAGCAGCGCCACCTGTTGAGCGATTTGCACCAAAAACTAATCAGTATCCATTTGTATCAGGGACTAGCTGAATATGAATTTTTATTAAATTCCGTGCATTAGTTATTGAGATAGAGCGCCCACAATATTTGTGTCACACACAGACACACAGACAGACAGACAGACTTACAGACAGACATTTTGTAAAAACATCTTTTTCGGGTTCTCTGACCCCTAAAACGTGTAAATCCGTTAAAAACCGGAATTCGAAAATTTTCTTGTATCCAATACTTTCTTCTTGTAAAGATAGAAGAAAGTAAAAATAATAGCAATCTGCACATCGCGAGCTCCTAATGTATAGCCCCAGAAAAATGCTTAAATTTCTATATAAAGATTTTGCTCCTATAAAACTTTTTTAACGGAACGATTTTGACCGAATTTAACATTAAAATTCTAAGTCTTAAAATAATTCTTCCATTTAGAAACTGTCGAGTTCTTGAAAACTACATAAAAGTTGTCATGATCGCGAGGAATTGCTGCTTTTTATGTTAGCTGGGTGCAATTCTCGTCAATAGCATTTTTTAACACGCTAGCAGCATTTTTTTATTTTTTGAGGGGTAAATTAAAACAATGCTTTGATGTTGAAATTAAATGGTTTATGGTATTATTTATTCTTATTCTTTATTTAAATAATTTTTTTTATGTAAAAGTCATGAGTTTTAAACGTTTCAGTTTTTGTTTTAAATTAAAGTTATCCATTTTTAATAAAATGAATGAAAGGATTATATTTTAATCGAAATTAACGAAATATTAAAAAATGCGACAGGTACAATGTTTGGCGATTTATCAACTGACTAACATAAAAATACCGAGTTCTTGATTTCTCTATCAGAATCTTCCGATTTGGCGAAGGTTTGAGCAAGTAAATTACATGATGAACAAAAGAAACATGATGCCTAGCATACATTTAAGGGTATTTCAAAAAATAGTATTTCCTTCAAATTAAAAATTTATTTACACGTGGCTATTATAAACAGAAAAAAAACTTTCAAATTATAATTAAATGGTTACGTGTTAAAAGCAGGAAAATATCGAAAATTACGTCATAAAAACTATATTTACACGTGAATTTTAAAACAGAAAGAAAATTTTAAAATAATAAATTCATTATTATGCCTTAAAAGTCGTAAATGGAGGATATAATGTAATATTTAAAATGGCCAAATAATAATGACAAAAATATATTTGCGCGAGACATTTATTTAATATTTTGAGATGATCTTTTCAACTATTGTTGTGAATTCTATGAAAGCACAAATAATATTTCCTTTCATAACAACCGAAGAATTTTCCCGCGAATATTAAAAATAGAAAGAAAACTTTAGTTAAAACAGGGATGAGATTTCCGACTTTTTGCATATCAGTATTATCTTAGAGAAAATACTGTTCTGTCAAATCGCAAAAATGGTCTGATTAAATAAAATAACATTTTCTCTGATATTATACTAGTATGCAAAAAGTCGGAAATCTCATTCATGGAAAATTACGTCAGATTTAAAACGATACATTTAAAATGTCGTATTTAACCCCTTAATTCTCGCTCCCGTCATATTCTCGGGCTGTGTCTTTTACTCAAATTGTTTGATTCCCACCAGTTTTATAAAATAGTGAAATTGGCTATATTTTAGTATCGTTTTTCCTGCCATTAAATAACCTGAATATTTCTTTTTCATAAAAGTGGTGCCAATAAGCAATTTGAATTTTTCAACCGTAATTTAATTTGAGCGTTAAGGGGTTAAAAGAAATCTCTTATAGGGTTGTTAAAAAATATCGGCAGACAAAGGCTCTGGTTACTTAATTTATTTTACATTAGCTTAGTTTCAACTGTTTAGCTGATTTTTTAAATCAAAGACAAAAACAGACATTGTATCTCTTAACAGTAGTTGATTTTGGCTGTAAAAATCCCTAATCAAAGGAAAATGAATGAAACCCCTTCACAGGGAGATCGCCTAGTTTTTAAAAAAATATTGATAATAAGTAAAATAAGTTAAACTGAAAAAGATTTTTACATATTGAGGTTTATTTATTATTATTATTGTTATTTGTAAAATGTAGACATATCAAATAAATTACAAAAACCATTAAATTGTTTATCGTGCTAATTAATTCTAAAATTTCATCCGCTTTTTTACATAAGAACATGAGTTTAAGAAACTTATGTTCTATGAAAACACATTTTAATGATCCCAGTATCCATCTTCAGTGGAGCTGTCTTGTTTTAATGATTATTAGACTTTACTCCCAAAAAGAAACAGAGAGAAAGAAATTTTCTCGCACTTGAATCAATTCGCTTTCAAGAATTTTAATTAAATGTATACTCTATTTTTTTAAACGATAAAATTTTCGTTGTACATAAAATTATTTAAAAAATTATAATGTATGTGTTATGTGTTTTAATGTGGAAGTAAATATGAGTAAAATAATAATAATATTGTCTTCGTATCATTAAAGCACATTAACTAAGAATAAATTAAAAATTGTTTTATGTTCTGTAAATAAAATTTTTAGACCTCCGCAGATTCACTGTGTCTCCGAAATGACGTCGAAATTTTAAACTGCGGCTACAATAAATATAAATATAAAGATTTTAATTTAATAAATAAAAAGATGAAGTAAGTCCCCTGTACCTAATATATCAGACAAATTTTACATTCAGTAATTCTAAAAACATATTCAAATTTTCGGCAACAGATGGCACTGAGCTGTATTAAATTACAAGAATATTCGAACTTCAGTGTAAAAGTATATCGAATAGTTCTAAAATTTTATTCTTTATAACATTCAACTGTCCGGCAGCCCCTCCTGGTCGTCTCGTATCGGCCCCTTGAGTGGAAAGATGGCCAAGAGCCCAGCAGAGTACGCAGTAAAGTTTAACGGGAATGTGTGCCGGAAGATTGGGGATGGGAGAAGTTAGAATTTTATTGGAAAGGAAAGAAGATGCGCTAAGTGAATTAGGCAACAGATAATACAGTTTGGAAACCCTGATACAGAGCTGTACATATAATGGAATTATGTATAAAGAGGAAAGGACATATAGTGTACTGTCTACCAGTTGCGAGTGAAGTAACTCAGGAGATTGTCGATGGCGGCTGGTTTTTTATATCGCAGTTTCACGAATCGCCGCACAGTGGAGTATTTGACCCAAGAACCTGGCCAAAAATGCAAAATTAAAATTTCGTCAACAATTGTAAAAATCATATTTTTTAATAGCTAACTAATTGGTGCATCGATCTATGTCTATTTTAGGAACCTGAGTTATATCCGGTGGCTCCTGGCCTTAGCTGAAGAGGAAGTTTCTTTCTGAGAAGACGTGGATTTTTGTTGTTTTTTGGCATTGTTCTTATGTTTAAATATATTTTTTTTGTGGCTCAATGAATTGTTCAATTGAAACTAAACAGGGTTTAAGTGTTTAACAAAGGTCAGCGCTTAGTGTTAGACTATGTGCTAATTTAAATAGTTTCGTTTTTAATGTAATAAAAAAATATTAAATGTGTAAAAGCGTTATATTTAAAGCGTTTTTTGCTCTAATTTATACATATCGAAAGCTTTTTAAATATGTGCCGCGCTTTGCCCAGCCATGTTTGAATTATAATCGTATTAGTTATAGTCTTGAGTGTCAATTTCTGCAAAAAAATCTTCCGCATATTGTTGCCATTTTTTTATAATTTTTTTTTTCGAGATGACTATTTAAATGCTCTGTTTTGCAGCCACCGAATTGAAGAGATAAGAACTATATATTTACTGTCGTATTGCAGGTTTTTAGCTCACAGAATATTACCGGAGAGCTTTTACACCTACATATTCTGTCTGTCGGTATGTACGTACGTACATATGTATGTATGTAGGTACGTATATACGCACGCAACTCGATACCTTTTGATAGAAATATCCGATTGCCTTCAAATTGTATATACTTATTTATTGAAAAATGGTTCCCTAATTAGTTCTTGGGGCTCATGTATGTAACATAAGGAGTGAAAGGAGGGAATTAACCCTTTCGAGGGCGGTGTCCTTAAAAAGGGGACACCTAATTTTAATTCCAAAACTGACAAACGGCATCAAGAAAATTTAATTAAAATTTTCCTTTTATTATGTACGTGAAAATAAGCAACTTCGTATTTTCTAATAACTCCGTTTATCAACTAAAAAGAGCAAGCCATACAGTAGCGAGACCCTACAACTTCTTCTTCCAGCAAGGTCTGATGGTAGTCCCGATAAAAGCCAAGAAGAAAGTGATGAAGAAGAGTTTTAAAGAATCATTTTGAAACTGGTAATATTAAATACATTCAAAAACTAGCCATCTATACTATATAGACTCCACTTTACTGAACCTACTATTAAATATAACACTATTAAACATAAATTAAATGTAATAATTATTATTAAAAGTAATTTAAATGTAAATAATAAGTTTTTTAAATAGTAAAATTAAATACATTTAATTAAACATTAATAGTGAATAAGACAAACCTATCAACAATTACTTTCCTCTTAAAATCAGTAAATAGTTAAGGTTACAAGTCGCTCAACTTCCGAACTCCCTTCGGTAATTCTAAGTCAATGGCGATGTGATTTATGCTTATTTTTTTAGTTCTTGAGATAGAGCCATTTCGGAAATCGTAAATAAGGCAGCATAGCAGCGCCACCTGTTGAGCGATTTGCACCAAAATCTACAAATTGTCTATTCATGTCAAGGACTAACTAAATCTGAAGTTTCATGAAAATATGTGTATTAGTTCTTGAGATAGAGCCATTGAGGAAATCGTAAAAAATCCAGCATAGCAGCGCCACCTGTTGAGCGATTTACACCAACACGTAATCAGCATCAAGACATATCAAGGACTAACTGACTCTGAAGTTTCATGAAAATCCGTCCATTAGTTCTTGAGATAGAGCCATTTCGGAAATCGTAAATAAGGCAGCATAGCAGCGCCACCTGTTGAGCGATTTGCACCAAAATCTACAAATTGTCTAATCATGTCAAGGACTAACTGAATCTGAAGTTTCATGAAAATCCGTGGATTAGTTCTTGAGATAGAGCCATTGCGGAAATCGTAAAAAAGGCAGCATAGCAGCGCCACCTGTTGAGCGATTTGCACCAAAAACTAATCAGTATCCATTTGTATCAGGGACTAGCTGAATATGAATTTTTATTAAATTCCGTGCATTAGTTATTGAGATAGAGCGCCCACAATATTTGTGTCACACACAGACACACAGACAGACAGACAGACTTACAGACAGACATTTTGTAAAAACATCTTTTTCGGGTTCTCTGACCCCTAAAACGTGTAAATCCGTTAAAAACCGGAATTCGAAAATTTTCTTGTATCCAATACTTTCTTCTTGTAAAGATAGAAGAAAGTAAAAATAATAGCAATCTGCACATCGCGAGCTCCTAATGTATAGCCCCAGAAAAATGCTTAAATTTCTATATAAAGATTTTGCTCCTATAAAACTTTTTTAACGGAACGATTTTGACCGAATTTAACATTAAAATTCTAAGTCTTAAAATAATTCTTCCATTTAGAAACTGTCGAGTTCTTGAAAACTACATAAAAGTTGTCATGATCGCGAGGAATTGCTGCTTTTTATGTTAGCTGGGTGCAATTCTCGTCAATAGCATTTTTTAACACGCTAGCAGCATTTTTTTATTTTTTGAGGGGTAAATTAAAACAATGCTTTGATGTTGAAATTAAATGGTTTATGGTATTATTTATTCTTATTCTTTATTTAAATAATTTTTTTTATGCAAAAGTCATGAGTTTTAAACGTTTCAGTTTTTGTTTTAAATTAAAGTTATCCATTTTTAATAAAATGAATGAAAGGATTATATTTTAATCGAAATTAAAGAAATATTAAAAAATGCGACAGGTACAATGTTTGGCGATTTATCAACTGACTAACATAAAAATACCGAGTTCTTGATTTCTCTATCAGAATCTTCCGATTTGGCGAAGGTTTGAGCAAGTAAATTACATGATGAACAAAAGAAACATGATGCCTAGCATACATTTAAGGGTATTTCAAAAAATAGTATTTCCTTCAAATTAAAAATTTATTTACACGTGGCTATTATAAACAGAAAAAAAACTTTCAAATTATAATTAAATGGTTACGTGTTAAAAGCAGGAAAATATCGAAAATTACGTCATAAAAACTATATTTACACGTGAATTTTAAAACAGAAAGAAAATTTTAAAATAATAAATTCATTATTATGCCTTAAAAGTCGTAAATGGAGGATATAATGTAATATTTAAAATGGCCAAATAATAATGACAAAAATATATTTGCGCGAGACATTTATTTAATATTTTGAGATGATCTTTTCAACTATTGTTGTGAATTCTATGAAAGCACAAATAATATTTCCTTTCATAACAACCGAAGAATTTTCCCGCGAATATTAAAAATAGAAAGAAAACTTTAGTTAAAACAGGGATGAGATTTCCGACTTTTTGCATATCAGTATTATCTTAGAGAAAATACTGTTCTGTCAAATCGCAAAAATGGTCTGATTAAATAAAATAACATTTTCTCTGATATTATACTAGTATGCAAAAAGTCGGAAATCTCATTCATGGAAAATTACGTCAGATTTAAAACGATACATTTAAAATGTCGTATTTAACCCCTTAATTCTCGCTCCCGTCATATTCTCGGGCTGTGTCTTTTACTCAAATTGTTTGATTCCCACCAGTTTTATAAAATAGTGAAATTGGCTATATTTTAGTATCGTTTTTCCTGCCATTAAATAACCTGAATATTTCTTTTTCATAAAAGTGGTGCCAATAAGCAATTTGAATTTTTCAACCGTAATTTAATTTGAGCGTTAAGGGGTTAAAAGAAATCTCTTATAGTGTTGTTAAAAAATATCGGCAGACAAAGGCTCTGGTTACTTAATTTATTTTACATTAGCTTAGTTTCAACTGTTTAGCTGATTTTTTAAATCAAAGACAAAAACAGACATTGTATCTCTTAACAGTAGTTGATTTTGGCTGTAAAAATCCCTAATCAAAGGAAAATGAATGAAACCCCTTCACAGGGAGATCGCCTAGTTTTTAAAAAAATATTGATAATAAGTAAAATAAGTTAAACTGAAAAAGATTTTTACATATTGAGGTTTATTTATTATTATTATTGTTATTTGTAAAATGTAGACATATCAAATAAATTACAAAAACCATTAAATTTTTTATCGTGCTAATTAATTCTAAAATTTCATCCGCTTTTTTACAAAAGAACATGAGTTTAAGAAACTTATGTTCTATGAAAACACATTTTAATGATCCCAGTATCCATCTTCAGTGGAGCAGTCTTGTTTTAATGATTATTAGACTTTACTCCCAAAAAGAAACAGAGAGAAAGAAATTTTCTCGCACTTGAATCAATTCGCTTTCAAGAATTTTAATTAAATGTATACTCTATTTTTTTAAACGATAAAATTTTCGTTGTACATAAAAATATTTAAAAAATTATAATGTATGTGTTATGTGTTTTAATGTGGAAGTAAATATGAGTAAAATAATAATAATATTGTCTTCGTATCATTAAAGCACATTAACTAAGAATAAATTAAAAATTGTTTTATGTTCTGTAAATAAAATTTTTAGACCTCCGCAGATTCACTGTGTCTCCGAAATGACGTCGAAATTTTAAACTGCGGCTACAATAAATATAAATATAAAGATTTTAATTTAATAAATAAAAAGATGAAGTAAGTCCCCTGTACCTAATATATCAGACAAATTTTACATTCAGTAATTCTAAAAACATATTCAAATTTTCGGCAACAGATGGCACTGAGCTGTATTAAATTACAAGAATATTCGAACTTCAGTGTAAAAGTATATCGAATAGTTCTAAAATTTTATTCTTTATAACATTCAACTGTCCGGCAGCCCCTCCTGGTCGTCTCGTATCGGCCCCTTGAGTGGAAAGATGGCCAAGAGCCCAGCAGAGTACGCAGTAAAGTTTAACGGGAATGGGTGCCGGAAGATTGGGGATGGGAGAAGTTAGAATTTTATTGGAAAGCAAAGAAGATGCGCTAAGTGAATTAGGCAACAGATAATACAGTTTGGAAACCCTGATACAGAGCTGTACATATAATGGAATTATGTATAAAGAGGAAAGGACATATAGTGTACTGTCTACCAGTTGCGAGTGAAGTAACTCAGGAGATTGTCGATGGCGGCTGGTTTTTTATATCGCAGTTTCACGAATCGCCGCACAGTGGAGTATTTGACCCAAGAACCTGGCCAAAAATGCAAAATTAAAATTTCGTCAACAATTGTAAAAATCATATTTTTTAATAGCTAACTAATTGGTGCATCGATCTATGTCTATTTTAGGAACCTGAGTTATATCCGGTGGCTCCTGGCCTTAGCTGAAGAGGAAGTTTCTTTCTGAGAAGACGTGGATTTTTGTTGTTTTTTGGCATTGTTCTTATGTTTAAATATATTTTTTTTGTGGCTCAATGAATTGTTCAATTGAAACTAAACAGGGTTTAAGTGTTTAACAAAGGTCAGCGCTTAGTGTTAGACTATGTGCTAATTTAAATAGTTTCGTTTTTAATGTAATAAAAAAATATTAAATGTGTAAAAGCGTTATATTTAAAACGTTTTTTGCTCTAATTTATACATATCGAAAGCTTTTTAAATATGTGCCGCGCTTTGCCCAGCCATGTTCGAATTATAATCGTATTAGTTATAGTCTTGAGTGTCAATTTCTGCAAAAAAATCTTCCGCATATTGTTGCCATTTTTTTATAATTTTTTTTTTCGAGATGACTATTTAAATGCTCTGTTTTGCGGCCACCGAATTGAAGAGATAAGAACTATATATTTACTGTCGTATTGCAGGTTTTTAGCTCACAGAATATTACCGGAGAGCTTTTACACCTACATATTCTGTCTGTCGGTATGTACGTACGTACATATGTATGTATGTATGTAGGTACGTATATACGCACGCAACTCGATAGCTTTTGATAGAAATATCCGATTGCCTTCAAATTGTATATACTTATTTATTGAAAAATGGTTCCCTAATTAGTTCTTGGGGCTCATGTATGTAACATAAGGAGTGAAAGGAGGGAATTAACCCTTTCGAGGGCGGTGTCCTTAAAAAGGGGACACCTAATTTTAATTCCAAAACTGACAAACGGCATCAAGAAAATTTAATTAAAATTTTCCTTTTATTATGTACGTGAAAATAAGCAACTTCGTATTTTCTAATAACTCCGTTTATCAACTAAAAAGAGCAAGCCATACAGTAGCGAGACCCTACAACTTCTTCTTCCAGCAAGGTCTGGTGGTAGTCCCGATAAAAGCCAAGAAGAAAGTGATGAAGAAGAGTTTTAAAGAATCATTTTGAAACTGGTAATATTAAATACATTCAAAAACTAGCCATCTATACTATATAGACTCCACTTTACTGAACCTACTATTAAATATAACACTATTAAACATAAATTAAATGTAATAATTATTATTAAATGTAATTTAAATGTAAATAATAAGTTTTTTAAATAGTAAAATTAAATACATTTAATTAAACATTAATAGTGAATAAGACAAACCTATCAACAATTACTTTCCTCTTAAAATCAGTAAATAGTTAAGGTTACAAGTCGCTCAACTTCCGAACTCCCTTCGGTAATTCTAAGTCAATGGCGATGTGATTTATGCGTATTTTTTTAGTTCTTGAGATAGAGCCATTTCGGAAATCGTAAATAAGGCAGCATAGCAGCGCCACCTGTTGAGCGATTTGCACCAAAATCTACAAATTGTCTATTCATGTCAAGGACTAACTAAATCTGAAGTTTCATGAAAATATGTGTATTAGTTCTTGAGATAGAGCCATTGAGGAAATCGTAAAAAATCCAGCATAGCAGCGCCACCTGTTGAGCGATTTACACCAACACGTAATCAGCATCAAGACATATCAAGGACTAACTGACTCTGAAGTTTCATGAAAATCCGTCCATTAGTTCTTGAGATAGAGCCATTTCGGAAATCGTAAATAAGGCAGCATAGCAGCGCCACCTGTTGAGCGATTTGCACCAAAATCTACAAATTGTCTAATCATGTCAAGGACTAACTGAATCTGAAGTTTCATGAAAATCCGTGGATTAGTTCTTGAGATAGAGCCATTGCGGAAATCGTAAAAAAGGCAGCATAGCAGCGCCACCTGTTGAGCGATTTGCACCAAAAACTAATCAGTATCCATTTGTATCAGGGACTAGCTGAATATGAATTTTTATTAAATTCCGTGCATTAGTTATTGAGATAGAGCGCCCACAATATTTGTGTCACACACAGACACACAGACAGACAGACAGACAGACTCACAGACAGACATTTTGTAAAAACATCTTTTTCGGGTTCTCTGACCCCTAAAACGTGTAAATCCGTTAAAAACCGGAATTCGAAAATTTTCTTGTATCCAATACTTTCTTCTTGTAAAGATAGAAGAAAGTAAAAATAATAGCAATCTGCACATCGCGAGCTCCTAATGTATAGCCCCAGAAAAATGCTTAAATTTCTATATAAAGATTTTGCTCCTATAAAACTTTTTTAACGGAACGATTTTGACCGAATTTAACATTAAAATTCTAAGTCTTAAAATAATTCTTCCATTTAGAAACTGTCGAGTTCTTGAAAACTACATAAAAGTTGTCATGATCGCGAGGAATTGCTGCTTTTTATGTTAGCTGGGTGCAATTCTCGTCAATAGCATTTTTTAACACGCTAGCAGCATTTTTTTATTTTTTGAGGGGTAAATTAAAACAATGCTTTGATGTTGAAATTAAATGGTTTATGGTATTATTTATTCTTATTCTTTATTTAAATAATTTTTTTTATGTAAAAGTCATGAGTTTTAAACGTTTCAGTTTTTGTTTTAAATTAAAGTTATCCATTTTTAATAAAATGAATGAAAGGATTATATTTTAATCTAAATTAACGAAATATTAAAAAATGCGACAGGTACAATGTTTGGCGATTTATCAACTGACTAACATAAAAATACCGAGTTCTTGATTTCTCTATCAGAATCTTCCGATTTGGCGAAGGTTTGAGCAAGTAAATTACATGATGAACAAAAGAAACATGATACAATGCCTAGCATACATTTAAGGGTATTTCAAAAAATAGTATTTCCTTCAAATTAAAAATTTATTTACACGTGGCTATTATAAACAGAAAAAAAACTTTCAAATTATAATTAAATGGTTACGTGTTAAAAGCAGGAAAATATCGAAAATTACGTCATAAAAACTATATTTACACGTGAATTTTAAAACAGAAAGAAAATTTTAAAATAATAAATTCATTATTATGCCTTAAAAGTCGTAAATGGAGGATATAATGTAATATTTAAAATGGCCAAATAATAATGACAAAAATATATTTGCGCGAGACATTTATTTAATATTTTGAGATGATCTTTTCAACTATTGTTGTGAATTCTATGAAAGCACAAATAATATTTCCTTTCATAACAACCGAAGAATTTTCCCGCGAATATTAAAAATAGACAGAAAACTTTAGTTAAAACAGGGATGAGATTTCCGACTTTTTGCATATCAGTATTATCTTAGAGAAAATACTGTTCTGTCAAATCGCAAAAATGGTCTGATTAAATAAAATAACATTTTCTCTGATATTATACTAGTATGCAAAAAGTCGGAAATCTCATTCATGGAAAATTACGTCAGATTTAAAACGATACATTTAAAATGTCGTATTTAACCCCTTAATTCTCGCTCCCGTCATATTCTCGGGCTGTGTCTTTTACTCAAATTGTTTGATTCCCACCAGTTTTATAAAATAGTGAAATTGGCTATATTTTAGTATCGTTTTTCCTGCCATTAAATAACCTGAATATTTCTTTTTCATAAAAGTGGTGCCAATAAGCAATTTGAATTTTTCAACCGTAATTTAATTTGAGCGTTAAGGGGTTAAAAGAAATCTCTTATAGTGTTGTTAAAAAATATCGGCAGACAAAGGCTCTGGTTACTTAATTTATTTTACATTAGCTTAGTTTCAACTGTTTAGCTGATTTTTTAAATCAAAGACAAAAACAGACATTGTATCTCTTAACAGTAGTTGATTTTGGCTGTAAAAATCCCTAATCAAAGGAAAATGAATGAAACCCATTCACAGGGAGATCGCCTAGTTTTTAAAAAAAATATTGATAATAAGTAAAATAAGTTAAACTGAAAAAGATTTTTACATATTAAGGTTTATTTATTATTATTATTATTATTTGTAAAATGTAGACATATCAAATAAATTACAAAAACCATTAAATTGTTTATCGTGCTAATTAATTCTAAAATTTCATCCGCTTTTTTACAAAAGAACATGAGTTTAAGAAACTAATGTTCTATGAAAACACATTTTAATGATCCTAGTATCCATCTTCAGTGGAGCAGTCTTGTTTTAATGATTATTAGACTTTACTCCCAAAAAGAAACAGAGAGAAAGAAATTTTCTCGCACTTGAATCAATTCGCTTTCAAGAATTTTAATTAAATTTATACTCTATTTTTTTAAACGATAAAATTTTCGTTGTACATAAAATTATTTAAAAAATTATAATGTATGTGTTATGTGTTTTAATGTGGAAGTAAATATGAGTAAAATAATAATAATATTGTCTTCGTATCATTAAAGCACATTAACTAAGAATTATTTAAAAATTGTTTTATGTTCTGTAAATAAAATTTTTAGACCTCCGCAGATTCACTGTGTCTCCGAAATGACGTCGAAATTTTAAACTGCGGCTACAATAAATATAAATATAAAGATTTTAATTTAATAAATAAAAAGATGAAGTAAGTCCCCTGTACCTAATATATCAGACAAATTTTACATTCAGTAATTCTAAAAACATATTCAAATTTTCGGCAACAGTTGGCACTGAGCTGTATTAAATTACAAGAATATTCGAACTTCAGTGTAAAAGTATATCGAATAGTTCTAAAATTTTATTCTTTATAACATTCAACTGTCCGGCAGCACCTCCTGGTCGTCTCGTATCGGCCCCTTGAGTGGAAAGATGGCCAAGAGCCCAGCAGAGTACGCAGTAAAGTTTAACGGGAATGGGTGCCGGAAGATTGGGGATGGGAGAAGTTAGAATTTTATTGGAAAGCAAAGAAGATGCGCTAAGTGAATTAGGCAACAGATAATACAGTTTGGAAACCCTGATACAGAGCTGTACATATAATGGAATTATGTATAAAGAGGAAAGGACATATAGTGTACTGTCTACCAGTTGCGAGTGAAGTAACTCAGGAGATTGTCGATGGCGGCTGGTTTTTTATATCGCAGTTTCACGAATCGCCGCACAGTGGAGTATTTGACCCAAGAACCTGGCCAAAAATGCAAAATTAAAATTTCGTCAACAATTGTAAAAATCATATTTTTTAATAGCTAACTAATTGGTGCATCGATCTATGTCTATTTTAGGAACCTGAGTTATATCCGGTGGCTCCTGGCCTTAGCTGAAGAGGAAGTTTCTTTCTGAGAAGACGTGGATTTTTGTTGTTTTTTGGCATTGTTCTTATGTTTAAATATATTTTTTTTGTGGCTCAATGAATTGTTCAATTGAAACTAAACAGGGTTTAAGTGTTTAACAAAGGTCAGCGCTTAGTGTTAGACTATGTGCTAATTTAAATAGTTTCGTTTTTAATGTAATAAAAAAATATTAAATGTGTAAAAGCGTTATATTTAAAGCGTTTTTTGCTCTAATTTATACATATCGAAAGCTTTTTAAATATGTGCCGCGCTTTGCCCAGCCATGTTTGAATTATAATCGTATTAGTTATAGTCTTGAGTGTCAATTTCTGCAAAAAAATCTTCCGCATATTGTTGCCATTTTTTTATAATTTTTTTTTTCGAGATGACTATTTAAATGCTCTGTTTTGCAGCCACCGAATTGAAGAGATAAGAACTATATATTTACTGTCGTATTGCAGGTTTTTAGCTCACAGAATATTACCGGAGAGCTTTTACACCTACATATTCTGTCTGTCGGTATGTACGTACGTACATATGTATGTATGTAGGTACGTATATACGCACGCAACTCGATACCTTTTGATAGAAATATCCGATTGCCTTCAAATTGTATATACTTATTTATTGAAAAATGGTTCCCTAATTAGTTCTTGGGGCTCATGTATGTAACATAAGGAGTGAAAGGAGGGAATTAACCCTTTCGAGGGCGGTGTCCTTAAAAAGGGGACACCTAATTTTAATTCCAAAACTGACAAACGGCATCAAGAAAATTTAATTAAAATTTTCCTTTTATTATGTACGTGAAAATAAGCAACTTCGTATTTTCTAATAACTCCGTTTATCAACTAAAAAGAGCAAGCCATACAGTAGCGAGACCCTACAACTTCTTCTTCCAGCAAGGTCTGATGGTAGTCCCGATAAAAGCCAAGAAGAAAGTGATGAAGAAGAGTTTTAAAGAATCATTTTGAAACTGGTAATATTAAATACATTCAAAAACTAGCCATCTATACTATATAGACTCAACTTTACTGAACCTACTATTAAATATAACACTATTAAACATAAATTAAATGTAATAATTATTATTAAATGTAATTTAAATGTAAATAATAAGTTTTTTAAATAGTAAAATTAAATACATTTAATTAAACATTAATAGTGAATAAGACAAACCTATCAACAATTACTTTCCTCTTAAAATCAGTAAATAGTTAAGGTTACAAGTCGCTCAACTTCCGAACTCCCTTCGGTAATTCTAAGTCAATGGCGATGTGATTTATGCTTATTTTTTTAGTTCTTGAGATAGAGCCATTTCGGAAATCGTAAATAAGGCAGCATAGCAGCGCCACCTGTTGAGCGATTTGCACCAAAATCTACAAATTGTCTATTCATGTCAAGGACTAACTAAATCTGAAGTTTCATGAAAATATGTGTATTAGTTCTTGAGATAGAGCCATTGAGGAAATCGTAAAAAATCCAGCATAGCAGCGCCACCTGTTGAGCGATTTACACCAACACGTAATCAGCATCAAGACATATCAAGGACTAACTGACTCTGAAGTTTCATGAAAATCCGTCCATTAGTTCTTGAGATAGAGCCATTTCGGAAATCGTAAATAAGGCAGCATAGCAGCGCCACCTGTTGAGTGATTTGCACCAAAATCTACAAATTGTCTAATCATGTCAAGGACTAACTGAATCTGAAGTTTCATGAAAATCCGTGGATTAGTTCTTGAGATAGAGCCATTGCGGAAATCGTAAAAAAGGCAGCATAGCAGCGCCACCTGTTGAGCGATTTGCACCAAAAACTAATCAGTATCCATTTGTATCAGGGACTAGCTGAATATGAATTTTTATTAAATTCCGTGCATTAGTTATTGAGATAGAGCGCCCACAATATTTGTGTCACACACAGACACACAGACAGACAGACAGACTTACAGACAGACATTTTGTAAAAACATCTTTTTCGGGTTCTCTGACCCCTAAAACGTGTAAATCCGTTAAAAACCGGAATTCGAAAATTTTCTTGTATCCAATACTTTCTTCTTGTAAAGATAGAAGAAAGTAAAAATAATAGCAATCTGCACATCGCGAGCTCCTAATGTATAGCCCCAGAAAAATGCTTAAATTTCTATATAAAGATTTTGCTCCTACAAAACTTTTTTAACGGAACGATTTTGACCGAATTTAACATTAAAATTCTAAGTCTTAAAATAATTCTTCCATTTAGAAACTGTCGAGTTCTTGAAAACTACATAAAAGTTGTCATGATCGCGAGGAATTGCTGCTTTTTATGTTAGCTGGGTGCAATTCTCGTCAATAGCATTTTTTAACACGCTAGCAGCATTTTTTTATTTTTTGAGGGGTAAATTAAAACAATGCTTTGATGTTGAAATTAAATGGTTTATGGTATTATTTATTCTTATTCTTTATTTAAATAATTTTTTTTATGTAAAAGTCATGAGTTTTAAACGTTTCAGTTTTTGTTTTAAATTAAAGTTATCCATTTTTAATAAAATGAATGAAAGGGTTATATTTTAATCGAAATTAACGAAATATTAAAAAATGCGACAGGTACAATGTTTGGCGATTTATCAACTGACTAACATAAAAATACCGAGTTCTTGATTTCTCTATCAGAATCTTCCGATTTGGCGAAGGTTTGAGCAAGTAAATTACATGATGAACAAAAGAAACATGATGCCTAGCATACATTTAAGGGTATTTCAAAAAATAGTATTTCCTTCAAATTAAAAATTTATTTACACGTGGCTATTATAAACAGAAAAAAAACTTTCAAATTATAATTAAATGGTTACGTGTTAAAAGCAGGAAAATATCGAAAATTACGTCATAAAAACTATATTTACACGTGAATTTTAAAACAGAAAGAAAATTTTAAAATAATAAATTCATTATTATGCCTTAAAAGTCGTAAATGGAGGATATAATGTAATATTTAAAATGGCCAAATAATAATGACAAAAATATATTTGCGCGAGACATTTATTTAATATTTTGAGATGATCTTTTCAACTATTGTTGTGAATTCTATGAAAGCACAAATAATATTTCCTTTCATAACAACCGAAGAATTTTCCCGCGAATATTAAAAATAGAAAGAAAACTTTAGTTAAAACAGGGATGAGATTTCCGACTTTTTGCATATCAGTATTATCTTAGAGAAAATACTGTTCTGTCAAATCGCAAAAATGGTCTGATTAAATAAAATAACATTTTCTCTGATATTATACTAGTATGCAAAAAGTCGGAAATCTCATTCATGGAAAATTACGTCAGATTTAAAACGATACATTTAAAATGTCGTATTTAACCCTTTAATTCTCGCTCCCGTCATATTCTCGGGCTGTGTCTTTTACTCAAATTGTTTGATTCCCACCAGTTTTATAAAATAGTGAAATTGGCTATATTTTAGTATCGTTTTTCCTGCCATTAAATAACCTGAATATTTCTTTTTCATAAAAGTGGTGCCAATAAGCAATTTGAATTTTTCAACCGTAATTTAATTTGAGCGTTAAGGGGTTAAAGAAATCTCTTATAGTGTTGTTAAAAAATATCGGCAGACAAAGGCTCTGGTTACTTAATTTATTTTACATTAGCTTAGTTTCAACTGTTTAGCTGATTTTTTAAATCAAAGACAAAAACAGACATTGTATCTCTTAACAGTAGTTGATTTTGGCTGTAAAAATCCCTAATCAAAGGAAAATGAATGAAACCCCTTCACAGGGAGATCGCCTAGTTTTTAAAAAAATATTGATAATAAGTAAAATAAGTTAAACTGAAAAAGATTTTTACATATTGAGGTTTATTTATTATTATTATTGTTATTTGTAAAATGTAGACATATCAAATAAATTACAAAAACCATTAAATTGTTTATCGTGCTAATTAATTCTAAAATTTCATCCGCTTTTTTACAAAAGAACATGAGTTTAAGAAACTTATGTTCTATGAAAACACATTTTAATGATCCCAGTATCCATCTTCAGTGGAGCAGTCTTGTTTTAATGATTATTAGACTTTACTCCCAAAAAGAAACAGAGAGAAAGAAATTTTCTCGCACTTGAATCAATTCGCTTTCAAGAATTTTAATTAAATGTATACTCTATTTTTTTAAACGATAAAATTTTCGTTGTACATAAAATTATTTAAAAAATTATAATGTATGTGTTATGTGTTTTAATGTGGAAGTAAATATGAGTAAAATAATAATAATATTGTCTTCGTATCATTAAAGCACATTAACTAAGAATAAATTAAAAATTGTTTTATGTTCTGTAAATAAAATTTTTAGACCTCCGCAGATTCACTGTGTCTCCGAAATGACGTCGAAATTTTAAACTGCGGCTACAATAAATATAAATATAAAGATTTTAATTTAATAAATAAAAATATGAAGTAAGTCCCCTGTACCTAATATATCAGACAAATTTTACATTCAGTAATTCTAAAAACATATTCAAATTTTCGGCAACAGATGGCACTGAGCTGTATTAAATTACAAGAATATTCGAACTTCAGTGTAAAAGTATATCGAATAGTTCTAAAATTTTATTCTTTATAACATTCAACTGTCCGGCAGCCCCTCCTGGTCGTCTCGTATCGGCCCCTTGAGTGGAAAGATGGCCAAGAGCCCAGCAGAGTACGCAGTAAAGTTTAACGGGAATGTGTGCCGGAAGATTGGGGATGGGAGAAGTTAGAATTTTATTGGAAACCAAAGAAGATGCGCTAAGTGAATTAGGCAACAGATAATACAGTTTGGAAACCCTGATACAGAGCTGTACATATAATGGAATTATGTATAAAGAGGAAAGGACATATAGTGTACTGTCTACCAGTTGCGAGTGAGGTAACTCAGGAGATTGTCGATGGCGGCTGGTTTTTTATATCGCAGTTTCACGAATCGCCGCACAGTGGAGTATTTGACCCAAAAACCTGGCCAAAAATGCAAAATTAAAATTTCGTCAACAATTGTAAAAATCATATTTTTTAATAGCTAACTAATTGGTGCATCGATCTATGTCTATTTTAGGAACCTGAGTTATATCCGGTGGCTCCTGGCCTTAGCTGAAGAGGAAGTTTCTTTCTGAGAAGACGTGGATTTTTGTTGTTTTTTGGCATTGTTCTTATGTTTAAATATAATTTTTTTGTGGCTCAATGAATTGTTCAATTGAAACTAAACAGGGTTTAAGTGTTTAACAAAGGTCAGCGCTTAGTGTTAGACTATGTGCTAATTTAAATAGTTTCGTTTTTAATGTAATAAAAAAATATTAAATGTGTAAAAGCGTTATATTTAAAGCGTTTTTTGCTCTAATTTATACATATCGAAAGCTTTTTAAATATGTGCCGCGCTTTGCCCTGCCATGTTTGAATTATAATCGTATTAGTTATAGTCTTGAGTGTCAATTTCTGCAAAAAAATCTTCCGCATATTGTTGCCATTTTTTTATAATTTTTTTTTTCGAGATGACTATTTAAATGCTCTGTTTTGCGGTCACCGAATTGAAGAGATAAGAACTATATATTTACTGTCGTATTGCAGGTTTTTAGCTCACAAAATATTACCGGAGAGCTTTTACACCTACATATTCTGTCTGTCGGTATGTACGTACGTACATATGTATGTATGTAGGTACGTATATACGCACGCAACTCGATACCTTTTGATAGAAACATCCGATTGCCTTCAAATTGTATATACTTATTTATTGAAAAATGGTTCCCTAATTAGTTCTTGGGGCTCATGTATGTAACATAAGGAGTGAAAGGAGGGAATTAACCCTTTCGAGGGCGGTGTCCTTAAAAAGGGGACACCTAATTTTAATTCCAAAACTGACAAACGGCATCAAGAAAATTTAATTAAAATTTTCCTTTTATTATGTACGTGAAAATAAGCAACTTCGTATTTTCTAATAACTCCGTTTATCAACTAAAAAGAGCAAGCCATACAGTAGCGAGACCCTACAACTTCTTCTTCCAGCAAGGTCTGATGGTAGTCCCGATAAAAGCCAAGAAGAAAGTGATGAAGAAGAGTTTTAAAGAATCATTTTGAAACTGGTAATATTAAATACATTCAAAAACTAGCCATCTATACTATATAGACTCCACTTTACTGAACCTACTATTAAATATAACACTATTAAACATAAATTAAATGTAATAATTATTATTAAATGTAATTTAAATGTAAATAATAAGTTTTTTAAATAGTAAAATTAAATACATTTAATTAAACATAAATAGTGAATAAGACAAACCTATCAACAATTACTTTCCTCTTAAAATCAGTAAATAGTTAAGGTTACAAGTCGCTCAACTTCCGAACTCCCTTCGGTAATTCTAAGTCAATGGCGATGTGATTTATGCGTATTTTTTTAGTTCTTGAGATAGAGCCATTTCGGAAATCGTAAATAAGGCAGCATAGCAGCGCCACCTGTTGAGCGATTTGCACCAAAATCTACAAATTGTCTAATCATGTCAAGGACTAACTGAATCTGAAGTTTCATGAAAATCCGTGCATTAGTTCTTGAGATAGAGCCATTGCGGAAATCGTAAAAAAGGCATCATAGCAGCGCCACCTGTTGGGAGATTTGCACCAAAAACTAATCAGTATCCATTTGTATCAGGGACAAGCTGAATATGAATTTTTATTAAATTCCGTGCATTAGTTATTGAGATAGAGCGCCCACAAAATTTGTGTCACACACAGACACACAGACAGACAGACAGACTCACAGACAGACATTTTGTAAAAACATCTTTTTCGGGTTCTCTGACCCCTAAAACGTGTAAATCCGTTAAAAACCGGAATTCGAAAATTTTCTTGTATCCAATACTTTCTTCTTGTAAAGATAGAAGAAAGTAAAAATAATAGCAATCTGCACATCGCGAGCTCCTAATGTATAGCCCCAGAAAAATGCTTAAATTTCTGTATAAAGATTTTGCTCCTATAAAACTTTTTTAACGGAACGATTTTGACCGAATTTAACATTAAAATTCTAAGTCTTAAAATAATTCTTCCATTTAGAAACTGTCGAGTTCTTGAAAACTACATAAAAGTTGTCATGATCGCGAGGAATTGCTGCTTTTTATGTTAGCTGGGTGCAATTCTCGTCAATAGCATTTTTTAACACGCTAGCAGCATTTTTTTATTTTTTGAGGGGTAAATTAAAACAATGCTTTGATGTTGAAATTAAATGGTTTATGGTATTATTTATTCTTTTTCTTTATTTAAATAATTTTTTTTATGTAAAAGTCATGAGTTTTAAACGTTTCAGTTTTTGTTTTAAATTAAAGTTATCCATTTTTAATAAAATGAATGAAAGGATTATATTTTAATCTAAATTAACGAAATATTAAAAAATGCGACAGGTACAATGTTTGGCGATTTATCAACTGACTAACATAAAAATACCGAGTTCTTGATTTCTCTATCAGAATCTTCCGATTTGGCGAAGGTTTGAGCAAGTAAATTACATGATGAACAAAAGAAACATGATACAATGCCTAGCATACATTTAAGGGTATTTCAAAAAATAGTATTTCCTTCAAATTAAAAATTTATTTACACGTGGCTATTATAAACAGAAAAAAAACTTTCAAATTATAATTAAATGGTTACGTGTTAAAAGCAGGAAAATATCGAAAATTACGTCATAAAAACTATATTTACACGTGAATTTTAAAACAGAAAGAAAATTTTAAAATAATAAATTCATTATTATGCCTTAAAAGTCGTAAATGGAGGATATAATGTAATATTTAAAATGGCCAAATAATAATGACAAAAATATATTTGCGCGAGACATTTATTTAATATTTTGAGATGATCTTTTCAACTATTGTTGTGAATTCTATGAAAGCACAAATAATATTTCCTTTCATAACAACCGAAGAATTTTCCCGCGAATATTAAAAATAGAAAGAAAACTTTAGTTAAAACAGGGATGAGATTTCCGACTTTTTGCATATCAGTATTATCTTAGAGAAAATACTGTTCTGTCAAATCGCAAAAATGGTCTGATTAAATAAAATAACATTTTCTCTGATATTATACTAGTATGCAAAAAGTCGGAAATCTCATTCATGGAAAATTACGTCAGATTTAAAACGATACATTTAAAATGTCGTATTTAACCCCTTAATTCTCGCTCCCGTCATATTCTCGGGCTGTGTCTTTTACTCAAATTGTTTGATTCCCACCAGTTTTATAAAATAGTGAAATTGGCTATATTTTAGTACCGTTTTTCCTGCCATTAAATAACCTGAATATTTCTTTTTCATAAAAGTGGTGCCAATAAGCAATTTGAATTTTTCAACCGTAATTTAATTTGAGCGTTAAGGGGTTAAAAGAAATCTCTTATAGTGTTGTTAAAAAATATCGGCAGACAAAGGCTCTGGTTACTTAATTTATTTTACATTAGCTTAGTTTCAACTGTTTAGCTGATTTTTTAAATCAAAGACAAAAACAGACATTGTATCTCTTAACAGTAGTTGATTTTGGCTGTAAAAATCCCTAATCAAAGGAAAATGAATAAAACTCATTCACAGGGAGATCGCCTAGTTTTTAAAAAAATATTGATAATAAGTAAAATAAGTTAAACTGAAAAAGATTTTTACATATTAAGGTTTATTTATTATTATTATTATTATTTGTAAAATGTAGACATATCAAATAAATTACAAAAACCATTAAATTGTTTATCGTGCTAATTGATTCTAAAATTTCATCCGCTTTTTTACAAAAGAACATGAGTTTAAGAAACTAATGTTCTATGAAAACACATTTTAATGATCCCAGTATCCATCTTCAGTGGAGCAGTCTTGTTTTAATGATTATTAGACTTTACTCCCAAAAAGAAACAGAGAGAAAGAAATTTTCTCGCACTTGAATCAATTCGCTTTCAAGTATTTTAATTAAATTTATACTCTATTTTTTTAAACGATAAAATTTTCGTTGTACATAAAATTATTTAAAAAATTATAATGTATGTGTTATGTGTTTTAATGTGGAAGTAAATATGAGTAAAATAATAATAATATTGTCTTCGTATCATTAAAGCACATTAACTAAGAATTATTTAAAAATTGTTTTATGTTCTGTAAATAAAATTTTTAGACCTCCGCAGATTCACTGTGTCTCCGAAATGACGTCGAAATTTTAAACTGCGGCTACAATAAATATAAATATAAAGATTTTAATTTAATAAATAAAAAGATGAAGTAAGTCCCCTGTACCTAATATATCAGACAAATTTTACATTCAGTAATTCTAAAAACATATTCAAATTTTCGGCAACAGATGGCACTGAGCTGTATTAAATTACAAGAATATTCGAACTTCAGTGTAAAAGTATATCGAATAGTTCTAAAATTTTATTCTTTATAACATTCAACTGTCCGGCAGCCCCTCCTGGTCGTCTCGTATCGGCCCCTTGAGTGGAAAGATGGCCAAGAGCCCAGCAGAGTACGCAGTAAAGTTTAACGGGAATGGGTGCCGGAAGATTGGGGATGGGAGAAGTTAGAATTTTATTGGAAAGCAAAGAAGATGCGCTAAGTGAATTAGGCAACAGATAATACAGTTTGGAAACCCTGATACAGAGCTGTACATATAATGGAATTATGTATAAAGAGGAAAGGACATATAGTGTACTGTCTACCAGTTGCGAGTGAAGTAACTCAGGAGATTGTCGATGGCGGCTGGTTTTTTATATCGCAGTTTCACGAATCGCCGCACAGTGGAGTATTTGACCCAAAAACCTGGCCAAAAATGCAAAATTAAAATTTCGTCAACAATTGTAAAAATCATATTTTTTAATAGCTAACTAATTGGTGCATCGATCTATGTCTATTTTAGGAACCTGAGTTATATCCGGTGGCTCCTGGCCTTAGCTGAAGAGGAAGTTTCTTTCGGAGAAGACGTGGATTTTTGTTGTTTTTTGGCATTGTTCTTATGTTTAAATATAATTTTTTTGTGGCTCAATGAATTGTTCAATTGAAACTAAACAGGGTTTAAGTGTTTAACAAAGGTCAGCGCTTAGTGTTAGACTATGTGCTAATTTAAATAGTTTCGTTTTTAATGTAATAAAAAAATATTAAATGTGTAAAAGCGTTATATTTAAAGCGTTTTTTGCTCTAATTTATACATATCGAAAGCTTTTTAAATATGTGCCGCGCTTTGCCCTGCCATGTTTGAATTATAATCGTATTAGTTATAGTCTTGAGTGTCAATTTCTGCAAAAAAATCTTCCGCATATTGTTGCCATTTTTTTATAATTTTTTTTTTCGAGATGACTATTTAAATGCTCTGTTTTGCGGCCACCGAATTGAAGAGATAAGAACTATATATTTACTGTCGTATTGCAGGTTTTTAGCTCCACAGAATATTACCGGAGAGCTTTTACACCTACATATTCTGTCTGTCGGTATGTACGTACGTACATATGTATGTATGTAGGTACGTATATACGCACGCAACTCGATACTTTTTGATAGAAATATCCGATTGCCTTCAAATTGTATATACTTATTTATTGAAAAATGGTTCCCTAATTAGTTCTTGGGGCTCATGTATGTAACATAAGGAGTGAAAGGAGGGAATTAACCCTTTCGAGGGCGGTGTCCTTAAAAAGGGGACACCTAATTTTAATTCCAAAACTGACAAACGGCATCAAGAAAATTTAATTAAAATTTTCCTTTTATTATGTACGTGAAAATAAGCAACTTCGTATTTTCTAATAACTCCGTTTATCAACTAAAAAGAGCGAGCCACACAGTAGCGAGACCCTACAACTTCTTCTTCCAGCAAGGTCTGATGGTAGTCCCGATAAAAGCCAAGAAGAAAGTGATGAAGAAGAGTTTTAAAGAATCATTTTGAAACTGGTAATATTAAATACATTCAAAAACTAGCCATCTATACTATATAGACTCCACTTTACTGAACCTACTATTAAATATAACACTATTAAACATAAATTAAATGTAATAATTATTATTAAATGTAATTTAAATGTAAATAATAAGTTTTTTAAATAGTAAAATTAAATACATTTAATTAAACATTAATAGTGAATAAGACAAACCTATCAACAATTACTTTCCTCTTAAAATCAGTAAATAGTTAAGGTTACAAGTCGCTCAACTTCCGAACTCCCTTCGGTAATTTTAAGTCAATGGAGATGTGATTTATGCGTATTTTTAAAATATCTACTTAGTAAATTAATATTTTAACTTCTTTTTTGTTTGTGCTCTTCTTAAATGATGACGCTCTTTTTTCCTTAAATGTCAAAATATTTATAAAATATATATTCATTATTATGTGAAGTGTTAAAATCTTACTTACACTTAGTCAGCTTTTAAGATATTAAATATTAAACTAAGCTATGGATTTGTATGTATACTTCATAGTATGCTAAAAGTTAGTTCAGTGAAACGCATAGCACAGTTAAAAATGTCCATTCAGCCATTTCCGTGAATAAATGTAAATGTATTTGAGAACTTTTGTGCAACCCTGTATATGATCTATAGAATGTATCCACACCAAGTAATATTTTAAAAAAATGTTTTATTTTAAAACGCCTATCACAACTACAAACGCACTTCCAGCAATTATTGGTCATAGACTTCAATAGTTAAATTTATTCTTCAGCCATATTCTTTTGTGTGTCCCTGTAAATGAACGCTATATTCTATGCACACCATATTCTACAATAAGTGCCTTAGTACACCTTAGTGATGTATAAAATTTTAGTATGTTTAAAAGTATGATATCATTAAAATACCGAGCAAACGATTTTTCTCCATAGACAATAATGTAAGGGAATTATTTTGGGTTTCTCTGTAAATGAACCGTAAAGACTATAGACTTCATTTACAATACCAAACATGCCATAGTGATACCCAATAACATCGAAGAATTTCAAGCCAACCGGGTTATATTTACATCGAAAAATATTTTTGACCAGGATTTCGGGTCAAATACTCCACTGTGCGCCGTAGCAAACTTACACCAGTAAAATTTGGATATATGATTTTGCCTTATTTTAGCGATTTTTTCGCGAAAAATTTATCTCATAAATAGGATTAAATTATCCTGACACTGAGAGGAGGTTGTCTAAGTTGTCACAATATGGCGGAACCGCAGCGGGAATGGATTTTCCAATAGTAAACATGACTATCTGTTTTTGCCTTTATTTAGTGTTGAAATGTTGCATTCATAAGTCTTTTAAATAAGGGGGAAAATTCTATTTAAATTTACTGGTGAAAGTAAGTTTGCTCCGGCAGCGAAAACGGTTACAGTTGAAGCGTCAGTAATTTAATGATATGTCAGTTCCTCTCTATTAATACTTCCATGGGATATGCACAAATCCCAGCCTCCAAGATGGCGGTCAGCGGATAGTGAAGCTTTGTGCATGTTTTTTTTTTTTTTTTTTTTTTTTTTTTTTTTTTTTTTTTTTAGCAATGCTTCGTAGGTCGATATCAATAGGGAATTGGAAGAACTGCAAGTCGCCGATTTTTAAGAGGGTGGTATCATTGGAAAGATCTCGTAGCGGGGAGTAAAAAAACCAGTGCAACTACCCGTCGCAAATGAGCTGTTCTAGAGATATCCAACAATTTATGTCACACGATATGTTTGTTTGTTTATTTATTACAATGTATTTATGATGTTACAAAATTATATCATTAAATTCATAATTTGTGTTGTTAAATGGCTTCCTGTTACTTAAAAAGTAGACAAACTCAAAAAGTAGGTTTTAATGCGAAAAAATGGCACACGTGTGTCCTGGGCAAAGACTTTTATGATACATAGACCGGCAAACTGTCAGTTGAACTGAGGATTTTGATCACAGCTGCTGTACGGCAGTTTATATATGTTTTATATTTTAATTTACATAATAAAATGCTTTTATCTTCCCTCCCAGTAACTTTTGTAAGTAAACTTAATAAAAGGTGGAATTATGATCTTTAACAATCTGTTTCCATATAAATTTCGCCTTTATTTGGGTTTATAAGGCATGTTAAAGTTATATACTATTTTTCAAACATGCCATCCATAAAATTATTAATAAATCGCCTTATTTATCTTTATTTCTGAAAATTCAGTATTTATAACGCATATTTAGATGTAAAAAATAGCTTCGTGGGAAACAATATACCATAAACTTCATATATATTGATAAAAATTGATTTTTAAAGCTTATTCTAGCCATAGCACTTAATTTGGTAAATAAGTCGCAGATGACGTACAAACGTCGCGATTCAGGGGTTTCAATTTATATCGGATGGCTGCCATCATTTCGCATGCTTTTGAATGGGAATTGCTGGTCTATGTATCTTCAAAGTCATTGGTTCTGGGAGTGACCCCAAGGACACACAAAATTCAAATTTTTATCTTTACATCATGAAGGTCCAAGAGTGAATAATGTCACATTTTTCATCCGTGGAGTTTTTGGCGCGAGATAGATATTGGCTAAGACACAGATCTTGCCAGCGGATGATTGTTGCATCGGAATACATAGAGAAGTTTAAATTTAGATGAAAATAATAATTGACAAGAATTAGCCAAGCGTCAGTACGTGAGAAAGTAAGAAATAATTTTGTGGCTGCCGATACCTTTGGAGCTAGTGTGGTACATTCTTTACCGACTAGATAAAAGTTAAAGGCGACAGACGTTTAAAAGTTCGTCTGGATATTATTATTATGCAATCACTATTTAACAAAAGTTTTAGCTATCTTTAACCCTTTGCTGCATACTCTAAAACTGGTAAATCCCCAAATTTAGTATTTTCCTACTAAAAGTATCATGCTGAATGAGAAAAAAATTATTTTACGTGTAATAATTTTTTATTATTTGAGATACAGCTTGGCCACTATAGTGGACACTATGAACACAGAATTGAAATGTAGTGCTGTCTGAAAAATAAGATTTATGTTAGTTTTTTTCTTGAATATTATCATATTCTAAAAATATTTATGGTTAAAATTGAGAAAATATTCATTGATGGTGAAATTTGTGAAAACAGTCCGTTTATGCATCGATGCAAAGGTAAATTTTACATTTTACGCATGAATATGTTGAATTTCTTTTACATAGTTCCATCTTGCATCGTTGTGCACTTTGGGATGTTTGACAGGGAAAGTGTTCCATCTTGCAATATCTGGTGTCCTTGTGTACAGAATTTGCTCTTACTGGCAATTGTTTTAATTGTTTGTCTTCTTATATTATGTAGATTCTGGAATCAAATGCCACCAGATTGTCGCGTCACTGACTGAATGAGCCCACTTGCTACAGTCAGTTTAAATTTTCCAAATTGTATGTCACAATTCGGAAACAAGCTTCTGTATAAAAGACACGCAATGACAGCAGTTGCATGAATTAAATGGAATATAATTCTTTTATACAACTTCTTGATTTTCAGGTGAGTTCTGTACAATGCATATAACTTGTTATACATCTACTCCTCCTATATTTTGGTTATAATCTTTGATTCGAGCTGTCTGGTCCATTTCAATTAATAAAAAATATATTTTTAAATGTTTTGTATATATAAATTTTAAAATTGTTTATTGTTATATTATTGTTTTTTTCAATATTGTCATACAGACCTATTTCAAACAGTTTCCTATATCAAAAACATATTTCAAATATGGGATTTTTTTAAACTAATAAATTACATAAATAAATGAAATCAGGCAATTATAACTTTAAAAATGTGAAAGGGATGAAAATGTATATAAAATATGGCTGCATACTATTAAAATCGCAAAAATACGTCAAATTTATATTTTAAAATTTTCACTGTTTACACTCATGAAGTCCACTTCAGTTGACAAACTAAAATGTCATAATGTTGATGCTGTGCATGGCGTCCAATATAGTGGACGTTATGTAAAAACTTCCATAAAATAAACAAAAAAAAAATTATACTTTTTTTTTCAATTGTCTATTAGGACAAGACATTTAAAAACAATAATTAATGAACAAAGTATCATTTAAATAATATTATTATAGATTTAGATACATTTTAGTTCATGCTGAACAACTTGCCGGCTTTTCTAATGGGACGTCAATATTAATTCTATCTCAAGAAGTAAGTTAACCGTCTCGCAGGACCATTGAGATTTTTTCCCTGAAAGCATGAATGTCAAAAAATAGCTTAAGCTTTAAATAGGAACTGTGAATGAAATAGGTTGGATAAGAAAAAAAATGCCAATTTTGTCCACTATAGTGGGCAGTATGCAACAAAGGGTTAGCAAAGATTCGCATTAAAAATTCTGACTGAGATAAAATTGCATGAGCAGATGCATAGCTGCCAACATCTTATGCTTTTCTGTACCACAAAAAATTACAGCAAATTTTACCTATTTTAATCCGCGTAATCTGCCGATTAAGTAACGCAAAATGTTCTATTAGATTTTTGTGGTACAAAAAAGCGGAGGACTCGGCAGCTAAGGAGATGCAACGCGAAAAAGATCTTTTAAATAAAGTGGCTAAGAATAATATTCTTTTTTTTTCTTTGGGAAAAGAGTAGAGTGGAAACATTAAAGTAATACATAAGAGGAAAATATGTCAATTTAACACTTAGCTATGCAAAAAGAAACGGAACGGCGCATATTTTTCTAGAGTGTTAGTATTAATTTTTAACTGTATAGGCGTAATGTCAAGTACCTATAACCCAGATAGCATGAACAATAGCAGCAAGTTTGGTTTTTATGGCATTATCTTGCCGTGACAAATTTTAATTGAGAAATTCGCAGCAAATTTCCCGCAAGGTATACCATCCCCCACTTGCATGGGTAATTTGTTGTGGAACCGATGGCAAGACTGTCTTTAATTCACGAAAGTGACGAAAGCAAAAAATCCCTCTGTTGAGAGAATAGACAATCAGCACATACGCAGAAATTACAGAAATTTCATTCGGTTGGCAACGCTTTTTCTAAACGCTATACTTATCAAACACCAAAAAAGGCTCGAATTGAAAAGTACAAATATTACCTTAAGTTGTTTATAGTGATGAAAACTATGCACGCACCTTCTGACGATGTGTTCGCATCAATAGACCTGAGCAGGTCTATGGACCCCTCCGAAGGAGTTAAACATATAGTGTAACAGTTGTAAACCGATAGTAGGACGTGAAAAGATTACTACTTTGCAGTAAGTTTGCAGTATTTTTGATTAATTGTTTGCCGTTAATTTGCAATAATTTTGATTCAGTATGAATTTATATTGCACGACAAGTTAGCTGAAAGTTCAAAATGTAGTGACCTCGGCGTTTGCGTTATCTTGCTGCAGTCTTGTTATAAACTTTCAGTCTTGTCATGCTGAGCTTGCTGCAACTTTGCAGGTTTTCAAAGCAAAACTGCTGCAAATTAAAATTGCTATCTGGGAATGAGCAACAGAAGATTTTCCTTAATAAATAAAAGTTTTATTTTCTATGTTTGTTTTTTTATCTTTTTGAAATGTACAAATGTATAGTTTATATGTAAATTTAATTAGTTTAAAAAAATCATTGATTAGTGTTGAAAATTCACCCTTTCGAATCGGGCGTCTGTAACACAAATTTTATTCGGTTGACACCACATTTTAAAAAGAAGTACACGAATTTTAATATGCTGTAATTAAATAAGGCAAATTTTATTTTCCTTTATTACTGGTGCCAAAAATAAAAATTTGCAAAGGAATATGATGCCCAGTCAGACTGGACATACGAGAGCAAAGGGTAAGAGTGTATACCCCACTGCAATGGAAATATGAATTTACGTATAGTGAAGGAAATAGCATTTACTATGTTTTAGCAACATTTAAAAATAATAACAAATAACAGAACAGGTTTCATCCTCTCATAAAATTATGTAAATCAATTGTGAGCGTCTTAAATATGTTTTGTGCGAATCTCAATATTTTATGAATATAGTTCAGCGATTGTATGCCTTGGGCCGTTACACACAAAATATTGTCGATTGCAGGTTCAATACAATTGCTCTGAACTATGGAAATACTTCCAGGTTTAGTTGTTGACTTACTATGACAAAATAATATCGATTTTAGGACTCTTAAAGCTTCAAAATGGTCGAAATTTTATTTTTTAGATGTTAAACTCCTACCTTTTCAGAACATTTTGATATAATTATTTCCTTGAAATTCCCATTAGAACAAAAGTTATGACTTTTAGAATTATACACGCGCAATAGCTAAAGCGGCATTTCCGAAACTTTGAAGTCATTTTTCTCTATATGACGTTTTTGGACATAACACGCACGATATCTCAAAAACTTCTGAATATTTTTTCATGTAATTTTCAAAACATATGTTTTCTGCCAGTCTGTATAAACTGAACCTAAAATTCTATATTTATTATTCAAAAAAATAATTCTTTAAATGATTATACTGTTGAAATTTTCAAAATTTTGTATTAGCTAACTACAACTTCGCCTTAAAAATATAAGGATGTTTTAAATACAAATATAGATAGGTTCAGGGTAATTACTGCAATTTGAAATGTAATTAGGCACAAAAAAAGTCATTCTGTTTGCAAAATTTATTTTGCAATCCTGCGCGTAATCTGTCATACAAATTTTCTGCTCGACAAATGTCTGACAGTCCGGAGATACCTGTAAATACTAATTCTCCATCTTGCAATTTTTAAAATACATGAAATTAAAGAACATATTTATATCTTTCATCTCAATTAAAATTGTGTTTTCAAATAGTATACATTTTAAGATATTAAATGTTGAAAATGGTTCTTCTTTTCTCATTTGTTTCCAATTTTAAAAGTTCTGAAACGCCTTAATACAAAACTTTATATTGATCTAAAATAATGACTTAAAAAAAGGTTATTCAACATAAGAAAATAATACAGTCATGTAAAAAATGTAAATGCTTCCATTAAATCTCAACCAAAATGTAATTTAAAGAAGATTAAACACTGGAATCCATACTTTTTCATGTATGGATTGTATAAAAGTCCAACTGGGTAAAATAATGTTCTATTACAGTCCCCCTACCACCCCCCCCCACCCCCCCAGTATCAGCAGATTTAGAGTGTCTAGAAATATAATGGAGTTACGAATAAAGAGAAGGTGACATATACAGTTGGACCTCGGTACACCGACACTCGGTTTTCACGTCACTTCGCTTATCACGTCAGTTTTTCAAAGTCCCAATTTTTTGTATATGATTTTAATGTAAATAAACTCCGGATTTTACGCCGTTGAACAATTTTCAATTCCGGATATTCCGACAGTTTTGGAAAATTGTTCATTTTTCAAAATCTATCTTATAAGCAAAGAAATTAAACGGAAAGAAATGTCTTAGCCAAACTTTTCACAAAAGTGTCTAAAATATCCATTGAGTAATTAACCCTAGATCTACCGGGAATTTTATTCAAGTTTTAATAAAACGTTCTACACCAGAATTTTTATTTAAAACTATTTAACTTATTTATTTACCTTATTTTTGTCTGGTTTATATACTTAGTTTATTTTAAAGAAATTTCTGGTTTGAATGAATATTTTGTATGTACCTGTCGGGTCCAATGGACCCGTCTGGTAGACGGAGGGTTAACTAGAGACTTTATCTCAATCCTTTATCTGAATATACAAACCCACAGACTATGAATGACTGACTCAACAGATGACCAGTTCATCAGATCCCGAGTGTATAAGGCAATGAAGAAGAGAACATCCCTCTTCCAATTTTGTTTAAAAAGTTGTTTAGATCGCGAAATAGATATAACGGAGGATGTCCAGAAGTATATCGATTTTGATAAGCATGTTACCACATCACCAGATGCAACGATTTCTGAAATTGTAAAACACATAAAGAAAAAAAAAAGGCAGAATTTTTTTCAGACTCGGAGAACGAAAGTAATATGGAGCTGGAACAAAACAAGCCTCCGACTAAAACCGAAGCACTGCATTGCATTGAAATGATCAGACATTATCTAACATGTATTGCTGAAACAACGGATATTGATTGCAATTCATTATAAAATATTGAAAAAAGAATTGTAGGAAACACATCTACGGATAAGCAAACCGAAATTCTCAATATATTATGTAACAATACAAAGTGATGTCATCAGAAATCTGGTTTTTATTCGTTTCAAAAAATTTTTTTTGTGTTTATTTTGTTTAATAACGTTTTATTGCATAAAATGCCAGAACAGTTATGGATTTAAAATTGTCTTGAATTAATTAAAAATACAGCTTTTTATAAGCACACCTTTCTCCAACTCCGGTTCCCGAGACACTCCGCTAATGACGACCATTTTTTTCTGGTCATGAGAGTGTCGGGATAACGTGGTTAAATTGTATAGTAGGGTGGGTCGAAAAAAAGAAATTTTTGATTTTCGTAACTCTTTAGTGCGGAAAAGTTGCCTATTGTAATAAGAAGAAAAACGGCATAATTTTTTTTAGAATCGGTTAACATCTTCCATTCGCGCATCGTACTTAAAGTTGATGAAAAATTGCAAAAATCGTGCTTTTTTTCAAATTTTTTTAAGTTAATTAAAACTTTAAAAACAAATACGCTTTAGCTTTTTATGCTTGTTTCATGGTTCACATAACCTAAATAAATTAAATTCCGACCAATAATCCAATTTGTTTTTGCTCGCGAAAGCTCTTAGAAAAAACATAAATTTACCAATTTTTCGCAAGTTTCACCGTGCAACCCTTAGTTCGTTTTGCTAAAACAAAACTACACAGAACTCACCACGTGGTGGTGGTTGCACGTTGAGTTCTACCCACATCTTACCCAATCAGCCGTCCAATTGTTGGGTGTGATATTTATATTATATTAAAAATACCACATGCATGTCAATGTGTAATTCTAATTAATGCTTACGTAAAAAAAAAAAAAAAAAAAAAAAAAAAAAAAAAAAAAATTCGTGTCTTTGAGTTGAGGTTCATGATTCTTCAAAGCAATTACAATTTGGAAGAAAATCGGATGTATTTAAAAAACAGTTATAAAAAAGTTAAATGTGAAGACCAAGGGGGAAGCTCGTGATCTTCAGTAAGCACTGAGTGGTTCCGTAAATAATTTTAAAGTTCCTAAAGTGGCAGTGTACTATGAAATTGATGAACTCAAACACACTTCTTTTGAAGACTCGGAGTATGAGGAAGATAAATACAAACCGAGTACATCGACTAAAAGCTCAAATGGCAGATGAGAATTAAAATTAATGCAACAGCGCTAAACACCTATCGTTTCGGAATTTCTGATCGGCCAAAAGTTGACATGGCGTCAAGTTCACAGTTATCCGGCACAGATCTGATGTGGTTGATAAGTGTAAAATAAAAAGAGACAAGGGTCGTTTAAGTACGGATTTGAAAAGCCGATTCACAGCCCCTGAGGATAGTTTGGGTCTTTTTTGACGGACAAAAATGAGATACTTTGCTCGGCGAAAAATTTAATGCCAAGCAATTTTTCTGGAATGTGAAATAAGAACACTATTCTCTTATCCAGGAATCTGGATCAACTTATATTGGACATGTATCTCCTTCCCCGAGTTCATTAAATGATATAAGTCAAAAATTTATTTCTTGTTTGTCTGAAATAAATATCAGTAGAAAAACTAGAAGTAGTAGGGTGTGATGGTACTGTAACAAACACTGGATGGAATAATGGTGCTTTCCACCGACTAGAAAATAATAAAATGTGGAGCAAAAGCATCCGGCATTTTAAGGAGCTTTCTTATTATCAAATTTTCCAACATATTCACGGTCGAACTGAAGGGCCTGGATCTTTTAGTGCGTCAATCGGGTAGAAGCTCACTTGCTGTAAAAAAGCACCTGTGGTCGATTGTGAACAGCAGATTATTCGATTTCTGATATAGGCAGGACATTTTTGAGCGAACAACAACAGTATTTTTTGGACATTTTGAATGCAATCACCTTGGACATTGTCCAGAGGACTTGGCTAATTGGGACCCTGATACTATGTCCGATTCCAGATGACTAACTGCGGCCAACCGAGTGCTTAGATTGTATCAGATTCATGCGCAAGCTTATAAGAAATAGTTGGCTTCATCATAAAATCATACATGCCTGCATAATTTGCAATAAAATAAGCAAATATTTTACTGACGGACCAAAACATATATTTCAAGCAATCCAAACACCACGCTATTTATTCGATGAATTACTACAAGTTGTCGATCAAGTAATAGAACGAAATTCGTTTTTTGCGCACCCAGAGAATGTTCTGTTGGCAATGATTGTCGATTAAAGAAAACATATTCGGGATATTAGTTACAGAAGGATCGTAAAAGCAAGACAAACCTCCCAAAAGACGAAAACTGTTAGAAATGTAATGCCACCGAATGGAAACTTTCAAACTTCTGATTAAATAAAAATTATTAATTCGAATTCTTGTGCGGTGTATCCTTCCCCAATGCCGCGGGACATGAGTGAAGATGATGTTAAATAGTTCATCACTTCTGACACTACTCTCAACAGGGAAATACAAATGTTTCCCTGACACACCGAGACTGTTAAGAAGTGTGTCAAACTTGTAACAGAGACCTCGAATAAGTTATATTTACATGAAGATAGAGATGGCTATATCCGATTAACACCGAAGTCTAAATCAGTTATGCCTCACTTCTTCAAAAAATAAGACTTTAAATGTGTAGTAAATATAAAAGAAAACGCAATAAACGCAGTAAGCCAAAGAACGCTACTCTATAGAAAACCTTTGTAAATAATTGCAAATATAATGTAAATGCCACACCCAACAATTGGATGGTGTGCTGGGAAGGCGGAGGTGGAACTCTACGTGCGACCACCTCCATCTGGTGAGTTTTGGGTCGTTTTGTTCTAGCAAAACGAGCGAAGAGTTGCACGGTGAAAATTGCGAAAAATTGCTAAATTTATGTTTTTTTCTAAGATGTTGGGCGAACGGAAAAATTAGATTATTGATTAGAATTTAATTTATTTAGGTTATGTATACTATGAAACAAGCATAAAAAGCTAAAGCGTGTTTATTTTTTAAGTTTCAATTAACTTAAAAAAAATTAGAGAAAAGGCGCGATTTTTGAAATTTTTAATCAACTTTAAGTACGATGCGCGAATGGTTGATATTAACCGATTTAAAAACTTTTTATGCCGTTTTTCTTCTTATTACAATAGGCAACTTTTCCGCACTAAAGCGTCACGAAAATTAAAAATTCCTTTTTTTCGACCCACCCTACTGTATAGTGCAGGATCGGCGAACCTTTTTGCGTGCGCGTGCCAAAAAATCACCAACAATATCGATCAACAGTGTAACGTGCCACACTTTGACATAAAATAATTTTTCGAAGTACGATATTTATACAAAACACTAGTTAAAAAATTAGATACTATTACTCTGTATATTGGAATAAGTCATTAAATAAACGGAATTTTAATTCGTAAATATAATTCATTTATGTAATAATTTTCACTATAATAAGGAAATAAAAATACGAAATTTTATTTTAGAAATTTTTGACTTTATTATTTATTCAACGTCTAGTTATAATTATCCAAGTTGCATTAGCATTGTATCAATAAATTATTGATGAGATTTTTGCTGCTGTATGTTCGATGGAGAATGCTTTATACCTGATTCATATTTTGATAGTTTTATAAATTGGATCCATTTGCCATCTTACTGAAGGGACTGTCTAAAAAAATTTATTTGAAAAATACAGCTTTATAAAATCATATAAAAAGTCAACATACATATCGCATAACATCACAAGAAATAAAAAAAAATTTCATGAAAAAATAATTGCATTATTTGTGATAGTCTGTCCGTATGAAACAACATTTTATTCACTATAATAGAAATTAAATGTTATTTGTATAATAATTATAAAATTTATTTTTTCGCGTGCCAGAGAAATTGTCTTACGTGTCAACTCTGGCACAACCCTGGAATAGTGTAATGACTATCAGACGCGAGTGAAGTAACGGAGGAAGTTGTCACACGAGGGCGGCTGATTTTTTATCGTATCAACAGTTTCTAATTACCTCCGAAGTAAACTTCCACCAGTAAATTTTGAATAGAAACTTTCTCGTTGTTTTAGCGGCTTATTCTTTCAAAAATTCTCTCAGAAATATGGTTAAAATTTCTATTCGTTTTAACAGTTAGAAGTTGACCTGGGTATTATAATCTCTTTCACTGACACTGAGAGGCGGTTGTTTATATTGTCACAGTGTGGTGAAACACAGGGTCTGACTACCGCTGATTTAATTTTCCACCAGTAAAAATAAATATCTTTTTTTGGCCATCATTATGTCTGCATTTCTGCATTATTAAGGCGTTTAAATAAGGAAAATAATCTCTATTCAAATTTACTGGTGGGTGCGTGTCCAGGCGGTAATGAGCCACAGCGAAACTGGTTACAATTGAAGCTTCATCATTTTCTGGACATGTCGATTTCTCTTTGTTCACAGTTCCATGGTCACAAGATGGCGGGTGATTTTTTTGCATCTGATCAACAGTTTCTGATTACCGCCGAAGTAAACTATCACCAGTAAATTTTAAATATAAAATTTCGCTTTATTTTAGCGGCTTATTTATGCAAAATTTCTTATAAAATTATGGTAAAAAATTCTATTTGTTTTACTGATAGAGGTTGACCAGGGTATTGTAATCTCTTTCACTAACACTAACAGGAGGTTGTTTAGGTTGGATAAATATAGCAGAAACACACCTGACTACCGCTGAAGTAAAATTCCACCAGTAAAAATAACTAGTAAATCTGCAGATCAAGAGCCTCAACGTCATCTCTGCAACTTATTGTTTTTAGCAAATTTTGCGTAATATTAATCTTTCTACAAAAACAAAATTTAAACTTTTTAAATTACACAAACATTTATAAAAGGGAAAAACAATATTTCAGACATTAGAAGCGTTAAATTAAACACGTTGTTATGTAATGATATTCTGAAATTCTCACGAGCTACTTATTCTAGTAATTTTTATATAATAAAGCAGATTTATTCAGGGGGGTGCCCCCCCTGAACCCCCCGTTGTGTAATTTATTTTGCATTTGTAATTTTCTATTGATTGAGTTAATGATTATCCTATATGTTAGATTCCTTTTTACACTGCGATTTATAAGGATAAGCAACAATTTGGTCAAGCATTTTACGTTATCCTAATATCCATACAGCAGTATTTACTTGCCTGCTAACCACAAACACCTATATCTAATGGATATTGAACTTTTGTAAATGTAAACTGAGACATCTAATTTAGAAATCTAATACCTTTATAATTTTTGTTTCCAAAAAATAATTTTGATTACCATTCTGCAATATTTATATCTAAGATCTAATCTAAATATCTAAAAATGTACTCGATAGCATTAACTTACTAAAATCGCTTTAAAGTAGGGGGAGTTCTAAACCTAACGGTTAATAATTCATCATTGTGTCCACTTCCAATTGACTAAATAGATAAACGTGATTTGGCGCCGTTAAGTATTTTCTGTGATAGCCTTTTAACAGTATCCACATTTAATTTAAAATCGTGATGTTACAAACACCATTGAAATTTGACGCACACCTTTGTTCAGGTCAAATTACGAAAGGTTAACTAACCTTTTATTTTCCTTAGCCGGGCATTTTGTTTCATTTTTCGTAATAGGGATTATTTTAATAATTTAATTTATTTTACACTCTACAAGCTGTTACACGGGACGTTGTTCACGTAGCATTAAAATAGAGATAAATGCATTAAATAAAACATTTCACTCCCCACCAGACACAGCAAGTCTCAGGCTTTTTGCACAACACTATTATCTTAAAGAAAATGTTGTTCTTTTAAATCGCGCAAATGTTTCAATTAAATAAAGTAAAATTTTTTGTATTAAAATACTGGTATCCAGAACGCCGGAGACTTGGCAGCTCTGCTCCTCTTAATAGAAACATATATAGTTAACCAACACTTTATCACATTTTATAGGAGACAATACGGAATTTCTTATTTGTATGGCCTTACATATACCTCAGTCATAAAAATGTAAAATTTTGTGCCAATTAATATACACAATTGCGAAAATGAAATCGCAACCAATGAGAGAAGGAAGGCCAAGTAAAATCATGTAAATCAAGGAATCTTTCTTCGTAGTGTTGGGCAAATCCCACTACAAAAATTATTTTAGGTGGTATTTGATGTGAAATGTTTATATGTATTCATTCCAGTCCTATTTATCTTTTTTATTATTTGTAATTTGCTTATTCCATTTTCCCTTTGCACGTGAAAATCTTACAAATTAAAATGAACTCCTTGGGAGAAATTGTTATTCCTTCTTTTTTTTTTTTTTTTTTTTTTTTTTTTTTTTTTTGCAACAATAAAGTTTATACAGTTTAATAGAATAATGTCATTTTATTCTGTATGAAAATAACGAACTTTTTCATTTATAATCAAAATAGTTGAATACATTAAAAAAAATATTATTCTATGTAGTATATAAATACTATTTTCATTTCTGCGTTTAAATCAATCTATATGCAAATATCTATACAAAGGCATTCATTAATTCATTCCTTTTAACTTTGGTTTGACTTAAAAAACCATACATACTTTCACATTTATGATATTTTTAGATGAGATATAGTTGCTACGCAACGGTTAAAAGAAAAAAAAAATGAAATATAAGTAAATTCATAAAATAAAATGTTTTATATTATTCGAACACATGTATAAAATTCCATCATAAGTTATACACCTAATTTAAAAGCTCTGACAAATGTTTTGACAAAATTGCAAACAAAAAGGAATAATTTAATACTCTTATTTAAAAATTTCAGCATCCAAAATTTACCATTTAAATCTATTATTCATATGAGCGATTTCTTTCAGCAAATGAAAATTTGAAAATCGTCTGACTTCCCATAGAAAAGCATTATGTCACAAAATAAAATGTTCTATATATTCCGAACGAATGAACCAAATTTAACCCAAAACTGTACAGCTAAATCCGGGGAGCTCACCAATATACATCCTTAATTTCAAGCTAATCGGATGCTTTTTACGGCAGTTATCGCCGGACAGACAGACTAACTAACAAACAAACAAACAAACAAACAGATGGAAACCAAAAATTTCGGGTCTCCACAGTAAGCCTTCACTGACGCTTCGGCAAATATCTGTTTTTGTCCATCATTATGACTTAAATTCTTCATTAATAAGGCGTTTGAATAATCAGAAACTTTCTATTCAAATTTACTGGTGGATGTTTGGCCCGGCGGTAATGCGCCACTGCGAAACAGGTTAGAATTCACCATTTTGAGAATATGGCAATTCCTCTTAACCCCTTCAAGGGCGGTGATGCCGCTATTGCATCACATAATTTAAAGCCCTAATTGCCACATTGGCACCCGAATTTTTTTTTTTTTTTTAATTTCTTTGTTATTCAGAACGCGGGAATATACGCCTACTTGTTTACAAATAAAATTTCTTGTAAATACTGGTGTCATTCACTATTTCAACATTTTACGAACACAAGTACCTTCCCTCTAAAAGGGTTAATGTAAGAAGTTATATAATTAACATATGTACCATATTATGCAATAATAATCTTCTCGGTATTATACTATCTTACAATTAAATATCATATTTTGATTCTTCAGTATACGAATAAATGGAATTCTTTGGGGAGTAGAAGCACAATAAAAAAAAAAAAAAAAAAAAAAAAAGCATTTTCAGAAACAAGAATAAACAAAAAACAAAAAGCTTTCCTATGTTTAAAAATGCATCAATCTTCCAGATATTTTTTTTTAACATTATATTTACTCCAGTTTTTTTTTTTTTTTTTTTTTTTTTTTTTTTTAGAGTTGTTTTACTCTGAAAAGAAAAATAAAAACTTTCTGAAGAATAAAAAACAGCAAATCTTATGCTTTATAATGTTAAATTTTTATGAATAAAATAATATAATAAAAGCTATTCACAAAACAATATTTTGTTTCTTTACCATATTCATGGAAGTTAAATTATTCCAAATAACACATTTTCATTTTGAAAAAAAATCTAAAAACTTCCACATTATTATCTCAGTTTTATCGAAAAAAACTTGAGTTGGCAATTAAATTGTCTGCATATTGGGTGACAGCCAAAAAACATTTGAGCATAATTAATTTTGAATAACATACAGTGTACTCTTTAAAAAGTCAGTGCGTGCTGCTATCGTGCACAAATGGTTATATGGAAGAATCTCTTTGCTGACACAATAAAATGCTACTTTCATACCAGAAATAAGGGACAATTTCTCTTAAAAAATAATTATTTTGAAGAATACTTATTTACACGATATATACAAGAAGATACTATTTACATAATTATTAATACAGTACAGGACCTATTATCCGGAATCCTCGGGACCGAAGGCATTCCGGATTTTGGAATTTTCCGGATTTCGGGTCCTCCCGAATTCCGTCAAAAAAATCGCGGGAAAAACGCAAATTTCATTAAAGAATCACGAAAAAAAAAAATTCTTCTAAGCACCGCAAAAAACCACAAATTGCGTCAAAATATAGCACAAAAAAACAAAACAAATTTCTTCAAAGGATCGAAAAAGCCTCCCGCAATTTCGTCAAAAGATCGCGAAAAAATCCACAAATTTCGTCCAAAAATCGCAGAAAAAAAAGCAAATTTCGTCATAAGATCGCAAAAAACGAAATTTCGTAAAAAAAAATCGCGAAAAACACGTAAATTTAGTTAAAGGATTGCGGAAGAAAAACGCAAATTTCGTCAAAATCTCGCGGGAAAAAAAACGCAAATTTCGTCAAAAGATAGCAAAAAAAAAAAAAAAAAAAAAAAAATCTTCAAAGGATCGCAAAACACTCTCTTAATTTCATCAAAAGATCGCGTAAAAGCGCGAATTTCGTTAAAGGATCGCAGAAAAAACGCATAATTAGTGCCGAGAGGGCACCCCCCCCCCCTCTTCTGTAAACTTTCAAAAAATTTGCTGTGAATTTCAGAATTTTTTTTTTACTTAGAAACCCTTGATTCAAGTAACATAATTGTGTAGTCATAATATTTTATCAAAGTGAGAGGGAGGGCATGAAATATCTTTTTTTTTAAATGAATCGTAATATAAATTAATTTTAAACTAAAATTTGACAGAAAAATGATTTTTTTCTAATTTTTTTTTTTGGGGGGGGGGAGAGGGGGCACCGTGTTCCCTCATCACTGATGTAACATATTTTAGTGGTTACACATTGCAACACAATAGACCAAAAAGAAAATTAGGCATCTGTAAAATTTTCGGCAAATTTCAGAAATTGCAAAATTTTAGTAAAAATTTACAAATTTATAGAAAATTTTCATTTTTTTTTCTTCCGGATTTTGGGTCCTTCCGGATTTCGGAATTCCGGATAATGGGTCCTGTACTGTACATCGTAATTTTGTCTTCGTGCACACATCTATCTCACTTTTTTAACTAGCGTCTAAACCGCGCCCCTCACAACGGCTCATATCACAAATGCACCCGCGAAATTTCCTGTGCTACTGAGAAAGTCCCTATTTAAAGGGAAAATTTAAAGGGAGATTCCCTATTTAAAGGGAATGGTTTTTCTTTTTTATCTGCGGAAACCAGTTAAATTCAGATTTTTTTTTTTCTTTTTTAGGTAGATTTCGTATGAAATACTACTACCTTTTGGGATCGTTCCCATGTTGGAATTTCTGAAAAAATTTTGCAGATCTACACCGATCATGACCCCTAGAACCCAAAACCACCCTCAGTAAAAAACTTTATATATATATATATATATATCACTTTCTTCTGGACACGATAACTTTCGTAATTCTGCACCAATCTCTTCCAAACTAATACATAAAATCAATGGGCATAAAATCTCGGTCAAGTTCGTTAATGGGCAAAATCGGACCAAGGGGATGGAAATAGGGAGGGTTTTGCGAATACCGAAATCCCCCCATAACTTCTTAATTTTTATAGATATCAAATCAGTTTAAAGTTTTTATTACTTCTAAAAATAGGGCCAAAATTTTATGTATCACAGATTTTTGATAAAGTTAAAAATGGGCTCAAGGGGCGCAAAAAATAGGGTTTTTGGGATAAAAAAATTCACAACTTCGTCAATTCTTAAGATATCAATTCCAATTAATTTTATTATAAATCTCCTTAATATTATCTACAACTTTTATATTCACAAGTTTTTGATAGGACCAATTCGTACCGCAAAACAAAAAGGTTGTTTGAAGAAGTAAAAAATCCATAACTCCGTCAATTCAAAAGATATAAAATCCCCATGAATTTATCATATATCTTCTTAATATTGTCTACAACATCTGTGTAGACAAGTTTTGGATGGGATCAATTCTTACAGAAAAAAAAAAAAAAAAAATTAAAAATACATAGCGGTTGAAGAAAAAAATCATCTAAGTAAGGGTGTATTCAAATCCAAACTGCTTATTTTCTGACTCATTTTACAATTCATTTTTGCCATCAAAGGCTTCCAATTGTTACATTTTCTTACTCAGAAACAATATAATGTACCAAAATGGTCGATTTTTTGATAGAGGCAGAATATATTTAAAAAAGTGCTGCTAAAGTGGGCATTTTGAACCGAATTTCCCGAAGCGGATTGTGTTGGAAAAATCATTGAATTAAGGATGCACTCAAATCCAAACTGCTTATTTTCTGACTCATTTTACAATTCATTTTTGCCATCAAAGGCTTCCAATTGTTACGTTTTCTTACTCAGAAACAATATAATGTACCGAAATGGTCGATTTTTTGATAGAGGCAGAATATATTTAAAAAAGTGCTGCTAAAGTGGGCATTTTGAACCGAATTTCCCGAAGCGGATTGTGTTGGAAAAATCATTGCATTAAGGATGCACTCAAATCCAAACTGCTTATTTTGTTACTCATTTTTAAATTCATTTTTGCTCTCAAACGCATCCAATTGCTAGATTCTCTTATTCAGAAACTATATAATGTAAAGTAATGATCGATTTTTTGATAGAGGCAGAATATATTTCAAAAAAGAATATATTTCAAGCTGAAAGTAAACAAAGCATCCTATGAGCCAGCGCGCCGTGCTAGGGAATTTCGCCGGTGCATTTGTGATATGAGCCGTTGTGAGGGGCGCGATTTACACGCTAGTACTTTTTTATGTCTCTTTCGATCATTCCTCAGCATACCTCCTCATTCACACGAGCCGTTAATTCCCAAATTGGCTCAGCCGAGCTCAGCGATCTGATTGGCTTAAACTGATATTTATATAGTAGAAAATTATATTTATTTTCTTATGAAGTAGTGTAATGTAAAATAGAATGCAATTATAATGGCTTAAATTGATTTATTTTGTTAAATTTGATCAAAATCACAGTAAAGTAATCCAAAATATTAATATTAACGAACAATCAGATTGCTGAGTTCGGTTGAGCCAATTTGGGAATTAACGGCTCGTCGTGTGAATGAGGAGGTATGCTGAGGAATGATCGAAAGAGACATAAAAAAGTACTAGCGTGTAAATCGCGCCCCTCACAACGGCTCATATCACAAATGCACCGGCGAAATTCCCTGGCACGGCGCGCTGGCTCATAGGATGCTTTGTTTACTTTCAGCTTAAAAGCGGAGCGTTGCACATCATGTCTTCATAGTTTTTAGAAATAAAAAAAATAATTATAATAAAAAACAGCTAACAAATATCATTCATGTACAAGTTAAATGAGCTTTATTTAAAACCGGATTTAAATTGCTTGATATCATCATTTATCTGTATTATTATTTTTTTAAATCTGAACAAAATTAGTTTATTTTTTCTTTTGGATTGATTTTTATTCGAGACGGGACTTTTTATTTATTAATGTCCAATGACGAGAAATTAAAAGAACAATATTACACAGAACTTAAACATAATGAAAGAGGTAACATTTTATAAAATTTCTGTCTTTTAGAAAAGAAAAAATTTCGCTATTTTTTTATGAAAGTAAATACTAGAATAGATTAAAAAATAAAATCTGCCTTTTAAGTATTGATGCGTGATACAATGTCCTAAAAATAAAAGTATGGATAAATATTCTTTTTAAAAAACCGCTTTATTTCCTAGTTAGATGATCACTTTATTTTTGTAAGAATATAAGTAGACTGATGTTCCAATTCCAAAACTTATTCTAACTCATAGATGTTAATAATTTAAAATTCGCTATCACAGTGCTAAAATTATATGGCAATCTACATCCATCATGAGGAATGTAAAGGTATATAGGTTCGTTGAATTAGATGTATTTAATAAGAAGATATAAGTATCACATTCTTTCAAACAAATCCTTGAATTTCGAAACCCGACCTCTTAGCCGCTACCAAAATTCTAACCTAAAGTATCAAAATCAACACCTGTTGTTCAATATACACCCAAGTCTAATAAAGATCTATTTACGTGAAAATGTAACAGAATACTAAGTTTGATAAAATTGCGTACATTAGTGTTTGAGATATAGCTTTTGCGAAAATCGTGAAAAATTCAGCTTAGCGCCACCTGTTGTGCGATTTACACCAAAAGCTAATCAGTAACAGCTTACATCAACGTCTAACTGAATATGAAATTTGATGAAAATCCGTGCATTAGTTCTTGAGATATAGCTATTAAATACTCAGAAATCGTACAGAAAGCAGCACAGCAGCGCCACCTGCTGGGCGATTTACAACAAAAACTAATCACGCTAGTTTATATCAAGGTCTAACTGAATCTAAAGTTTTATTAAACTCCGTACATCAATTCTTGATAGAGTTATTGCTGAAATCATGAAAACGCATCATAGCATAGCAATGGTACCTGTTGGGCGATATACACCAAACACTAATTAGCGCCAGTTTATATCAAGGTGTAACTGAATCTATAGGTTTGTAAAATTTCGTGTATTAGTTATTGAGATAGAACGCCCACAAAATTTTTGTCACATACAGACAGACTCACAGACATGCATTTTCTAAATTTATTAAAAATTTATTAAAATATTCTAAATTTATTTTCTAAATTTGTAAAGATAGGAGAATGCAAAATTGGGAAACATGGATTTTTCATTTACAATTTTTATTAATAATTAAAATCAGTACGAAAACACGCAACTGGTTAAACGTTTGTGACGCAGCACTTAGCTCTAAAAATTTTAAATATAGGTATTAAAAATAATGATATAAAAAGTCGGGTAACGCTATGCTATTAATTAAAAGAAAAATATATCATCATTTTCTTTTTTCTATTTATATACACAAGTGCAAATAGTATTTTCAACATCAATTGATATATATACAATTTATTCACTAATGCTTTTTCATTCAGGTCTCTGATAAATTCAAAATATGGGTTTTAAATGAGATGATATGAAAATTTGAGTGGCGAATTCATAGGACTTTAAAAGGTTTGTTTTAAAATTCGATAAAAATAATTTTTGGTTTGTGTTTTTAAATATATTTTCACATCCAAACGATATTTTTAAATTTTCCAGTACACTGTTAAATATACCAAATTTTCACTGAGCCTATATCATACATTGAAATGCTTTATTTCAATCAACTGAGTTATCTTTTGCTTCAAGCTATCCAAAAATCATAAGTAAAATTTATGTAAATATTTTGTTTGCGTCATAGTAGCCAAATTAAGTGAAATATATGCAAATCGATAACATGAAAGAAAGAAAACCCGATAGTTTTTTTTTTAATTCTTTATTTAAAGAAAATAATCTGTAATTTTGCTGTTCAATAAAAAGAATAAATAAATAATTACTGTTACGTTTGAAGCTTTTAATGAGCACGTGGGCAGCATGTTCAAAGTTTAGTCATATATGCATTTCTTGCATTATACTTTGCACTCACATCTGGAGTCCCTGATGACTGATAATTATAAACAGTGAAGTTCTTAGCAATAAATGAAGAGTGTCTCATTTAAGCCGATACAACTCAAATCTATGAGTAATGTCGAAAATTTGAAGAAAGAAACGAAATTTTTGAAATACAAATAGTTTCGGCCGAATTTTCAGCAGCATTTTCCCGAAAACGAATGTTTGGCGAAATTCAGATTTTAGGCCGAAAACGTAACGAATATTTCGGTCGATCTACACTTAAAGTTACTAAAACTTTTAACTATATTGTACTCAACTGGTTAGTCGCTTATTCTCTGATCTCTAATGCCAGATATTTAAGATCTGATTGCTTAACTTTACCTAAGTAAGCCATTTTAAAAACTAATATTCATATACTATTTATTCTTTCCTTTAAATACTGAAACAACCAGAGATTTGATAAGTAGAAAAATAACAAAATTAACAAAAATCGTATTCATAACATCTAAAGGATAACATTTTTATCCAGAAATATTCCTGTACATTCATCTAATTATTTTATTCAGAATCAATAAATAAAAATTTAATCTCACTACTATCAAATCTATTTAAAATCATTTTGCTTCCACATCAATACCAACACAAACGCAAAAAAATCCCTGCCGGCCCGGCCTACAGGCAGAGGTAGATTTCGAAGTTAAGTATACTAATTTCACCAACAAAAACAAAATCATTATTAGATATAAATCCACTTTAACATCTGTCTGTTTTTGACGAATTTTTATTTCCTTTTTATAAAATAGCTGGTTTTATCAGAATCATGTTAAGGCGATGTTTAAAAAAATATTTTTCCATACTCAACAACTCGAAATTTTCTGGCACATTTTAAGATTCATTTTTAATTAAAAAAAAAAACATGAAACATGCTGACGTGATTTTTGAAAAGATTTATAAGCGACCTGTGTTTTTATTTTCTTTCAATTAATTAAAACTTGATTAATAAACAATTATTTTCTCAGTAGGGCAATATTTTTCGTTTCTAACAATCGCTTCGGGAAATTCTGTTCAAAATGCCCACTTTGACATCCTTTTTTGAAATATATTCTGCCTCTATCAAAAAATCGATCATTACTGTACATTATATAGTTTCTGAATAAGAGAATCTAGCAATTGGATGCGTTTGAGAGCAAAAATGCATTTAAAAATGAGTAAGAAAATAGACAGTTTGGATTTGAATGCACCCTTAATAAGATGATTTTTTTTCTTCAATCGCTATGTATTTTTAATTTGTTTTTGCTGTAAAAATTGGCCCTATCAAAAACTTCTCTATATAAATATTGAAGACAATATTAAGAAGATATATCATAAATTCATGGAGATATTATATCTTGTGAATTGACGGAGTTATTAAATTTTTTTTTCTTCAACCCCTCTTTTATGTTTTCGTTTTTAATTTTTTTTTTCGGTACGAATTGGTCCTATTAAAAACTTGTGAATATAAAAGTTGTAGATAATATTAAGGAGATGTATAATAAAATTATTGGATTTGATATCTTGAGAATTGACGAAGTAAGGGAATTTTTTTCTCCCAAAAACACTATTTTTTGCGCTCCTTGAGCCTATTTTAAATTTTATCAAAAATCTGTGATGCATGAATTTTTGGCGCTATTTTTAGAAGTAATAAAAACTTTAAACTGATTTGATATGTACGAAAATTAAAAAGTTATGGGGCTTTTTCGGTCTGTTTTGTCTCGCTTGGTATAGCATGGATAATGTTTTTTAAATATGTTATAGAACCCAAAAGACCTAATAAAAATTTAAATTTTGTAACTTTTTTCTAAGGTTAAAAACGGTTACTAAACTGATGAAAAATTGCATTTGAAATATTTTTGAAAGTAGACGTATTCTAAATTTAACGATTTAGGAATTAGGTCTTGGTCATCGATAAGAAGAGACCACGTATAAGTATATATTTAATAACTGAAAATGTCTTGATGACTATATTTCAAATGAAATTGCTCGTCTTTCAAAAGGATTGCTAATAAGAAGAAAACTTATGATAAAATTTATTAAAACGTTTGAAATGTTTCGAAAGGAAAAATCGCATAGAACAGAAAGAGCATGAGGGTTTCATTACTTCAGAAACTTGAAAAAATGTCAAATTTGCCGGAGATCAGAAATGTTTTAGTGAGCTAAGAACTTGTTTTTAAATAAAAAAGTTACGATTTAAAAAAAACAGTAGGCTTCTGAATTCTCAACATTTAAAGCTGAGTTGTTGTCAGTTTGAATATTGGAATAAACAACAGTTTTTTCTCCGTCAAATTAATGGAATATTGGAGAAACGATGCTTTCATAGAAAGTAGCTGACCTACTATTTATATTATTCGACACTCATAATTAATATTAATGATTTGCGAGTATTTTTTACTATATTTTAAATATTCTTCTAAAACTATAGAGTTTTTAAAACATTCAAAAGGCTAAAAAAATTGTCAAAACAATTACTGCAAGTTCAGCAGAAATGGAAAAGGGATTTTCAAAGATAAACATAATATGGTCAGAGAAGAGAAGTCGACTACCTATTTCTAATGCATCAAAATATAATGACAATTAGTCTAATTCGACTAAAAACCTCTAAAAGAATGGGTATCCAAAAATATTCGAGAAAAGGCAAAGACAATTGAAAGTTAGGACGTTTATCATGAAACTACATGTAAATATCCCAAATAATACAAGTTATTTAATATCCTAAAACGCGTTTTTTTATATAATCTATCTTTCTCTACATCCTTTATTGTTTAAGTTAAGTATTAACAATATAAAAAAAACATACTACCTTTTTTAATACCATTTTGAACTTTTCAACATCATAAATATAAAGTTTTCTTCGGTATAGGATACCCAAAATAATTCGAATTTATTTTTGCTGCTTTTAATCCGAAAATGTATAATGTGCGAATGCATTTCATAAGCAGTTGTTATCTTACAACGCTTTACACTTTTCCGACTTTGAATAGCGTATAGACGTAGCACAGTCCAAAACAGTTAGTGAGATTACTGTGTCTATCGTGATTTTATAGTAATTCACAAACCTTTACACTTTTCCTACCTTGAATAGCATACAGTGAATGAAAGCACTGTGTCTATCGTGATTTTTTAGTAATTCACAAACCTGTACATTTTTCCGACTTTGGATAGCATATATAAGTAGCACAGTCGAAAACAGTGAATGAAATTTCGTGTCTATGGTGATTGTATAGTAATTTACAAACCTTTACACTTGTCCGTCTTTGAATAGCATATATACGTAGCACAGTCCAAAACACTTAGTGAGAGCAACGTGTCTATCGTGATTTTATAGTATTTCACAAACCTTTAGACATTTCCGAATTTGAATAGCATATATACGTAGCACCATCCAAAACACTTAGCGAGAACAACGTGTCTATCGTGATTTTATAGTAATTCACAAACCGTTACATTTTCCGACTTTCAGTAGCATATAGACGTAGCACAGTCCAAAACAGTTAGTGAGGTCACTTTGTCTATCGTGATTTTCTAGTACTTTACAAACCTTTACACTTTTCTGACTTTGAATAGCATATATACGTAGCACAGTCCAAAACAATTAGTGAGATCACTGGTTCTATCGTGATTTTATAGTATTTCACAAACCTTTACACTTTTACGACTTTGAATAGCATAAAGGGAATGGAATCACTGTGTCTATAGTTATTTTAGAGTAATTTACAAACCTTTACACTTTTACAACTTTGGATAGCATATATACGTAGCACAGTCGAAAACTGTGAATGAGATCTTCGTGTCTATGGTGATTGTATAGTAATTTACACACCTTTACACTTGTCCGACTTCGAATAGCATATATACGTAGCACAGTCCAAAACACTTACAAGGAGAGAGTCCGAGGTTGGTCTCACGGAATCCAGCAATTCTTTGTACATTGATAGAGTATAGTCAATCGATAAACATATCAATAGGATAAAGTGCAATATTCAGGGGGGGTCGTAAAAAACGAGCACCAAAGTTCACCCAATTGACTCTTTGGTATATAATCGGATAAATTACATTCAATTGCGAGAGGCTCGATAGTGCAGTTGGCAGCGCGCCAAGCTTTTAATTTTCGCTTTCACGGACCTCTGCAGGTTCGATACTCCGACGAGGATTTTTTTTCCCCCCGACAAAATAATGATAAATTATTTTTGAACCACAATTAAAAAATATATATCTAATTATTTAAATGTAAGACAAATATAAATATAGGCGCCTTCAGACATATTTATTTATGTACAGAGATAGACAGTTTTCTTGCATCCTTGTGGATATAATGAAAAGTAGAAAAAAATAAAGCAAAAATCTTATGCAGTATATTCGTACTTTTTTACATTCAACATTTTTATAATTTTTATATTTAGTTTTATTTACAATTATTTATATTTATTTATTTTACAATTATTTACATATATTTCACAATGACGTACACTTATTTTACACTTATTTACATTTATGTCTATTCTATGTACTTAAAAAATAAATGTGTGCTATTAAAATTGAAGTTCTGATTACGGGCTGGAACCAGGGTGATAATTATCATAAAAACATATGAAACAGAAACTTTTGCGACAGCGTGCACGAATAATAAAAGAAGTGTTTTTACAGGAACAAGGCGTTTTAAGAAGATCGTTTGGAAAACACACTTCATTGACATTCATAAATATTATTCTTTTATGTGAAAGTTTCGATGCATGCCAGGCGTATTTTATCATGTTACAAAATATAGGTAAAGAGAGTTGATAATGCACAATTGAATGAATTTTTATACAATCCTAGCGAGAATTAATTTCTCTTTTCTGTTCAATTAAATAATTAAAATTTTGTAACCGCTTAATCATATTTTTCACCTGCCTATAAAAATAAACGTCGCATGGTTGAATCAAAGCTGTGCTTTAACTATAAGTTTTCTATCACAAAGTAGTTCTTGAGTATTGTGAAAAAGTTCATTCCCGATAAGCTTGGATTCATAAGAAATAGCGTCTGAAACTCCGATGTAATTAAATTATTTTCAGAGAGTAACTTTGCGTAGTACACGACTACATCTTTTAATATTAATTTTGATGATTCGCTATGAATTGTGTATTATGAAATTCGCTCTTCAATATTTGTAAATTTAGAAGCTTCTTCACTAGACAAATTTTTTTATAAAATAACTTTTTTCATTTTAATTATGACACTATATATAATAAAGAACAACGTCTAATCACCGCAAAACTTTAAAAACAAAATGCCGTACTCATTCGCTCTGCGGCAGATGGTTGCTGAAATTTCAACAAAAGAAGAGTAAACATTTTAAACCCATCCTGTTTATTTTCTATAGTGTTTTGGTTAAAAACTACCTGCAAATCTACGTAATAAAATGTCCCTTAAAAGGTTTTTAACCGAAAACAGTTATTCTAATTCCAAACATGAGATCCCATGATAAAAAATAATTATGTTTTAAAAATAAAAAAAAATAAAAAAATATAAAAATTGACCAGATAAAAGTAAAATAGCATATTTTAATTTTATGTAGCGTATTTTAATGTACTTCGCTGAGAACAACGGGTCATAGAAAATTTTATAAATAAATGTGAATAAAATTAAATTTTTGTCGTCTGAATAATTCACTTATTTTACTTTTTTCCCCCATTAGATCCATAAAACGGCAATCTCTCTGTAAATAAATAAGCACATAATATATGTACGTGTGCGTGCAGAAGCATATTTTTATGAGTATTTGTCTAATTTTTAAATAATTAGATATATATATTTTAATTATGGTTTGAAAATAACTGATCATTATTTTGTCTGGAAAAAAAATCTCGTTGGAGTACCGAACCCGCAGAGATCCCAGAAAGAGAAGATTAAAAGTCTGGCGCACTGCCAACTGTACTAACGAGCCTCTCGCTATCTAGTTTAAATTATCCGTTTATATATTAAAGAGTCAATAATGGGTGAACTTTGGGGCTCGTTTTTTACGGCCCCCCTGAATATTGCACTTTATCCTGTTGATATGTATATCTATTAACTATACTCTATCAATGTACAAAGGATCGCTGGATTCCGTGAGACCAACCTCGGACCCTCTCCTTGTTAATGAGAGCAACGTGTCTATCGTGATTTTATATTAATTCACAAACCTATACACTTTTCCGACTTTGAATAGCATACAGTGAATGAAATCACTGTGTCTATCGTGATTTTATAGTACTTTACAAACCTTTACACTTTTCCGACTTTGAATAGCATATATACCTAGAACAGTCCGAAACAATTAGTGAAAGCAACGTGTCTATCGTGCTTTTATAGTAATTCAAAAACCGTTAAACTTTTCAGACTTTCAGTAGAATATAGACGTAGCACAGTCCAAAACACTTTGTGAAGGCAACGTTTCTATCGTGATTTTATAGTAATTCACAAACCTGTACACTTTTACTCCTTTGAATAGCATACAATGAATGAAATCACTGAGTCTATCGTGATTTTATAGTTATTCACAAACATGTACACTTTTCCGACTTTGAATAGCATATATACGTAGCACAGTCCAAAACACTTAGTGAGAGAAATGTGTCTAACGTAATTTTATAGTAATTCACAAACCTTTACACTTTTCCGACTTTGGATAGCATATATACGTAGCCCAGTCCAAATGAATTAGTGAGATCACTGTGTCTATCGTGATTTTATAGTCTTTCACAAACCTTTACACTTTTCCGACTTTGAATAGCATACAGTGAATGAAATCACTGTGTCTATCGTGCTTTTTCAGTAATTTACAAACATTTACATTTTTCCGACTTTGGATAGCATATATACGTAGCACAGTCGAAAACAGTGAATGAGATCTTCGTGTCTATGGTGATTGTATAGTAATTTACAAACCTTTACACTTGTCTGACTTTGAATAGCATACATACGTAGCACAGTCCAAAACACTTAGTGAGAGCAACGTTTTTATCGTGATTTTACAGTAATTCACAAACCTATACACTTTTCCTACTTTGAATAGCATACAGGGAATGAAATCACTGTCTCTATCGTGATTTTATAGTTATTCACAAACCTGTACACTTTTCCGAATTTGAATAGCATATATACGTAGCACAGTCCAAAGCACTTAGTGAGATCACTGTGTCTATCGTGATTTTATAGTAATTCACAAACCGTTAAACTGTTCAGAGTTTCGGTAGAATGTAGACGTAGCACAATCCAAAACACTTAGTGAGAGCAACGTTTTTATCGTGATTTTATAGTAATTCACAAACCTATACACTAGGGTGGGACGAAAAAACCGAAATATTTATAAACAAAATGTAATAGAGCGGAAAAGTTGCCTTTTGTAATAAAGAATAAATTAGTAAAATATTACACCGATCGGTTAATATCTTTTACCGCCGCAAAGAGGCCAAAATTTCCAAAAATCGCAAAAAACATGTATTTTCAATATTTTTTTTAATTATACAAACGTACGAATACAATTTCTAATAGGACGCGATAGCTACATGAAGATATAAGTAATGTCCTGGTAAATGCTCATTATGATAAAGTAATATCTTTTACTGCCTCAAAAGGACCATATTTTTTTTTAAAAATGGTAAAAATTTCAAATTTTTATTATTTTTTAAATTTTTATAATTTCTATAATATCTAGTCTAGAAATAAATAAATTTACTTCATTTCTATTAATATTGTCGTAAATTTTGTTAACTATTTGCTATAGACTTGAAAAAAAACGGTAATCATTCATTATTCTTGACGATCGCTTTATGTACTGCTGTTTTACTGCATATCAGCAGTTCATATACCAAAAATCACAAAAATGATATAAAATGAACAAAATATTTTAGTATTTTAAAAATACAGAGATGATTAACCGAAACGGATTAAATAAACATAAAATGAAGAAGTATTTAAAGTAATTGGATTTTATAATATGATTTTCTTTCAAATAAAGCCATTGTTCCTCGAGAGGTCAAAATTGATAATATGTGGTCCTCCGTCTGTTCTGGAACACAAACTTTACCAGCACTTCAGAGATTAATTTCACGCATATTTATATTGATTGAGTGGGACAAGGAAAATTATAATAGCTGGTATGTTTAATCGAACAATCTAAACTCACCAGCGTCGTTAGATCGTCAGACCATAGACAAACCGTAACAGGTGGTTTGAATAGTTTACAGTTTTGCCACTCGACTAAATCCATACAATTTTAAGCTTCAAAGTTCTGGAATGACGATGTGACGGATGGCACTATTCGTGTCCACAGAACTTCGTGCTTTGGCAATTTTCTTTATGGCTGGGGTTCTGATGTCCTCTCCATCATATGCTATCTTTCCAATGAGGGTATTTTCATGATTTGCGAAACAGGCATTTCGTGAAATTACAGGAACTATAATCTTTCATAGATGATATAATGTAACGGGGGTTACTAATTATAGTCCACAGAATCTGAAAAACATGATAGATTCATTTTAATTGTGAACCAACTGATGCAGTACACTTTCAGGATGTACTCATTGAGTACATCCTGATCAGCCGATTACCAAAATTAAAAATTGCCAAAGCACGAAATTCTGTGGACACGAATAGTGCCATACGTCATTTCGTCATTCCAGACTTAAACTTTGAAGCTTAAAATTGTATGGCTTTAGTCGAAAGGCAAAACTGTAAACTAACGAAACCACCTGTTACGGTTTGTCTATCGATTGACAATCTAACAACGCTGGTGAGTTTAGAATGTTTGATTAAAGATGCCAGCTATTGTAACTTTCCTTGTCCCACTCAATCAGTAGAAAGATGCGTGAAATTAGTCTCTGAAGTGCTTGTAAGGTTTGTGAACCAGAACAGAGTGAGGATCATATATGATCAATTTCGGCATCTCGAGGAACAATGGCTTTATTTGAAAGCAAGTCATATAATAAAATACAATTACTTTAAATACTTCTTCATTTTAAGTTTTTTTTAATCCATTCCGGTTAAACATTTTGGTATTTTAATTAATAAAATACTAAAATATTTTGTTCATTTTATATATTTTTTGTGATTTGCGGTATATGAACTGCTGATATGCAGTAAAGCAGCAGTAGATGAAGCGATCGTAAAGAACAATGAATGATTACCTTTTTTATTTTCCAGTCTACGACAAATAGTTAACAAAATGTATGACATATTAATATATATAAAGTAAATTTATTTACTTCTAGACATATTACAGAAATTATAAAAATATACAAAAAATGAAAATTTGAAATTTTTACAATTCGTTTTTTAAATATGGTCCCTTTGCGGCAGTAAAATATATTATTTTATCATAATGAACATTTACCAGGGCATTTCTTATATCTTCATGTAGCTATAGCGTCCTATTAGAAATTGTATTCGTACGTTTATATAATTAAAAAATAATTTGAAAAAAACAAGTTTCTTGCGATTTTTTGAAATATTGTCCCCCTTGCGGGGGGTAAAAGATATTAACCAATCGATATAATATTTTACGAATTTATTCCTCATTACAAAAGGCAACTTTTCCGCTCTATTACATTTCGATTGTAAATATTTCGGTTTTTTCGACCCACCCTACTATACACTTTTCCTACTTTGAATAGCATACAGTGAATGAAATCACTGTATCTATCGTGATTTTATAGTTTTTCACAAACCTGTACACTTTTCAGAATTTGAATAGCATATATACGTAGCACAGTCCAAAACACTTAGTGAGATCACTGTGTCTATCGTGATTTTATAGTATTTCACAAACCTTTACACTTTTCCGACTTTGGATAGTATATATACGTAGCCCAGTCCAAAAGAATTAGTGAGATCACTGTGTCTATCGTGATTTTATAGTATTTCACAAACCTTTACACTTTTCCGACTTTGAATAGCATATAGACGTAGCACAGTACAAAACACTTAGTGAGATCACTGTGTCTATCGTGATTTTATAGTATTTCACAAACCTATAAACTTTTCAGACTTTGAATACCATACTGTGAATGAAATCACTGTGTCTATAGAGATTTTATAGTAATTTACAAAGCTTTACACTTTTCCGACTTTGAATAGCATATAGACGTAGCACAGTCCAAAACACCTAGTGAGAGAAACGTGTCTATCGTGATTTTATAGTAATTCACAAACCTTTAACTTTTCCGACTTTGGATAGCATATATAAGTAGCCCCGTCCAAAAGAATTAGTGAGATCACTGTGTCTATCGTGATTTTACAGTATTTCACAAACCTTTACACTTTTTCGACTTTAAATAGCACACAGTGAATGCAATGACTGTGTCTATCGTGCTTTTATAGCAATTTACAAACCTTTACACTTTTCCGATTTCGTATTGCATATATACGTAGCACAGTCGAAAACAGTGAAAGAGATCTTCGTGTCTATCATGATTTTATAGTATTTCACAAACCTATATTCTTTTCCGCCTTTGAATAGCATACAGTGAATGAAATCACAGTGTCTATCGTGATTTTATAGTAATTTACAATCCGTTATACTTTTCCGACTTTCAATAGCATATAGACGTAGCACAGTCCAAAACAGTTGGTGAGATCAGTGTGTCCATCGTGATTTTATAGTAATTCACAAACCTATACACTTTTCCGACTTTGAATAGCATATATAAGTAGCACAGTCCAAAACACTTAGTGAGAGACACGTGTCCATCGTGATTTTATAGTAATTCACAAACTTGTACACTTTTCCGACTTTCGATAGCATATATAATTAGTCCAGCCCAAAAGAATTAGTGTGATCACTGTGTCTATCATGATTTTATAGTATTTCACAAACCTTTACACTTTTCCGACTTTGAATAGCATACAGTGAATGAAATCACTGTGTCTATCGTGATTTTATAGTAATTTACAAACCCTTACACTTTTCCACTTTGATAGCATATGTACGTAGCACAGTCGAAAACAGTGAAAGAGAGCTTCGTGACTATCGTGATTTTATAGTAATTCACAAACTGTTACACTTTTCCGACTTTCAGTGGCATATAGACATAGCACAATCCAAAACAGTTAGTGAGATCCCTGTGTCTATCGTGATTTTATAGTAATTCACAAACCTTTACACTTTTTCGACTTTGAATAGCATACAGTGAATGAAATCACTGTGTCTATCGTGATTTTATAGTAATTTACAAACCCTTACACTTTTCCACTTTGATAGCATATGTACGTAGCACAGTCGAAAACAGTGAAAGAGAGCTTCGTGACTATCGTGATTTTATAGTAATTCACAAACTGTTACACTTTTACGACTTTCAGTAGCATATAGACGTAGCACAGTCCAAAACAGTTAGTGAGATCACTGTGTCTATTGTGATTTTATAGTATTTCACAAACCTATACTCTTTTCCGACTTTGAATAGCATACAGTGAATGAAATCACAGTGTCTATCGTGATTTTATAGTAATTTACAATCCGTTATACTTTTCCGACTTTCAATAGCATATAGACGTAGCACAGTCCAAAACAGTTGGTGAGATCAGTGTGTCCATCGTGATTTTATAGTAATTCACAAACCTATACACTTTTCCGACTTTGAATAGCATATATAAGTAGCACAGTCAAAAACACTTAGTGAGAGAAACGTGTCTATCGTGATTTTATAGTAATTCACAAATCTTTACACTTTTCCAATTTTGGATAGCATATATACGAAGCCAAGTCCAAAAGAATTAGTGAGATCACTGTGTCTATCTATCGTGATTTTATAGTATTTCACAAACCTTTACACTTTTCCGACTTTGAATAGCATACAGTGAATGAAATCACTGTGTATATCGAGCTTTTATAGTAATTTAAAAAACCTTTACACTTTTCCGACTTTGGATAGCATATATACGTAGTACAGTCTAAAACAGTGAATGAGATCTTCGTGTCTATTGTGATTTCATTGTAATTCACAAATTGTTAAACTTTTCCGACTTTTAATAGCATATAGACGTAGCACAGTCCAAAACGCTTAGTGAGAATACTGTGTGTATCGTGATTTTATAGTATTTCATAAACCTATACACTTTTCCGACTTTGAATAGCATACAGTGAATGAAATCCCTTTGTCTATCGTGATTTTATAGTACTTTGAATAGTACTTTTCTGACTTTGAATAGTATATATACGTAGCACAGTCCAAAACAATTAGTGAGAGCAACGCGTCTATCGTCATTTTTTAGTAATTCACAACCTTTCCCGACTTTGGATAGCATATATAAGTAGCACAGCCCAAAACAATTAGTGAGATCACTGTGTCTATCGTGATTTTACAGTATTTCACAAAACTTTACACTTTTCCGACTTTGGATAGCATATTTACGTAGCACAGTCGAAAACAGTGAATGAGATCTTCGTGTCTATTTTGATTTTTACACTTTTCCGACTTTCAATAACATATAGACGTAGCACAGTCCAAAACAATTAGTGCGATCACTGTGTCTATCGTGATTTTATAGTGTTTCACAAACCTATACACTTTTCCGACTTTGAATAGCATACAGTGAATGAAGCCACTGTGTCTATCGTGATTTTATAGTAAATCACAAACGTTTACACTTTTCCGGCTTTGGACAGCATATATACGTAGCACAGTCGAAAACAGTGAGTGAGATCTTCGTGTCTATCGTGCTTTTATAGTAATTTACAAAGCTTTACACTTTTCCGACTTTGAATAGCATATAGTCGCAGCACAGTCCAAAAGAATTAGTGAGATCACTGTGTCTATCGTGATTTTATAGTATTTCGCAAACCTTTACACTTTTCTGACTTTGAATAGCATACAGTGAATGAAATAACTGTGTCTATAGTGATTTTTTAGTACTTTACAAAACTTTACATTTTCCCGACTTTGAACAGCATATATACGTAGCACAGTCCAAAACACTTAGTGAGAGACACGTGTCCATCGTGATTTTATAGTAATTCACAAACTTGTACAGTTTTCCGACTTTGGATAGCATATATAATTAGTCCAGCCCAAAAGAATTAGTGTGATCACTGTGTGTATCATGATTTTATAGTATTTCACAAACCTTTACACTTTTCCGACTTTGAATAGCATACAGTGAATGAAATCACTGTGTCTATCGTGATTTTATAGTAATTTACAAACCCTTACACTTTTCCACTTTGATAGCATATGTACGTAGCACAGTCGAAAACAGTGAAAGAGAGCTTCGTGACTATCGTGATTTTATAGTAATTCACACACCGTTACACTTTTCCAACTTTCAGTGGCATATAGACATAGCACAATCCAAAACAGTTAGTGAGATCCCTGTGTCTATCGTGATTTTATAGTAATTCACAAACCTTTACACTTTTTCGACTTTGAATAGCATACAGTGAATGAAATCACTGTGTCTATCGTGATTTTATAGTAATTTACAAACCCTTACACTTTTCCACTTTGATAGCATATATACGTAGCACAGTCGAAAACAGTGAAAGAGATCTTCGTGTCTATCGTGATTTTATAGTAATTCACAAACCGTTACACTTTTCCGTCTTTCAGTAGCATATAGACATAGCACAATCCAAATCAGTTAGTGAGATCCCTGTGTCTATCGTGATTTTATAGTAATTCTCAAACCTTTACACTTTTCCGACTTTCAGTAACGTATAGACATAGCACAATCCAAAGCAGTTAGTGAGATCCCTGTGTCTATCGTGATTTTCTAGTAATTCACAAACCTTTATACTTTTCCGACTTTGAATAGCATACAGTGATTGAAATCATTGTGTCTATCGTGATTTTATAGTACTTTACAAACCTTTACACTTTTCCGACTTTGAATAGTATATATACGTTGCACAGTCCAAAACAATTAGTGAGATCACTGTGTCTATCGTGATTTTATAGTATTTCACTAACCTTTACACAACAGAAACTATATTGGATTTTTTTATTCACACACTTTGGGTATTTTATTAATTTTTTCATTTTCACCGTACGTAAAAAGATTATAATCTCTCCCCTAATAAATCACAGAAATACAGAATTAAATAAATCGAATATTACTCTTCTGAACAGTGATGATTAAAACTGAAAGATGTTTACCACTATTAACAACGTCACCATAAGTTAAGGGTTAAATTAAATTTGAAAGAAGTGAATAAAAATAGATATTGCTAATAAAAGATAAAAATACGCAATTTTTCATTATTCCAATGTGTTATCGAATTATTGCTTATGAAAATATTTGTGAAAAATTACTTTCAAATAAACAAACGTTTTATAATTTGATATTGTTTGTAAGCAAACTCAACTTGGAATTACTTTAACCCTTATAGGACGCTAGCTTTTTGTACATGATTCTATTATTATATTCTATCCTTCATCCATTATTATATACTAATCGTTTATAATTTGATATATTTCGTAAGCAAATTCAGCCTGGATTATTTTTAACCCTCACAGGACGATAGGTTTTTATACATGGTTGTACTTTTATATTCTATGGGCACCACTGTATTAAAAAATATAATTTTAATTTCATTTTTATTGGAAATGTGATCAAAGTACAAGAAAAGTTTTTCTTAAAATAGAAAAAAAAAGTGCTGCCACCTGAATAAAGTTCGTGTAAGTGATACTGGTCCCAATATCAAGTGGGAAGTGACAAGCGGCCGATGAGGGTTAAATATATCTATATACTAATCCAGGGTTAGTACAGGTCCTGGAAATTCCAAGGATAGGAAATTTTTCGGTGCCTGTATTTTCTTATAGAAAATCTCTCCTTAAATAAGGCGAAATTATAGGCGTTTGAACTAGATTTTTTTTTTATAAAAAAAACAATAAGAACAATGATATTTTACCTGGTAAATAACGGAACCCGTACAAACCCTGTAATCTTCGGGAACAAAAATTAGCTGTGTTACAAAAAGTCAGTTTTTAAGGAAATTGTGTAATCCCAAATAACAAAATAAAAATACAACTTTTGACTACAAGTAAAGGTGAAGGTAAGGTAACATTGTTATAACATTCTCCGACAGTTTCTTCTACTATTTTTCTTGTCCTAAGTTACTATATTCTTAGCGAGTAAAGTGAAAAGTATTCTGGTAACAGGTTGTGTTCAGGGATAACTTAAAAAATAATGAAATGAAAAACGTGCAATAGGCAGGGACAACTGATTGACCTCTACTATCGTTCAGAAATTCCGAATAGTTAATTCTGCTTTAATATATATATATATATATAACTTGCATTCCGTGATTACATGAAATAAAAATTCTTCGTTTGGAATTTCCGGTATGAATTCTGATTTTTTATTATAAAATGAGGCTAAATTGCCAAACATGACAGTAGAGGGAATTTTGAATTCGCTCATTGCTTAACCCTTTGAGGGGCAAGCAATAATGTGTCTGTAATATTGAATCCTCAACCGAATAATCGAATTTTTTGATTTTAAATAAGGAAAAGCAATTTTTCAACATCCCCCCCCCCCAAAAAAAAGTTAAAAATACGAAATTTAGTAAAAAATTTTCATTGAGAATCTTGTTTAAATTAGGTGGGATATATCTATCCCACCGCCAGTATTGCCAGATTGGGTACTTTTTAAACTCAGATTATTTGACTATCACCACATTTTTAAAATAGTATAATTCGCCTTATTTTTCAGAGTTTGTAATATATTTTTAAATAGGCCGAATATTTCTATTTAAAAAAAAGCGGTGACAATCAACAATCTGGGGACAAAAAAGTTCCCAATCTGGCAACACTGCCCACCGCCCCTCAAGGGGTTAATGGAGTTATGAGTAAAGAGGAGGAGACATATGGTGTACTGTCTACCAGCTAAGAGTGAAGTAACTGAGGAGGTTGACACAAGATGGAAGCTCTATTTTTTTTTTAATTGGATCAACAGTTTCTGCTTACCACCGGGACAAACTTTCCAACAGTAAATTTAAATAGAAAATCTTATTTAAGAGCCTTATATCATAAAAATATTTGCTCATAAAAAGGCTAACATTTTCTATTTATTTTTACTGGTGTCAGTTAGCCCTGTTATTAAAATATTTTTCACTGTCACAGACAGGTGGTTGTCTAGGTTGTCACAATATAGCGGAAACGCAGAGCCTGACTACCGCAAAAGTAAACTCAACACCAGTAAAAATGAATATCTGTTTCTACCATTATTTACGACTAAAATTCTGTATTAATAAAGCGTTTAAGTAAGGGGAAATTTCCTATTTAAATTTAGGGGCGGAAGTTCCCTCGGCAGTAATCAGACCCTGAGAAAGCGGTTGCAGTTGAAGCTTCACTACAAAGCGTTATAAGTAAGCGAACAAACTTAATGCTGGAATCAGGCGTAAATAATACAGTTGCGCCACCTTGTGGACGGAGTGATAATTCACATACGCGGGCTTTTAGTGTGGCGTGCATTTTCTAACTCTTTAGTCACTCATGAAAAATGAATTTTGTTTGCCACATTTATTACAAAATAACGGCGTAGCGAGAGAAGCATCCAGATGCACTTGACCCCACGAAGTTTTCTGCACCTTATCGAAGGAACGTCAGTTATTAATCAAGATGAAAAAAACTTTACAATTTTAGTGGTGTGAGTAAGAAAACAGTTAGGTATTTACCTGTAGTTCACAATCCATCCGCTACGTGGCGCATGACCTTGATTGATGTGACCTCGCTTTTAATCTTGCGGTTATTTCTCCCATTTAAGATAGGACGCTTACTTACATAGCTTTGCTTCACTATTTTAACAAGTTGAGGGGTAGCAAAAATGTTTCTAAATATGGAAGTCTCACCGGAATAATCGAGACATTTTATTTTTAAATAAGAAAAGTAATTTTTCAACGATTTTCCTCCAAAGTTAAAAATATAAAATTTTGTTAAAATTTTCTGGTGAGAATCTTGTTTAAATTAAGTAGAATATATTTTATCCCACAGCCCCTCAAGGGGTTAACCCTTTGAGGGGCGGTGGGATATATTTTATCCCACCTACGATTAATGAAGATTTGCACCAGAAAAAAATTATTAAATTTTACTTTTCTAACTTTGATGGAATAATGTCGAAAAATTGCTTTTTCTAATTTTGCAATAAAATTTTTGAAAGATTCCGGTGTGAATTCGGCATTTCAGTAACGCAATTACTTGCCCCTCAAGGGGTTAAGGATATGTCATTTCCTCTTTATTAATAGTTCCATGCATTGCTTTTACTCATTGGGTGTAATATATGCCCTAAAATTATAATCTTATTATGGTAATATTTTACAAATATATATTTTTAAGACCTACCATAAATGGTTTTATTCTATATACCCAATAATTTCAATATATAAAACATGAATTTTCAATTTATTATTAAAAATAAAATAATCTATAGTAATATTACGGAATAATGTTTTTAAAATAAGAATTATATCCTAAAAAACTTTTATTACATTGCATTCCCATGCTTGCATCCAAAGTTTTGACCTCTTTTCCTAAGCAAATTTTATAGCTACATTTTACAATCACTATCAAAAAATAAATTTAGGCGATAATGTAGGATTTAAAAAAAGTAGCAGACATGGCTTGAGTGCAACGTTATCTAATTTTAGATAGCATTTCACATAGGAATCTGCATTTGAAAATATTTTTATAAAAAGTATGCCGCACTTGTAGCTGAAAGGTAAACTACTGTTTCAACAACAGATTATTACATCACAAGTATGAATAAACGTTGTAACTACCAGTTTTTAGTTTAGGGTATTCAGAAACCCTTGAAATTGGCTTTTTAACAGATTGAGAATGACTCATTTTTTGAAAACGAACACAAAATTCACGTTTACAAATTAAAACCTGCTCACAACCAATCATGACTGGACTACACCTTCTTTACTCATACTTAAAAAATTTCCGGTACCAGTAATATTTTCTTCAATCAATCTCCGAAAACGTCATTTGACGTGACCACTGACCAGTCCGTTACGCGTTAAAAAAAAAGTAAAGAAAGAACGATTCTGAAACTAATCGTTTAAAATCCATATAAAATTGTACCAATCTAAAATTTTTGGGGTTGCGTTTATTTTAATACACAGTTAACAATTTTTATGGTTGTCTCCTATCACTGTATTTGAACAGAGAAACCCGCTAGTTCAGTGGTTAGCGTGTCACGCTACTACGATTCAGGTCAATATCCCACTTCGGACAATGGAGGTAGTTAATGTAATGTCTACCGCCTTCAGGGCTTCCACGTGCAACTTTTATTTAATTCAACTTCGAACTACTTTCTCATAACAAAAATCTTTGACAGGCAGTTTGACAAAATTTTCAAGAGAAATGTACTACAAAATTTATTTATTTTTTAAATAGTGGTATGAATATAATAGAAAAATAGCCCAGCTCCTGCAAGTGAAGTTATTGAAAAGCTTGCCACACAATGGCGGCTGCTGTTAGATTACATTTCACCAGGATCCAATTAAAGCGAAGGTAAACTTGCACCAGGAAAAACGAATATAATTGCTTGATCTATTGCAGAAATTCTGCTAGAATAAGGCGTTTAAATAAAGCAAAAATTTTGTTAAAATTTAATCGTGGAAGTTTGCCCTTGCAGTAATCAAAATAACTGACATTGACAGAACCTTTGTTAGGTTGTCACAATACGACGAAACTACGCGATTTGACTATCTCCGGAACAAACTTCTAGCAGTAAAAATTAATAGATATTTTGCCTTAATTATGTCAGCATTATTTCGCATGATTAAGGCAGTTAAATAAGGAGTTATTTTCTATTAAAATTTACTGGTGGAAGTATGCCCAAGTGGTAATTAGACACTGTGTAACCGGTTATAGCTAGAGCTTCATCACTTTGAGGATATGTCAATTCCTCTTTTTTCATAGTTCCATGCTTCGGACATTGGTGAGGTGCATTCATCTTTTCATCATTGGATGGCTATAAAATGAGTACCAAGCTTCCTTGGGAACTAATCACAGTAGTTTCTGCGTTGTGTTAATCACCTGACTGAGATGTATGCTGTATAGCTTTAGGACACATGCTCTAGTAAACAGGGTTGGATATTTTTGTCATAGTCTTTAACCCCTTCGCGATGGGAGCCTTTTACGAAATGTTTATTACTTTGCTACCGGTTTTAAAAAACAGAAGTTTGTGCCTATTCAAATCGGGAAAATGTTCGGGTTAAATAAAGCAAATTTTACAGTAAAATTTTACTGGTGAGGATAAACGAGGATCCTTAGGCCTATTTCCGGCACGTATACGTGTCGCTCGTCCCCAAGGGGTTAACCACTTGAGGGTGGTGGGGGATATATTTTATCCCACCTACAATTAATGAAGATTTGCACCAGAAAAATATTATGAAATTTTACTTTTCTAACTATCGTGGAAAAAAAAGGGGACGTAAAATTGCTTTTCCTTATTTTGAAATAATTTTTATCTAAATTTCCGGTGGGAATTCAGAACGTAATTGCTTGCCCTTCAAGGGGTTAAAGTAGTGTAGCGCCAGAGAGTATAGTTCGGCTTATTTATCCTTTTTTTTTTTTTTTTTTTTTTTTTTTTTTTTTTTTCAATTACAGAATACAATAATTTCTTCTGAAACATCATTCATCCTTCGGGGTCTATAAAATGGGTATCAAGCTAGCTTTGGATCTAATCACAGTGGTTTCCGCGTTCAGTTAATCATCTGACCGGGATGTATGCTTTATAGCCTTAAGGCACATGCTCTAGTAAAAAGGGTTAGATACTTTGGGTCATAGTTTTTTATGTGGTGTAGCACCAAAGAGCTCAGTTTGTAATTTGAACAGAAAAATTCGGCCTTTTTATCCTAATTTTTTGCAATTAAAGAAGACAATAATTTCTTCTGAAACACCATTCATCCTTCGGGGTCTATAAAATGGGTATCAAGCTAGCTTTGTATCTAATCACAGTGGTTTCCGCGTTCAGTTAATCATCTGACCGGGATGTATGCTGTATAGCCTTAAGACACATGCTCTGGTAAACAGGGTTGGATACTTTGGGTCATTGTTTTTAATGTGGTGTAGCACCAAAGAGCTCAGTTTGTAATTTGAACAGAAAAATTCGGCCTTTTTATCCTAATTTTTTGCAATTAAAGAAGACAATAATTTCTTCTGAAACACCATTCATCCTTCGGGGTCTATAAAATGGGTATCAAGCTAGCTTTGTATCTAATCACAGTGGTTTCCGCGTTCAGTTAATCATCTGACCGGGATGTATGCTGTATAGCCTTAAGACACACGCTCTGGCAAACAGGGTTGGATACTTTGGGTCATAGTTTTTAATGTGGTGTAGCACCAAAGAGTTTAGTTTGTAATTTGAACAGAAAAATTCGGTTTATTTATCCTAATTTTTTGCAATTAGAGAATACAATATTTTCTTCTGAAACATCCTTCATCCCTCATCACTCAAGGCCTATAAAATGAGCATCAAGCCTGCTTGGGAACTAATCATAATCACAGTGGTTTCCGCGTTGAGTTAATCACCTGACCCGGATGTACGCTGCATAGCCTTAAAATACATGCTCTAGTAAACAGGATCGAATACTTTGAGACATAGTCCTTAATGTGGTGTATTGCGAAATAGTTTTGTTTGTATATTTGAACAGAAAAATTCTGCTTATTTGTCCATTTTTTGTTATTAAAGAAGACAATATTTTCTTCTGGAACTAGTGGTCAATAAAAAGCTTTAAATTTAGAAGCCACATTAGTCCCTTGAAGGGCGGTGGACCACTAAATTTTAATCCCTAAATGCCACATAAAGAGCAGGCTAATTCCATGCAAACTTGTCGTGTCTGTCACACAGCTGAAGATCGCCATATTTGTTGGCTACCAGTATTTTAGAACGGAAAATGTGACTTACTTTATCGGAGATATCTCATCAACTGAATAACGCGAAGCAAACTTTTCGAAAATAACGGTGGCCGACAAGCATAGCGATTTTCATCTATGTGACAGACATGACACGTTTTCATGGAATTAGCCAGCAGAATTTTGGAATGAATTTTTTCTTATATTACGTACGTAAAGAGATGCTTTCATTTTCAAATTAATTTGTAAATTCTTGTGTATTCATACATTCGCCAGTAAAAATAGACATTTTTGCCTTATTCATCACAGAACTTTTGTATAAACACGGCATTTAACACCTTAATCGTCGAGGGCCTTACTTTCACGTGCAAATTGCACGTGAAATTATCGAGCACGACAATTAAGGTGTTAAATAAGACGAAAACTTCTATTAAAATTTCCTGGTAGAAGTTTGTCCCTTTGGTAATCAGGCTTTGCAAACATTTCAGCTTTTTGTGAATGGTAGTACCTTGTCCCTGAAAAGTTTATTATGTGTATTATGCACTAAAAGAATTTTGAAGTTGTCAATATAAAAAAGAAAAAGCTGCTTCGATTTCGCCATATATAATTTTTCTGTTCATATTTATAGCAGAGTATTAATAATTAAAAATTATATATAATTAAAAGGATTTATTTATTTTTGTTTTACGCAACGATACATTCAAACCCAGTGTTGCCAGATTGGGAACTTTTTTGTCCCCAGATTGTTGATTGTCACCGCTTTTTTTAACCCTAGAACTACCGGAAATTTTACTCAAGTTTTATAAAAACATTCTACACCAGAATTTTTACTTAAAACTATTTAATTTGTTTATTTAACTTATTATTGTCTGATTTATACATTTAGTTTATTTTGAAGAAATTTCTGGTTTGAATAAATATTTTGAATGTACATGTCGGGTCCATTGGACCCTTCAGGTAGACAGAGGGTTAAATAGAAATATTCGGCCTATTTAAAATTATATTAAAAATTCTGAAAAATGAGGCGAATTCAAATAATCTGAACTAAAAAAAACCCCAATCTGGCGACACTGATCAAACCATAAATAAATCACACTTTAACCGTTTCAACACGGCATATCTCACACACATTTTATTTGGTTGGCGCCGCTTTTTTTTTAACCAGTCTCCTTTAGTTGTAAAATACCAAAAAAAAAAAAAAAAAAAAACTCTAATTAAAAAAGTCAAATATCACATTTATTTATTAATGGTGCCAAAAACAAGAACGATCTATATATGCATCGCACGTCACGAAAGGCTTAAATGACTTTGAATACCAAAATTGCTTTTTTTTTAGTTTCTTATAATTTTTTTCAGGTATTATAAATTGCCTGAAATAAGCCTTAGTAACTAACAAATGCTTCTTACACAGTTTCTATCTAACTATTTGACACATGTTCAATCTCAATTTGTCATTGTCATGATAGTAGTCAGAAATTACACTGTAATCATCCCTTAAAGATAAACTTCGATACCACTACTATAATTACATTATTGCTGCTTCAACACGTATTTGTTTTCTTTATAATTTATGCTTCTTGAATATATATTTCCCACAGGAGACCGAAAACATACCTTTAGTGGGAGACATCTTGCTTTAACTGTTAAATCAGTTTACTTGTAAACTTGCTATCCAGCTATATTATGCATTTTAAAATCTCAATCTATCACTGTCATGATAAGAATCAGAAATTGGTCTTTAAATATCTCTTATAGTGTTATCACTATACTAATTACGCTATTTTAACGTTGACATGTATTTGTTACGACGTTAATTTATGCTTTCTAAATTTATAGTTGTCTCCTGAGAGGGAAAATTTATGGTTTCGTACAGAAAATAAATGTATTATTTCTCTGGTAAACAATGTATTAAAATAGCATATAATTCGATACTGTTTCCAAACGCACATTTTAACATAAATTTTTTATATAATTTTTGCTTATCTTTAACCCCTTGAGGGGCGGTGGGATAAAATATATCCTACTTAATTTAAACAAGATTCTCACCAGAAACTTTTAACTAAATTTCGTATTTTTATCTTTGAGGGTAAATTGTTGAAAAATTGCTCTTCCTTATTTTAAAATAAAATGTTTCGATTTTTCCGGTGAGAATTCAATACTATAGAAACATTATTGCTTGCCCCTCAAGGGGTTAACACTAAAATTCCTAAATGCATAAAAATAAGATATGTTGATGTAGCCATTTTTAACACTTTCCAACAAAGTTGGAAAGTGTTTATGCATTCTGTTGGTCTGTCCGTCTGTCCACTCTCTAACTCCCGTAAATATACTCAGATTTTCATGCAATTCATAAATGTTATTTAGGTTCACCAAAGCATGTTTGGTATTGTATATAAAGTATGTAGGATTAATAGTTCATTTACAGAGGTACTCAAAACTATTTCATTACAGTATATATATGGGGAAAAATCCATTGCAGTGGATTTTAATGACATTACGCTATTTGAAATGCATTGAAACTGATATAAATCACTGAATGTCACTACGATCCCATTAGAACAGGGCATTTATAGCATTTTTTTATTCATTTACAGGGACACGCAAAAGAAATCGGTTACTGTACTGTCTGAGTAATAATTGCTGGTGTGTACTATTTAAAATTCGGTATGCACTTTTAAATTTAACTATCTTTTGCATGTTACTCATTATATATAAATTCTATACCTTATATACAAGGCTGCACAAAAGTATTCACGTACCATACCCCTTATTAGAGGAAATTGCTGAAGGGGAATTTTCAACTGAAGTATATGTATTTCTTAAGTGAACTAAATTTTGGCATGCATGTAGTTAATAGATGCAAATCTATATATCATACACAGGACTGATTTAAAAATTCGGATAATTTTGCGATTGCAGATGGGAACAGCTGAAATGGAAATAGGTTATGCGTTTCCATATGGTTGACTTAGAAGTAATATTTAATTTTTTTAAGCAGTGAAGTTTTGTTACATTATTCTGAATGTGTTGGAAAGTGTTTCATAATCTATTCTTGACGTATGATTTTTTTCTTTCTTGTTTATCTGAAATTTAGAATTTGTAATTTTTTTGTGTGAGAATGAATGAATTATTTTTGTTATTTGAAAGCTTGTATGAGTAGCATTAGTATTAATATCAGTATTAGTAAAGGGTTTGACATGTTTTCTGAGCAAATACTTTGCAGACAACAATCCTTCTAATTTTTATAAAACTGTATGCAAACTATGAATTTCCAATGTTGTGATGAGTACAGAATTCTCTGTTTAAAACTGAGATTCAGAAATGTAAATAATTAAGAGAAATAAATCATTTTAAAAATTTATAATTTTAATTCATTATTCTTTGTCCGTGAGACTGAACAAATTACAATATTTGTGATTTAAAAGGTTCATATAAATGACGAATTTCAACTATTTGTATATAATATTTTTTTATTTAGGCATACGTTAAAACTAAAATAAGTCATTGCTTTTAGATTTTCCTTTTAAAAACTTTTAAAAATATTTATTTTAGTTGTGAGTTCTTTTACAGATCTCTCTGAAATGTAGGTGTACATATATTCTTGATTTTACAGATAAACAGAATATAGAATTAGAATAAGTCGGAAATTGTACGTCAAGCATGACAAATGACATGTTGGTACTACAACTACAGGGTGCGGAAAATGTATTGATAATTTTTTCTTAATGTTTGTCTATGTCTTTTAAATGTTGTAGAATTATTTTTTTGTGTATATTTGCTCTTTAAAATCTAAATATTGAATTATAAGTAAGTATTTTTGGGTTATTGTTTGCATTTCGTCTTCTGTGCCGAAACACTGTTCATTATTGAATAAGCGGTTAACCATCAGAATGTCTGCATATTAGCCAAAAACAGTAAAACTGCTAATTCAAGTGGTGATATAGTAGCCAGAAAAGCTCATCCAGCCAGCGTGATGGTTTTTGGCTGCATCACAAGCAATGGGAAACCCCCTTTGGCCTTTGATTATTCTGGTGTCAAGATTAATGAGATCAATTATCTCAACGATATTCTAAAGGAGATCCATCCATGTCTAAATTCTCATTTTGGAAACAATCCATATGTGTTCCAACAAGATTCAGTACCAGCCCATAAGTCTTGCCAAACGCAACGGTGGTGCCAAGCAAATCTTCGTGATTTCATTTCATCCCAAGACTGGTCTCCGAATACTCCGGATTTTAATCCACTTGATTACTCAGTATGGGAGTGTTGCAAGCAAGAGCCTGTCCTAATCCTCACAAAGATATCACTTTTTTAAAAGCTACTCTGACGCGTAAATGGAACGATCTCGATGCGGACTACTTGCGGCGCACCGTGGATGCCTTCCCGCACTTTCTCCGTGAGTGTATCAAGACAAAAGAAGACGGAATCGAAAATGAATGATAGAATATCAATTGATACTTAGTTGTTAATCTTACGCAATAAAAATTATTGAAATAATTGTATCTAGGGCGTTGTAGTAGAGATTGAATTTACTATCAATACTTTCTCCGCACCCTGTAGTTTTATAAATATTCAGATCTTCGTGCGATAGCTATTGCACTGTTATGTAAAAATGCATGAATGCAAAATTTATTACTATAATATATATTAAATTCAGTAATACGGAAATAATAGGACTCCATATTAAATCTGACGTAATTACATTGTCAACCTAGAATCATTATGTATCATTGGGTATCACTGAATTATTTACGTAGGACATCATTTAGTAGAATGAAGAAAACTTTTATTAATATCTTTTTTAAGTTTTGATTCTACATTCATAAGATTTTAAATGACTCGAGAAAATTCTGCAATGATTATATATATTAAATTTCAAACCATTCGGTTGGGTAGTTTTTGAGCTGTTCTATGCTGACAGATGGACAGACAGACAGATGGGCGGACCAGACGATGACTATAGGTGTTAGGTACCAACCTAATAATGTTACACTTCATTAAACTTTATTTATACTGTTAAGAATAGTTAGTCACTGAGCTGAGCGGTGCCTTATCTTGTCTAAAATTCTAACAAAATTAAAAATATTATTTTTTGCAAAATGTATGAACTACCGTATAAACATATTAGGTATTTCGACTATTTTTATTATAATTTATAAATTATTAGATTTTATAGCTAGGGAGTCGTTCTTAGACACCCTGTACAGTAAAATAATTTTTGATGTTGTGATTTGTGTTAGTAAAAAAAAAATTATGTTTTTAAATTTTGAATTTCGTTCTCAGTAAACGGAATGTTTGTATTAAGAAAGAGCTGCTTTTGAATTGCGAGATTTCATAAAGAGGCACATACTTACAATCAGACTAATTCAATGAATCCAATCCTTTTTAGCTCACAGGCTATCAAAGCCTGTGATAACGTGATAACTCTTGATAGAAATATCCGATTTGCTTCAATTTTTTTTCTAGGTTCATTCTGATAAGGCGCTTCCCTGATTAGTTTTGGGGGTCATTGGTTAAGTATAAAGGGAGGGGACGCGAGGCAAACTCCCTCTTAATATAGATAAACGGGTTTATCAGGCAGAATTTTCCGATTTGCATCAAATGTTGTATATAGGTTCATTTTGATAAGGTGCTTCTCCAATTACTTTTGGGGGTTCATTGGTTACGTATAAAGGGGGGAGGGAACGAGGGCTCCCCCTCTTAATTTAGATAAATCGGTTTTTCAAGCAGAATTTTCCGATTTGCATCACATTTTGTATATAGGTTCATTCTGATAAGGTGCTTGTCCGATTACTTTTAGGGGTTCACTGGTTAAGTATAAAGGGGGGGGGAAACGGGGGCTAACCCGCCTTTAATATAGATAAATGGTTTTTCTGCAGAATTTTCCAATTTGCGTCAAAATTTGTAAACAGATTAATTCTGATAAGGCTCTTCCCTGATTACTTACGGGGGTTCATTGGTTAAGTATAAAGGGGGTGGGGCTCGGGGGCTAATCCCCCTTTAATTTAGATAAATGGGTTTTTCGGCAGATTTATCCGATTTGATTCAAATTTTGTAAATAGTTCCATGTTCCATTCTGATAAGATACTTTTACTGATTTTGGGGTTTATTGGTTAAGTATAAAGAAGGAACGGGGGCCTAATCTGCCCACTTAATTTAGATAAATGGGTTTTTCTGTCCGATTTTCTTCAAATTTAGTATACCAGTTTATTTTGATAAGGCGCTTCCCTGATGAGATTTGGAGGCATATTGGTTAAGTGTAAACATGGGAAATAGAGGGGTTGGGGGTTTATCCCCTTTAATTTATTTTTCGAGGGCATTGTACTTTGAAATAAGAGTATAATATACAATTAGTGTGAATAGCCTGTGTGCTCAATGCCATCAGTTTAACTGGGCACTTTTCTTTTTATTAATGTATAGAATGAGATAAAAAAAACTATTTTGCGAAACCACAACCATCTTTTAATACCAACCAATTTTGAAATGCGAAAATAAACTTTGATGGTTTTGTTAAATTCACAGTAGTACGTGATGTCACAGAAATGACACCCGAAATTTAAAACTGAATTATTCGTGCACTATTAGAATTATAAAGATGAAATAAGAATCGCGTGAATTAGAAAGATCACAGAATTTTTACACAGCAATTTAAAGGATCTCGTACCTTTTAAACGCGACGAAAATGAACAAAAGCATTCAAAGTTTGAATTAGTGTATCTTCCAAATCTTTTATATATAAACATGAAATTCTAACTACTGATTAAACATTTTGGGAGCTTTTTTAACCCTTTGGACTCCGGCGTCACTTACACAAATTTTATTCGGTCGGCACCACTTTTTAAAATAAGTATCCTTCAAGTACAGTTTCTGAAATGCTCTGATTAAATAACACAAATTTTATTTTATTTTTTTACTGGTGCTTAAAACTAATATTACAAACAAAGATGATGTTACCTAGCGGCCACAGCGGAGTGCAAAGGGGGTAATAAATTACCATTAGAAACAGACTAGACGTTCACAGACTTTGCGCATTATTGAAATTATAGAAACTCTCTTTTTTTGCTCCGTATGTCATTGCGTACTTGATATCTTGAGAATGTATGTATGGATTGTTCTGAAATTTTACATAGATAATAAGCAAATATGTATGTATAAATTGACCTACGTTTAAGGGGGTCCGGGACACAAAAATCTTCAAATTTTAAAGGTTTTTTTTTTTTTTTTTTTTTTTTTTGGATTAAAAATTTCTTTGCCGTTTTCTGCTTAAAATGATGTTCAAATCATGTTTCTATCTTAATTAGAACAGGAAATATTATTTTTTTCGTTTTGGTTTGTTTTCAAAATTTGCCTCTCAAGCTATGTTTGTCAAGGAAACGAGTACTTGTGAAATTGCGTTTTTCTTCATGATAGGTTTTTTCACCATTTCCCATATTTAAATTCTTATAACTCGAGAACCATTAAAGATACCGGGTTGAAACTCGGAACATATCTTTTTCAATTATTTTACTTTACTTTTGAGCCAGCATATTTGAAAAAAAATATTTACTTTTGATAATATGATTTTTTTTTTAAGTTGCACCACTTTTTTCGTAATTTTTTCGTTAAATATTTTTAATTTAAAAAAAAATTAATATTTTTTTAAATGCTGGCTCTAAATTAAAAATATATATATATTTCTGTTTATTTAAATGAAAAACAATTTAAATTCTACAAAAAATATTTCGAGTTATAACGATTTTAAGTTATACCACTTTTTTCATAAATTTTAAATTAAAATTTTTTTTTAAAAAGCTATGAGAAGTTTTATCATTTGATTTTGTTTACAAATGATATGGTTAACCATCACAAAAAAATTCAAAATTTTAACTCAATAAATAATTTTTTTTTGAAAATGTGTCCCGGATCCCCTTAAGTATTTACAGTGATGAAATTTATCGGTGTGGCTATTTGTATCCATTAAAAATGTAAAAAATCGTTTTTTTTTAATATATTTTTTTACGTGGTTATTGAAATAATTTTGACCTATGAGTAGATCGTTTTAAAAAAAACATATCGGCTTATTATTATTTATATGGCTTACGCAGAAAAAAAGAGCTATTGTATTTGCAACAATACAGACATTTAATAAAAGACTAGTCAGTTTAAAAAGTACAATATCTTTAATCAATAGTTAAAATGTCATGTACAAGGTGTCCTAAAAATGACTGATTGATTTTAAAATTCAATAACTTGTAAACGGTGACATATATTAAAAAAATTCTTGCAGGAGGGTTATGTATGATATTAGGAGTTTTTCTACTGTGATTCTTGATTTTAGTTCGAATTTCAGACAATAGATGGCGCTGTGAGCAACAGGTGCTCAGTCCAGACCCGATTTTTGGTTCTTCGGGATCCCTTCACTACATTTTAAATCTCCTTTTTTCGCATGGAAGAAGAGAGAGGCGGAAAAATAGAAGCTCGATTTGTCACCGTTTGCAAGTTATTGAATTTTAAAATCCATCAGTCATTTTTGGGACACCCGGTATATACATAAAAAGTTTTGGACGATACACTAATTCAAACTTTGGGCATTTTGTTAATTTTCCGTCAGTTTAAAAGGTACAAGACCCCTTAAAACAACCATACTCAACCTTTTTTTCCTCACGGCGCCGCAAACATTATTTTTCGACTTTAGGCGGGCCGCAAATATAAGTTTCTAAATTTAGGCGGGTCGCAACACACTTAGAAAAGAGTTAAAAAACAGTAATTAAAATAACATAAATAGTGTAACAAACAATGCAATATACCAAAGTTAATATTATCACTAGGATCTTTTCTCGCGGAAGAAATATTACCAAATAAGTTAACACCTCTCTTTCCAAATAACAAACTTTGTAGTAGATTTCTATTGCAAATGCTGTAGAAATATGCCGCAAAGTTTGCTGTTTGACAATAGCGTTTCAAAATGCTTTCGGTGCCAATTTTTTCCGAGATAAAAATTTAGACCTAAAAAGTAGTATTAGCTATATAATACGTTTGAAACTTAATACTATAACAATGTAGAGATTTCCAAGGAGATGTTCTCTAATAAATCCATCTTTTGCTCAATGAAAAAATATATAATTGTAGAAATATATAATGCAAACAGGATTTGGAATGATGTTTGACTATTATTAAAGATTAAGATGCGTTATACATCACGGTAGAACAAATAGAACTACATAAAAAAAGAATTTTTGACTAAAGAAATGGATTTTAACATAACTTTAAGTTAATTATAAGTAACAGGACAGATTTTATCTTCCCATGAAAATATATAATACAAAGCTGAAGATCTTAAATATTCCTCTTATGTGCATCTCAATTTATTGTATAAATATGGATTAATGATTATGTGTCTCGGGCAGCACATAAAATGTCGCTGGGCCACATGCTGCCCGCGGATCGCAGGTTGAGTATGGCTGCCTTAAAAACATAATACATTTCTTACTCAATGGTACTGTACTTGAGAGTACAGTGCTCATTCCCTGTGCTCTCATATCCTTTAACACTAGAACTACCGGATATGTAAGTCAAGTTATATAAAAATATTTCACACCAGAATTTTGATTTAAAACAGTTTAACTTTATTATTTAACGTGTTTCTTCTTTGTTTATTTTAAACATATTTCATAATCAAACTTCTGGTTTGAACCGATACATATGCATACTGTAGTCGTCAAAATGATGGCTCACGGTAGTCCTAGTTTTAAGATCAGAGATGCCAAGTTCACACTAACCTTCCGTAATATGTAGATTAATTTGAGAATGCTTAACAACGTTTCCAACCAGAAAATTTATTCGATGAATCTTTATTTATTTAATTTCTGCTTTCTACGTGTAATTAATTTAATTTTATTTCTTTAAAAGGTTTTAGAGGCGAAACGTATTAATCCTCGGTCAAATTATCCCACATATTACGGCAGAATAGTGGCAACTTGGCATCTCTGTTTAAGATTGTTCAAACCACCATAGACACTTCAAAAACAAATTTTGTTTTCGCGTTTCCGTAGCTAAACAAAGTTAGGAGTAAAAAAGTAAAAGAAATTTAATTCATCTTTACACATAAGTTTAAGCTTTCTTATTGTTTGCAAAAAGTAAAGTAATCTATGAACGAAAAGTTGAATTACTTTGTAAAATGCTGCCTTTAAATGTATGTGCTACCTCTAAAGTAACTTGCATTTTTTCATCTTTAAATTTAATGAATTAATGTGTTTTAAATTTAGAGCGTCTTTTATTGGGCTACCTTTTTTCGTACTCTCTAAAACGTTGTAAAAGATAATTGAATGTATAAGAAAATCGTTTAAAACTGGCATACATGGCATATTTTTATTTGAAACAAAATTGCGTGATTAAAAAACAGATTTTTAGTGACTGATACTAAAATAAAGTAAAACACGTAAATTTTTTAAACTAAAAATCATGGTGTTAAAATTGTTATTATTAATTCCTGTTCTTTTGCATCTATTTAGTTTAAGTATGTTAAGTCATTATTTTCTTTAAGTAACTTAAAAGATCTTTACTTACACCTAATTAAATTATAAATTTCTAATTTCTAACTTTATTTCAATAGAAATAAATCATGCACCTTTAATAGTACGGACATTTAGAAAATAGGATAGGGTGTACACATATACAGGGTGTCCAAGTTTATCTTTACAACTTTGATCCTCTTCCATAAAACTTCACCCTTTCAGGGGCAGGAGAATTCTGTTCGTAAACTGATGAAATAATTGTCTGACACCAGAATATTCCAACGAATTTCTTAGAAAATAAAAACCCGCTAATTTTCACTTTTATTACAAAAGCAAAATTTTATTAAAATATTCTTTATGCCATATGTCAGTTTTGGAATTAAAACTAGGTGACTAGACCGTTTAGCCACCGCCCTTGAAAGAGTTAAACGAAATTAAATAACAAAAATATGTTTATTTAGCAGGTTCCAAAGTTTAATGTGATACTAGAAGAGCTCCAAGTGAGCACCTATGTTTGCACGAACAACGTCTAGCCTTCTCACCTCCGCGAATTGATATATCCGTTTACTAAGCTGTAGGTTTCACTGAAACAGAAGCATTATTTAAATTAATATAGATCTACATATAAAACCTAGTTTTGAAAAATTAATTTATGATTAATATCTCAAGTCATATATTCCTATACGTAATAAAAAATATATATATGAAGTTTGAAAATACATCTATTTTTACCATTTTTAATAAATTACAGAGAAAAATAATTACAATTTTGTCCTTCTGCTGGGCAGTCATGGGACTAGACTTTATTAAACCTCTTGCAATATTCTTTGGAGCATGCCCACAGGAACTGTATCATGACCGAATTGAGGGCCTGTATGTTGGGTGTCATCCATATTTTGTTCGGAAATTCCTTTGGATTTGTGTATCTGACTTCGTCTCTATGAAGCAGGCCACACACTGGGCCTTTTCCTGTGGTGTAGCCATCACCAGTTACGGATCTCACTGGGCCGTACTTGAAAGCAATAACATTCTTTTTAACACAAATAAAACTTTCTGAAATAAACTAGTTATGAATGTAAAAATTCATGTTAATAATATAATATAAAATTACATAAATGATTCAATACTTAAAATATGTTAAAAAGCGAGTACTTTCAGCTGTTGCTAAGCCATCATCGGGATTTTAAAATTTAAACAGTTCTTATGAACACTATTTGTTCATGACTTACTCAAAAAACCTTCGCTTGAAAATGTACTTCCAGTTTCCTTGGTCGATTCCACTAACATGGCTAAAACAGAAAAGAGGAAGGTGAGTAGAGAGAGCTTTCTTTAAAAATCACTGCTTCCTGATCAGTGGATGGGTTTGATCAGGGAGCAGTGATTTGTAAACAAACCTCTTCCTCCTCCCCCACCTCTTTCCTGTTTTCGACCATAAAACCCAGATGTACGTTTTCAAGCGAAGGTTTTGTGAGTAAGTCATGGACGACTAGCGTTCATAAGAACTGTTTAAATTTTAAAATTTTGATGGTGGCTTAGTATTAGCTGAAAGTTCTCGATTTTTAACACTTTTTTAATTGTTTAATCCTACTTTAAGTACTGAATCATTTATGTCATTTTATAAAACTTTATGAGTTTCTGTTATACGCACACAAAACCGAATTTCGCTATCTTATTTCGTTTAGTTTTTATGGAGGATCAAAGTTGTAAAGGTAAATTTGGGACACCCTGTATTACTTATTGAAGTTTATAGTTATCAATCACATCTGAAAGACAAAAATAGTAGATAAATTTAAGCCATTTGGAGTCACATAAAAATAGCATTACTCTTACGTAAACAACAATATTTCATTAAAATAATTTATAAATTAAACAACTGGGTATATCTCACCTACAGAGCAGCAATAAATTATAATATACATACTGCTTTATTTATGTTAATTTGAATCCTTCGGGATAATCTAAATAATTACTCATAAACAATTTCAATACCCAATATCCATTTCCCCCACGGACTCGAAAAGCTCTTAAAATGGATCATAAATGAATGATAGTTAACTATTATTCCTTCGAGTGCTATTAGTAAAGTTGCTTTTAACAAACACAGGAGTTCGTAAATTGCATTAAATTCCAAGAGAATTTCAAAAGTCGTTTAAATTTAGCCTTTCATATACTGAAAAATGTTAGGAATTTTGAGATCGCTAAATAGAATAAATGAGATAATAAATACAACTAAATTCAATATTCTTATAAAACAAGAGAACAACGCGTTACATATATTTTTTCAAACTGCCTACATATTTCAGATCCCATGGAGCCTTTGTCAAGACAAATGACTGTAAAACCTTTTAACTATTAAAAGAAATACGACTAAAAAGAATAAATTATAAGAAATTAAAACTCTATTGACAAGTACTTTTAAAATATAGTGGTGGGAGGTAAAAATAGAATCATGTATGAAAAGCTCTTGCGGTTATTTGCTGTCATTCAACTGCAAACGGTTAATGCTCTATTTCTATACTTACACAAATCACGTCATTACTAATATGGTTACATATATACAGCTTACTTAGTTATATCATTCTTTTAACATATATTTATACATGAATATGAAATGTATTTAATAGGTATAACAACTGGTTTGAATTTTTAAAAAAATTAACAATTTAAAAAAAATAATGACTAATGAAGAATCTTTCATAATCCTTATCAAAAATACAACAACCATTATAACTAGTGTTGCCAGATGTTCCGCGTATGATCTGAACACCAGTAATTTCTTACAGATTATTTCACCATATTTAATCGTAGATTATTCTGCCATTAAATAAGGCTAAGAAAATTCCTTTAAAATACTGGCAACCAGAGCATTTCAAGCCCTGATTTACTCGGGACACCAGTCAACACTACCTACAAGATTGGCTTGTTTCCGCTATAAGAACTTATATTATTAACACAATTTACATAACTACAGACATACATATATTCAAATTTTATTAAAAACAATTAAAATATAATTAAATATATATATATATATATATATAAACGTTTCGACTATTTTCATAGCCCTCGTCAGTAAACGAGCAGAGTCACAAAACAGCAAGATGCGCAGCAAACGAAAAAACAGTTAAAATCATGGTTTAAGTAAGATAGAATAATCAGCAGGAACATGGGTCGCTTCATTAATCGGCGATTGCGCTAAAACAGTCTCCCAGCCCTCGAGGAAGACACGACAAAAATATACGGAGCAATTGGCTTCCACAATTCGTGCATTCTCAAAATCGGGGACATGATCGAATTCAAGTGCATGTGCAACCAATCTTGAATTCAGAGTACCTTTATTAAAAGAATTCTTATGTTCCCTGAGTCTAGCATTCAGCGAGCGTCCAGTCTCACCAAAGTAAATCGAGCTGCAACCTTTACAAGGATATACTTATATTATAATTTACATAGTGTTATGTCAGCAATTAGAAGCAATTGACACTCTACCTTTTATAAAAAATAAAAAAAAATAAAAAAATCAGTATTAAAATAATAAAAATTGTTAAAAGAAACAAGTAACTTATTTTAACATTTAAAGATACGGCCGGCGTGTTGAGTGCGCCACTAAGTGAAAAAACAATTCTGAAATCTAAAATAATTAATTAACATTTGCGCTTAATTTACAGTTTTCCTAAAGTCCCTTTATTGTTCAGCCAATGTTTAAAGTCGAAGTTCACAATTTTTCCTAATCTGTTTCATTACTTTTATTCTTAAATTATCAATGGTGTACGGAATATACTATTCGTGTACTTGTATAATATATTCTATTTTTCTTCTTAAACTTGTTTTTTTAATGTGCTACTTTTGTAGTACTACTCAGCTATTGAAAGGTCTAATTAATTGATAACAACAACAGTTTAGCTTATGACAGCCATTTCAACCTATAAACTGGATTTGTAAGTATAAAGAGTTTAACTTAAGGAACTTAGTATAAGGAGTTACATTATACGATCAGGTGCGAAGCAAATCTTCGCATTATTCATAAGAAAAGAAATTATGAGCTAGTATCTCATTATATGCTTTCCATATAAAAAAATAAACCTGTCGTCAACAAAATTTTACTTTTGTGCCAGACTAATCAATCCAAAAATGGCAATTGGCAGTGGACCCGATTATGGGAGCTACACTGGTTATCAAAAATTAAGGAAAAGTCACAAAATGCTAATTTTCAAACACGCGAACACTCAAAAGGAAATAATATAATTCGATTAATTACTATCTCTACAACACAGCTAGCCCATATAACATCTCATTCATGTCACACATGGTCACAAGTGTCACAGTCACTGCGGTGAAGCAAAAAATAGGAAATTCCATACATCTCATTATGAGTCTCAAATGATCCCTATATGTGGCTCCACTGAGACGTCACTGTGACTGCTGCTTTGTGACGAGTCACCATGTGACTTTACAATGTAGTTACATTGTGACTCTCATGTGACTGTGATTTGTAGACTCAATTTCAAAGTCATCGTGAACGCTGCATTGTGATAAGTTACCAAATAATGTCACATTAAAGTCACATGATGAATTTCAGGTGACAGAGAGACTACTGTGAAGTAACCATTGTTCTCTTTTGGGAAAAGTCTCCATGTGACTATAATGTGACATTATTTGGTAACTTATCACAATGCAGCGTTCACGATGACTTTGAAATTCAGTCTACAAATCACAGTCACATGAGAGTCACAATGTAACTACATTGTAAAGTCACATGGTGACTCGTCACATGGTGACTCGTCACAAAGCAGCAGTCACAGTGACGTCTCAGTGGAGCCACATATAGGGATCATTTGAGACTCATAATGAGATGTATGGAATTTCTTATTTTTTTGCTTCACCGCAGTGACTGTGACACTTGTGACCATGTGTGACCTGAATGAGATGTTATATGTACTAGCTGTGTTGTAGAGATAGTAATTACTCGAATTATATTATTTCCTTTTGAGTGTTCGGGTATTTGAAAATTAGCATTTTGTAACTTTTCCTTAATTTTTGCAGTGTATTAATTTTACGTCGATCCAATTTTTAGCTTTATGCACGCACAAAAAACAGCTCTGCGAACGGCCAAAAAAAAAAAAAAAAAAAAAAAAAAAAAAACACGATCGGGGCGCACTGAGGAAATTTGCATATGACAGAGACAAGACATCAATCACAGAACGCTGTTCGCCTGATAGCCAGCGTAGAAAACGGATTCATGCCTCTGTCATATTCAAATTTCCGCCAAGCGCCCCGATCGTGTTTTTTTGGCTGTTCACATAGCGGTATTTTGAGCGTGCATAACGCTGTCCGTTTATTGCGATACATGTACCGATCGTGTTTTTTTGGCTGTTCACATAGCTGTATTTTGAGCGTGCATAACGCTGTCCGTTTATTGAGATACATGTACCGTTCTAGCGCTATTTAGGATTTTAGCAAGCGCTGAGCATTTTGCGATGAAAAAAATGGGCGTTGCCATTCAAAAATTTCGAGTTTTTGTACCTATAACCGTAACCGTGAGCGCCAATTTCCAATTTGATGCCGTTCACAGACTCCCAGGCTCATACCTCTGAATAACTATATCTGAAATCTCATCTCAATCGGTTAAACGGACCGGCCGCTAGAGTTCCATATATCGGCAAAGTTTATTATGACCACCCTGTAGAGGGAAAGGTCCAAATACCGGCTACCACTTTTGTTTTCAATCTAGATCATGCAATTTTCAAAATTAATAAAATAAAAAGTGACAGCAGGGTACCTTGACATGTTTTACACCTGTTTAAAGAAAAAAAAAATCAGTTTAAAAGGCGTTTTCTATTTATAAAAAGCAAAATTCCGAAAGTCGCCAAATTCTGAGTTTTTAAAATGGGGTCTAAATACCAGCTACCTAAGTTTTTTCCTAAAAGCTCACACAAATAGAGCTAATGACAATTATTAAGCAGTAAGAATATTATTTTAATAAATTATATTGATTAATAACATTTCTTATGCACACAAAAATACACAATTTTTAATAAATAAGTATTTTTTTGAAATTTCTAAAATTCTTTACGACTATCTCTCACAGTCTTCTTCCCATTATGTTTCTAATTTTGTTTTTTAACGTGTAAAACCAAAAAAAAAAGGCTTGCTGATTGAAATGAGAATTATTTTATCTGAAAAAATCAAAAACATAATATCAATCTCTGCATCGGTATAGTTCCTATCAGCCCACATAATCGCATTCTTAACATTGAACCCAGAATTCCCTTCCCTATTCTTGTCCACAGAGAAAGCACCCATGCAGGGTGGAAGACACAAATTTATCATCTTCTTCTTTTGATATTTTCCTTTTTCACTTAGTTAACCCTCTCGCTGCGTAATTGTTTTATCAAAATAGCTTCAAAAATTGCGTATTTAACCCCTTCGCGACGAGTGTCTTTTAAGAATTTGTATTCTTTTGTCACCTGTTTTTCAAAACAAAACTTTTTGTCTAATTTAACCGGGAAAATGCTCCGATTAAATAGGCAAAATTTATAATATAAAAATAGCTGGTGGGAATAATCAAGGAGGGTTAATTAGACAGAAAAAATGCATCCCCCAGGAAATCTCGGGTTACGCAAATTTTGCTACTTTTACGTTGCCCGAGGAAATTTCGGGTTGCGCAGCGAGAGGGTTAAAATCAAATTTCTGCCTTTTTCGCCTGGTTTACTCCATCCTTTTTTTTTCTCTCTTCATATTTATTACAGGCAATTTTGTAGCGTCCAACAGCGCTTTTTTGGAACGGGATCCGGTAACCAGTGTCGGTCCTGAAGAATTACGGCCACGGTTGCTGTTTTCATATTGCGAAATGAGACTGGAACTATTTCTGAACGATTTAAATTAATTTAGTAAATATTGAACTATTTAAACTAATTTATTTTCCTCCCCTTCAAGCAGAGCAACCGAGAGATGTGCAAATCTTGGATTGAATTTAATTAGATCTAATTAAATTCAATCCAAGAAATTGCTACTGCTACTTCTACTTTCAACTCTAGTAATTATTGGCTCTCTCATTTTCAAAACAAAGTGACGTATTTGTATAAGTAAACAACATTTAGTTATTAAGATATTCTCTGACGATGAGCCTGGAAGGCTTGAAAGTACTAAGAAGTTTTAAATAAAATGTATATTTTAAACTTGTAACATCTTTTTAATTACATTAATCGCCTTTTAAGTAAGATTGTGAACCTTTTTAATGTTCACATTATTTTGTTTTCAAATATTGTGTTTATCGTCTGCTATTTTATTTCGAGAATGTATATCATTTTTTGTTTCATTTGTATAAATCAATTTAATGACTTTCTGCGTAACTTCTATTTAAAAAATGTATAGTAGAGTATGTTAGTATGTTCATGTGAATTACTTCCATATTTTTCTAATTAATCAGAAAAGAAGATGAAAACTTTCAATATTATTGATCTATATGAAATCCCTTTTTCTGAACTTGAAGAAAATGTACATGTATGGTCCTTGATAGAACCTAGTGCTATTGTAAGTTTTTTTAACCTGCAGTACCCACAGGGCCTGATTACCAACGGGGCACACTTACACCAATAAATTTTTAAAGAAAAGTTCCCCTTATCTAAACGCCGTATTCATGTAAAATATCTGCCATGAATGAGGCAAAATTTTCTGTTTATTTTTAGTGGTAGGAATTTGCCCCGTGGATAATCAGGCCCTGAGTACCCATAATAAAAAGTATAGAAGAATTATGCCTAATTCACTGGTGCGTATTCGCTTATGGAAAACTGCTCGGGATTCACCTCGACTACCGGGAACCCATTCGTAAAAATTAAAAAGAAGTATTCTTTAAGTAAACATTATCAAACTGTAGACAGGGAAGAACGTTTCGTGTTATATTTACGATCACACCAAAGCGGCTTCCAGACCACAAATTGGTCTCGATGCTATTTCGCTTCTGGATTGCATACCTATATTTATGATACAGACAGATGAAGACATATATAGAATAATTCGTTGTCCGACATATCACGAATTTCTTGAATGAAGATGTCGCCTAGTGCTGGGTTTGTGCACCAATTCTTATGTGAAACGTCACTTGCATACTACCTATGTAAGTTTTTTTTAAGATTGGGATACATAAAAGTGGAACGCTTAATTGGATGAAAATGAACTCATAGTTAACATGAAACCTGTACATTAATTTACAAAAAGCTTTACAATTTATTTATTGATTTAAACATGAAAATATTATAACTTACCTTAGTTTTAAACTATTCATTGAATTTTTATTAATATTGTAAAAATTAATTTTATTTAGCTCCTATTTCTGGATATTAAAATTAATAGAAGTTCTGAGAACTGGCTTAGCCAATTTTGTGTATTATTCTCAAAATTATCTTGAAGAATTTCGTTTTTGGTTTTCTAAACACATAAGATTTTTTCAATATATGGATATTTTTATTAGATAAAAGACTTCGCAAAAGAGAAAAAAATATATAATATGCATTAATATGTAATTTAAAAAAATCTCATTTTGGCATAGCTCCAAACTTTTACGCTTCCCTCTTACCACTAAAATGTTATAGTAAATATTACCTTACTTAATCATTGAAATCTCATGGTTAAACGAGGCGAAAATTTTTGTTAAACTTTAGTGCTAGCAAAAAAAAGTAAAAGTTGGCAGCTACGCGTTTTGGGATTTAAAAACTTTTTCTCGATTATAAATTTAAAGTAACATATATTTACATATCTTTCTTGGTTAAACATTTTTTTCACAAGAGAATAATGTCGCCGTTTGTGTGTGAAACGTTCGTCAATCTAAATAAAGATATTTTATCACTTTTACAGTATTATTTAGCTTAATAAACCAGGACATTTAATTTCAATATCAAAGCTTTATTTTAATTTACCACGCGAAAAATGAAAATGCTAACTGGGGAGTTAAAAAATGCTGTTACCGAGATTTGCTCCCTGCTAACATAAAAGTACCAAGAATTCCTTGAGATCATGGCAACTTTCATGTAGTTTTGTTCAAAAAAAAGTTTGATTAAAAATGGTCGCCTTGCATATGAAAAGCGAAAAGGTCAGACCGTAATTGTTTATGACAGTCACATGGCTTGGTCTGTTATAATATAGGTTTAATTATGGCTATGGAACAATATTTGGCGATTTATCACCTGCGTCCGGCCAACATTGAAGTACCAAAAAGGCTGCCTGGTATATAAAAAATGAAGCGGTCATCCCGAAATTGTTGATGACAGTCAGGGCCTGATTACCAACGGGGCACACTTACACCAATAAATTTTAAAAGAAAAGTTCGCCTTATCTAAACGCCGTATTCATGTAAAATATCTGCAATGAATGAGGCAAAATTTTCTGTTTATTTTTAGTGGTAGGAATTTGCCCCGTGGATAATCAGGCTCTGATGACAGTCACAGACTTACGCTATTATTATAGAAATTTTAATATTTGTTTTTAACTTTACAACATTTTGTCTACACCATTTATTTAACTTGTGATTTTTTATTTTCACGTTAATATTGATATTGAATCATAATTGAGTTTGTTTAGCACCACAAAACTGATATTAAAAAATATAATTTACGAACCCGGTTTTTTATTAACAAAAACATTTTTCACGAAGAATTTGATTATTAATTTATAATTTGGTATAATAATATTATTATTTTTCCCTTTAACATTTTCTTTTTTATATTAGTTCAATTTCGTATGTTAATTTCATTTATACAGAATGTAAAGATGAATTGAATAAACAAGCTCTTCAATTTCATTCAAAATTAATTAGAATTTTTAATTAATATTTTTATCACGTTTTTAAGAAACACAATGATGTTATAATATTTAATTTGCATAAAATAAAAAATATTAAATTGAGTATAAAATATTTTTAAATTCCCAAGTCGTCAATTCTATTAGTTGAATATTTAATTATCTTTTCGCATTTGAAAATTTGATTGTTTAACAACAATAAAGAGAAAAATAGTAAATTTTTATTAATTTGAAATTAAAGATCTGTTCATGGATTAAAATATGCGTGTAACAAAGATAAAAAAAAATTAATCAGTAACTATTTTGCATATTTACTTAAATTAAGCTTGTTTAAATTTCTCAAAAATAAATTGAGCTACGGTTGTTATTTCCCTAAACACATGTATTGTACAGAATAAATCGAGCCATTTAATATATCAACTAAAATAACAACTAATAACTGGAAGTAATTCAAACTCTATATATTAAGTTGGTACAAACAAACCAGTTTAATTGTGTAATAAAATTGTTATTAGGTTCGAAATTAATTAAACAGGACGATTATAAAGAAATGTCAACTAAAAAAATAACTGGAGTGTCATGTTTCACGATCAGTTTTTTTTTATATTTCTAATAACGTGTTACATGCTAATTATTTAATGAAATTTGTCACTTTATGTGATATAATAATATTTTTCTTTGCTATAAATTATAATCGTTTTGTATAAAATAAATTTTTCTTTTTTTAAGTTATTTATTTAAATAAATCATTTCTCATCGCGAATATCTGATGTAGTGTTATCAAATCAGACGGAGTTTTTATTCAGAAATTTTAAATTCAGAAAATCATGATAAGTAGGATTTTTTTATTTTATTCAGGAAGGGCATTTCGATATCATTATCAGTTAATAAACTAAAACTATCTATTTAACCCCTTAATTCTCTCTCCCGTCAGTATGGCTGAGATGTCGTTGTCCTTGCGCTTGTGATATTGGTGGACTGAAGTTTAAAACTGAAAAAAATAATTCTGCAACCAGAAAAAAATTAACTGGCAATCCTATATGAAGTCTTTGAAAAGTGACGCTTGAGTTGTTGCGTTAGAGCTCTGTTATGAGGTGTACGTAAGAGGTGTTTGCTCCTTCGCATGTTATATTTTTAGCAGTGTGAAAGGCAGGTGGGGCGGTTCGTTAGAATAGTTTTTCGCTCGCTATTTAGTGGTGCATTATGGCGTCTACAGATGATCAAGATTATTATGTTAAGGAAGTTATCGACAAAATGTGTAATGGAACGTTAAACAGCAATTTCAAGGACCAGTTTGACAGATTTTCTTCAAATTTTGAACAATATGCTAAAACTATATTGGGTGATTTTTACACATTTGTGGATCAATATATTTTGGACATAAAGGCTAAGGACGGCTATTCTGCTTCTGCTACAGAGCAAGAAGAGGTAAGGAAAACTTGCCTTGATGCGTTTACTTTGCTTAGGGAGCCGACCCATGATAATTTGTTAAATTCAGCTATCTTTAGTTTTTTTTTTTTTTTTTTTTTTTTTTTTTTTGCTTATGTAAGTGTAAGAAAACTGTTAATTTTCTTCTTACTAACACTAATCTTAAAAAAGAAATTTTCAACGCAGTTAAGAAAGGTGTTAAACGACCTATTTCGGAGGAGAATTCTCCTATCCCACTTAGTAATAAATATAAGAATATCGCTAGCGAAGTTAACTTAACTGAAAATGTGGACATGGATGAATCAAATGTTAGTGAAAATACTCAGGATACTGTCAAAGTTAAAAAATCTGTTAACCCTTTCTACGTCGTAGTCGACAGCAATTGGGCGACTGTAGCCCATGAAATTACGGAGTTAAACTCAGAAAAACCCAAAATAACGCTAAAAGGCGAACGCATTGTTTTACAATGTAACTCTGATAAAGACTTTAAAACTACTCAAAAATGGTTAGACCAAAACAAAAAGAAGTATACCACTCTAGATCCTAAAGAACTTCGACCCCAAAAAATATGCATTAGGGCCTCCCCTGTTACACCGATACTAAAATAATCGAAGATAGTCTCAGGGAGCATGGTTTCGCAGTCACTAGGGCTGCCATGCTTAAAAATCGTAAAACTGGCCAACCAATGCCGATATACATGGTAAATGTTATACCACGTAAGAACTTTGAAGAAATTTACCAAATCAACGCTTTACATTGCATTTCTGTTAAGACTGAAGCTTTTACTAGCAAAAATCGCGTAAAACAGTGTTACAAATGTCAAGGTTACGGTCACGCATCAGAAGTGTGTGGCTTCGATGCTAAATGTGTAAAATGCGGAGATCTACATTTAAGTACAGATTGTCACCACAAGGAGCGTATTAAACCCACTTGTGCAAATTGTGGACTCGGGCACCCAGCGAATTTCCGCGGTTGTCCAAAAAATCCCTATACACTTGAAAATAAACAAAACCGTAAAACAAGTAATAGCGTCAGCAATCTCTCCCAAGAAACCCAAATCTTAGCGGATATATTTAAGAATTATAATTATACCAAAAATACTAAAGACTCTGAACCCTCTACTAGTAATGAAGTATTAAACTCTGATATCAATGATAGTACTACCGCAAACACCCATTCCTCCCCTACTATAGAAAATTCTAAAATTCCTACAAATTACACCAATGATATAAAAGACATTCTTAATACTTTCAACGAAGTTAAACAAATTTTTCAAATCACTAAATTCCTAAAATGTATAAAGAACATCTCAACTCAGGCTAAGAAACTCGATAACCCGATGCAAAAATTGATGGTTATATTAACTGAATTCGATAAACTTGCAAGTCATATCAACATTAACGAAGATTAAGCTCTTCATTTGTTAAACTTTTTGCTTTCTTTCTTTTTGTTTGTGCTGTTTGTTTATAAACTTATAAAAAAAAACCTTCTTAAATTGAATTTTATGCTCTTCTCATGTTATTTCTCTTATTTTTTCATTCTTATTGTTTTATTCACCTCAAATTACTAGACTGTGTGGACGCCGTCCTCTTGCTGTCGTTTCCTCCCCTCGGCTTTTGCGTTTAACTGTTTATTTAGTTAGAACTCTCCTCATAATAGCCATTTTACATTTTTATTACTTTCTTCCTTGCAGTAAATTAAACTCTCTTGTAAATATGTATGTAATTTAGTTTATTTTCATTTCTTCATTGTGTTAAACTTTTTACTTATCAAGTTATATTAAATGTATGGTCTCTGAATTGAGTCTTTTTTTATGGGGCTTCCTTTGGTAGCTTTTTCGCCTGTCCTGGACACTTATGTGGATCATATGGAACTTTTTTTTTCTAGTAGTTATACTAACAATTTTTTCTTTTAAAAATTGTCTATCTTCTTAGCTTTTAATTTCTGTTTTTCGTGGCTACTAACCGCGTTTAAACGCTCTTTTTTTCTATGGTTCCCATTGCATTGTAACACGATATATTCTTAGCCTGGATGTAAAGTTGCTAAGCAACTAGGGAATCCATACACCTGCTTTATTGTTCCATTGTTCTGCTTGAGTTTGTACGATCTGTGTTTGAGTAAGTTATAGACATAGTTTAGTATTGAGTAAGTTGAATCAAGCATCTATGATGATAATTTGATTCTAATTGACAGTCGAACATTTTATGTAAATATATTATTTTAAATATTATTTATAAACATTTGTAAAGTAGTAAACATTTGAAAAATAAAGATCTTATTTGTATTAATTAGTATGGTGCAAAACAAACGTTAAGGGGACAAGTGGAGTTTAAAATCCTTAAATTTTTTTTTTTTTTTTTTTTTTTTTTTTTTTTTTTTTTTTTTTTTTTTGTAAATCTCACCTTAAATATTAATCAAGGGTACATTATATGCATTATGGTATGCATTTATCGCAAAAAAATATTTTATTCATTTTTTTTTTTTTTTTAGAAAAAAATGGAATTTTACGCATAGTCTCAGAAATCTTCGAAATGTCCCCTGCGTCTTCCATATCAATGAAAATCCCAATATTTTTTATAAAATATTGGTTTATATATAGAAATAAAATAGAGCATCGAATTTTATATATTTAAATTTAAAGGTAAAATAAAAAAAAAATTCAAAATTTCAAAATTTTTCAAAATTTTTTTTTAAACCTTTAAATTTAAATATATAAAATTCGATGCTTTATTTTATTTCTATATGTAAACCAAACTTTTATAAAAAATATTGGGGATTTTCATTGATATGGAACGCACAGGGGGCACTTCGAAGATTTCTAAGACGAGCGTAAAATTCCATTTTTTTCTCAAAAATATTTTTTTGTGATAAATGCATGCGATAATGCATATAATGTACCCTTGAATAATATTTAAGATAAAATTTACAAAAAAAAAAAAAAAAAAAAAAAAAAAAAGAAAAAAAAAATTTGAAAAATTTTGAAATTTTGAAAATTTTTCAATTTTTTTTAACCTTTAAATTCAAATATGTAAAATTCGGTGCTCAGTATGATTTCTATATATAAACAAAAATTTATAAAAAATATTGGGGATTTTCATTGATATGGAAGACGCAGGGGGCATTTCGAAGATTTCTAAGACAAAGCGTAAAATTCCATTTTTTTCTCAAAAATAATTTTTTTTTTTTTTTTGTGATAAATGCATGCCATAATGCATATAATGTACCCTTAAATAATATTTAAGGTGAAATTTACAAAAAAAAATATTTTTAAAGATTTTAAACTCCATTGTCCCCTTAATCCCTTGGGGACTAGCGGCCCGTATACGTGCCGCATGATGCGCTCAGAATCCTTGTTTTTCCTCACCAGTTAAATTTGCCTTATTTAATCAGCGCATTTTCTCGATTCAAAAAGACACAAATTTCTGTTTTTAAAAAACGGTGACAAAAGATCGGTGACAAATATATTTTTTTATTTAAATTGTTTTGCCATATTTTTGGCCATTTTAAATATGACGTAATTTCCTCCATTTACAAGTTTTAACGCATAATATATATATATATATATATATTTAACATTTTGTTTCTTTTATTCAAGTGTAAATATGGTTCTTATGACGTAATTTTTCTGCTTTTAACGTGCAATCATTTAATTCTAAATTTAAAGTTTTTTTTTCTGTTTATAATAGTCACGTGTAAATAAATTTTTAGTTTGAAGTAAACATTATTGTTTGCGCTGTTTATACAATTGGCAACAGTTTAAATTAATAACATTTTCTAAAATATATAAACAATATCTCTCGAAATGCTGAAAATTTGAATTTAAAATAGAAGTAAAGCCTCAAAAAATGAGTCAAATAATAAAAAAAAATAAATGCAATCTTTACACCGGGAACTTATAAAGTATAAAATGATTTATAAATGATTAAATTCTCATGTATAGTTTTTGCTCCAATCAAACTTTTTTAATGGAACGACTTTGTCTAACTTTAGCATTAAATATCCCTTAAAATAATTCTTAGATTTGAAAACTGTCTGCATCAGCGTGTTTATCAGACATTTTTCTATAATACCACCGATTTTCATATTTTTGTATGCAACAGTTTTTTTTTAATATTAACGAAGAAAGGACATGCTTAAACATTCAAATTGGATGTCGATCTACCGGGAATATCTACGCAGATTTTCATTGGTCCATTTCCAAATCAAAACTTTTTTTTTATAAAAAGAAGGATTACGTCATTTGCATCCGTTGAAGAATTCCACGTTTACGATCCAGTCTTAAACAACATCTATAGAAAAGTCTGCATATAACGTCACTATCGGGGGATAATACATAAACTCAGGAAAAAGCGATGTCGGAATTCAAGAAACTCGACAAAATATCGCTTATCAAATGATTCATATGCCTTCATTTGTTTGTAACATTAATATGGATAATGAAAATTAAATATATTTTATAATAGTTACATGTTTTATCAGAAATCATTCATTTGTATTTTTCGAAAATTCGGAAAATGTTTTTACACGTGGATTAATAAAATTGCATTTTTTTCAGCTTTTTGATAAGAATTAAGCAAATGCGAACAAAATAAGTTGCACAAATATTCTTTTAAACAATTACTTGGCAGACGGTATTCTCGACGTAGACCGCTTTTTAATTACAAGCCTTTTTTCAGTTGTTTTCAGAAAATGACAACAAAAAGATAAGATATTCTACTATTTTCCCTCTACTTTCTACAGAAATGGAGTACTTCAATTACCACCGGTACAGAAATAGTATTAAAAACTACAAAAAAGCAATATCTCAAAAATAAATTGAGATGCAAATTCACACAAATTGCATTAAAAAAATTTTTTTTTTCTATACGACGATGTAAAACTTGAAAATGTGCGATATTTAGAAGTTTAAAATATTGCAGTAGATTATCAGTATTTAACCATGCTATAACGGCTTTACCGTTATATATTCATTATTCCTCCTCTCCCCTTAAAAATCAACTTTTAACCTTACTGGTTTATTATAAATTGTCATTATTCTTCCCCCCGCCCCTTCAAATAAAATATTTAGTTTAAATTTGAGATTTTATAGTTAATGTCATATGGCTTTAGTCATTCTCCCCCCCCCCCCCCCCCCCGCTCACTACTGTAAGTTTCACTTTTACTTTTTAAAGGTCTTTTTAAATGCAGACATTATTTATCTCGGTTCTTTTTCTGTCTTTCAAATTCACACGGATAGAAAAAGATCTTAACCGCAGCGTTTCCCGACGAAATAAAGTAAAAGAATAAAATACAAGTGAATGTCTGTTTCGCTTCGCAGCCGACGATAAGTAATGCATATTTTCCCAGCCTCTGGGCTTGCATTAGTATTCAATTCTCACCCTTGTACTTTGTCGGATACAAACCATATGTCCATTGCTGACTAATTTTCAGCTGTCGTTATATCTGTAACGTGCATATAAAATCACGTGTTCCTATTTTTTTTAAGTCTCCCTGCTTAACGCTGGAATGTTATTTAGGATAACCTAAAGTGCCCGCCATGGCATAGTTTTTAACTCAATGTAAAACTTCATGATTGTTTTGTCTACCCAATTTGTTTTTCGCCAAACATCTTACATATGGTTAAATAATGTTCGCCAATCTGTAAGTATTGGTAACAAAATCTCGAGCACTCTTGCTCCTGACCGAGAGCCATGTAAACCGTAATTTAAGCCCCGCTCTGGGGCCTTCTGCCGCTGGGCAGACAACGAAACTCTCCCCGTACTTCTGTATTTTCACGGCCCCTTCCTTAAAAGTTCCTTACAATAAATGTAAGTCTCCTAAAGTATAGTGCTGGAGTTTCTTTTATTCATTCATGAATCTGGGTATTCAAATCTCCTTTACACATGCAATGATACATCTGCTTAGTTTTCCAGGGCTCCCAAATGGTCCGCCAACTGAATACCAATAAATTTTAACAGAAGATTTTATGGTAGGTTTGAGCTAGAATTAACTTTCAAAGGTGGTTTCGGGGCGGTTTGAAAGAAAAATCTAAAAATAAACTTTTTCTACAAAAATATTGGTATGCAGTTGGCGGACCATTTGGGAGCCTTGTTTTACGGGTAGCTTACGGTTAACCCTTTGAGCTCTGATGGGTGAATTTTCACCCACTTGATTTTAATCTCCAAATGTAATATTGGCACCGGAATATTCAACCAAATTTATTTGAAATTAAACAAATGCATTTTTTCGTGTATATTATAAGTCGAATCTTTTGTCCACAAAATACTGGTGCCAATGTGAAATTTCGGCATTTTGTCGAAATTCATCCTCAGAGCTCTAAGGGTTAAGTGTAACGTTGGTTTTTACTGGCGGCATTTTCACTGTTGTCTGAAAAGAGTGAGGGTTTGTGTATTGAACACTCATCCCAAGTGTTCTTTTGAATTGTTGAGAGACTACCGTCAACCGGGATACTTTTGTCCTTGCGGGGTTACTTTGGCCCATAACATAAAAAAGTGCATATTCTTTGTATTGAACAAACAATACAAGATAATTTGGAGTTTTTATCCTTAATAGTCCAACTGAATAACCCTTAATATTAGGGTGTAGAATATTTTATACCCTATTATAGGATATTTGAATAGTTTGAGGTAATTTTAATTTTTGTTTGTGGCAACACTAGTACCACTTGTAAACAACTGTTTTCGTGCGTAGCTTTCAACCCTCCAAACTTTCTATAGTGCAGTGTTACCAGATTGGGGACATTTTTAATTCAGATTATTTCACTGTCACCACTTTTTAAAAATAGTATAATTCGCCTTCCTTTTCAGAATTTTTAATCTATTTTTAAATATGCCGAATATTTCTATTTCAAAAAAGCGGTAGCAATGAACAATCTGGGCACAAAAAAGTGCCCAATCTGGCACCACTGCTATAGTGTAACAATCTGGATAAGAGCTACAAATAAGGGAAGTGGTCAAAATATTACCTTTAGTAACCTGTAACCCACGTGCAATCATAGTTTTTCCTTTAACGTTTTATTTTGACAATAAATGTTTACGTTTTCATACAGCTAACCATGAAAACTGATTTTTCGAGGCCACATTGTGCCAGTCTTGGTTTGGTCCGAAATAGACCCAGTTACTTAGAAATGCCTTTTATACAATCAAACTTCTTAATAAATGTCTTAGAAATGTTTTTTTTTTTCAAATGTTACTGTAGCGATATAGTACATTGTTTTTGTTCCAGTTGCTGATGATAACATGACAAAAAACTGTTTCTTTTCTTTAATATTTACAATTGGTTTATTGTGTTTAAATGTATAAAAAAATATTTGTGTATCGAGTTTGCGGTATTAATATATTAGCAGATCTTGTTGCAAGAGATTTCAATAGTCCAACACATGAAATGTATTCAATTTATATGAAATTGAATAAATGGACCAAAGAAACTCCTAGCAGGGGCTACTTTGTTCCAAAACGTTAAAAATAGTTAAAAAATAAAAAATTGCTTCTATAAAACCATTAAACAAAAACTTAATTTGCAGAACAAATTAAAAAAACAAAATTTATTTCCTAAATTGTTTAAGCCCGAGAAGGGGCAGATATTAAGATATTTCATTCAATTCGTTCTACATTTAATGTTAAATTTTTGTAACAAAGAAGTTAAACCAATTGAACATTAAAAAATAAAAATGAAATTCATACAATATAATACTTTCAACAACTATATACTTAGATTCCCATCAAATGAAATCGAAATAAATATTACTTTTTTTAAAGTTTTGTATTTTGCATGTATCTTATCATATTATGTACATTCGTCATAAACGTAATGCAAAATCTGCAGTATAAATATTTACAACTTAAAAATGGAATAAGTCTAAGATTTATTTCGATTTCATTTGAACGGAATCTAAGTATATAGGTGTTTAAAGTGTTACATTGCATGAATTTCATTTTTATTTTTTAATGTTCAATTGGTTTAACTTATTTGTTACAAAAAATTAACATTAAATGTAGAACAAATTGACTGAAATATCTTAATATCTGCCCCTTCTCGGGCTTAAACAATTTAGGAAATAAATTTTGTTTTCTTAATTTGTTCTGCAAATTAAGTTTTTGTTTAATATGTCAAGTTTTTTTAACCCATTAAGCGCCGCTATATTAAGCACGTTAACTAAATAAACTTTATATATGTTTTTTATATACATAAGATGCCAATATGATAAAGCAGTTGAATTTTTTTTAATAACTGTAACCGTTTAGAATATATAACATGTTCCCGTAGCGGGAGCGTTGGCGTCTAATGGGGGGTTGAACCTCTCTCCGAATCGTAAGCAGCCGCACGTTATTTTCTCCTGCCCCAATGCAATTGCGGTTAGAAAAAATTAATAAAACATCATTTTTTGGCAATCTGCAAACAATTTTATACAAACATATAAATAATTACTAAAAATACATATATAAAAAATTTAATATTAATATCTGAAAAACACTTTTATTAAAATTTTTTGAACGAGTAGTCAAAGTATCAGAAATAAAAAGCCAGTCTTACTTTTTTTAAAATTATTTTCCGATACGTTTTCTACAGACCTTCAAGGAAAACTCTGATGTAACATTATATTGCATTATACACTACATAGACACACACACACGCACGCACAAACACACACACACACATATATATGTGTGTTTTACATTTAGGTTTACTCTATGTACTTATATTGAAATAGTTTATTACATCGACTCGTTGTCTGTTGATTATAATTATATATTATTTCTAAATGATGTATTAAATTTTCTCTTTTATTTGTTTCAAATAAAGCAATTGTTTTAGAAATGGAAATTAAGACATCTTTCATTTAAAAAAAAAAATGCTTTTACGCTACTATTACCGCACTATGCTATTCAAATTATTTAATAAAATACATTATTTTTATTACTTCTGTAATAAGAGGCATGCGGGTATTAAAAAATTTATCTACTAAATTAACGCCGTTAGTAAAATTAATATAAAATGAAACAATTCGGAATTTTCGGAATTTTTCTTTTTGTATTTGGTATATGAATCTGCCTATGGAAATCTATTTCAAAAGTAGCTGCTATGTTCTACTTTATTATACCTTTATTTATGCTCAAATTTCTTGTTACATGAAATTGGAAAAAAATCTTTTTTTAATGTTTTAGTAATAATTTACAATCACTCATAACGCAATCCTGTATTTTTTTCTCTTTTTTATTTTACATCTTTTCTTTTTTTTTTTTTTTTTTTTTTTTTTTTTTTTTTTCTAAAACTGATAGACATTATAAATATAACTTTTATTGTTTTAAGGTGTTAGTGATGCTTTTTATTAAATCTAATCTGATTCAAAGGGGCTCTGTTTTTTTTTTTATATATATATAACATTAAACGTCCATACTCAAGCAAACTGAAATATATTGCTGATCATAAGAATGAATACAAAATGCCCTTGAACACAATTTATAATTACTATACCTAATAGTCATGTGGTCTATAAATCACCTTTTTTTCTTCGAACAGTTAACAGATTTCTTTTCACTTACTGCCTAGAAAAACATTCTTTCTTTATGGAAGCGCGCTTGCAGATAAAGGGGGAAGTGTAAGCACAAGCCGCCAAAGCTCCCTTTGCGGGAACATTCCAAAGAAACCTGTCTAATATAACTTTAAATGGGTATATTTACTTTGGGTTAGGAATGGATTATTAGTTGAAATGTTGACTTTAAATATTCACTGTACTTGTAAAAAATCAAGAATTTTTTTATTTCTTTTCACTGCCTTTACTTGAGATAGTCGAAAACCTAAAAATTCTCTTTTTTAAAAAATCTGCAAAAAATTGTAAACAAATATATATCATTCTGAAAAAAATATACATTAGACTCCATACTATTAACTTTTAAATACAAAATGTATCTTTTAAATTGTTTAAAAATATTTTGAGAAAAAAATTAATAAAAAGTTGTTCCCGCAACGGGAGCGTTGGCGTTTAACGGGTTAATAACTACTGCATTCAGACGAACACATTTCAAAATTAATGGATGGTATCATCATCAGGCTTTGATTTGTGCGATATCGCACCACAATTTGTGATGCAATTTACCTATGTATAATTCAAAATGTTTCACCAGTGCAGTAATGCAGGTTGCTGACGTTTGGTCAAAAATTACAATCTGAACTTAAAAAATCTGCTTGAAAATGTCATTTTTATTTCCACTATGACGCCATATTCATCTTCTTTTTAATTCTAAAAAAAAAAAAAAAAACTTTTTCTTCAGTTTAATGTTTCACGTGAAAATCATTCAACTAAAAATAGGCAAATTATTATTACGGCTTTTGAATTATTTATAACAATAAAGGGAAAATGTTAAATTTTATTAGAAAATGTCCGTTGATTCTCAATGAAAAAAGCGAAATTTGGAATTATTAAGAAAAATATTTGAATAATGTAAATAAAAATTAGCTCATGTTACTCTCTAGATTATAATCCACCTATATGCAAAGGCATTTTATGATCCGTTTTGACCCTGACGTCAGGCAAACGTTTTTACACTTTGAATTTATAATATTATTAGAATTAGCAAATAATTAAAAATGAGTGGCATCAGGGACAAAAAGGTGGGAAGAAAAAATGAAAAAGTTATCATCTCCATAGGCTTTTCTATGTTAAATTAACATTGAGAAGTGACACTGGAAATAAATAAATATTGCACTGCCGCGCAATACTTAAATACAGTTTGCTTGATTCTTCTATGTTAACTGTTTACAACTCAATTTCGACCTTGAAAAATGATATATAATATTTTTTAATAATGGAAATGTTAGTGTAAGCTGGAAAAAGTGGTCCAGAGTACCCCGGTTGACAGTACGTAGCTGCTTAATATTAAATGTAAGTGTAATCTCTCCGTTATATGTTCTGCGTACAATCAGTGTTGGGACTTTTTTAATGCACTATGTATTCCCAACAAACACTTTGGCGGACGAATAAAAGGACTTTAAAAACATATAAAGATGCTCTTTTAATCTCGCAGTATTATGATATTTAAATAATAGTTTTACCTTATGTTACGTTCGATAAGTTTAACTATTGTATACTACTAATTTCGAAAATACCGTGATTATTTTTGCATAGTTCATAATAGTAATAGTTAACCAGTTAGACAAACAATCATTGATATCCGTACTAACATTAAAATTTAATTTCGGTGCCATTTGTATGAAAAATGTTTAAGAATTAGAAACGACATATTAGTCGTAAAATGTACATCAGGGCACTCACTGAAATGTTTAAATAATACCAATTCAATTAATAATTCTTATACGGCACACGTAAAAAAAAAAAAATCACAATGGCTAAAATTTGTCCTTTTGTATAATGTGTCCTTTACACTAATAAGGTCGTGTACAAAATGTTAGAATTTTATCGTAAAAAGTCGCAGACATATGTTTAAACAAATTTGGTGAGATGTTAACCATAAACTAAATTGTAAATGTTTTCAATTCAATGTCAATCATTGCTTTCATTCTCAATTTGTGTAGGGTCCCTGAAATGCGATCATCCGACATGATTTTTCCTCTTTGCGAACTCATATCCAGGCATCGAAAACTGGTTTAAGTCAACATTTATGTATTTTCATATCTCTGCGACTTTTTATGATAAAATGGGGAAATTTTGTGCAAGACTTCATTAGTGTATGGAGCACATTTCACTCATTAGAATTTTTATTGTATGGGGGTCATAAACATTTTTAAAAATTTTATTTCTTTAAATTTAACCCACTTAAAATTCTAATAAATTTCAGAAACTCCTGTGTCTCTTTTTATGCAACTTTGAAATTTATAACATATGTTTATGATCAATATTTAAGTAATAAAAAACGAGGGAGATATTTTGGGGAAAACACTGAATATAACCGTCGAATCTCTGACAACCGGACTATCTCATAATTTTTGTAAAATTTATGATAGGAAATAATATGAATTTTTTCATATAAATGGTAAAGATCCCGTTCCAGAATCCATTTTCGAAACATCTAACGCCACTTTCCCTCAGTTTGGAAACAACAGCCATTTTTATCGCTAAAACTAAAGGTCACTTTTACATTCTCGTTCGAAACAAAAATTTATTGTCGAAAACATTTCATCGTACATTATTTATAACTTTATTAATGAACTAAAGATGAACATTTCAAAACCTTTCAGAATCTCATTTATATTCAAATGATAATAAAGTACTTTATCTAGCATAATAAATTTAGCGTTCATATTTTTGAAACAAAATAAATATAGCGGAATACACATAATCCCTTTTCAAGTTACTTTAGGATAAGAAAGCAAAGGCAATATAATCATGGTTCATAAATCTTTGAGATAACTCTAAGTAAGTATTTTTATTTCGTAATAAAGAACTTTGTTAATGGTAAATATGGAAGGAGGTGGATATTAATAAATTTGATAAAATTTGAGTTAAACTTTTCAATTAAATATGAAACTCGTAAAACATTTCTTGGTATCGGAAAATTATTAACATAAGCGAAATATAGAACAAAAACATGGGCGATGTACTGAGTAAGTCACTGAGTAAAACTAACATCGTCTCCTGAATACGAGCCCTACGCTCTGACTCCAAAATGGCGGCTGTCTTAGCAAGATATTTTTGAGAGTTTGAGCGGGCCCTTGAGTTTATATAAAAGTATTTTTTTTTAATTATTCAACTCTATTTTTCTGAGATAAAATAAGTCGAAAAATACTTTAAGAAATTACTGGTATTCACATGGAACAACTCATTGTAATAACATTGAAATAAAACGACTTATGACAGCCGCAAATTTTGTCTGAAAGTGTAGGGCTGGTTTTCAGAGGAGGATAGAAATTATAATAGTTAACTACGAAATAATTACGTAATTAACGCTCTCCTCTTTTAACCTTTTTTCGAAGACGACCCACCCCCCCCCCCCCAATGTTTGATTAATGTCTAAAATAGTTCCTCTTTTTAGGTGCGTTCATAATCATACAAATATGTAGCCCCTATAGTCGTCGTCTGGTCCGGCCGTTGGTCAGCATATAACAGTGCAAAAAAAGCCCATCCGAATGGTTTGAAAATTAATATATAGACAATCTTACAGAATTTTGTTGAGTCATTTTATATTTGATAAAAATCGAATCAAAACATAAAAAATATTAATAAAAGTTTTCTTCATTGTATTAAATTTTATCATACGTAATTAATTCAATGATATCCCATGACAGATAATGATTCTAGGTTGCCATGGCGATTACGTCCTATTTAAGATGAAGTCCTACTTTTCTGTATTTCTGAATTAAATATATATTCATGTTTTCGAAAATTGCAACACCATGAATGAATCATCAGAATTTAATGAAATTTAATACACAAACGACTGGTATTGGAACAAACAAATGATTGCATTATTAAATAAAAAACAATATTAACCACTTCACCGGCGAAGGGTATGGGGAAACAGTGCTTTTACCCCCGAGTTATCTCGGGGCAGCCGGTGAAGTGGTTAAGTGTCTGAAATCAGTATTTTGTGTAATAAAACAAATTTTGAATGTCTGCCTGGGCATGAGCATTCCATATTCTTTGTATTCGTACCCAAAGTTCATCTGTAGAAGCTGTAAAACGAGGATCACGAGCGAGACACCGATAAACCAAATCCCACACATGTTCAATATGCGATATATCCGGCGAATACGCAGACTACGGAAGAAGCTGTATGTGTTATGATGACAAGAAGTCTTGAACATTCCTTGTATCATATGGGTGGGAATTATCTTGTTGAAAGATAGCTACAGGAATGTCTTGAAGGAAAGGAACGACTTCGGACTTCAGCAGTTCACTAATGTAAGTGTTGCTGTTCAGATTACCCACAGCTGCGGTCGTCCATGATGTGCAATCTCACCCCAGACCATAACTCTGGGTGTTCGTCCACTATGACGTTCGATAATGCACTCCGGAAGGTAGCGTTCACCGGCATAGCGTCTAACACGAATGCAGCCACCATGGTACTACAAACTAAAGCAGGTTTCGTCAGAATAAATGACTTGTTGCCAATCTGAATGCCAGTGTCTATGTTAATGAGCGAATTGCAACCGCAGGCGTCGATGGTTTTGCCTGAGGGGGATCGTCTATAAAGGAGTTCTTGGACGCAGTCTACGGTGCAGCAGATATCAACGGATTGACGAAGCAGGCAGTGATACACCTGTAGTAGTTGACCAGTGTGCTGCGAATTGTCCAGATGAAGCTGTAGGTTTCGTCAGCACCATGCGAACCATGTGTCTATCATCGCGCGTTGACGTCACCGTTCGGAGTCCACTTCAATATTTCCGAGTTGTCCGAACCTCGTCGGTGCACTGCTTCCAAACTCGTATCACTCTGCTGCTGTTACGAGTTCCTATTGCCCGACAGGAAAATCCTTCTTCACGAAGGCCGATTATTCTCCCCCCGTTCAAACTACATCAGTTGTTGAAATGTCGCCCTCTTTAGTCTAAGAGTCATAGTTACGTCTCATCTAACGTTTACCACTAGTAGGTAACAACAGACCAGTTCCAACGTCCCGTTACAGCCCTCTATTGATACGATTTCAGAAGGAGTCCAGAGGGCACTGTTCAGCCAGCGCACACGTGGTGACTCTGAAATTGGAATTTGCACACTATATTTTGCATTCTCTGAAATCTTCAGCTCAATCGCGTCATTCCTTTATGGTGTTACAATTTTTATAAACATGAGTGTATATAATAGTAATAAATTTTATTTTCATGCATTTTTGCATAAGAGTGCAATAGCTATTGCACAAAAAATTGAATAATTATAAGACTAGTTAAAGTAATAACTTTGTATCATTCAAAAAACTGTAAAGATAGTATTCATATTTGAAACAACTTCATGTGTGATCGTTCTGTGATTTAATAATTTTCTGATAAACGGAAAACAACAGTTGTTAAAATTATGTAATGGCGAATTATTATTATTATTTTTTTTTACTTAGTAAGTTTGGAGGTTTCAAGAATTCCTTTGTTTTTCATTTTTAGGGAAAGTTACTAAGCAATTACTTAATAACTTTTATATGTTTATGTATAAGTTTTAATGTGCTGCTAGTTCGTCTCGTTTCACCCAAAGCTCTAAAATTATAGGAGGTGCTCTTGTTTTTTAACTCATAGGATTGTTTTAAAAAGTGAAAAATCGCTGAATTTCGTTAAATCTGAAAGTAATGGATTTGATTAAATAATGCTTTGTGTATAAAAATTAAGCTTGAATGTAGAAAAATTTAGTTAAATGTAATAAAAATAACGATATTAGTTTGTAAACTCGTATTTTTAAGCACATTCATGAAAATGTTTTTAAAATGTGAAATTTTTAGTTATTGATTAGATTAAAAATTATTTATTTTTGTTTAGTAAAGAGTATTTATTGAAGTGTACCTCGTTCAAGGGTTGAAATTCTGCATAGGTAGCATCTAAAAGTATGTTAAATCTCAAACTAGCGTAAATGTTCATCAAATTCTTTAAAATTTGTCTTTTATCATTAAAAAATAATATTTTCCTTAGTTATTCGTTCCCCCAAGCTTGGGGAATGTGAGCAGTTGACGATAGTGAATAGGGGTTAGAATTATTTTTTCTTATACTGGTTTCATCGAAAAAATCCTATTCAATCTGCTAAAAATTAAGGAAATTAGTTTGTAAACTCTTATTTTTATATGTACAATCATGAAAATATTTTTTAAAATGATAAATTTCCAGTTATTGATTAAGCTGAAAATGGAATTTATTTTGATTAATTAATATATATTTTTTGGACGTAGTTGTCTAAGGTTTTAAATCTGGAAAAATCTAGTCGAATGTGATAAAATTATGAAAATTAGATAGAAAACTCGTATTTTTATATGTACATTCATGAAATTATTTTTTAAACTGTGAAATTTCCAGTTAATGATTAGACTAAAAATTAATTTATTTTGTTTAGTAAGAAGTATTTCTTGAGGCGTAGGTCGTCTACGGGTTAGAATTCTGTATTACTAGTATCTAAAATTATGATAAGAAATCCCAAACTTGTGTAAAAGTTAATCAAATTCGTTTAAATTCATCTTTTTCATTAAAAAAAGATCAATATTTATCATTGCTTTGTTTAATTATTAATATTCATTGAGGTGTTGTTCATTCAAAAACTAAAATATATGATTAAATTTCCCCTTTAAGCTGATATTCTAATTTTATAGTTGAAAAAAAAAACTAAAGAAATCTGCTTTTTTGACTAAAAATTGATATTTATCTTTATTTTGTTTAATTAATAATACTGATTAAGGTGTTGATTATTCGAAATTCAAATAAAAGTTTAATCATCGTCTTATAGTTGAATAAAAAATCTACTGAAAACAGCTTTTTTCCATAAAAAATGTTATTTTCCATTGTTTTGTACAATTAATAATACTCATTAAGGTATTGATAATTCAAAATTCAAATATATGTTTAACTTTCCCCATTTAAGTTGATATACTGATCTTGCAGTTGGAAGAAAATCTACAGAAATCAACTTTTTTCCTTAAAAATTGTTATTTTCCATTGTTTTGATTAATTAATAATACTCATTAAGGTAAAGGGTGTTCAAAATTCAAATATAAATTTAATCTTCATCTTATAGTATGATAATCTAGTCGATCTAACGTTCAACTCTCATGTTATAGCAGGGAAATACTCTAAAAACGACATTTTTCCCGCTAGGGGCGCTGCTGTGGTGGCGGAGGAGGCACCAGATGCGTTGTCAGAGGGTGCACAGGAGGGGGTGTGGTATCGGGTGCGGGATGAGGGTGCACGAGAGGAGGGACTTGCGGACTGGGCACGGTGCACCCGTGCACCCTCCGGCTAAGCCTGTACTGTCGTTTTCCTACTACTATTGACTTTTTCTCAAAACTTCGATTTTCCAGGTTTGTGTTCCTTTTTTTCAATATCTATTAAACTTAAGAACTCAGATTTTTCTAAATACTTATATTATATTATAGTGCATACTTTAACAAAGGGATTTAATGATTTGTTGAGAATTATTTATTTTAGGAAGTGAAATCCTACCGAAAATGCTAATTTAAAAATGTCTTTCAGTAAATAATTAATAATTAATTTTCAGTTTCACTTAGAAAGAAAATTGTCTGTTAAAATACTTAAAGGATTTTGTTCAAACTACTCTAAAAAATCTGGACCTCTATCTTTCACCATTTCTGAGAAAAAGGCGCACAAAGTTGGTGTATTTTAACATGTCCTGGATAGAGCTTACCCGGTCCCCTTAAAGAGGGAAAGTTACATGCATTAAACTTACTTTTGTCAGTACAGGTATGAGAGCGCTCTTGCACAAATGTCCGATAGCCACCCATAAATTTTAATAATATTTCTCGCCGTGTTTAATGACTGAATTTCTGAGATTTAATAAACAAAGAATACTAATAAAATTTCGTCGTGAAAATCTACTATTTGTGTGGGACGCTTTCATCGCTAAAGTAAAATTTTTATATATCCTGAAGACAAAATATCAAGAATCATATTTTACACATCAAATAAAGAAAATAAATTTTTGCAAATTGGACCCTTTAAGAGTTGCCAGTGGGTTACTTTTCTTTAATTCAGATTTCTTGATTGGCACCACTTTTTTGAAATTATAAAAGTACCCCTTGTGTTTGTCTTAATTTATATGTCATTAAAAAAGGCGAATTTTACGAGTTCAAAAAAGTGGTGCCAATCAAGAAATCTGAATTTTAAAAAAGTAGCCCACTAGCAAGATTGAGAGTGGGCGCAAAATAGCCTCTCATGTGTTCTGATTTGGATTGGTAGAATAACACAAAATCTTGCCTCTTGGCTTTGTATTTTGATCCGGACCCGGAATCTTACTTGCCAATTCAACAAAATATTCATCCCTTGAAGATAGTTTCACAAGCTGCGCATTTGTTTGACTCATATTTTAACGTAATAACAGTAATGTATAAAGACAAAAATCACTTGTAATAAAATATTTGTGACAGGAGATTTTCATCAAATTTTCAATCACACCTAATACAGACGCAGAGTGATCAAGTCCAGACAAGTGAAAACGAGGAGGAGGTAAAGCGTGATATGTTATAACAAGAGTAGGACTCTGAATATTTTGGCGCAAGTATTCCTGTGAAACAATATCTTATTTAACCCTTAAATGCGAATTTTTTTATTTTGTTTCAAAAAAATTATATATGATTCTCTGAAAGGTTTATTACACGGGAAAAATAATGAAAAAAATCAGAGATATATTTTTCATATAATACGTCAAGCTTTTCTTTTGTTGCACATCTACAATACAAGTAAAAACTACTGTCGTGTGGATGTTTTACGCTAAAATAATGCAAATTAGTAAATACTTTAATAAGTATGTCTCCAAATATCTTATTTTGTATAATTATTTATCTTATGAAACTAAATCTTTTACCCTTTAACCCTTTCAGGAGCAAGGCTTTTCTGCTCTGAATACCAGTATATTTAAATAATTAATTCACACCGCAATATACGAACAAATTTATTTGTAAAAAATCAAAAGATTTTTTCACGCTTATTATGAGGTCGAACTTGTACTAAAAAACTAGGACTTCCCTCAGAGGGATTAGTCTGAGCGATATTACTGAGAACATAGATTTAATAATAACATGTGGAAGCAAAGAAAATGAGATGTTATCTTTAATTGTCCATATACTGCGATAAACTGAAATGATGAAATTAAACGAATCGTAGAATTACAAAATCTTATATATAATGTCGTATACACTGTTTAAAAAAAAGGGAAATCAAACCATTCAAGACAGCCATGCATGGATATAAAATTGAAAGTACGCAATATATTAAAAGTAAAATAGAAAATGAAACACTAAATCACTTATATCGGAATTTTAACTGTATTAAATGATGTCAAGAGCATAATCAGACGCTCTGCACCAATTTGAGTAACTTTAAATGACACATATATGATGTTTAAAAAGAATGGACTATACTTTATATGGTGTGTGCTCCCCCGGAATAGTTAATTTTGTACAATGTCTGTTTTCCACGGATGCAATGAGGTTGTCGATAATATTTAAGGAATTCTCTCCTCAAAATCTAATATAGTATCAAAGTACCGAATACATAAACGGTGGCATGCAATGCTTCGTTAGAGTGTGTTTTAGCTATGCTCGATCGGATTTAAATGATGAGTGTATGCTGGCCACTACATACGCTGTATTGTTTTGTTTTCAAACATAATCTGCACAAGTTGAGTTGTATTTAGCATGTATTAAATAAAAGAAATCGGCAATAATTACAACATAAAGTATGACACAATATCTGAATACATCGTCTGCATAACTTTTGAGCTGTCAAAGTGTCATTTGAAGTAATTTACAAATCCATACATACTTATTCAGGAAATCATGCAAGCTAACATACGCCAATATGAACCCGATTATAAAATTTCACCAGAATAAGTTAATATATAAAAAAGCTACTAATGATAATTGAGAATATGATCTTATGATAAAATGTCTAGAAAAATGAATCGGATAAAAAATTCATATCACATTTAAAACGGCACTTTCCTCTGTTAGTGGCCTTGGCGAGAGAGAAAAGCCTAGAGAAGGAACACTTTAACAAGTACTTTCGGGCAACCTACTCACTGTTTCATACAGGTCTTTATTCAATATTTACACAATTTATTTAATGCTAGGTGGGTATCTATCAGTTTTGTTGCATTTAAATCGCATGTTTTGCGGAAGAAATGCAGCATTATGAAATATTTAAAGTTGCTGTACTTAATAATTCCAAATTAATGGTAATTGAGATCGCTTTCCGTTAATTTCATCTTTTTAAATTTTTAATTTTTTAGAAACCATTCATAGAGACAATTTATATTTTAAAACTAACCCGAAGCAAAATTTCAAGATTTTGGGCTCAGCAGTAACACAGAAATAGAAAAATTTTAAAAGTTTTTTGTTTTTGCACTGTTTTATATAGCGACATTTTTAGAAATTGTTCTATTGCGAGAATTTACGTCATGATAAATACAGCCATGTCAATTTTCATGTTTATATTCCTAACAATTCCATGTACTTCGTTACTTAGATCATATTTAGATCTTTTCCCGCTTTGTTTAGTCTTTCTATTTTTTAGAATTCGTTCTACAACGAGCATTTACATCTTATTAATTACTACCATGCCAAAGTTCTAGTTTGTAACACCAACAGTATCCCAAAAATTTCAGTATTCCAAATAAATCATAGTTTAGAACCTTTCTAGAAATTTTTACGTTTATCCGTCAAATTGAACCTTTTAGAGAGCGTTCATTACGAGTATTTACATCTTAAAAGTATTTACCACACCAAATTTAAAGTTTCTAACCCAATCAATATCACAGAAATCGCAATTTCAGAACTTTTCTGCTCCTGCAGCGATGTAGGTTCTTGCACTGACATAAAATAGTCTTTTTTTCGGAGCAGAAATGGCCACCAACATTTTTTTAAGTTGGTTATGTAGTTTCAGAGATAACACCTCACAAACGTACAGGCATTAATAATATTATATACTTTATAATATTATAACGCTTTATAATATTAGCATTAGATGTACAGATACAAAAGCCATTTATCTGTTACAAACTAAAGTGCCGGCGTTGCCCAGAATTTGAAGGATGTTTGTTCTGAAAAATCAATTTCAAAATTTAACATACAACACAAAACAAACATTTAAAAAAGCAGTCGAAATGTTGTATGAATGAATCATATGAAAACGCTATATAAAAATGTATAAATGTATATAACAGACGCAAAAGAATACAGCTATAAATCAACTTATCTCAATTTATAATTGGAGCAATAATGTTAAAATAGGCCAATATTTCCCTAATCGGGTTTTTATCATGCTTCAATACATTTTTCACACTCAAATGACGTTATACTATATCCACCACGTCCTTTATATTTCCAATATGGCGTAATATTTTCCTCTTTCACGTGGAAACTTTGAAATAGAAAAGTTATGAAGTTATATTCACTTTCATTTAAATTCGTCAAACCATTTATTTCATTTTCATATTTCACGTGAATATCATGCAATAGAAAAGTTATGACGTAATATTCACCTTTTTTAAAAATTCGTCAAACTATTTATTTCATTTTCATTTTTCACGTGGAAATCTTGCAGTAGAAAATTAATTGTTGTAGTAATAATTTTATTGTGTTTTTTAATTGTTGGCAACTGCTATAACGAAAAATGTTTAAATTTGATAAGAAATTGCTGTTAAATTGGTGGTTTTTTATTAATTAAAAATTAACTATAAATTATTTCGATTCCGGATTACTTTGGTTGCCTCGGCTATGTTTTAATACACATGTACGTATCTTTTCACAATTTTAGCTTCCAAACTGTGGATTTTTATAGAATTACAAACAGACAGGTAGACAAGTTTTCATTTTTATATATCTCTCTATTCTAAAAAAAAGTAACTAACGCTGTCACCGCCGCCGCCGGTTTTGAATTTTTTTGTGACCGGAGGTCTTTCTTCGTTAATATTAAGAAAACTACTGCATACAAAAATATGAAAATCGGTGGTGTTATAGCTAAATGTTTGATCAACACGCTAATGCATACAGTTTTCAAATCGAAGAATTATTTTAAGAGATATTTAATGCTAAAGTTGGACGAAATCGTTCCATTAAAAAAAATTTATAGGAGCAAAAGCTATACATGTGAATTTAATCATTTTTAGATCATTTTATTCAATAGAAAATCCCGGTGTGCAGATTTCATTAATTTTTTTTTTTAATTTGACTCATTTTTTGAGGTTTTATTTCTATTTTAAATTCAAATATTCAGCATCTTGACTGATATTTTTTACATATTTTAGAAAATGGTATTAATTTAAAATGTTGCCAACTGTATAAACAGCGCAAACAATAATGTTTGCTTCAAATAAAAAAATTATTTACACGTTACTATTATAAACAGAAAAAACCTTAAAATTTGAATTAAATAATTAGGTATAAAAAGCAGGCACTTATTGGAAATTACGCCATTAAAACTATATTTACATGTGAATTTTGAAAGAGAAAGGATATTGTAAAATAAATTCATTAACATGCGTTAGAAGTCTGAAATAGAAGAAACTGCGTCACATTACACTTATTATGCAAAATGAACAAAAAATAGTATTGCAAAACAGTTTAAATTTAAAAATTGCGCGAGACAAAATATTAGAGGTTAAATATTAGATTTTTTTCAAAATTTTATTATTTGTCGTTTGATGTGAGGTGTTCAGCTATAAGTATGCAAAATTTCATGACTACAACTTAATTAGTGGCTGAGTTAGAAAAATTGTTTAAGATACACAAGTTAGAGCCTAGAGGGTTAAATATTAGACCTTTTTCAAAATTTTGTTATTTGTCGTTTGATGTGAGGTGTTCAGCTATAAGTATGCAAATTTTCATGTCTCCAACTTAATTAGGGGCTGAGTTAGAAAAATAGCTTAAAATACACAAGTTAGAGCCCAGAGGGTTAAATATGACTTTTCAAAATTTTATGATTTATCGTGTTATCGCAAGTGTTCAGCTCTAAGTATGCAAACTTTCATGTCTCCAACTTAATTAGGGCTCACTCAGAAAGAATTGTTTAAAGTACACATGTGGGAGCCCAAAGGGTTAATTGAACGACTTTTTTAAAAGTTTATAGTTTGTCATTTGATGTGAGGTGTTCAGCTATAAGTATGCAAATTTTCATGTCTCCAACATAATTAGGGGCTGAGTTAGAAAAATTGCTTAAAATACACAAGTTAGATCCAAGAGGGTTAAATATTAGACTTTTTCAAAATTTTATTATTTGCCGTTTATGTGAGGTGTTCAGCTATATGTATGCAAAATTTCATGTCTCCAACTTATTTAGGAGCTGAGTTAGAAAAATTGCTTAAAACACACAAGTTAGAGCCCAGAGTTTTAAATATGACTTTTCAAAATTTTATAATTTATCGTGTTATCGCAAGTGTTCAGCTATAAGTATGCAAACTTTCATGTCTCCAACTTAATTAGTGGCTGAGTTAGAAAAATTGCTTAAAATACATAAGTTAATAGCCCAGAGATTTAAATATTAGACTTTTTCAAAATTTTATTATTTGTCGTTTGATGTGAGGTGTTCAGCTATAAGTATGCAAAATGTCATGTCTCCAACTTAATTAGGAGCTGAGTTAGAAAAATTGCTTAAAATACAGAAGTTAGAGACCGAAGGGTTAAATATGACTGTTTCAAAATTTTATGATTTGTCATGTTATCGCAAGTGTTCAGCTATAAGTATGCAAACTTTCATGTCTCCAACTTAATTAGGGGCTGAGTTAGAAAAATTGCTTTAAATACACAAGTTAGAGCCCAGAGGGTTAAATATTAAACCTTTTTCAAAATTTTATTATTTGTCGTTTGATGTGAGATGTTCAGCTATAAGTATGCAAAATTTCATGTCTCACACTTAATTAAATTAGGGGCTGAGTTAGAAAAATTGCTTAAAATACACAAGTTAGAGCCCAGAGGGTTAAATATTAGACTTTTTCAAAATTTTATTATTTGCCGTTTGATGTGTGGTGTTCAGCTATAAGTATGCAAAATGTCATGTCTCCAACTTAATTAGGGGCTGAGTTAGAGCTGATCAGCTATAAGTATGCAAATTTTCAAGTCTCCGACATATATAGTTTCTGAGAACGGGCTCTGTGACAGACGGACAGACAGACAGACAAAGGAGTGAGACAGGTAGGGTTTCGTCAGATGAACGAAACTCTAAAAACATGCTGCGGATGACTGTAACAACATCCTAAAATTACAATACCATCAGCGATCTACCAATCCCGAATTTAGTTTATATTCGTTTCATACATTCTTATTCTTTTGTGTGGCCCTGTAAAATAACTATCAATATTATATACAGTAAAACCTCTGAACAGCGGACACCCCGAGAATGCAGAATTTGTCCTCTATTTAGAGGTGACCACTACTGAGAGTAAAACATGTACAGTTATTTAAGAGTTGGTAATCGAAAAAATGTCCGCTAAATAGAGGTATCCAGTAATTGGGTGTGTCCGCTATGGAGGTTTTATCAGTAAAACCTCTGAATATCGAACACCTCGGGAGGGCAGAATTTGTCCTCTATTTGGAGGTGTCCGCTACTGAAAGTAAAAAATGTACAGTTATTTAAGGGTTGGTAATCGAAAAAATGCCCACTAAATAGAGGTGTCCACTAATCGGGTGTGTCCGTTATGGAGGTTTTACTGCATAATAATATCATCCTTTACAAGAAAATTGCATGCTGTATGATAGACAGACAGACATCCAGAGAAAGATAACCTCCCAGAGCAATAAACAGTCATGTCTTTTGTTTTAATCATCCACAATTGCATGTCATACAACAGGCCAGAATTTATACAACAGGCTAAAAACAGTCACCGTGGTACGGAGTACTGTATTATTATTTGTTTGCCCACCAAAACTGGTTGCCACGGGTTGTTGCAAGGTTTGTGATCACGTGGTTGAAACTGATCTATTCAATATTAATGCGTGCGTATTTTTTTTTTTTTGCTCCATATGTTCAAACCAGTTGTCTACGAAAACATCAACCGGTGAAAGTGACGCACACCAAATTTCTGTGACGTATGCAGATAAATTGTGCTTTTTTATCAGTTTTTTCTATATAATTTTTAAACGGTTTGGAACTTATTTTTCATAGTAGGTGCATTCAGTAGGCGACCCTCATAGGTACCTTCTGGTGCAATCAGAAACGAAATCCGACAAATATTTTTTGAGTTATGCTTGACGAAAGGTTTTTATTAGGATTTTTTTTTAGTAGGACATGGCGGTAATATCCATCGTAGTAGTAATGTGTCCGGACAGTAATATTTCGCTGAGTATTAGCCTTCGCTTCGCTCAGACAATTACTGGTGACATTTGGAATTTTGGGCATTAAAATTAACCGTTTGTAGACTGCAAACGGTGCCCCTCAAGGGGTTAACCTTCTCGCTGCGCAACCCGGGATTTTCTCGGGCAACGTAAATGTAGCAAAATTTGCGCAACCCGAGAATTCATTGGGATGCATTTTTTCCGTCTAATTAATTGATCATTCTCACCAGTTACTTTTTATTGTAAATTTTGCCTTATCTATTCGGAGCTATTTTCCCGATTAAATCAGACGAAAACTTTTGTTTTGAAAAACCGGTGACAAAAGAATAAAAATTTTTAAACGACGCTCGTCACGAAGGAATTATATACGTAGTTTTTGAAGCTATTTTGATAAAACAATTACGCAGCGAGACGGTTAATTCCATGATAGAATACGTTCTAGAAATTACGTAGTTCAGAGAATCTGACTTTACACCGGAAAGTTTCAATGGTTAATTTCACTTTATTTAAATACGAAATGTCCGTTTTTAACCCCTTGAGGGGCGGTGGGATAAAATATGTCCCACCTAATTTAAACAAGATTCTCACCAGAAAATTTTAACTAAATTTTATATTTTTAACTTTGGAAGAAAATCGTTGAAAAATTGCTTTTCTTTATTTAAAATAAAAAATTTTCGATTATGCCGGTGAGAATTCAATATTTAGAGACTTTTTGCTTGCCCCTCAAGGGGTTAATTTAAGCAAATATTGCTATTTTAATTTTCTAGTGTGAATTAGGTATATGCAAATTAAAACAATCAATTAAATTCAAAACAGTGTTGTTTGCATATATCCAAACTTACGCACTAAAGGGATAATTTAGTGTTGCACTGAACGAATGTGACTTTTGGAACGTCTGAAACACAAAGTTATACTTTATATAAAAAAGATGTGAAGACTTAAAAAATCCACTAGATCCTGAAATAGTTTCTCATTCTAATAAATCAAATAAATAAAAAGAAAGCGCCCACTTAAACTGGTGGCATTGAACTAACAGGCTATTCACACTAACTGTATGTTATACTCTTATTTCAAAGGATAAGCCCACAAAAAATAAATGAAGGGGAATTAGCTCCCATTCCCCCACTTTAAACTTAATCAATGAACCTCCAAATCTAATCAGGGAAGCATCTTAACATAATAAACCGGTATACAAAATTTGAAGGAAATCAGATAATTCTGCATGAAAAATCCATTTCGCTAAATTAAGGGCGGGGGTCTAACCCGCTTTCCCCCCTTTATACTTAACTAATGAAACTCCAAATCTAATTAGGTAAGCTCTTTATCAGAATGAATATAGAAAAAAAATAAAGCAAATTGGATAATTCTGCATGAAAATCCGTTTGTCTAAATTAAGGGTTGGCTCTTGCCCTCCTTTCCCCTTTTTATACTTAACCAATGAACCTCCAAATCTAATAAAGAAAGCACCATATCGGAATAAACCGGCATATCAAATTTGAAGCAAATCGATTAATTCTGCATGAAAAACCCATTTATCTAAATTTAGGGGGGGGGGGGTATAGCCCCAGCCACCTTTCAAACTTAACCAATAAACCTCCAAAATTAATCAAGGCAGCTCCTTAACAACATCATTATCCTTAACATAATAAACCGGTATACCAAATTTGGAGGAAATCGAATAACTCTGCATGAAAAATCCATTTATCTAAATTAAAGGGGGGCTAACCCCCTTTTCCCACTTAATATTTAACTAATCAACCTCCAAATCTTATCAAGGCAGTTTCTTAACATAATAAAACGGTATACAAAATTTGAAGCAAATCGAATAATTCTGCATGAAAAACCCATTTATCTAAATTAAGTGGGGGGGTCTAGCCCCCCTTTCCCACCTTTATACTTAACTAATGAACCTTCCAATCTAATCAAGGCAACTTCTTAACATAATAAACCGGTATACCAATTTTGGAGCAAATCGAAAAACTCAGTTTTGATTTTTTTAAAGTGTCTTAGTGTTGCTCCGAAGGCGACGATGTCCACGAAAACCTGTAAAAAAAGTGAAATTTAATTAAAACTCACACCGTAAATTTGTATATAAATTAATAATTAAAAATTTAGTTTGTGTTATATATTCATATTTCAAAATAAATGGTATGTACTCTCGTAAGCTGGTTGCACATAAGCGATCAGAATATTACTAAAAGATAGAAACGTTCAATCATGTTAACAGTACGATTAACACCACCCGTTAATAGTCGCGCGTTGGTCTTTTCCCCGCCCGAAATTCGTTATCTTCCTGTAAGTCATTTCCTGTTAAAGTTACGATAGCCAAATTCCGTGTAGCTGACCTTGAGTGTTCACACTCTTGTGTAGTGAAATTGCAAGTCATTCCTGCTATTTCTTAGCATTTTATCGCATTCTTAAGTTTCAATCGGTCTAAATGACCGCGTTGCGACCACTTGTGTTAAACTAATATTTTAACACAATCAAACTGATTGGTAAAGTTATCATACGAATTGAATATTTCCAACTGAGCGAAAAAATGCCCAGGCTCGGAATCGAACCCAGATCCTTGGCTTATAAGGCCAATGCTTTTCCGTTTAAGCTAACTGGGCCGACAACCAGCCAGCATATTTCGCTCAGAAAAACCTTATTGGTAATAACATCTGGTCTGTCATGTGGACAGCTCAACAGAATAAACCGCAGGTAAAGGAACTCCATATAAACGATGGATACGTAGATGAACTAATATTTTAACACAATCAAACTGATTGGTAAAGTTATCATACGAATTGAATATTTCCAACTGAGCGAAAAAATGCCCAGGCTGAGAATCGAACCCAGATCCTTGGATTACAAGGCCAATGCTTTTCCGTTTGCTCCACTTGTGTTAGTTGAATTTTTGCCCCTCGTGTTCATCGTTTCCCATTTCCGTGAAATCTGCGGGGGAAAGTGTCTTCGAAGTACGGCTCTCTGTCTGTTGTTATTTCGTCTTTCTTCTTTCTGCTATTTTACCCGTTCATAGAGTATTTTTTTTACTTTTAGAATGTTACTTAAAATTGTTTTATTATATTAGTTGTGAAATCAGTTCGCACAAAAAACTGATTGATGGTCACTTACATTTTTTTTTTTTTCATTGTCAAACATTGCGGGGATAAATTCTCAAATTGATAATCGTTTAAATATGGAAAAAAAGGGAAATTCATCATCATTATTTGAAAGAAGTTGCTTTCCATTTATTACCGGAACATATAAATGAAAAAAAAGCGGACAATAACACAACCAAACCATTAAAAAAAGAGAAGAGAATTTTGTGGGAATCAGTAAAAAAATTGCCGTATCTCCAAAATCTGAAAAGTATCGTTTTTGTACAATAAAACAAACTCGAAAGATAAAACAGTTTTCTCAGAAATGTAGTATGTATATCTGCGAAGAACATACATATAATTTATTTGCACAATAATGAGAATTTTATAATGTAGGTTAGAAATTACGCAAATAAAAATCTCTTTTGGATAATTCAGTGAATATTTATACTATGATTTAAAAAAAAAATATTTTATGTATTTTTCTAAAATTTGTCTATTTTTAAATTTTCATACTGTAAGTAAAAACATTTTTTTTTTTAAACAATGCCGCAGAAAATGTTTTTTTTATTATTATTGAAATCCAATAGAGGCTTGGGGACGGTATCTAACAAATTTAAATTTGTTGTCCTTCATCAATTGTTCAAACTATTTTTCAGAATAATGTTTTTCAGAATACGAGAGAAAATTCATTTAAATAAAATTATTGCTGCATATTTATAATTTCGGAGACAAATTTAGTATTGTTTTTTATTATTTTAATGAATGTTATTATCTATTTATATAAAATCCAAGTCTCTGTGTGTCCCTCACGATTCCGGTAGGACCACCTCATTGAAATGAGTAATTGTTGAAAAATACTAATGCGGGGTTAACACAGTAGCGCCAAATGTTGCCCAACTTGGCAATAGCTGGCTGATTTGGTGAAATTCCCATTTATAACTATTAATCTTTCATAAAGGAGGTCACCAAAATTTAATTTAAACTCCGCTCTTTTAAGATATTTTTTCAAAATCTATGGGTGAGAATTTAAAGTACATCTTTACATCTGCCTCCCGATGCTACTAATAAAATAACCGCCAATAGACGACGCTGTACTGTATGAGCTCCTAACTGCGCGATTTTAATGTGCTTTAGGTACTTTTCCAGTATAAGTGCCTTGGCGAAAAAAGAAATTTGGCAACATTTTCCCGGAACTTATCCACTGTTTCATTTTATATACACATGCATGTTTTTTTCAATATTTATACGATTTATTTATACGATTAAAAAAGCCGTTTCTCTAATTTTATACAGAAACAGATGTAATTTGTACATAAAAACATGAATAATATACATATAAAATAAACATATAAAAAAAAACACTCATCAAGTTTGTTTTCATAGCTGTTTATATGATTTGACAACAATTCTCAATATTTTTCCGTTATACGGACACCATGCCAAAATGCATGCGGTACTTTTCCATTATACGGACAGCATTGTCGCCAAGCGCAATAGTTGGCGCAAAATGAAAAAAAGGTGAATTGAAACATTTGAAAAATAAAAGAAAAAACATTCTCGATAGTAAAGTGGGCATTTTAAAAATATAACATTTGAAAATTACAAACTTTTACGAACTATTTTATTAAATCACAAATATATACTTAAAATAAATGAACAAATAACTGTTATACTATAAAGTAATAAAATAAAAAATCATATTAAACTGCTGCCATAAAATTATAAGGTACAGATGCCATATTCGCCCCATATTGGCGCGATTTTTTTCGGTTGCCAATTTGGCGAAAACATCAACAGCATAAACAACATAATCCGGGTTACCACATCAAGCAAAATAACGACACTTTGGCGCAAGTTAAGTACCTGTTGCCTATATGATATTGGCGACAGAAAAAAATCGCGCCAATATGGGGCGAATATGACATCTGTTCCAATTATAAATATCTTTCAGCATTGCAGTAAACATTTCATTTTTTGAATGAAGGCGTAGCCACATAAAATCTATGAGATACGACTCTAAATAATGACGAACAGCTTCCCGATGTCTTTTGTTGCGCCATTTTGCGATGCCCCATAATCTTTCAACATTTGGAGTATGACATCCAGTATTAGGGTCGACAAAATTGTATTTGTGATTTACTGTGAAATGATCATAACCAGCACTTAGCAGTTCATCTGTTTTATATCCTTTCCAACAATCTGTATAAATAATACATGACTTTCATCTACTTCTATAATTCTATTACGTCCACCGATTTTTCTATTTGGTCGAGAACATAAAGCATTTGCACAAACTTCTCTCGAATAACTATTGCATTCCACTGTTGTGTTGTGGTTCATATCAAGTTGCAGCTCACAAAACTCAATCGATGTCAACTCTTTGCACGATAAATATATAAACCTCAAAGCATTAAGAAAAGTCACCCGCGATCCTTTAAACAAAGTTTTTTGTCGTATTTCTACGCTTTCTTCTCATGATCGTAAGCTACAACTCAATTTCGGATTTCCAGAACTCATCCATAATTTCGTTTCATGATTTTTTGAACACAATCTTTTATTATGCAGAATTCCAAATTCCTGAAACAGTTTTATCACAACTTTCTCATCATCTGGGAATTGCCAAATGATAAAACCCATCTCAGCATCAGCAGTAAAACTAAACTACAACTTTATAAAAAAAAAAAAGCATTTTTAATTCGATTAATAGCAGATTAAAAAGCTTTCCAAGGTTAAGGTTAAACAATAATCATTCACGTGATTCACGTTTCATAAATAACAAATCACAATGTTTCGCATGGTTTACAATAAAAATCTACGATCAAGGTTGAAATAATTGGCGCATTAGCATACATTTTAGCATGCTGTCCGTATAAAGGAAAAGTACCATGTATGCTAATGCGCCAATTATTTCAAAATGCTAAAAGATATTTGTAATTTTATACCAGCAGTTTAATATGAGTTTTATTTTATTGCTTTATTTTATAACAGTTATTTGTTCAATTATTTTAAGTATATATTTGTGATTTAATGAAATAGTTCGTAAAAGTCTGGAATTTTCAAATGTTATATTTTTTAAATGCTCACTTTAGTACGACAATATTTTTCTTTTATTTTTCAAATGCCTTAATTCACGTGACTTTCATTTTGCGCCAACTATTACTCTTGGCGACAATGGTATCCGCATAACGGAAAAGTACCCAAATCTCACTTTCTGATGCCCAAATTACACCAAACTCTTTTTTAAAAATGCCAAAGCCCGTACAGTGGAAATGTATCAAACTGTCTATTATTTTGCGCTATCTGTGTTATAGTTTATACTATATGCAAGGTGAGAGGAGCGAAGAGTTTAAACATTAAATATTAAAGCTTCGGCACAGATGTCATATACACAACGGGTACTTAACTGTCATCAAAGTGTCGTTATTTTGCTTGATATGGTAACCCGGATGTTGTTGTTTATGCTGTTGATGTTTTCGCCAAATTGGCGTCGGAAAAAATCGCTCCAATATGGGGTATATATGACAACTGTGCCAAAGTTTCTATAAAGCAGTATAAGACTAAAAATTAAGATTAAAATAAATGCAAAATAAGACTAAAGAAGAAAGAAAAATCATGCGTTAAGCATAGAATATGAAACACTTTCCAACACATCCTGAATGCTTTAACAAAACTTCGTTATTTAGGGAAATAAGGTAAATAAGATAACTAAGTAAACATTTTAGAAAACGCATAATTTAAAAAAAAAATTGATTTCAGCAGTTACCATCCATAGCAATAGTACCGTTATTACATGCCACTATTTAGCTAAAATTTAATTTAAGATACTCTTAAAGCTACTGAAATCATATTTCCAGATATTGTCATCCATAGACGATTATGTATCCAATTCTTTGCGTGACTCTGTATATCATTTTATCTATGGTACAGATGTCATATATTGGCGCGATTTTTTTCTGTCGCCAAAATCATATAGGCAACGGGTACTTAACTTGCGCCAAAGGGCTTGATGTGGTAACCCGGATTATGTTGTTTATGCTGTTGATGTTTTCGCCAAATTGGCAACCGAAAAAAATCGCGCCAATATGGGGCGAATATGACATCTGTTCCTTATCTATATTCTACAAACATTTCTTAGTAATCTAAATGCAGTTCAGCGTAAAACTGCATAACTCCTTTAAAAACCACCTTTAAGCAATTTATTCTCATACTCAGGAACCCTTACGAATTCTTTTGTGTAGCCCTGCATATGAACTGTAGCATTTATACACACGGTATAGTATGCATAAATGTAGTGAAACATAAAAGCGCATATCATAATTAAAAATGCATTTCTAGCAATCATTACTTATGTACGTACAATACTTCGGAGAAAAGTTTCTTGGCGAGAAAGAAGTTTGCCAACGTATTTTCTGACAGCCTATTTACTGCTTCATACTCACAAGCAATTTTTTGCATATGTATACAATTTATTTAATGTAAAAAAAAACTATTTATCCATTTTTTTAAAGAAACAGGGTACAGATGTCATATTCGCCCCATATTGGCGCGATTTAATTCGGTTGCCAATTTGGCGAAAACATCAACAGCATAAACAACATAATCCGGGTTACCACATCAAGCAAAATAACCACACTTTGGCGCAAGTTAAGTAAATGTTGCCTATATGATATTGGCGACAGAAAAAAATCGCGCCAATATGGGGCGAATATGACATCTGTTCCAGAAACAGAAGTATTTTTTGCACAGATGTCATATACGCATCGGGGTTGACGTGATTTTTCTCTGACGCCAATTCGGCAGAAATCTCGCTTTCGAATACCAGTTACTTATATATTTTTAAATTATTTGCTATCATTTTGAAAAGGAAATAACTATAAATAAATAAAAGTTTGAATAATAACTAAAGAACAAAAAAGTTTATATAATTTAAAAACAGAAAATAAAAGTAAATAAACAATGGCACAGATGTCATATTCGCCCCATATTGGCGCGATTTTTTTCTGACGCCAATGTCATATACGCAATGTATACTTAACCGGCGCCAAAGTGTCGTTATTTTGCTTGATATGGTAACCCGGATGTTGTTGCTTATGCTGTTGATATTTTCGCCAAATCGGCGTCGGAAAAAAATCGCGCCAATATGGGGCGAATATGACATCTGTGCCTAAACAATTTATTAATAAATAAAAAACAATAGCCGGCAAAATAACACCATTTTAGCGACATAGGTATCCCGGTTCATATCTGAAATCTGTGCTGTAATTTGTATATAAAAAAGTATTATATATATTTAGAAACGATTTTTATATATATATAAGTGCATATATAAACAAAAATAAAAGTTCATTAGATTTGTTGGTACTTTTCGGTTAGCCGGGTGCCAGTGTTTTATATACATATTTATATACATACATATATGTAAATATACATATATATTCACATATATATATGTGTGTATATATACAATATTTGTATATGTAAATATATGTATATTTACATATATGTATGTATATAAATATGTATATAAAACACTGGCGCCCGGCTAACCGAAAAGTACCGATTTGTTTTCATAGCTGTATATTTTGGCAACATATCTCACTTTCTGATGCCCGAATTACGCCAAGCTTTTTTTTAAAAATGCGCTATAATGGAAAAGTACCTAAATAAATAATTAACAGAAATGACCAATTATACAAACTAAAACATTTTATTTCGAGATTAAAGCATTGTTTTTAATTTCAATTAAAAATACATATATCTTTGGATAACTTTAATTGAAATTGGGTTCACGGCTTAATATCTCATTCCATAAACCTAAACAAACACAAGTGATTCATTCATCGTGAACCGTAAAAAATATTAAATCATTGAGGTAATCATTCACAAAGTAAGTTCTCCAACAATCAATGGACAATATTCTAATGACGTCATAGTATGTAAAATGGTGGCGGTATCATTTGTTTATGGTTTGAAATCACAAAGATTTAATTTTGCTATGTCTCTTAGTTACATTATTTTATTGTCGTATTTATGAGATCAGAACAAAAGCATATTTTTTCATTATTTAGTTATTAAATACGAAAAAAAATTATAAATGTGCATGATTTGAAAAATTTAAATAATTTTCTTTCTTAATACTAAAAAATAACATCGGGAAGTAACAGCGAGTTTAAGTTAAATAAGTTTAGCTGTTTAATTCTGTTGTAATATTCAAAATAATTGTATTTATTAGATTTCAGTAAACAACATCAGGGCCCGATTAAACTTTGAAGTTAGAGGAATTACAATGTCATTTCAGGACCTTTCTTTTGGAGAAGCTTTTCTAAATTCCACATATACATGGAAACTCTTCAGTGTTAGAAATATTATTCCCAGGACTGGCATAACATGAGAACGGCCTGCAATTTTAGACAAGTTTTTGAAAACTACTTCATATCAGAAATTTTACTAAAAACTGGTTACTTTTTTGTTATAGAGGCCCACACTATTAGAATTATGACAAGTTGCAGCCAATTTCGCCAAAGACGTAACCAAGATCGTGAAGCACACACATATAATGCCATATAATACCATTTTATGAAATCGTATACGATAATTTAATAGTTTTTACCTTACTTCAAGTGTGTAATTTATTTATTTTTAAGGCTTAATAATCTAAATTGTCCAATATATGAATTAAAAAAAAATGTAAACAAAGACTGAATAGACATGACCGAAAAATCTGCAGAAAACTTGGATTTGTGCAGATTAGTGGTCTTCTACTGTACAGAGTTTTTCATAAATGTGTTTCGTTCTTAAAATGTGTTATTTTTATCTATCACTGCGGAACAAATGAGAAAACTCATATTCTTGCTCATGAGTTGTATATATCTTTATATCTAAATTTCCGTCATTTTTGACGGGCTACCTTTCTAGTAAAACAATAAATTATAACAATAATACCTTATTATGAAATATACAATTGAATATTTATTTTAATTAAATAGTTGCTGTAAAATATATCCCTATTAAGATGAACCTTTTAGCGATTCTATTAATTAAAATAATTTATCCATCTTAGGATTTAAATCTGCAATTGCAAATGTATTTAAATTAAATATATAATTTCAATAACTTATTATTTACTTTATATAAGCGAAATTCGTATCCAGAGTTTTTATTCAGGGGCGCTGCTCCCACCCTGAAATAAGTAGAAAAACTACAAATCGTGCATTTTCATTTGAAAAATGGATTTAATCATAAAATCTCGAGAGCCCCCCCCCCCCTCCTCTCCCCCTCATACACACATAGACACCCCACAAAATAAATAAATAAAACGTAGTTACAACATTTACATTTATAATTTCCAAATTAAGTATTTTTTACTTTTTTCTTTATTATATATATATATATATATATAATATGCTGGTGAATTAGTGGTAATGTATTTGATTTGCTGTTGCATGTCATAGGTTCCATTTTTATTTTCAGTTTAATTGTTCAATTTAATGCCAGTGTAATATACTGATGCTAAATTTATTAATTTTATTTTATTAAATGGATATAGAGTGCCGGAGTATCATAAAAATCTACCTGACTCTGATTCTGTCCTTCCAAAAAAAAAAAAAAAAAAAAAATCCCTATCACGACTTTAGATTCATATTCGTAAATGTTTTCCTACTAATTATTGATTCGTAGGAAGATTCATCAGAAATTCAATCAAATCATTTACTATTTACTTTTAAGTATTTATGCAAAACGAAGAAAGAGTTATTAAAAACATTTATCTAGATGCCAACTGAATATATACTTAAGCGAAATAAATAATTTGCTGTGAAAGGTTGTAAAATGAATAATTGCTGTAATCTTTTAAAGTTCAGTCAATATTTTCACCCTACGTTATCCGTTTTCGATCATCTGATAAAACCGGCAAGTTTCCCCTTCGTTTTTGGCCTGCTGGTAACGGCGGCAAATGGACCGAACGCGACTACTAACGTTCTAAAAAATGTCGCGACTACTCTCGGGTTAACACCATACTTTCTAATCGCAGAGTTGTTGCAGATAAAAGTGAAAATACCTTTTCATTGGAAATTATGTTTCTTTTTCGGTTTATGTTATCATAAAATAAATTTAGTTAAATTTATTAAAATAAAATAAATGTATTCAAACTGGAATTCGAAGAAACTTGGAAATTTTCAAAATGACCGCCTAATTTTAACATCATGAAATGATGTTAAAATTGGGCGTTCGGTACATTCTATTTTCGGATGGCAAATAATTCTGAAAAATAGTTTATGCGTTATGTACATTTTCGAACTCATCAAGATAAATTCTTTTATAATAGCTAAAAATATAACTGCAATAGATATTTTTATTAGCATAGTTCGAAAAATACTTGGCTGATGGAGCTATGTATTTGAATTCCCCTATTTAAATCTCTTACAAATCAATTATGTCATTGCAATTCTATATTTACAATTCTATATTGCAATTCTATATTTACAATTCTATATTGCAATTCTATATTACAGTTTTTCTTAAAGTTAATTTCAAATAATATATTTTTTAAAAATTAATTTTCGAAAACAAAGAGAATTGTTTAACATCATTGTTAACATTCTCTTAAAAAAATCTATTGTAGAAGCACCAAATATGCGAATCCAAATTTACAGCACTTTGTGCAAAGTAAATTTTGATTCACCACGAGGATAGTTCATTTGCAGCTATTGCAAAAGGAAATAAACATTAGGCGATCCAAACTTCCCAACTTGAACCGCTTCAACGAAGGCATTTTCGTTTTCCTTTCGAATGTAAAATATACCGAAAAATCCAAATGAGATGTTAAAATTGTGTTTATATTGGAATGTTTATTTTTTCTACGTGTCAATTTTTCGATTGAAACATATGAGATATTTTTTATTTTAACGACAGTACAACATTTTTATTTCAATCAATGTGGAGGGTGGGAGGGGGATAAAATATTATTCCGAGAAAAATATTTCTTGTGATATTTAAAATAATTGCGCAGCTTATCTCCTCTAGCATTAAAACGTTCTATTAAAAATGGTTCTATTGTGTAACCTTCCGTCTACCAGACGGGTCCATTGGACCCGACATGTACATTCAAAATATTTATTCAAACCAGAAATTTCTTCAAAACAAACTAAATGTATAAATCAGACAATAATAAGTTAAATAAACAAATTAAATAGTTTTAAGTAAAAATTCTGGTGTAGAACGTTTTTATAAAACTTGAGTAAAATTTCCGGTAGTTCTAGGGTTAACTATTTAATGTGCAATGTGAATTTTCTTCGCACTTAAATTTTTATTGAAACCTGATCGATTGGCACCGGAATTATTAGTAAATTAATTTGTTTTTGTAATGCACGTGACGAAATAAGTGCCTTCTTTTTTTAATCAATTTGTTTGTTGATTCTGGTGGCAGTGAATATTTTCAAAATTTCAGCCACAGACTTGACTTGCCCGATAAAGGTTCAAACTGTTAGACAGTTTTTTATGTTGTCGTCGCACGAGGATATTTGAAATGTAAAAATAAGATCATTATTTTGATAATATAAAAATTTACAGCTCAAAACGACAAAATTTATTTTTGGTTGCGAAACAAAACTAACGACATAAAAGTTTTCCTTTTCTCTTTAGAGAATAAATATTATGGTAAAAGAAATACTGGAAGTTCTAGAAAACTTTTAAAAATTCGGGAAATGAAGAGATTAAAATAGTCTCTAAAGGTGCTTTATTTTTTTCTATGTTAAAAGTATATATATTTTTATTTACAACTAACAAATTATTAAAATAAAATACAGATCTTAAAAAATATACATTTTTTAATATCAGCAGACATTTCCAATAAACCCCAATTTTTAGTAAGTCAGTTTGCGGAAAACGGATGATATTATGTAAAAAAATTAAAAAATGAGTAGTAAATTTTGTAACATCTTTCAGTGAATAGTGGGCAAGTTTTGAATTTCAACTTATTAAGGACATGTAAGCGCATTGTGCATACAGGGTGTTTAAAAAATGATGGGCAAAACTTTAAGAGATGCTAGTACACATCCAATTAAACAACTCTCATCAAAGGATTCATGGCCGGATTTAAAACGCAAAGGTGCTTACGCATTTGGAAACTTGGTCCTTACAAACGTTAAAGCTCCATTCCTGTTGCGAGTTATCGGGAGAAAAACGACACCAATAGCATTCAAATGTGATATGGGAAAGAAAAAAAATGCGCATACAAAATTTCGCATCGATTAATACATAAAAGCTGCTGATCCGACTGTGCAACTGTCAATAGCGGTAGGGTCGTATCGGAAGATTTTGGCATTCACTAATAGGAAAAAAACTGATATGCATTTTATACAGGGTGTCCCAGAAGTAATGGAACAAACATTAAGGGGAGGTAGGGGACATCACAAGGATTAAGATTTGCATAGCAACCCAGGGTCGGAAACGCTTTCCTGTCGCGGTAGTGACGGCATAAAACACAAGAAATAAAGGACACGAACAGGGAGAGAAAACATCCTTATTATTCTTAGTACTGCAAAAATAACGGGACAGTGCTGGAAAGTGTTGAGGAACTTGTTGCACGCATCGTGGCAGCTGCTGGGGAAGTCCGGGGCACTCCCAGTATTTTCGAGAACATTAGATCTTCCATACGCCGGAGATGCGCCTCCATGCATCACGGCCGGGGTCGTAATTTCGAACAGCTACTTTGGTGACGATCGTTGGCCCTTTAATGTTCTTTCTTCTTAGTTTTTTGATGTACTAAGGATAATAAACATGATTTCTCCTCTTATTCGTATCCTGTCTTTCTTGTGTTTTGTGTCGTCACTACCACGCCAGGAAAGCGTTTCCGACTCTGGATTGCTATGCAAATCTGAATCTTTGTGATGTCCCCTACCTCCCCTTAAAGTTTGTCCCATTTCTTCTGGGACACCCTGTATACAGAACTGTGAATGGAAATGACTCAGGGGCTAAACGATTGTACGGAGAGTGGTTTCCCACCTTGCTTTTGTCACTTAATTGCTCTTCGGGTGTTTTTGTCTCGTATAAAGTCGTCGCTTTCGGCGCCCTCTTATGACATTTGCGTTTGAATTCCCACCAAGCATTCTTCGATGAAAGTTGTTTGCTTGGATGTGAACTATCACCTCTTAACACTAGAACGTCCGGAAGTTTTACCCAACCTTAATAAAGAACATTTTAACACTAGAATTTTTATTTAAAACTATTTCACTTATTTATTTAACTGAGTTTTATCTACTTTAAATTTACTTATTTTACGAAATAAATTCTGGTTCGAATCGACATTTTATCATTTGATCGGGGTCGAATCGACACCATCTGGACGTTCTAGTGTTAACCCTTACCGGCGCGGAGTAATTCTGTTTACAAACTGATGAGATAATTGACTGACACCGGAATTCATAAATGAATTTATTAAAAAATATGAACTTGCTAATTTTCACATACATTATAATAGGAAAATTTTAATTACATATTCTTGGTGCCGTTTGTCAGTTTTGAAATTAAAATTAGGTGTTCATTTTTAAGGACACCGCCCTCGAAATGGTTAAAGTTTTGCCCATCTTTTATGAAACAATCCTATATATAATGAGTTATAGAAAACTAGAAACAAACAGTTTGACAGAGATTGTACACGAAACGTTCCGAAATTTACTATTTATATCCAAAAACGAATTTTACGATAGAATCATTTAGAAAGTGCATAAAGCTTAATGCCGAAATATACGCTTTTTCGCTACCACAAATGTTTTAAAAAAAATTTCTTGACACTATTCGTACTGGAAATTCTAACAGAACAAACACGTTTATAGTAAGTAGAAAACTTGTGTGTAAATATGAATTACTTAACTTAAAAACAACCTTTAAACACACAATAAAATACATAAGTTAATTTGAACAGACGTATACGTTTCATGAGTTCCAGGACTCACAGCCTCAGTGTATGAAATCTAAAAAAACAATATCCCCCAACTACATGTACGGTGAAAATACAAATGTCATTGTGTTTTCCGGTTCCCAGTCCTCCATGTTTTTATACCATTAGGTGAAGGAAAACACAATGGTAAACCTACGAGTCAGCCGCTAAAATCGAGTTTTCCACCAATATAGGACTTGGCAGACCAATTGCGTTTTAATATGCGAATCAAGATTTAACTAATCCTACAATTTCATCCATGAACTCGATGAGGTGATTGTCTGTGCTGCCGGGTCCCCGTGTATAAGATATAAGGTCCCGGTCTGTATTTGTATATTTGAATTTACACATTTTTATTTGTTTGGTAGTCTCTAAATTATAATAACTTATATATGTAAATTTGATACACTGAAAAGTAAAACAAAATTATTATTTATATTTAAAGTGTACGTGTCACCGATAATACTGTTTTAGAATCTTCATTGTGAAGATTAATGCATAGCTATTTTTTTCAGTACTCGAAATTAAATTAAAATGAAAGATTTGAATTTTGAATGCGATACGTAATCTTATTTTTATTTTTACTTCTGAAAAAAAAATTGGAAGAAATATTTACACGCAGTAAAACATAACTAAAAACCAGCGATTGTAAAATTTAATTAATTAAATTTCTCACAACAGATTTAAAGAGTTCTTGCTTAGCAAATGACTTTGATTAAATATTTATGATTGTATTTTATCTCTATTGCTATTTGTTTTCAGACGAAAAAGTCGTATAACAAAATAAGAAATGTTAATTAACTCTGCCATATTTCTTTCATGACATAAATTTGAATTAAATTTATTTAAGCTAAGTTTAATTTAGGAAATCACTGGGTTTCTCTTATTTTATTGAATTATTCATTTTTTCGACGAAAAATCTAGTTCATCTCGGATTTTTTCATTAAGGTATCCTTTAGAAGCATTAAATGTATTCAACTTATGTCTTTTTTATTAGATAATAAAGAAGTTTATCTATGGTAATTTTCAATTTTTAAGATTTTTTATTTAGTCATTCAAGTTAGAGTTTGTTTAATTTCAAATGATTTCAATTAAATGAAAATTTCTTTTAATTTATAAACAGGTCTTTTTATCAGTTAAATTGTGAATGTACGAGTATATTCATCAACTCTCAATATCGCAAAAAAATACTTCTATCGAACATTAAGTAAGAGTAAAAACTAAATAATTAAAGAGGACAACAATTGACATTAATTTGTCGATTTATTCTATAGCAATTCATTTTGTGAGAAATGTATATTTTTCATGATTGACTAGTTATACGAGAAGAGATAAAAATTACTTTTATCAGAAAACTGCGGTGATATGTAATTTAATTAAGCAACGCAAAGAAAGATATATAAGTAACTAGAAAACAGGAATTCTGCTTTTTCAGAATTTAGTGTCGCCCCCGACGAAAAAAAAAATATATATGTATATAACTATAGATAGTACAAAATATATTTAAGTTTTAAGACTTAAAACAAACGCTTTTATTTTATATAAAATGACGTCATCCGCAACCGCTGAATAATTCTTCATTTACGATCCAGTCTTAAACAACATCTACAGTAAAGTACGCATATGGCGTCACTATTTCTGAATAATAAACAAATCCAAAAAAGAGATGCCGTCCTTCAAGAAACTCGACAAAAAAATTATTTATTATTAAGTATATTTTTCATGATTGTCTAGATATATGTAAATCAATAAAAATTACTTTTTTTCCGAAAACTGCTGTGAAATATAATTTAATTAAGCACTGCAAAGACAGATTTAAAAGTTATAAAACGGTAACCTTTCTTAAAGAAAATTTCCTAAAGTTTTTTTCCCCTCAAATGATTATTTGTTTTTAAACGATTGTTTTTAATAGAAATTAATAAAGAAGATCTTGCTACACTACAAAAAAACGAAAGGTTTCGTGATGTAGCAAGAAAGTTTAAGGGGCAGAGGACATTTTAGTTTGTCGAAACAATGGAAAAAATTGGTTTTTTTTTTCATTTTACTACAGAAATTTTTACTTCCTTCATAAAATAATAAAGAAGAAAATATTTAGATTTGAACGAAATTTTTATTTTAAACTCCAGAAATAGTACCGCGAACCTACTACATTGGGCCACTTTTCCTGTTCCACTAACATTCCCATCATTAAAAAAAATATATGATTTTTCAACGTCGAAATTCAGGTGTAAACAATTAGCATGAAAAAATGAAGTGTGTGGTATAACCTTTCATCTACTGCATTATGATCTACTGCAGTTTTTTTTATGTAATATTTTTTTTCAGTTACTACAATGAAAATTAAAGGATAAACATAAAAAATATTCACCCGTGAGAAATTTAATTATTTAGAGATAATTACATAAAGTGGTACTTTAAAGTACCGTCAGTAACACTCTGACTAAAATATCGCAGCAGAAAACCCATAAGGTATTTCAAATGGCGCCAGAAAAATATTTTCGATTTAATCAGTGTTGCCAGATAGTCAAAAGTCAATTTCCCCAAAATTTCTGACATTTTCCCCAAATCAGTGGGTTTTTTCGCAAAAGTCCCCAATTCAGTTTTTACTCAAAAAGGAAATTTTTATATTTTCAATTTACAACTATAAAAAATATTTAAGTAATTTAAGCTCAAAAATTTTCCCCAAATCAAGTCTTTTTTTGAAAAAATTCCCCATTTACTAAAAACAAACTTTTAAATTGGGTTGAACGCATATTCTGTAACTACATTAACCCCTTGAGGGGCACCGGTATATATTATATACCGCCTACGATTAATGAAGTTTTACACCAGAAAAATGTTAGTAAATTTTACTTTTCTAACTTTGGTGGGAAAAAGCCGTAAAATTGCTTTTAATTATTTTGAAATAGAATTTTTCAAAGATTCCGGTGGGAATTCAGCATTTCACAAACGTAATTGCTTGCCCCTCAAGGGGTTAAGAGAACGAGATGTATATTTTGCAGTGACAAGTTATTTCATCTTTGTTTTTAAAAGTATAGCCTAAAAATGTTGGACTATTGTTACATTAGCTCCATAGATTTAGACAATCTCTTATCAGTTGGGATTTGAATGAATCCGAGATGGTACGCCGTTTTAATTTTTTTGTCATCCCTATACTGAAGTACATAATCATAATACAAAGTATTTTCGCTGTATCAATCGATGTGATATTGTTTACCATAAAAGAAAAATATCTGCTTTCCACATATTTAAATTAATTTTTTTTTTCAAGTATGGCGAAAGAATTTTTCCTAAGGTCCTGCAGATTTAAGCTGCTTAAGACTTTAGAGTCTGTGTATCTGTAATACGTGTAAACTGTAACGTAGTAAATAACGAACACGACCACACCCAAGAGAATAATGATTGATTTTTTTCGATTTCTGGATTGTATTTTCGTTTTTCAAATCAAAATTTAGTTCGAGACAGAACCAGTTTTTCTACAGGACTAACAGAAATTTTTACGGAAAATAGTAAAAAAAAAAAATCCCCAGGTTTTTCCCCAAAATTTTTGTAGTCCCCAAAAATTTCCCCACGAACTGCTTGTCCCAAAAAATTCCCCTAGAGGTTCAAAATTTCCCAAAGTAGGGACAAAATCCCCAATCTGGCAACACTGGATTTAATAAGTATGTGAAATATAGCGTTTTTTTTTTCTTATTTACAAACAAATCGTTTGGCAAATTCCGGTGACAATAATTTATTTCAACACTTTAGAATTGAAAATGCTTTGTTTTTTTTTAAAGGATAAAACACTTTTTTTAAGGTTTCGATCTTGTTAGCAGTCCTTTAGTTATGAGACGTCTACATTCCAGGGACGACATGTTCTCTTGCATCTCCACATATGCAATATATGAATTTACGCATGCCATTTCTAGCAAAGCAAAAACGAGCCGGTGCTGCAACTTCTTCAATTTCCTATAAAAAATAACAATGAAACAGAAAAGAAACACCAGGGAAACCATTACTACACTACATTTTAGTAATTACATTTTAAAGCAGATGAAAACGATGTATAAATACACAGACGAAAAGTAAACAAGAAGTTTTTCTCAAACGCCCAGTGTACTGATAGTACCTATGAGTACCACCGAGTAATTCAACTGTTAAATCAAATACATACACCGTTCACCTAAAATAGTTAGTTAAACTATATTCTAAGATCATTATAAACACATTTTAAAAAAACCCAACACTTATCTTATATCCTTTACTGTGTTTGGAGTAATAAAAAGACGAGCGTGACAATCTGTACAAAATGTCGGCACAAAACACATCATCTGTGCCAAAGATAGCCTCCTTCCTCGCTAAAATAACAAACCTAGAACTACTGCTGCCATGTATCCAGATAAAGTGGTGTTAACCCTTACCCGGGCATAACAAATCTGTGTCTAAAATGTTGAAAAGATTGGTTGCCACCAGGATCTGGAAACAGAATCATTTGAAAATAAAAAGAGGACTTTATTACACTTGCATTATAAAAGCAAAATATAAAAAAAAAATTCTGGTGCGAATCTATTAATTTTAAATAAAAATGAAGTGGAAAAGAATATTCCCACTACCCGTGTAAGGGTTAAAAGAGTGTTTTTGCAAAGTAGCATTAGAATATTAATAATATTCACTATGGAATGAAAGTTTAAAGTGAGTGGTACTTATAAGTACCGTCAGTAGATAAAGGGTCAGAGAGGCAATTTTTTATTTTTTTACTTTTTAACTATCTTTAAAGTTTTGGAACAAAGTAGCCTCTGCTAGCGACTTCTTTGGGCCACTCACTTAGTTTCATATAAATAGAATACATTTCATATATTGGACTACTGAAACCCTCTTGCAATAGGATCTGCTAATGAATTAGCACCAAAAACTCGATAAAAAAAATGTTGTTGTTTTTAACATTGAAACAGTATAAACCAATTTTAAATATTAAAGACACGAGAAACAGTTTTCGTCATGTTATCCTCAGCAGCTGGAACAAAAACAATTAATGTAACATTTTACTACGGTAACCTTTGAAAAAAAGGTTACTTAAAGCATTTTTTAAGAGATTTAGTACCCAGCAAAGAAAGAAACAGTGCGCCATCAGCTGGAAAAAAGATGGCAGCCAGCAGTGCCATCAGCGGTAAAGTGCAAGGGTGCCATTACTTAAACCTGTCGAAAAGTGTTCAAGCCGAATGCAGCTGGCCCATCAGTGATGGCCAACAGCAGGCCAGCATTGGTATGTCATCACATTACTTCAATCCGGCACTTTTCCTGCATTGCTAGCACCTGTCCCACTGCTATTCCTTTGCTGACCCAGCACTTTCCCTTACAAAAATTTCTTATAGAATTCTATAAAAAAACGAAGTATTATATAATTATGGCTCTTTTTTATATAAGCTAATTTCACCAAGAGATATAGAAATATCTGTGAAACTGTCTATAATAGAATTGTCTATAGAAACATTAGAACTTTCAGCGGTTTCCATGTGGTCACCCTCCCAAGTACTAACCACGCTCGATGCTGCTAGGTTTTCGTGACCAGACATGAGCAAGTGCTTTCAGCGTACGCTACGACTGCTCGTAGTTTTCAACCTCTCATTACACTATTTCAAGTTTGTTTCTTTTGTGATTTACGTTCCCAATAATTAAACTGGTATAGAAAATATTCTATTGTATAGAAATCTTACGTATTTTATACGCTTTTTTTATTATTATTGATTCTGAACTGCGTAAATTATGAAAACCGAAATTCTTTGTAACCTAGTAAAACCAAATTTAAGGAGAAAAAAAAAAGTGCGTTGAAAAAAAGAATTTATTTATTTATTCATTTACTTATTTATTTTGTTGGTGGCAGTGGTGCTATATTTTTTACAGTTAAAAAAAAATAGCTTCACAGCTTAAATTGTGCTAAGATATTCATTTCAGATTTGTGTTCAAATACTCAATGTCTTCGACATTCGCAGCGCCACCTAGCGTAAGGGTTCCCAGCACTATTACTGCAAAAGTTCGTGCACTTCCATGTAGTGGTGGGCCAGCGCATAAGATAAAATTGATGCCCACCAGAATTTTATCTGATGATTTCCAACAGCAAAGTTGACTGAAGCTGTCCAGCAGTGGTCATGCAGTGGTAGACCATCAGCCAGCACCTCTCTTGCGGCTGGCCAGCAATTTCCTCTTTGTTGGGTAGTATAAGAGGCACTTCGAAGTAACTCGGGCTACTTCGGACGTACTCAAATTTTCTATAGTAAGCTATGCAATAATTTCTAAGGGCAAAAACTCAAATTATCTTGTATTGTTGTTCAATACAAAGACTAAACACTCTTTTATGTGATGGACCAAAGTAATCCCACAAGGACCAAAGCAAGCCCGGTTGACGATAAGTAAGCATTGGCATATAATGATAATATGTCGGGTAGCACTTGGGAAAGATAAAGACGCTATACTGTACTTACTACAATAGACAAATGCGCTAAGCTGGCACTGACCTTCCGTTATATGTGGATTATTTTCACCCAGTTTAGCAATAGTTAGAACCAGAAATTTAATTCGATGAATCTTTCATTGTATAATTTCAAGTTTTATATGTGCAATTTATTTTAAATCATTTACCTAAATAATGTCTGCTGCGAAACGTATTAAATCTGGGTTAACCCTTTCAGGAGCGCCGGTTACAGTCCGCAAACAGTTAATTTTAATGCCCAATTTGCCAAGTAACACTAGTAACTTTTTAGTACAATTTCGATGTCATAATATACGCGACGAAAAGATTTTGATTATTTTCAAATAAATTTGCTTGTAAATTGCGGTGTCAATAAATTATTATCAATTATGTCAATAACCGGGAAAGCCCTATCTCCGCCATGTTAAATTCACCATCTTTATGTACCTTTTTCTCAGAAATGGTGAAAGATAGAGATCTAGATTTTTTAGAGTAGTTAGAATAACATGATTTACGTATTTTAACAGAGCATTTTCTTTCTAAGTACAACTCAAAAATAATTATTAATTATTTATTGAAAGTCATTTTTTAATTAGCATTTTTGGTAAGATTTCACTGCCTAAGATAAATAATTCTCAACAAATCATTAAATCCCTGGGCCATTAAGTTGTGAAGTACTCTTAGAAAGGATGAATAATATCAATACTTATTTTTAGGGTTACGTACTTAAAAAATAAATAAGGAACCATTATAAGATCACTCCTGTGTCTGCCTGTCTGTCACAGCCATTGTACTCGTAAACTATGCAACGTGGAAAGTTCAAATTCGAGGAAGTAATAAACACTATTGAGCCACATATTTACAGAATAAAAAATATTCATAAATATATTTAGGAAAAATGAAGAGAGGCTAATTAAGCTACTTGAAAAAAAAATCTTTTCTTTGTATATCGTGTGGGGTATCGTGTGAAAGCTTTCGTAACGCTGAAATCAAAAATATATTTCATTTAATTTTAGGTATTATATTTTCAAAGTTATGGTTGAAAATGTAGTGCAAAAGTATGTTCCACCCCATCTAACTCCGAATCTGTTGAAACTAAAATTATGAAAAAATTAGATGTAGTAGACATTAATTTAAACCTTTGCAGGAAAATTATAGTGATTACCCTAGGTCACATATTTTTTGAGAAAATCGCATTTTTCCTTCACATCAATTTTCGATTTACGGGCTTCAGCAAAAGCGTTGAGCAGAGCTGGAGGCACCTATCGTAGCAGAAATATAAAAGCATTGTTGATCATGAATTTCGGAAAAAATCGTCGGTAATTAGCCGAGGTATTAACCCTTAAAAACATGGAAGGTTTAGACATACATAATGATAGGGACGGTGTACTCTATGCTCCATCGGCTTTTAAAGCCTAGATAAAATATTTTAAGGATATATTTCTGTAATACAATATCCAGTAGCAGTATAAAAGCAATAAACGTCAAATTGTTAAAAACAGACTAATTTAATGAGAATTAATCATATAAATACTATGGGATTCTCGACTAGTTTCCATTGAGTGGCTCTCTCAATACACCTAGTATGTCTTTAAAGGTTAACTAAAAACCTATATGGAATAACAAATATACATAATAGATATATTTGCTATTATTTAGGTTCCATATATCTTAGAACTTTCATGGTATATCCATTTATACTTTTCTAGTATACAGGGTGCAAAGGAAAGCCCCTTTAACTTGAAAATACTTGTGAATGGAGAGAGCTACAACTATACAAGTGAGGTAACGGTATACTCTCTTAAAAAAATTCAACGATTTTAACTCCGACTGAGTATATTTTCACTCCTTTTCAGTATTGAAAATGCACTTATCCTATAGGAGTGAATTTCATCCATCTTGCGGAGTGGTTTTTTTTTCATTCCTTTTTGATAAGCTGTTTTCGCGCTTTTTTTCGACAAAATTAATAGGCAAAACGAGTGACTGCACTCATTATTGACAAGTCATTTTTAAACCCCTTTTTTTGTCAAATTTAATAGGCAAAATAAATTATTTTCCTATTATTTTCAGATTTTTTTGTTTGTTTGTTTTTTAACATATATAACTCCCCAGTTTGCAAAATGTATTACTTTTAAAACTCCATATTGTTTTATTTTAATCTAGATGCAGAAGAAATTTGGTTTTTCATTTCCAAAAGATAAATTAAATAATAATAATTATAAAAGATAAGTTCGCGCCATAACAAGACAAGATTTTCTACCTTGTCAATATCCTGAAGTGAGCTTTTTTTACTTTATCTTTCTCATTAGGATTTTTTTTCTTTTTAATATTTTCACATTGTATATATAATTTTAACGTTATTAGTTTTAATCCGGAAATGTCGATTTCTTTAATTATTTCTGATATTATTATATCTTATTAATATATTTTGCTTATGACATAGATAAATAATTATGGACTATAGAATTCATGTGTTACATAACTGCAGACTTTTGTTTAGTTAAACTTTTGAATATGAACAGAGCGAAGTATAACACAAAAATAAAAAATCACAAAATCATAATTTAAAAAAAAGGTCAAGCTAGTTGTGTCATAAAATAAATTGATAATATTTTTTACTAATCTATTATTTTCTGATACTTTTTTTTATTATCTTTTACATTTCGTACTATTTACATAATACTGTGGCAATTAAAATAATAATATTTAAAGTGTACATGTGTACAACTATCTAAATGAACACAATTTATTAAATACTTGTACTTACTGAAACATAAAAAAAATAGAACATATATTATAAGTTAAAAATAATTTAATAATTTTTATAATCATGGGTTGTGTTCCGCAAATATTTCTGAGTGTCATGAGCAAATTAGTAATCAATAATATAAGCACAAAATGATATATGTTTAATAATGTAAATACCAATTAGCGTAATTTTACACAATTTAAATACGAGAAAACTACATATCTAAGTGCATTTTATTAATTATAAAAATTATGGAACAGATGCATTAAAAAAAAGAAAAAAAAGTAATTTAAGAAGTTCATGTTTCTGGTTTAAAAGTATTAACGTTAAATAATGCAAAAAATCATATATACAATGTGAAAATACAACAAGGAATGGTGAAGGAATTACAAGAAAGATGAAGTAAAACAACGTACTTTACCTTAGAATTTTCAGTATTAGTAAAATCCTAGAATCGCCGGTAGCCATCTTGGTTTTTGCTGGGAAACAAAAACGAAATTTATCCTATTCTTTGTGATGATTGCCCCACCCCCCTGCTTTCGTGGGCATAATCCATCTATCTTATTCTATGCCATTTTTAAATCAATCAAATTATAATTGTAATATTGTTTTTATCATGTAGGTAAAGCTAAGCTTTGAAGCTTGAAACAAACAAGCGACTCCCTTTTGAAGACGATTCTCCCTCTGCAAAACTATATATCGCGTTTCAGGATTTCAACCAATAGGGAAGCTCATTAAACCGCTCTTTTAGAGATATTTTTCTGTTCCGGTCTGAAATGAGCGGTCCTGGGGATGCTACTCCAAAAATGATGATTTGGTAAATCAGTTTTTTGTGGAAAATGTCTCTTTTTGATAAAACAAATACTCAGAAAGAACAAAACCACGCGTAAAACTTTTCGTTCTTTTGTTGAGTTAATAATTCGTTCTTTTGAATTAAGAGTGTAGTAAAGCGACTAAGCCCGATATAATGAAATCGACTGCAGCGCCTCCTATTGGCGAAATATGGAAGATAGCCACTGCAAATCGAAAACGAAAAGAGATAGGGCAAAGTTTCTAGTCAGAAAGTTTTAGAGAATCGATTAATTAATAGAATACGAAATTTGGTTTACATGGATAAGATAAATCTTCTCCTGTTTTCCCAAAAATGTCCTAAATCGATGCACTCCATATTGTGTAAACGTTTGACTGGAATAGTGAGAAGTATGAAAAAATACGACAATTTATGCTATAGATACGTACTAATCTCAATACATTTTGATAACATCACACACACACAAAAAAAGACAAACTGTCTCACAGTGATAGAAAGTTAATATTCAGTATGTTCGAAAATTCGCCATTGCTCACGATACATGTTTGTATTCGCGACAGTAATTCTGCATGTAGATTTCTCAGCATGGAACGTCTATTGCAAGCCTCTTCAATACGACGACATAGATTTAACCCTTTCAAGGGCGATGGCTAGGCGTTCTAGCCACCTAATTTTAATTCCAAAACTGACAAATGGCGCCAAGAATATTTTAATAAAGTTTTGCTTTTGCAATGAATGTGCAAATTAGCGGGGTTGTGTTTCCAGAGAAATTCGTTTGAATATTGTGGTGTCAGTCAATTATTTCATCAGTTTACGAACAGAATACTTCTGGCCCTGAAAGGATTATTCTAAAATTTTAAATGCATTGGAAATTGAATCTTTACTGACATTACAGCACGGTACAACGTCACAATCTGCAATTGTGCACTGCTACATTTTCGAAATGTGAATAGGCAAAGTAAAATCTTCGCTCATTGATTTCGGACATTTTTGGGCATGGAAGCGGCGATTTATCTTATCCGTGCGAACCAAGTGTCGTTTCATACTAATTAATTGATGCTCTAAAACATTCTTATTGGACAATTTGCTCTACCTCTTTTCGTTTTCGATTTGCAATGGCTATCTTCCAAATTTCGCCACTAGGGTTGCTGCTGTCGTTTGCATTAGGTCAGGCGTAGTCTCTTTACTGTACCGTTATCTCACTTGTATAGCTGTAGCTCTCTCCGTTTGCAAGTATTTTCAGGTTAAAGGGACTTTCCTTTGCACCCTGTTTACTATACAGCAATACCCAACCCTACGTTGTATAGTTTTTACAAAGTCTTAGTATTCTTTTATCAACGGTACTTTTTTTTAAAATAATACACTTACTAATTCATATATTATTGTACGGAACCCTCTGTGCACGAGTAATACTCACACTTGACCGTTTATTTTATATATAAACATGTGTGACACATTATTGGAAAGATAAAAGTTTAAACTATTTAATGATATAAAAAAGTAAAAATCGATTTTTTGGTTGAATTTTGCTTTCCCGGTCCCCTTAAATTAATCTATATATTACAGAAAGTTAGCTTAGCACCTCTACAATACCACAATGATACACGGGAAAGTTTACATGTATGCCATCGGAAGATGTTAGCATAAAGAAGTGTGACCGTCCCAAAAAGTTGCATCATTTTTCGTCCTGAAATTGGCAAAATCACTTTACCAGGATTTGATTGGATGTGGAAAAAAAAATATTTCTTCCGAATATCAAAGAGGATGATTGTTTCAGTGAGATAGATGGTAGTTATTCGTCCTTCTATATTTTACGAGTGGCGACATTCGCAGTACTTTTCTCTTTATGCCAATATTCTACTATGCTTTTTCAAAGACCTTTCACAGTTTTACCTCTTTTATTTTAAACAGCTTTTTTTCAAAGGATTGCCTTAAATGTTGTCTCCAAGATTACCAAACGTCTTAATGTTTCTTACGCTAACACTTTCATCTGCAATTTAATAGAAGGTGCACCATCATCGTTTTCCTTCCAAAAATGCATATGGGAAATACTTATTTAAAATCAACTTATGTATATATATATTACGGTCAATTTGATAAATTCAGTTATTATTAATACATTGCCGAAGGGCAATTTTTATCAAATCTAAATTTCAAAAAAGTAGAAACACCTCCCCGTTCTGAAAGTATTTTGTAAACGGATGTTCCGGATAGGTTTCCCAAGTTTATGTATCGGTAAATATCTTTCAATGTACGAATTTAATATAAAATTTCCTACAATCTAAAAAAAATATGGGCAACATGATATAAATGCATTTTCTCTAAGGTAGAAGACACATCCTTAGTCAATGATGTTTTTTAACCCCTTTATTCTCGCTCCCGTCATATTCTCGGGCTGTGTCTTTTACTCAAATTGTTTGATTCCCACCAGTTTTATAAAATAGTGAAATTGGCTATATTTTAGTGTCGTTTTTCCTGCCATGAAATAAAGTGAATATTTCTTTTTCATAAAAGTGGTGCCAATAAACAATTTGAATTTTTCAACCGTAATTTAATTCGAGCGTTAAGGGGTTAAATGAAAACGAGAATTCTCGTTATGTGTTAATAATAACCGCATCTTTTGGTAAATTTGATAAATATTGCATATTAGTCAAATTTAGCGGTTATTATTAAAAATTAGCAATGAAGTTCGGTCGATATGATTAATTAAGCATAGTAACGAATATGTATTTTACTGAAACATGTGCTAGCGTTACTGTACGAAGCTAATAACAATAATACTCAATCTAAAGACATGTCCAACAGGACGCCAGTGCCGATGGAGTTATTTTTATGAAAAATAAATATTCGTGAGCTTTCCGAGAAATACGGTCGCCTGCATCAAAATAAGCAATCAACTGGTATCGTCAAGCAGTTGCCAACAGATGAAAACAAATTTGTGACCTCACAAAAGCTATTATACGATTGCACAATAGTGGGGCGCTTACACGGGATAAATGCAGTCATGCTTAATGGATACCACAAGCTACACGAGAAATATATTATATTGACTGAAATTCAATGGTAATTATCCTTATAATATTATAAATGTCAATGTGTGTCCAAAAGTTTGCATGAAGTCAACATCAAAACGGATGAGTTAATGCTTTTGTATCTTTGCATAGAGATGAATTATGAAACGGAAAAGAAGATAGGCTATGTTTTATTTATTTTTTCCAAATATTTCTCTTAAAAATTCAAAATTTCGTACTTTTTCATACAGAATCAATTGACATTTTTCCGATGAAATTTGACCATTTTTCATGCCCTTTGCCACGAAAATCAAAATCTGCAATAATAATTTCTCCTTGGCAATTAATTTTTAATTGAACAATTTGTACATGAAAACTGAGAATATAAAGAAAATAAATATGACGTCATATTTGAAACGAAAAAAATTAAGTATTTTTTTTATTATATACAAAACATGAATATCTGTTACGTTAATAAGGTATTTTCTGTCAAAAAGGGCGATATAATAGAAGGAAAAAGAATGAACACGAATTATATTATTAATAAAATATTTCACCTGCGAAAATATGACATCATATTTGAAATAAAACCAAGGAGTATGAATATCAGTAACTAATTAAAATAGATAAAAAAAAAGACTTCATATTTAAAACAAATGAAATTTTTTTTTACTAATATTGATTAATAAGTTTGAATATAAGTTACATACAAATGAGAGTCAAATGAGAGTTGCATTCGAAATTCACGTTATGATTTCCAGTAGAAGACATTTTTTGTGGAATAAAGGGGCAATAAAACTGATTAATATATTTTTTATGCTATTTTCTCTTTAAAATTAAAACGAATTTAATTTCAATTTGTATAGATGGTACAAAAACATGATTAAAGTAAATTTTCCTAAAACTGAAAGCATATTTTCACTCATTGAACCTTTATGAATGAACTTATTCCACAGAAGCAAAATCGTCTGTCAACATATTGACATTTACAACCGAGGATGTGAATTAATTTTCCGTACATTTAAGTGAAAGTCATTGCCTACGAATTGAATAAAAAAAATCATATACTATTTTATTTAATTATTTTTAACAAATGGCAGTTAAAAAATATCACAAAGGTGTTTTTAGTAAAAACTTTTATCGGGTAAAAATGATGTAATATTTTTTTCCATGTAGAACATTCATTTTAATTGGAAAACATTACTATATTATCGTTTTAATTTCGCCAAAGTGGTGTAATATTCATTTCACAAGCTTCGAAATTAAAAAATTAAATCATACAATAACAATATACATTTCAGAAATAATGTTTTTCATCAAAAGTCGCATTATTTCAAAATGTAACTTTAGCTTACATTTTAAATACATTTTCTTACTTGATGTTTAGTATTTGGTAAAAATAAATTTCAATATTTTTTCGAAATGTAAATGTACAATAATATAGGACTTCATTAAGCGATTTCATGTTTTAAGTTAAAATGCATAGTTTTACATGATTCAAAAAAGTGAAAGAATATATATATATATATATATATATATATATATATATATTATCTCGATAAGTATTATTCCGTACGAAAAACTAACCAGGTGACATAGTCATATTTTAAATTATTAACTAGCTTTCTTTCAGAAAATATTAACATTTTATAACATTTATACAAAATGGTTTGATTTCCACAGAATTTTCCATTCGCAAATTCATGTTTAACATTCTTTTATCTTAAAATCTCCCACAAATCCGATGTAAGAAAGTTTAGTAAGTAATCATAATTAGAGATTAGGCTTCACATATGACATCGTTTACATGTAAAGAAGACATGAAATCACAAATTAAGCAATAAATTATCCTTTCACCCCACATCCCTCTAATTTTTAAAGGCGCCATGATTATCGAAATGCGAAAGGGAAGAAAGGAAATTTTCTTTCGATTTTAAAATATCTAAATCTATAGTTAAAAAATCTCTGAAACACAATCTCTGTCCCCCATTGGAGCATATTCCTACAAATAGCCAAGCTTTCATAATCCAATTTACAACACAACAATCGATATGAAAATATTTAGCCGTAACTGGACCGTTGCGTAGCATGTCCCTAAAGGGACCTTGTGCCATAAAACTCCAATCAACCAACCGTAACTGGGCCGCTTTTTCCATAAATAGATTTCTTCCGCAAGTGAAAGAAATAAACAACTCTATTGCTTAAATAAAAAGCATTTAGGCTTCGAGAATCTTCGGAGCGTTGTAAACAGTTTGATAATATTGGCAGATCTACAGCTATTAAAAATGTGGTATCATGAAATGAAAATGTAATAAAATTTTAAAAGTTGAAGATATTTCTCGTACTGTTATTATTTATTTTTGACTTTTGATGTTTCACCCCGTCTGATTTTTTTAATACGATTTATCTTTTTCTCTTTTCCAAGATGTGATTTTTTGGAATAGAAACATAATGTTGTATGTTGATTTTTCGTTTGTTCTAATAAATTCAAAGGCACGTCTGAAGTGATCTGTTAATAATCACTATTTACTAATATATCTCTTTAAATAATATTCTTTGTCCCGAAAACATAAATCAATATTCATGAACGGAATAAGTATTAAAAAGAATAAATATAAATAATAAAATAGAATAACAGAGATGTACATGCATTCTTCATTTAATATTAGAAAATGAGCATGAAATTTCAAGCTCACGAAATAAATTTAAATGATCCAATGTATATAAACAAAAATAAGGAAATTGGGATCATTAGAAGTGTTTCTACTATAAAATATGATAAAAGGTTAATTGCATATGCTATTAATTATCAAAATCTTTTGCTGAATTGATGAAGTTATTCTTCTTTAAATGTTAAGTGAACGAAGTCACGGGTAACATCTAGTTAATAATAACTGGCTAATTTTATAAATTATCATAAATCAATCAAATTAACCGAATTATTTGCATATTATCTGCACTGTAAAAGAAAAAAAAATTAGAACCGTTACAGGCCATAGCGGAAACGTTTCCAAAAATGTAGTGTAAATTATTAATTCTCTTGAGTTCATTAGCTCAATTTCAAGAGTCTTGCAAAGGAGAAAGATGGAAGTTTACCTTTTCTCGACGGTAATTTAATTAAAAGCAACGAAAACCTCAACATTGACAGAAATGCATATAGAAAACCGATCAGATCAAATAATACGATCTCATATAATACTTCATCACCATTTTTATATAAAATTGCAGTTTACAGATTTTATATTAGACGAGCTTTTAAAGTATGTTTAGAAAAATATTTTGAAAAAGAGCTTAATACTATTAGAGATATCGCTGAGGAAAACGGCTTTTCAACAATCCTCATTAATAAACTTATCTATGAATTCAGTTTTCATGACAATATCAAAAAAGAAAACCATAAAGAAATGATATACAAAAAGTTTAACTATTTCCCTGGTCTGTACGAAAAATTAAGATATGCTCTTCTGAAACACAATATAAATTTAATAGCCTGCCCACCAAGAAAATTAAATGAGTTAATTTGTACGAAAATAGATTTAACACCGAATTTTGAATTAGCTGGTGTATATACCATTCCTTTTAGAACTGACAGCAATAGACTAAATAAGTACATCGGAATGACAAAAAAAAAAAAACCCTCAAAGAAAGAATAAAAGAACATAAAGCAGACATAAAATTTTATCGTCAATCCACCGCTCTCTCTCGTTTAAGTTTCAATCAGAATACCGAAAAAGATTTTGATCTGGCAAAAATCATATTCCCAACATCCAATTATTACACATCCACTATAAGAGAATCAATAGAAATCCTGTCTAAAAGCAATCAAGTATGTAACGATGCCCTATCGTACAGTATCCCCAGTTTGTGGTTCAATATCCTGAAAATAAATCCTGAAAACCTGAGCAAAGAGACGTATTATAATTTAAAGTACAAGAGTTAAATATTTTCTTCTACCCATGGAAAATGGCGTATGAGAAACAAAGTGATGCCATAAAATAAATGGAACTGCAATTAATAATAATAATATATATTTCCTCTAATTAAATTCAATCCAAGAAATTGCTACTGCTACTTCTACTTTCAACTCTAGTAATTATTGGCTTTCTCATTTTCAAAACAAAGTGACGTATTTGTATGAATAAACAACATTTAGTTATTAAGATATTCTCTGATGATCAGCCTGGAAGGCTTCAAAGTACTAAGAAGTTTTAAATAAAATGTATATTTAAATAAAATTAAACTTAACTAAAAGTAACATCTTTTTCATTACATTAGTCGCCTTTTAAGTAAGATTGTGGACCTATTTAATGTTCACATTATTTATTAACCATTTGGAAATGGTTGTTGTTTTCGGTCGAGGATGGGGCCAAATGATGCTCGCATTTTATTTTTTTTTAACGAAATTCAACGATGTTCTTTACTTTTAGAAGAATTTTTATTTGAATAGGTAATAGAAAGGCATAAAATCGTTAAAAATTGTTTGAATAGGTAATCGAAAGGCATAAAATCGTTAAAAATTGAAAAAGTTACAAAATGGGTTGGCGGAAATTATCAGATATGGAAAAATCCAAAGCCAAAGAGCGACGCCGGAATGAAAATCGTTTTGCAAAGCAAAAATCGAGGTCTTCAACTCATTATGTAGGCCATCAAAATCGAGGTCTTCAACTGATTATGTAGTCCATGAAAATCGATTACGAATAAAAGATGAACGCGAAAAATGGAACAATCTAATGTTTAATCGATTGATAGTAAAAGGCCATGTCTCGAGGGGCTCCAATCCACTAGCCACGGCGTATTACAATCGGTCGATTCTAACCGGGAAAAATTGAGCTCAACGTAGGTAATTTGTCGCAATCTGTGGATGATTCGGTGGAACTGCCTTCGATTTGTAAACTGTTTTTCTTCTCGAAACGGGACTTGGAGAGTTTATCGATGAAGGTTTTGCTCGTCTGAAGTTTGATCTTTGCGATCTGTTGTTAAAGAGGATGCAACGGAATTTGGTGGACGAAATTTAGATTTTTCGGTTAAATTTTGTTACGAATGTGATTTGTCGCGATCTGTGGATGACTCGGTGGAACTGTTTTCGATTATTATTTATTCGATTATTAAAAAAAAAAATCCAAATGGCCGTTGTAATCTATTATATTACAATTTTTTTCTTATTTTTTTATGTTGAATCAAGGTGAAAAATTGCGTTTCGTCTTATCTGATATTATTAGATACATTTCATCTTTACGAAAGTTGTGGATAAGAACATAAGTTCAAAACGAAAAGATGAGAAAAATGTATAAACAGTGCTATTTGTACTTACTAATGCCAGAACTACATTATTATTCTTCAACCTTATAATATATAATATATATATCATACATTTATGGATAAAAGTATACATTTCGAACGAGTTATTTAACTTTGTACGTGTAACAAATGATTACAGTGACTCTAAAATTATTATGCAATAAAATTCAATCGGATAATATTAATTCTTTTTTAAAAGCGTATTTCTTACTTAAATAAGAAAGTATAAGACATATTCAGGAAGGATTCCTAAATGCACAGAAAAATTTACGAAATAAACACAAATATATTCAAAATATACACAAACATATCCAAAATATACACAATCATATCAGACATATCCGATATCATATTCGATATCGGATTCGATATCCGAATATATATTATATGTCGTAGGCTAATTGAGAAATCCGGCTCTTTGCAAACAGCCTAGGCTCTTTGCAAAGAGCCGGGCTAATTGGAGAATCCATCTCCCTTTTTTTATTTAGACTGATATTTTTTGAGGCTTATTGCAAAGAGCCTAGAAAGCGTTAGGCTAATTGAAAAATAACCACTTATTATCCGATGAGGGTGATATTTTTAGCTCACAAGCTATCAAAGCCTGAGACCTAATGTGCCCGCCGATTCTGTATGTACGTGTGTACGTACGTACGTATGTATGTAACACGATAACTCTTGATAGAAATATCCGATTTGCTTCAATTTTTTTTCTAGGTTCATTCTGATAAGGTTCTTCCCTGATTAATTTTTGGGGTTCATTGGTTAAGGATAAAGGGGGAAAGGCGGGGCTAGTCCCCCCCCCCCTTAATTTATATACATGGGTTTTTCATGCAGAAATATTCGATTTGCTCCAAATTTGGTATACCTGTTTATTAAGTTAAGGAGCTTCCTTGATTAGATTTGGAGGTTCATTAGTTAAGTATAAGGGTGGAAAGGGGGTCTAGATCCCCCCCCCCTTTGATTTAGATAAATGAGTTTTTCATGCAGAGTTATTAGATCTGCTCCAAATTTCGTATACCGGTTTATTATGTTAAGGAGCTTCCCTGGTCAGATTTGGAGTTTCATTAGTTAAGTGAAAAGGGAGGAAAGGGGGGGGTGCTAGACACGCCCTTAATTTAGATAAATGGGTTTTTCATGCAGAGTTATTCGATTTGCCCCAAATTTCGTATACCGGTTTATTATGTTAAGGAGCTGCCTTGATTAGATTTGGAGACTTATTGGTTAAGTATAAAGTAGGGACAGGGGCTAGTGTCCCCTTAATTTAGATAAATGGGTTTTTCATAAAGAATTATTCGATTTACTTCAAATTTGATATACCAGTTTATTACGATATGGCTTCCTTCATTTGATTTGGAGGTTCATTGGTTAAGTATAAAAGGGGAAAGGGGGGCAATTGCCCCACCCCCTTAATTTAGATAAATGGGTTTTCATGCAGAATTATCTGATTTAGTTTAATTTTTTTCAACCGGATCCGAACTTGAAGGTTCCATTTGAAGTCAACCCGAAAACCGACCACAACCAGGTTTCGGATTGAGTTCAATTAGAACTTTCAGGTTCGGATCGGGTTGCCGGTGGACGGAGATTATTTTGTCTGACTTGCATCGGGTTATAGTTCTTTGGAATATTTTTGTCGGTTGAGATTTGGTTCGAGACGGGTTTCAGGTAGACTTCGAATGGAATTTTTAGGTTCTGGTAGCTTTACGTATCCAAGGAAACTAATTTGTCTTGTTCGGATCCGGTTATGGATCTTTGGAACATTTTTGTCGGTCATCAGATTTGGTTCGGGATTTCGGGTTTTTTCAAATGGTTTTCTCAGGTTCGGGTCGGGTTGCATGTAGACTGAAACTATTTTGTCTTGCTCGGATCGGGGTACGGTCTGTTGTAATTTATTTTTCAGGTTTTGGGTAGGGTTATGCGTTAATAAACCTAATAAAAAGGAAATTGCCCAGTTAAACTGATGGCATTGAGCTCACAGGCTGTTCACACTAATTGTATATTATACTCTTATTTGAAAGAATAATGCCCCTCGAAAAGTAAATGAAGGTATTAGTAACCGTTTCCCCCCTTTCTACTTAACCAAAGTACCTCCAAATCAAATCAGGGAAGCTACTTAACATAATAAACTGGTATACCAAATTTGAAGCAAATCAGATAATTCTGCACTAAAAAACCATTTCACTAAATTAAGGAAGTGGGGGGGGGGTATTAGCTTCCACATTTCTCCCTTTATGCTGAACCAATGAACTTTCAAATCTAATCAGAAAAGCTCCTTATTAGAATGAACCCAGAAAAAAAATTAAACTAAATTAGATAATTCTGCATGAAAACACATTTATCTAAATTAAGGGGAGGGGCAATCGCCCCCCTTTCCCCCCGTTTTATACTTAACCAATGAACCTCCAAATCATATGAAGGAAGCCATATCGTAATAAACTGGTATATCAAATAACTATCGAATAACTCAAACAAATCGAATAACTCTGTATGAAAAACCCATTTATCTAAATTAAGGGGACACTAGCCCCTGTCCCTCCTGTATACTTAACCAATAAATCTCCAAATCTAATCAAGGCAGCTCCTTAACATAATAAACCGGTATACGAAATTTGGAGCAAATCGAATAACTCTGCATGAAAAACCCATTTATCTAAATTAAGGGGGGGGGTCTAGGCCCCCTTTCCTCCCTTTATACTTAACTAATGAACCTCCAAATCTAATCAAGCCATCTCCTTAACATAATAAACCAGTATACCAAATTTGAGCTAATCGAATAATTCTACATGAAAAACGCATTTATCTAAATTAAGGGGAGAGACAATTGCCCTCCTTTCCCCCCTTTATACATAATAATGATCTTCCGAATGTAATCAGGGAAGCTGCTTAACATAATTAACCGGTATACAAAATTTATAGCAAATCGCATATTTCTGCATGAAAAACCAATTTATCTAAATTACGGGGGGATAGCCCCCTTTCCTCCCTTTATATGTAACTAATGAACCTCCAAATCTAATAAAGGCAGCTCCTTAACTTAATAAACCGGTATACCAAATTTGGAGCAAATCGAATAATTCATCATAAAAAACCGATTTATCTGAATTAAGGGGGGTAGTCCTCCTTTCTACTTAAATAATGAACTTCCAAATCTAATCAGGGAAGCTCCTTAACACAATAAACCGGTATGCCAAATTTGGAGCAAATCGAATATTTCTGCATGAAAAACACATTTATATAAATTAAGGGGGGGGGGGGGACTAGTCTACCTTTTCCCCCTTTATCCTTAACCAATGAACCCCAAAAAATAATCAGAGAAACACCTTATCAGAATGAAACTAGAAAATAAAATTGAAGCAAATCGGATATTTCTATCAAGAGTTATCGCGTTACGTACATACGTACACACGTACATACAGAATCGACGGGCACATAAACTCTCAGGCTTTGATAGCCTGTGAGCTAAAAATATCACCCTGATCGGATAATAAGCGGTCATTTTTCAATTAGCCTAACGCTTTCTAGGCTCTTTGCAATAAGCCTGAAAAATATCAGGCTAATTGGAAAAAGAAAGATGGATTCTCCAATTAGCCCGGCTCTTTGCAAAGAGCCTAGGCTGTTTGCAAAGAGCCGGATAACTCAATTAGCCTACGACAACTACACTAATATTTAAGAAATACCCAGAAACCTTTCCGAATATTCTACCGAAATATGAGGAAAGGTTTCCGAATATCTGACCGAAATATACGGAAACATTTACGAATATCTGACCGAAATATGCGGAAACATTACGGATATCTGTCCGAAATATGCGGAAATATAATAGAACCGTCGGGCCACATTGCTGCCACACCAGGTAAAGTAACCTTTTTTTTTTTTTTTTTTTTTTTTTTTTTTTTTTTTTTTTTTTTACAGTGTGGTAATTTTAAATAATAACCCGTTGTTGTTAATACTTATACATTAGTAAAATTGAGCGCAATATATATATAAGGAAAATATGATCTTCAATCCATAAAATTTGTCAGACCTACAAAAAGAGACCTACAAAATTCACGCAGGAGAAAGGATAAAAAATAAATCAAAATTATTTTATAACAAGTAATATAAAAATTTTGTTTTTAAAGTCAATTCCTACTTAGGTCATCAAAGAAAAATTTAATATAATCCCTTAAGCTAATATTAGTTTTTGTTGCATTAAAATATCTCAAATTGTTGATTTTCTATAAGCCAGTAAACCCTATTGGTTTACAATGGAAGTCTATGGGAATTTGGCGAAATATTAGAGATATCGCAAAGTTGGCGAAAAACTTGGCGGTATTTGGCGAAAGAACATGGTCCCCCCTATGGTAACCCCCTTATAGATATGAAGATGCATTAAATGCTGTTCAATAACCAATGGCCGTCATTTTGTCTCCCATATAAAACTAAAATTAATTAATTAAAATTTAATTAATGAATTAATAATTGAAAAACTGTATTAACATCAATTGTCATCCAGTACAAATTTTAAAAAAATTATTTCAACTTGACAGGATGAATAATAAGTATTCTATTAACGACTGAAAATTTGAACAAGATATATATATATATATATATATAGGGAGAGTGTGAACTAATAGTAGGAATTGAAGCAAGTAACATAAAAATTTTGTTTTTAAAGTCAATTCCTACTTAGGACATAAAAGAAAAATTTAATATAATCCCTTAAGCTAATATTAGTTTTTGTTGCATTAGAATATCTCAATTTGTTGATTTTCTATAAGCAAGTAGGTTTACAATAGAAGTCTATGGGAATTTGGCGAAATATTGCAGATATCGCCAAGTTGACGTAACTTTTGGCGACTCATTTTTGTCGCCAAATTTGGCGATATATCGCCAAGTTGGCGACAAACTTGGCGGTATTTGGCGACAGAACAGGGTCCCCTATGGTAACCCCCCTTATAGATATGAAGATGCATTAAATGCTGTTCAATAATCAATGGCCGCCATTTTGTCTCCTATATAAAACTAAAAGTAATGAATTAAAATTTAATTAATGTATTAATATTTGAAAAATCTGTATTAACACCAATTGTTATCCAGAACAAGTTAAAAAAAATTATTTCAAATTGATAGGATGAATAATAAGTATTTTATTAACGATTGAAAATTTGAACAAGATATATAAATATAGGGAGAGTGTGAACTAATAGTTGGAATTGAAAAAGCTAGAGATTTTTTTCCTGTTCCATTGTCTTTTGAGATAGGACGTCATTTTTATGCAAAAAGCACTTCTTACGTTACACAGTATTCAAAATGCATGAAATGTTTTTTTTTTTTTTTTTTTTTTTTTTTTTTTTTTTTTACCCTCAAGAAATCAGTTCTGCAATTAACTAAGAGTTTGTAAGAAATTCTTTTGAATGTTAGACAGGTTTTAGTTCAAAAGTATGTTAAAAAAAAAAAAAAAAAAAATTCTATATGTAACTTCAGTTTGAACATATATGGAATCCCAGAAACGTAACAAAAATTAAATTTAGTGAAAAGCGATTTAAAAAAAATATTTTATTAAGATTAAAAGAGCTTAACAAAGAAGAACTTAAAAGAACTTAAAAAGATGAAAATAGACTTTTTTTCTTTAATAAAAATTACGAATTGTAATGTATGGAAACAGATATGTATTTTTCATTTTTAAAGGGAATGTTGAATGTACTTTTTTGCTCTGTGATTTATTCTTTCTTTAAACATTCACTCCCTTGATATACGAAAAATTAGGAAAGATATCTTTGTATGAAAAACATTTTTAACATTCGCCCCTTCGCGAAGAGAGCCTTTTGCTTAATTTTTAATCTTTTACCATCGGTTTTTAAAAACATCAAATTTTCTGTAATCGAATCGCGAAAATGCTTTGATTAAATAAGGTAAACTTTACAATAAAAAATAACTGGTGGGAATAATGAAGGATTCTGGGCACTTTAAGTGGCACGTATACCGGTCGCTCGTCTCCAAGGGGTTCAGTGATCTATTTTTTTTTAAACAATATTTTACTCAATTCTCGTTTACTCAACACCAATTTTCTTAATTCTATCAAATTTAATTATCTTTTAACATTTGAAAAACTACTACTTCGAAATTTTGATAAGAAATTTTAAATTAATGCTGTATAATTAATTAAATGCAACTTAATTTCTGATGAAACCTTTTATAAAACAATGGGTTGAATTTTTATAGTATATTCATCTGATTTATTTAAAAAAATCATTCATTGCCCTGATAAAGCATACATATGTATATGGCATAAATTTAAAAAAAAAAATCTAACATTCAATTTTTTTTTTTTTTTTTTTGCATAAATGCAGTAAAAGAACACTTATATTTCAGAAACCTTTTTATGAAAAACTTAAATATTGATTTATGTAGTTCCTCATTGGTTTTATTATTGGAAGATTCCGGAATTATAGAAACCTTTGACGTTTATAAGTTACATTTTTTGTTAAATCTATTCGATGCTATTTTAGAGTAATTTTTGGCTATAAGAAACTACTTATAGCACACTATTGTGTTAATATTGCAAAAATTTAATTGTTGAAAAAATATTTATTATAAGATCATACTAACAAACTTCCAACTTCACTTCCGTAAAATGCGAGTTAAATTGACATAGGTTAAACACATTTCGAACCAGAATTTGTTACAAGAAATAAATTTATATAGATTTCAAAGAGAAACATGATGTTAAGTCCGGCTTAATAATAAAATTAAAAACCTCATTTCTAAGGAAAAACAAAAAAGCTGGAGCAATTTTCTTAACTCCCTCTCTCCTCAAGATATTCTCTTTGGAAAATAAAGAAAAAACTTAATAATAATTACTCTACAAATCCCCCCCCCCCCTTAACTGCCTTTAATACCACGGCGTATACGAACAAAGACAAGGTGGAAATCCTCGCCAGGTCCTATGCTGAGCAGTTTTCCCCTAACCCTTATCTTGCCAGCCCTAATCATTATTTTGAAGTAAATGAAACTGTTAAAAATTTTTTAGCTACCCCTCCTACGGACCCACTCCCGGAAATTCAACCAATTGTTATTTCTAATATTGTCAAAAATCTTAAAAACAAAAAAGCCCCTGGATACGATAACATAACTAATTATGCTCTTAAAAATCTTCCTTGCAACTGTATTATATATCTAACTAAACTTACTAATGCTATTCTTCAGTTCTACTATTTCCCTAAAGCTTGGAAGACTTCTATTATTGCACCTATTCCTAAACCTCAGTGTAATCTTCAAGATCCGACTAACTATCGACCCATCTCTCTAATACCCTCTATCAGCAAAGTTGTTGAGCGAGTCATCAGGTCCCAGTTACATGACATTTTAGACACACAAAACATACTCATCCCTGAGCAACTTGGCTTCAGAGCTAAACATTCCACATTACATCAACTCCTTCGTGTTGTAGAGATCTTGAGTGAGAAACTAAACACGAACACACCAGCTGCGACTGTTTTTCTCGATGTCGCTAAGGCATTTGATAAGGTTTGGCATATTGGCATTATATACTAACTAATTAAGCTTGGAATTAATGCTAGACTTATCTTTCTCATACATTCTTACCTTAGCGACCGCACCTTTCGCGTCCGCCTTAACAATATACTTTCCACTTTATACCTTATTCTCTCTGGTAATTTACAAGGGTCGGTCCTCGGCCCTACATTATTTAACATTTTTTTCAACGATATCCCAAGAACACTGAGGACTTATCTTGCCCTGTACGCGGACGACACGGCAATGTACGCCTCTGCACAACACCCATTCACATTATACAAAATTCTCCAAAAACACATAGATAAATTCCTTAACTGGTGTAACCTGTGGCGTGTTAAGCTCAACGAGCAGAAAACAGCTGCTGTCTATTTCTCTAGAAAACTAACATTTCCCAATCGCATTACTATCAATAACACTACTATTCCTTAAACTAATGACACCAAGTATCTGGGAGTTACCCTTGATAGAAGACTTACCTGGAAAAAGCATTTTATTAATATCCGAGACAAAGTTACTGGTATCTCCCAGGCCCTCTCTCCTCTTCTCAAAAGCAATACTCTTTCTATTCATAATAAACTAATCTTGTATAATGCATGTATTAGATCAATCTTAACTTATGCTTGTCCGATCTGGGGATTCGCTTGCAAAACCAGTATGGAGTATCTTTACGGTGCTCATAACAAAAACTTACGCTATATCCGTAATGGTCACCATTTTCTTCGTAACACCACTATCCGCAGGGATTTGAAAACCACTTCCTTAAAACAGCGCATTAATAAACTTGCTAAAAATTTTTATAAATCTGTATACAACCTCCCTAACCAAATTATAGCGGAACTACCCGACTACGAGGTATCCGACCCCACTAACAGAAAACGCCCTAAATACTCGCTTTTGCTTAACGATGAAGACTGAGTTTCCCTCACCTTCTGCTATACTTAACCTTTCTGTTTGTTTTGTCCTGTCTATAGTATAAAAAAAAAAAATTGTTTTTCTGCTAGTTCTTTAGCATTATATATTTTTAAACTAATGTATGGTCTCTGAAAAGAGTCTTTTTTTTTATGGGGCACTCCCCGATAGCTTTTTCATCTTTTCCTTCTTTTTTTGGAACTAATGGAATTTTCTTTCTTTTTTAATTATTTTTTTTCTTTTCTTTGTTTTTTTTCTTTTTCACATATGTTATACTAGTACTTATGTACTTTGTTATTTTTTGTTAGTCTTTTCTTTTTCATAAAAGTAAATTTAACTTTTGTGGCTACCAGCCACGTCTAAACATTATTTTTTTTAAGGCTCCCTAATGCCCTTGCAACACAATCACCTATCCACTGGATGTAAAGTTGCAACGCAACTAGGTAATCCATTCAGCTGCTCACATTGTTCCATTGTTCCATTGATGTTAAGTCCATAATGATCCATCAAATGCATTTTCTGGTTAAAATCATAGTTAACCTGGTTAATTTAACTGGCACGTACAATGAGTACTTTTCCCCCTGTACGATGGTGTAATATTAAAAATGTGCAATGCTTAGAAGTTTAAAAAATTGTCTTTCCTTACCACTGGTTTAAATAACTTAACATTATGTTTTAGAGACGACTCTTTAATTGCTGGCCGAAATAAATAGCATATCGGGGGCTAATAATTCAATAACCGAATGCATGAAAGAGTAAATCAAGATTATTCCTACGATTAAAATATAGGGGTAGTTCGAGCTTTTAATTCCATACCTAATTACTTCCAATTATTTTTAGGTAAAATATTAAATGTATGAACCTCACTTACAAATGTTTAATTTAGGTGAAGTCCAACAAACACGCTTCAAAACAGAAAGTTTAAATAACGGATGAATCAAGTAATACTCTGTATAAAATTATATGTTTTATGAAATTAATGTTAAAAAAAAGGTGTGAATTATAATCTATAATTGTAGAAAAAAAAAAAAAAAAAAAAAAAAAAAAAAAAAAAAAAAAAAACAGGCATCGTTTTTTAGAAACGTTAAATCTTAAATCTAAAATTTCAGCTCATTCAGCCATGTAGTTTTTGAGTTATGCAAAAAATGAAGAAATAGATAAATAAATAGATAGTGGCATTTAAACTTATTTTGAAAGTATTAAAAATGAATTTAACGCTAAAAGTTAAAGATTTTAAACCTTTCAAGCGCAAAGTACTTCTATTATTAACCCATAGCGGACCGTAGCTTGAAATGTATGATTTTTTTTTTTTTATATTTTATTCGCACCACTATGTTTTTAAGGTAAATTTTTTAGCACATATTTCTTGCACATATTGTCATAATGCAGCTAAAAGTGTAAAAATGAAGCAATCGAATGCATTTGGTGATGATGCCAATGCCGCTTTTATGGCGGCGTTGTTCCGTTAACGCTTTTAGGGGCAAAGAAGTTTTTTTCGTAAATGGCTGAAATGATTGAATCACACCAAAATTTTAAAACAAATTTACTTCAAAATGGGCAAAAGCTTATTTTCCTGTACTTTATAAAATTAAACTCTTCAGTCCTGAATTCTGGTGTCAATGTGGCATTTTGCATTTAAAAATAGGTGGGATATATTTTATCCCACTGCCCTTCAATGGGTTAAGGGCTAAAATTTAAAACGATTTATTGACACTAGGATTTATTAACAAATTTATATCAAAGTAAGGCAATGATTTTCTTCACGTGCATTATAAAAAGCAAAATTTAGTTCTAAAATTCTGGTGCCAATGTTGCAATCGGGAATTAAAATAAAGTGGTATATATTATATACCGCCACCTTTCAAGGGGTTAAATGGTCCTAATTCTTAAACTATTACACGGAATGACTGCTTTAAGTGTGGTATCGATATCCTACGGAATCAATGGCTGAAAATTCCAAAAATGATACCCGATTCAGGCGTTCGTATTGAAATTAAAGCAGATACCTACAATTTTAGTATAAAAAAAAAACTATATAAACTTATTTTTTAACATACATTTAAAAAATATATAATTTTTCGTCGAATGTCATCTTCCACGTTTTGTTATCTGAAAAAAAAAATTGAGTTAAATATATAGGATTTCTCTTTCTTATCCGGCCAGCTGTACATTAAAACAACATATCACTTACATTTATAGGCTTTGACGGTCAACTTTGTAAAATCGAAGTCCACTGCTTGATTAACAAATTATTTTATAACGGTGTCTACTTCTGATATTTTAACAAGAAAAATAAGTTTTTTTTTTTTAATGCCACTCTCTATAAACAAAATGCAGAGACTTTTGTTCATAAAATAAATCGGAGAAATAATTTTAAAAACAATTGTATATTTATAAGACATCTTAAATGCTGAATTGCATCACATTTGTATTCGAATCCCATAGATACTGAAAGGAAGCTAACTAAATTCCTTTATTGTGCAGAAAATTTCATTAAGGAACAATAAAAGTAAGCTTATGGGGATAACAAAGTTAGACAATATAGTACCTTAATTTATTTTAATCCGAAGTCCTGAGAGAGAATTCAAAAATGTAATTTAAAAAAACCAATATGTTGTAAAACTTTGGCTCCCTAGAAGTTATCGTCTTTTATTTCTATGAATTTAAATTAATTTTATTTGATATATAAACTTTCCAGGGGAAACCTTTGCCCAGATTTTAATAAGTTATTATACCTTTTGAGGTTTCTCTATTTGTGGAAATCAGCTTTCTGATTTAATCTATAAGACATTTTTGTGAAAAGAAGGAAAAACTTTTTTTTATCATTTTGTAATAGGTAATAAAATGTATAACATGGAGTCAATACATTTATTTTTTTATGTTTTTGTACATTAGGAATTGTTTTTCTTAAAAGTCATCGTTTTTTTTTTTTTTTTTTTGTGACTACCTAAAACTAAAATAGATTGATTAAGAACATAAAATGTTTACATCTGTGTGAAAAAGTAGATAACATTTAACATTGAAACTAAATAGCACTACAAAATTCCCATGAGATACTAGAGGTAGAAAATACTTTTTAAATGACGCAATAAAATCATAAATGACAATGCGGACCAAAATGCTCTTTTACATTTTGTCTTCAATTTTTGGTATTTTCCCGTTACTGACTATATTGTACCTATTTTCCCCTCTTGCATTAGTCTCTGCCTCCACGCATGTGCAATCATTTTCGATATGTGCCTGTCTTCTTTGTGTGTCTGTATTTTTGTTTCTTGCTTTCTAGATGCGTGTGGCATGCTACTTACCGAAAAAGACAATATTGTATTTTTTTTCTATCCGAAACGAACGCTAAGATATTAAATATTTAGGAGAATTGTTTCCAAAGTATTTTACATTTCTAATATTCAGCGAATTTCTCCCCTACACAAAATTGTTTTTGCAAAATATTATACATATATATATTTATATATTCAGGGTGTCCGTGCTAAGATGTTACAAACTTGGAGGGGAGATAGGGTACACCTAGAGAACTCGGAATCACATAGGAATGCCGGGTCGGAAACGCCTTCCTGACCCAGTAAGGGCATTGACAGTGTTGCCAGTGGGTTACATTTTAAAAATTCAGATTTCTTGATTGGCATCACTTTTCTGAAATGGTAAACTCCCCTTTTTTTGGCCTTAATTAATAGGTCATTGAATAAGGAGAATTTTACTATTTCAAAAAACTGATTGCCAATCAAGAGATGTGAATTTTAAAAAAGTAGGCCACTGGCAACTCTAACGCATTGAAAAGGCTGTATCACACAAAGCTGATCTTTGGCCCTGGTAGAGTTTCCAGTAGGCTACCTTTTTTTAATTCCGATTTCTTGATTGGCACCACTATTTTGAAATGGTAAATTTCCCCTTGTTTAATGACATATTTATTACGTTGAAAACAAACGGAATTTTACGATTTCAAAAAAGTGTTGCCAGTCAAGAAATCGGAATTTAAAAAATGTAGCCCACTGGCAACGCTGTCAATGTCCTTATTGGGTCGTGAAGGCATTTCGGACCCGGCATTCCTATGTGATTCCGAGTCCTTTAGGTGTACCCTGCCTTCGCTCGAAGTTTGTAACATCTTAGCAGGGACAACCTAAATATATAAATATATATATATACATAATATTTTGCAAAAACAATTTTGTGTAGGAGAAAAATTCGCTGAATATTAGAAATGTAAAATACTTTGGAAAAAATTCGCCTAAATATTTAATATCTTAGTGTTCGTTTCGGATAGGAAAAAAAATACAGTATTGTCTTTGTAAATGACTCTTCATTGTTACATTTTGACTTTTTCCGTGTTACAGTCTTTATGGTTTCACGTGTAATGGATGGATAGTAAAGATCGATGGATAAAAAATATGTAAACTGTTTATTAAGACCTTTTTATTATGTTTACCGTTTTTCTTAACACCTCTAGCAATTAATTAAGTACATTAACTCTGGGTTTTGTGCTTTGTTATATATTTATTCGGCACTTCATTTTCAAAGATAATATTTGCTATGAAACTGTAGAGGATATTTTGAGAATAAGAACATACCAAGTGGTATACTGCTCTATAAATCAACCAAACTTTTAGAAGTGTCCAAGATATATGAAGTGTTCCTGAAAATGATATTAGAAAATGATCAGATTTTGTACAAAATTTTAAAGCAATTTATATCAAAAATATTTGAATAACTTTCAAAGTGGGAATAACTAAATTTAAAATGGTGTCAATAGAGTAGACTCCCTCAAATCCGTACAGCTTGGGAGCAGAGGTTGTGCGGATTTTAGAATTTGCGGATTTCGGGTCATTGCTGTGTTTACATTTTTTAAACAGTAATTTGAATGTGATAATAAAATAGAGATTTTGTGAATACTTACAATACAGTGAAATGCAAAAATAAATAAGTAATAAACTAAAATAATAAAAATTAGATAACTTTAAAAATGATTAAAATATTAAAAGTAAAGTCAAGTAAAAAATAATGTATAATTAAATATGCATAATAAAGATGAGTTACGTTTTTCGTGAATTATTGAATGAAACTTGCCTCATAAAGGTATACTACTAATTCAGATCAAAATCATAAAATAAGGAAGTTTTATTTCAGTTTAGCCAAACTTAATAACCCGAATGCTTGATTAACACATAAATATATTTGGTAAAATGATTACAATCACATGTGATATCAGCAATACCTTGATATTTTTAAAAAATAAATTTATACTTCCTTCGTGATAAAGCATGAGTTCAGTCACATTATTGAGAATTACATATTAAAATACATACAGAATGATGTAAAAATGAAAAACTCTGTAATTTTGTCCCTACATCTGAACTGAAAGTTTTATTGTTTACATCTGCGATGATGTGCGGATTTGAGGGAGTCTACTGTATTAAAATATATTTTAAAAAGCAAGAGGAAACATTAAGCTGATATCATTATTTCGATTGTAGTTTTAAATGTTATTTCCCTTTTAAATATGTTCATTGCAGTAAAGGTTCAGGATGAAAAATGATGGTAGTATTTTTTTGTCAGATTTGAATTACCAAAATAATTTGTTAGAATGAGAGGTGTAGTATCCTATGGTAACCTAGGATCGAGCTCTTTTCAAATATACAGATGAAAGTACCTGTAAAGGCAAAATTTTAGGGTAAAATTCCCCTACGAGGTGACATTCGCTCGAAAGGAAAGAACGAAGAATAATTAGATAGTGATTATTCAACATCGTTAACCCCTTAACGGTCGCATTAAATTACGGTTTAAAAATTCAAATTGCTTGTTGGCATAATTTTTTTGAAAAAGAAATATTCACCTTATTTAATGACAGGTAAAATGATACCATAATAAAGACATTTGCACTATTTTATAAAGCTCGTGAGAATCAAACAATCTGAATAAAAGACATAGCCCGTGAACATTACGGGAGCGAAAATTAAGGGGTTAATAAAACACATCCGTCAACCTTTTTTTTTTTTTTTGGCAAACACTATGCTAGCATAAGAAAAATTACGAAGAACATCACTTAATGTCATATAAGAAGCATATTGATTTCTATTAAATTTCAAATTTTCTTTTGCCTATTCAAAAGTTAATTTCAGAAAGTGTTCTTTGATTAGTTTTCAATGAATATATTGATATTTCTGCAGAAACATGTTATATGAATGGATGTTTATAAATATCGTAAAACTACACATTCTTTGCCGGATTTAACCACAAAAAATTAACAACAAAAAAAAATAAATTAAAATTATCTATTATTTTTTTTAATACAACCATTCATTCCATTAGCTCTTGCAGACCTATTATGGTGTTTTAAAGAGTCTATTTCAAGACTATATTACTGTGCGCACTCGGGGAAAACTCAGCGGTTGGGAGGGAGGGAGGGGGGTTACTAGGTAACAGCCTTTTCTCCAGTAATTAAAAAAATTATGTAAATTTAAGTAACTTATTTTTATTGTTTTTAGGTGCGTTCGTAATTATATAAATACGTAGCACCTATAGTCGTCGTTCAGTCCGTCTGTCCGTCCGCATATAACAAAGCAAAAACTACTCAACCGAATGGTCTGAAATTTTAAATATATCATTGTTACAAAATTTTGGCGAGCCATTTCAAATTTTATGAAAATCGGATGTATAGTTTAATTACAGGGAAAGTCAAAAATTTTCCGTTACATTTCTGGGAATGGGAAAAAATTATTGCAAGTGCATTTTAATGATGTTACAGACTATGCACTTATGAAGTGCAAAAAAATATACATTCAGTACAATATGGGGTGCAAAAAACAATTATAAAACTAATTATAGTACGAACGCACCTCATTTGCCACGTTTGACGAGCAATTTCCAACCTGTTTTAGGTGCGTTCATAATTATATAAATACGTATCACCTGTAGTAGTCGTTCGGTCCGTCTGTTTGTCCGTCCGCACATAATAGAGCAAAAACTATCCAATCGAATGGTCTGAAATTTTAAATATATAATTGTTACAAAATTTTGTCGAGTCATTTCCAATTTTATGAAAATTGGATACATTGTTTAATTACAGGGACAGTCAAATTTTCCCGTTACATTACGGCCAATGGGGAAAACTTATTGCAAGTGCATTTTAATGATGTAACAGCCTTTCGAACAGAATGAAATTGATATGCTCTTATGAAGGGCACTAGAATATACATTCAGCACAATATGCGGTGCAAATAATATTTATAAAACTAGTTATAGTACGAAAGCACCCCATTTGACATGTTTAACGAGCAATTTCCATCTTGTTATTTTTTGCATCGGCTTAAAAAAATTATATACGTAAATTTAAGTAACTTTTTTTTTTTCACCATGAACTTGAGAAATATCTTTGTTTGTCACCCCCCCCCCCAATTTTTTAAGTTTATTTCCCGTTGCTGCCATGGATCGCATTCCCCATTAGTGCTACCAGTTCATTATGCGACAGGCACGTGGGGCAAAGGTCCCAGGCTGCTCGCGAAACAGCAATACGTCTCTTCAGAAATTTATCTTTACTTTGAAAACTGTATCACATAATAATAATAATTAAAAAAAACAAACATCGATATCTGTTTATAAATTATGGATTAACATTATATGTTATTATCCGCGAAAACAAAAAAAATAATAAACTAGTCGGATGTACCAATCCCAAAACTTTCTTCTATCTCAGACATGTTAATACTGGAAAATTCGCTCTCACACTGCCAAAATTAAACGGCAATCTATGCCAATCATGAGGATTCTAAAGATATGAAATTCCGTGCATTAGGTCTTGAGATATGGCTATCTCTGAAATCGTGTAAATTCAGCAAAATTAAGCATAACAGCGCCACCTATTGGGTGCTTTACACCAAAAATCACGAAGCAACCACTTATGTCAAAGTCTAACTGAATCTGAAGTCTGGGGAAAATCCGAATATGAGTTTTGGAGATAGAGTTATTGCGAAAATTATGAAAATTCCAGCATAGCAGCGCCACCTATTGGACGATTAACACTGAAACCTTATCAGCAACAACTTGTGTTAACATCTAATTAAATCTGAAGTTAGATGAAAATTCGTTCATTAGTTTTTGAGATAGAGCTATTGTGGGAATCGTTCAAAATGCAGCACAGCAACGCCACCTGTTGAGCGATTTACACCAACACGTAATCAGCATCAAGTCATATTAATGTCTAATTGAATCTGAAGTTTCATGAAAATCCGTGCATTCGTTCTTGAGATAGAGTCATTGCGGAAATCGTAAAAAATGCCGAACAGCAGCGCCACCTGTTGAGTGATTTGCACCAAAAACTAATCAGCATCAATTTGTATCAGGGACTAACTGGTTATGAATTTTTATTAAATTCCGTGCATTAGTTCTTGAGATAGAGCGCCCACAAAATTTGTGTCACACACAGACACACAGACAGACAGACGGACAGACAGACAGACTCACAGACAGACATTTTGTAAAAACATGTTTTTCGGGTTCTCCGACCCCTAAAATGTGTAAATACGTCGAAAACCGGAATTCGAAAATTTTCATGAATCCAATACTTTCTTCTTGTAAAGATAGAAGAAAGTAATAATCCCAACAAAACGTTTTCGGTAAAAAAAAAAAGCGCCAAGTTCTTCTTAATGTTTCGGCCAGAAAAAGTAGTGATATCTGATGTTCGCACAAGTTAAAAGCCAAACATCCCAAATCTTTCATTGAAAATGGCTTCCTGCGACTTCCTTGGCCGTTAATGCCTTCTACAGCATTTCAAAATTAATGATTAGAAATTACGCATTTATGAATTATTTAAATATTAAAAGTAATATTAGAATGCAAAGAGGCAAATTCACATAAAGGCATTATAAGTAAAAGATTTCTGATAACTACCGTTCAGTTTCAACAAACATTAGTTTTGATTACAGATCATTTAGTCCACTTGCGGTTTAATTGCCATTTTGTACGGTCTAAAGCTAAAGTCATTAACGTAAAACCCAAGAAATAAAACAAAATTTACTTACGTCATATCTCACAATATGTTACATTATATTTCATTGTATAATATTGAAATCTTGTGTATTGACGAAAGAGATTTTTTTCGTTTGAACATTTATTATAGTTTGTTTGCAAACATTAAGAGGTATTCGATTTATAAACTGTTAAAAGTTGATATTAATTATGTTTTAGCAATGAGGGATATTATCTCCTGAATACAAGTATTTTGTTATTTTTAACTTCTAAGCATTTAAATAGACTGAAGTTGTTTAAATGCTTTTTTCAAATGTGTATTTTATTTCTGTATTCTGTGTCACAAAATGCCTAAAATAATCAAAAAATGTAGTTGGCATGTAGCTCATTTGTACATATTTTAAAATTTGAAAAACTCTCACGAAGGCATTAACGGCCAAGTCGCAGGAAGCCATTTTCAATGAAAGATTTGGGATGTTTGGCTTTTAACTTGTGCGAACATCAGATATCACTACTTTTTCTGGCCGAAACATTAAGAAGAACTTGGCGCTTTTTTTTTTTTTTACCGAAAACTTTTTGTTGGGATATCACTGCTTTTTGTATGTTTTTTCAAGTTTGTTATTCTAAACTATATTAATATGAAAAAACTTAAATTTCGATACTTTTATGTTAGCCGGGAGCAAATCTCCTCATTAGCCTTTTGTTTTTTCGCCAATAGCAGTTTTCATTTTTCACTTGTGTAAATTAGAAACAATGCTTTGATTTTCAAATAAAATATTTTGGTTTATGTTATTATTTCTTATTTATTTATTTATTTATTTCTATGTTAAATATTCTATTAAATAAAATGAGGGAAATGCATCTATTTAAAATGGGATGACTGAAAAGTATATATCTTTAAATGAAATGAATGCAATATGAACAATGGAGTTGGGAACAGTATTTGGCGATTTGCCACTTGCGCCCGGCTAACATAAAAATACCTAAATTTATTTTATTGAGCTTTACAAATTTATAGTCCTTATTTATTTTTATATTAAAGTACTAGCCGCCTCTAGCAAGCAGTATTTACCGTATTACTTCTATGTTAAACGTTGCATCATGTTACTGTGATTCATAATTTAATTTACTTGCCCATTCTTTCGCTAATTCGGAAGCTTTTGATAGAGAAATCAAGAACTTTTTACGATCATGGAGCACATCATATATTTTGTGTTGTCATGTATTTCATCTTTTGTGACAAATATCTCTTAACTCACTAATGCATGTTTCCTTATCAGTTACGATTCGTTCTCTAATGCGGAAATTTTTAATCCTATTAAAAAATCTTTTCTAGTTGGGATCACAGCCAATTGTTGTATTTTAACTGATACGACTGGATACAAGTGAAATGGTTCTTATGAAATCCTTCGACAATATCTGTATTTGCATTAAACCATATTGATGCTAATATCTTTTTGTTTCACGTTAACCTTTTCAATAGACTCGATTACGGAAGAATAGAACGTCTACCGGATCACTGCCATGATCCATTTAAAAATCTGTCATTCTTCTCATCTGATCGTATTGAAGAATTAGTCAATGTGCCGTGGTTTTAAGATTTTAGCTAATTTTACTCGAAACCTGAAAACTAAAATGCGAGGAACCGGATTATAGAAGATTCATTCTAACGTACATATTGATTAACATGTTACATATTATAGAATTATAATAATCATAAGGAGAACTGGCAGTTTCATTGCTTTAATAGTTTCCGTAAATTCTCTTTATATAATACAGAATTTTTAGCAGTGTAAAGGTTAACAACATAGTCACAGTAAGTATAATAACAGTACAATATAATCACAATAGCAGAGGTTTTGGGTAGTGACGAAACTATTAGCACTTTGGAAATATTAGTACGTTATATCATTTAACTATTCAGATGATATGCGGAAAAATAAAAATAGATGGCTGGCATTAATAATTAACTCATTGAAAAATAGCCACTAGCGTCAAATATTCGCCAAGCTTGGCGACATTTAGCAAAGTTTCTCCAAATTTGGTAATATATCATATCAATTCTCAAATTTGGCGACAAAAAAATGTTTTGTTTATTCTGACGTCATAATGATGCATATGTATTATGTATTACACACATACCTATAATATGTATGATGCAAATGTATTACGTATTATATGCATATGTATAATATGTATGATGCATATGCATAAGTTCATTAACATCACTAAAACGTACTTAAAGGAATAGTGTTTCACAAATAGTAGGGATAATTGCCAGATTGACCAGAGTGCTATTGAGATTAGAATACCGACATTTATAATAGACGTCTGTACACACCATCACCTCATCGAGTTTACAGCTGAAATTTTAGGATTAGTTAAAACTAGATTAGCATATTTAAATGCAACTGGTCTGTTAAGTCATATCTTGGTAGAAACCACCTGAAGACCTAATTTTAGTGGTTAACTGATAGGTTTACTATTGTATTTTCCTGAATACAAAAGTTTGGAAACATGGAGGAATGGGTGCAGGAAAACACAATGGAAAATCCACCAATTAACCCGTAAAATCGGGTCTGTAGGTGGTTTCCACAAAGATATGACTTGGCAGACCAGTTACATTTCAATACGCTAATCGATATTTAACTAATCCTAAAATTTCAGCCGTCAACTCGATGAGGTGATGATCTGTGCAGACGCCTCCCGGTCTTTAATAAAATTTGATTTAAGGAAGTAAAAGATAGAAAGATGGACAGATAAACTGAAAGATTTGCCTTATTAAGATTTTTGTAAAAGCATATAAAAATTCATTCAGCTTGAAATCATGTAACACCTTTATAACTCAGGCTAATTTTCTGTAATCGGGTTTCGGCGACCAACATATCTTATCTATAACTATAATCTTTCTTTTACAGATTTAAAATTAACAATAAATTAATATAATAACATTAGCAGAGGACTTCGGACGCCGCATCTGCCGCACATCGTTAAAGATAGTTTATTAGTTACACATTTCATTTAATTAAAAGGAGATTTTTAAACTTTCATATGGAATTAGGATATTTTTCCACTATAGGGACCTTGGCATTTTTTTTTTAAATCTTGGCGCAATTCGGACTTCAGAAACTGAGATATGTTGCCAAATGATATAAACAACTACGAAAACAAACCTGATGAACTTTTATGTTATTTATATGTATTTGTATACATATAAACATTTTATTTATACATGTATGAAATATTATTTTTTATATACAGATTATTTATGTTGGTATATAAAAGTAAATAAACGGGTTCCTTACATTAAATAAATTGTATACATATGGAAAAAATTGCTTGCGTATATGACACAGTAAATAGGTTGCCAGAAAATACGTTATTATCAAATTTCTTTTCTCGTCAAGGCTATTTTCTGTATTTCGCCAAGGCTACTATATCGGAAACGTACCGAATTGCGGTTATATTTTGTTAAATGTTTTATTGTTTTAATATCGTAAATATATCATAACCTATACTGATTAAAATTTTTAGGTATATTCATTTTTTCTATTTAACAAACATCTTTGGAACAGCATATATATAAAATGTTATTCTGCTTGAAATCTCGTGACCGCCTTCAAAGCTCTGTAATCGAGTTTTGGCGACCAACATTGGCACAATTGAATGCGTAGGAACTGTTTACGGCCAAATGAATACCCCCTGTATGAAGGGTTTAGAGGCGGAAATTCTGTGTTTTCAGATTTTTCTGGTTAATTGTGCTACAAACCCGACTTACTTGTGAAATTTCATGATTGTACGACTTTTAGAAGTACCTTAGTTATTTGATGATGCGAAGTGAGTCAGTGACAAAAAAGCGCTTTTTCGGAATTTAATATTTCGAAAACTACTAAATATAGAAACATGAAATCGTGGATCCTTAGTTCAGTTTGACCATACGAACATGTGTATAAAAGAAAAATTTCGATATCTCTCCCTAAAACGACGTTATGAGGGGGTGAAAAGTATGCCGAAATGGTTCAGGAAAAGGTAGCTTACGGCTTGTGCGAACTTGGCGGACGCACTGCCGTGCTCCCAGATCTGTACTTATAATTGAGGGCTTCACAACCATAGTAGACAAAAAAAAAAGACATAGTACATTTAGAAAGTGCATAAATTCTGTTTCATCCACTGCCACAGTGAACCAAGTCTGTTTTCACACACTTTCTCATATAGGTCATCTGTTTACAGACTTGGTTTACTGTGCGTGTGGAAAAAAACAGATTTTACGCACCTTCTAAATGGACTACTTCATTTTTATCAAAATGGACTTGGTCTACTATGGTTGTAAGCTCCTCGATTAAAACTAAATAAATAATTTTTATGTATGAACTAATTACTTTGCGAACACATAATGTCAGGATTGTACCGTAATCTCGATCAGCGTATAATTGTGTAAATGAACACAATAATTCTCAAACGCTACTTCAGATTGAATTCCTATTTGTTGGATATGTTATAACCACTGTCGCATGAACTACATAGATTTTTGGCAGACGGCTGGGCATGCAATTCAATTTCAAACTATTTTCGGACCAGTTTGTCCCGGATTCATAGGAAAAACCGATAAGCGAATGCGACAGGGTTTAGATGATGAATATTGTGGCGACGTTAACATGCGTTGATAGCGCAGGTAACATCTACCAGGGTTCGTACGGGTCAGGCATTTTTCAGGGTATTTACCAGTAATTTTATATAGAAAAATAAATCTAAGCTAAATGGGAAAAGCTTCGCTTTCTTTTAACCCTTTCAGGGGCAAGTAATTGCGTTTCTGTAATGTCGAATTCACACTGGAATCTATCCAAAAATTTTATCGCAAAAAAAGGAAGAGCTAGTTTACGACTTTTTTTCCCCATCAAAATTAGAAAATTAAAATTTAATAAAAAATTTCTGGTGCATATCTTCATTAATCATAGGTGGGAAATAATTTATCCCACCGCCCCTCAATGGGTTTTAAGGAGAGATTTTCTATGAGAAAATAGCAGTGCTGAAGAAGTTTCCGGTCTTCAAAATTCCAGGAGGCGTACGAACCCTGATCTACAAATTCCAAAAAAGAGTCCTTTGTTTGAATATAAATTATTTATTTAATTGGGTGAGAAATTTTTAAAATTACCCCTTTTCTATATTACCACTTTCTTCTTTTTTTTGCTGTTTTTCTTTACTTATTTCTTCCTTTCAGAAAAAGAACACTGGACATGAAGAAGTTTAAAATAAAATTCCATAAATTAAAAATAAAAATCTTTACTTAATATACTTGCTAAAATTATTTATTTCACTGAAAAAATTAAAATAAATGTAAAAAAAAAAAAAAATCTAATTCAGATTCATACATGTTTGTTGCACGGCTTAATCACAAAAACTTGATTCAAAATGTGCATCTAAGATAAAGAAATACAATATATTTATAAGCGCAATCATAAAATTTCAAATATTTCAAAAATAAAATCATATCATTAAAGAATCATTAGCGTATGTTGCATTTTATGTTCAAATCCTACTCATAAAGGAACCATTATTTCTCTTTGAATAGAGAGTCTTAGACGACATCAAATTCTTTTGATTGATGTATAGAAAGGGAAATAAATCCTGACTATTTTTCCTTTTTAATGCATAATCAATAACTCTATATCAGATATTATTCAAATCTATATACTTAAAACACAATCCGGATATTTTCGTCATCTGACCTGTGCTTTCAGATAAACAAATTTAAAAATATATTATTTTAATTAAAAACCGTTTAATTTGTACATGAACCTGCACTAGCTATTTTTACTTTCTTCTATCTTTACAAGAAGAAAGTATTGGATTCGTAAAAATGTTTGACTTTCGGTTTTCGAAGGATTTACACGTTTTAAAGGTTAAACGTTCCGAAAAACATGTTTTTACAAAATGTCTGTCTGCGAGTCTGTGACTCTGTCTGTCTGTCTGTATCATAGCTGCCAACTTGTACGGATTTTTCATACCACTAAAATTTTATAGAAATTTTTTACTTATTTAATCGTTAAAATTGCTTGAATTTCGGTGATTCACTTAGCTAAAATTTTCTATTGAATTTTAGTGGTATGAAAAATCCGTACAAGTTGGCAGCTATGCTGTATGTATGTGACACAAATTTTTGCGGGCGCTCTATCTCAAGAACTAATGCACGGAATTTAATAAAAATTTATATTCAGTTAGTACCTGATATAAATTGATGCTGATTAGTTTTTAGTGTAAATATCTTGACAGGTGGCGCTGCTATGTAGCATTTTTTACGATTTCCACAATAGCTCGATCTCCATAACTAATGCACGGATTTTCATCAGACCTCAGATGCAGTTAGTCCTTGACATAAATTGACGTTTTATACATTTTGGGGTAAATAGCTCAACGGGTGGCTGTGCTATGCTGCATTTTTTGCGATCTCAGCAATAGCTCTATCTCAAGAACTAATGCTTGGATTGTCAACAAATTTCAGATTCAGGTATACCTTGATATGAATTAGTGCTGTTTATGTTTTGATGCAAATCGCTCAACAGGTGGTGCTGCTAAGCTGCTTTTTTCAAAATTTTCACTATAGCTCTATCTCAATAACAAATGCACGAATTTTTATCAAACTTCAAGTTCAGATATACCTTGATATGAATTGGTGCTAAATTGATGTAATTTCTTGTACTATTTAAATAATTTAAATGACGTGATTTATAGAGAAGAAAGTTTTGTGATAGCCACAACACACTAGTTATAAATATTTCTATTTTTATACGTTATTTTACATTTTTAATTTGTTCAATGAAATTTCTTTTGAAAATGTGGCAACCGGTTACTTCCATTGTTAGAGAGAAAATGAAAATAATTGAAATTACTCTATATTTAATGATACTTTTTTTTTCCTTGCAATTAAAAATAACCTTCAGAAAAATTAAAAAGAAGATGACATTGCGTAAATAAAAGGAGGCATTTTCCAAGTTTCCAAGAACCTAGAACATTTTATCGATAATGTGGAAACCTTTGATCTGCCCATGAAAAACACTTTAAAGAGTGGTTTAACACTAGAACGGCGGGAAATTTTACTCAAGTTTTATAAAAATATTTCACATCAGAATTTTTACTTAAAACTATTTAACATATCTATTTAAGTTATTTTTGTGCAGCATATATTAATCTTATATTATAAAAAAATTTCTGGTTCGAATCGATATGTATTCATTCGGCAAGGGTCAAAATGACCCCTCGCCACCGTTCTAGTGTTAAACTTAATTACTTCAATTTTTTTTTTTTTTTTTTTTTTTTTGATGATGTTATTTATGAACAATCATGTGGTGCTCCGATGGGATCCCCAATAGCTGGCCTTCTGGCGGAATTTAAATTACGCCTCCTCGAATCTAAAATTTTCAGCACTTTTGAGGTAGTTCCTTTAGTATGGTTACGTTATGTAGACGATATTTTTATTGTTTGGCGAGGTAATATAGATGAGTTAATGATTTTCATACAACAGTTAAATGAACTTGACAATAATATTAAGTTTACTTTTGAACTAGAAACAGGGCGAAAATTACCTTTTTCAGATGTTGAGTTACAGAGAAAGGGGAATGAATTAATTCGTTCAGTTTACCGAAAACCTATCGCAAATTTAAACATTATACCTTCCGATGCATGCACCCCATTGCCTTACAAATTATCCACCTTCAGGTTCCTAATCAATCGTGCTTTCATGATTTCTTCTGATATAAATCTGGGAGATGAATTAGAGAAAATTAAACGTATTGCTAGTGATAATGGATATCAGGTAAAATTAATTAACAAATTGATTCAGAGCTCCTTTGATACTTCTAAAAATAAAAATAAAACTATTAATGAAGTTACCATGAAAAGGGTTGTAGCATACTATTTCCCGGATTTCTTTGAACATATAAAATATAATTTAAGAAATTTTGGCTTATGTTTGATCGCAAAGCCGCCTCCGAAATTAAAGATGCTTTTAAATACTAAAATTGATCCCATTAATAGAGATGACCTCTCAGGAGTTTATATGATTGCATTTATTAGGGAGGGAGGAATCAAAAATCATTACATAGGTATAACCCAACGAAAATTCAATATCAGATGTAAAGAACATATAGCGGACATAAAATACAATAGAGATAATACTGCTTTATCCCGGCTAAATCAAATAGAGAACATTAACATACTTTTTAACGAGAGTAAAATCCTCTACAGGTCTAATTTTTATTTACAATTATTCATAAGAGAGTCCATTGAAATTTATTTAAGAGGGTTAGGAGTTTGTAACGATACGTTATCTTTTCGTATCCCCAATTTATGGGTTGAATGGTTGGATAAATTACGGCATCGCGAGATAGAGGGAACACGAGCAATCGCGAAAATATAGGACGCGTTACATGATTACTTGTTTATTTTCGATGATTTTTTTTCCATTTTTCATTATGCATTTGTAATTTCATATTATACATTCTGACGACGACTCAGAAAATGAGTTGAAATATGTAAATAAAGAGTTTTTAATTTACTTTTAATTTGTTTTTATAACGTCTTTTAAGCAAATAAATATTTTAATATTATGATATGATTAGAAATGGACGTAATTTTGACTTACTACTCGCACTTACTTATATTTGTATTTTTCAGTCCCTTGATACTGAGTTTGAGACGGTAATCTCAGAGGGAAATGCTTTAGTGAGCGATAAAGCGTCAACTTTAAAAGAAGACGTGCATTTTCTTTCATAAAACTAAATATTTTACTAAGAATGAGTCGGTCTTTCATAACTTTTTATTCACTGGTACTGAGATTAGAGCCTCATGTCAAGAGTGCGAATGTTCACAGGCAATATTTTAGTTGGCAAATTTGGAGTCAAATTTGGAAATATATTTAATATTAAGATTTACAATATTTTAAAAATGGTGAATACGAAGATGAGAAGTACGTATATAAATTTGGACACGGCAAAATTAACTTTATATTTAGATTTGATTAAAAACGAAATAAATAATTGTGTCAAAGGGACGAAATTTTTGCTGATTTTCCATTCCTTATTATCAAAAATCAGAGCCTAAAATGATAACTTCATCATAATTAATGATTTTGTCTGTGTATTACTAATTACTTCTGCGAACAAATTCTTACGAACAGATTAACGAGTTAAAATGGATTAAAGGCCAGTCTGGTTTTATCCTTCATTCTTTTTATCTGTTAAAATTTTAAGACTTTTTTAACACTACCCAACAAAGTTGAAAAGTGATTATGACTTCGGTTTGCCTGTCTGTCCGCGCTCTAATTCAAGTAAATTTAGTAAGACTGCCCTGGAATTTTTTGATGTTATTGACTTTTACCCTAGCACAATCCCTATTTCAAATGAAGTTTGTAGCAGGTTTATTTTATGTACAGGGACAGCCAAAAGTATTCCGCTACCTTACAGTCAATGAAAAAAAATCGTTTCAAATGAATTTTAAAGATGTTACAACCTTTGATACATAATAAAATTGATATGCATTTACGAAGTACTATTAATTATGCATTTTGCAGAATATGCGGTGCAAAGAACAGTTGTTATTCATTTAAAGGGTCACACAAAATAATACCCTTGCATAATGATAAATGGGGGGGGGGGCGATTGTTTGCGGCGTATTTGAATTATGTTAGACTATTTCATATATAATGAAATTGATATATGTCGCTGAGGCTTACTATTAGTTATTTCATGTATAATACGAAGTGCATAGCATTTATAGAGACACAAAAAAGATTTCAGATAGTATATTCTACCCGAAGTACTGTATATTATCGATGATGGCAGGAAATGCATTTTTAACTATGATATGCGCTTTTAACTTTTTGAATACTATATGGTGTGTATAAATTCTATAGTTGATATACAGGGCTACACAAAAAAATTCGTAAAGATTACTGAGCGTGACCGTAAATTCCTTAAAGGTGGTTTTAAAATGAGTTATGCAGTTGAACGCTGAAATCTATTTAGTTTACTAAGAAGTACTTGTAAAATATAGATAAAGGGATAGACAGGTCCCCAAAAGGAATTGGACGCATGGCCGTCTATGGATGATAATTTCTGGAAATGTGATTTCAGTAGTTTTAAGAGTTTTAGTTTAAATCAAATTTTAGCTAAATAATAGTATGTAATAAAAGTACTAGGTAAACTACAGGGCTGAACAAAATTATTCAAGTATGTTTCCATCTATTAGTATAAATTGTAGAAAGAGAAATTTCAACCTGTTATGCATTTTCATGCTAAACTAAATTTCCCCATTATATAGTATTATATATCAACTTACATATGAAATACACGGCTATTCAAAAGAATTGCAATACATTTATGGCTATGGACGGTAACTAATGAAATCAGTTTTCAAATGTTTTATCTGTTTAAGTAGTTATCTTATTTAACTTATTTTCTAAAATAACGAAGTTTTGTTAAAGATTTCTGGAAGTGTTGGAAAGAGTTTCATAACCTATGCTTAACACTAGAACGGCGGCGAGGCGTCATTTTGACCCTTGCCGAATGAATACATTTCGATTCGAACCAGAATTTTTTTTATAATATAAGATTAATATATGCTGCAAAAATATAACTTAAATAAATAAGTTAAATTGTTCTAAATAAAAATTCTGATTTGAAATATTTTTTATAAAATTTGAGCAAAATTTCCCGCCGTTCTAGTGTTAAAGCATGATTTCCTTTCTTCCTTTATTATTTGAAAGAATTGTCTGGTGTTTCTGAACATTATTACAGTTTGAAACAATACAGCACCATCTATTGGTTACATTAGAAATTAAAACAAAGAAGAGTATTAAAGAAATTTATAGCTTAACAGATTACAAGACAGATTTGGCAGATTACAGGCTGGAAGAAAAAACTCTAATAACCATCAATATTATTATTATTATTATTATTATTATTATTTTTATTTTATTTATTTATTTATTTATTTATTTATTTTTTTAAAAATAAATTAACAAGTAAGAAAAATCATGCGTTGAGCATAGATTATGAAACACTTTCCAAAACTTCCTGTATGCTTTAACAAAACTTCGTTATTTAGGAAAATAATGTGTATAAAAGAACTAAGAAACATTTTAGAAAACGAATAAAACATTTGAAAAACTGATTTCAGCAGTTACCATCCATAGCAAATATGTATTCCAATTCTTTTGAACAGCTCTGAATTTGATCTGTAGGTTGATGTATATACTATATAATGGGGAAATTTAGTTTAGCAAGAAAACGAATAACAGGTTGAAATTTCTCTTTCAGCAATTTATACTAATAGATGGAAGCATACTTGTATACTCTTGTACAATCCTGTAGATAACCTAGTACCTTTATTACACGCCACTATTCAGCTAAAGTTTAATTCAAAGTAAAACACTCTTAAAACTACTGGAATCACATTTTCAGAAATTATCATTTATAGACAGGCGGCCATGTATTCTTTGCGTGACCCTGTATATAATTTTATCTATGTTTTATAATTTTATCTACGAACATTTCTTAGTAAACAAAATGCAGTTCATCGTAAAAATGCATAACCCATTTAAAACCACCTTTAAGCAATTTACAATCATACCCAGTAACCATTACGAATTCTTTTGTGTAGCCCTGTATATGAATTACATTACTTATACATATCATATACAATGCATAAATATCGTGAAACATAAAAGCGCTTAACATAATTAAAAATGCATTTCCAGCAATCATCGCTACCGTTCAGTACTTCGGATACAATATAGTATCTGAAATATTTTGTGTGTCCCTGTAAATGCTATGCACTTCATATTATACATGAAATAAGTTATAGTAAACCTCAGCGACGTATATCAATTCATAATACATGAAATAATTTAACATAATTAAAATACGCCGGAAAAAATTCCCTCCACCCTTATAACTTTATGTAACGGAATTCTTTTGTGTGACCCTGTAAATGAATAATATTTATTCTTTGAAGCGCATACTCTACGGAATGCATATTTTAGTGCACTTGATAAATGCATATCAATTTTATTATGTTTGAAAGCATGTAACATCATTAAAAATCATTTTAAACGATTTTTTCCCCATAGGCCGTAATGTAACGGAAAACTTTTGACTGCCCCTGTAAATGAACTAAACATGCTACAAACTTCATTTGCAATAAGATTCGTGCTATGGTAGAGGTCACTAACATCCAAAAATTTCAGAACGATCCGAGTATATTTACGGGAGTTAGAGCTCGTACAGACGGACAGACAAACCGAATGCATAAACACTTTTCAACTTTGTTGGAAAGTGTTAAAAACGTTTCGCTTTTAAAATAATTATTTATTTCAAATTTCCTCTTTTATGACATACTGCATATTACAGCGTTTAAGGAAATAAAGCATATTCTGGTTTAAAGTTTTCTTTTATTATTTGATTAAACGTGGTTTCAATCTACTTTTATGGAAAATGAGAGATTAGAGTATAATGGCACTTCTTTAGAAATTTATTCAGTATTGTATTTATATGTATGTGTATATACCAATTCCTTTTTACTCTGTTTATACTACAACAAAAATGATGGACTATATTACTGAGTTTGTTATTTAAAAAATAATAATAATTACAGGAAACTTTTACATTGAAAGATTGAAGTATTCTCTTTTTCTATGACATGCATTGCCGAAACACACGTAAAATATTTTTTTTTTATCAGTCCAAAACATATGTAATTAAAATCACCGAACTTATTATTTGAAATCTACTAATTTAGAAAGAAAAATGCATATAGTTAATTATTCTTTTAATTACATATATAAAACTGGTAACAAAAATTATTAAAGTTTTAACGATTATACTACAAATTAATTTTAAAATGCAAAATATATTTCTCCATCTAATAAAAGGAGAATAATAATAAACATAAAAATTCTTGAAGATTGTAGTACACTTTTCAAACATTTTTGATTTTATTTTGATAATCTACAGATTTCATATTTTGAAATTTTCCTTCTGTATCAATTTTTGTTGAAATCCACATTTTCAACAAAATAATGTAACAGAAAGAAAGCAGATAGATATAAGGGAAAAAATTCTTACATAGCACATGTGAATTCCAATACTGCAAGTACTTCCATATCGTAATTTCCGATAAAATATAATCTTGAAAAGCAGAATTCTGGAGCATGTATTATCGTTTTTTTTTGTGTGTGTGTGTGTGTATTTCACGACGCAAATATATAGAATCTAAACTGTAACAATTGTTATTGTTATGTATGTTTTTATTTATTGAATAACATCAATTCAAAGAATAAAAGTAAAAGAATTAATATTAATATTTTTTATTAATATATACTGTTTACTTATGAACTTTTTTCGGAGGGATGAGGGTTCACGGAAAGTTCCTTAGTCTTCAAAAATATAATTTTTCCAACCGCCAAAGAGGGTCGAATCGTTCTCTCGTTTGCATAAAGGTCATTTTAACTTGAAGCTACTGGGCGGACAGATATAGTTTCTGTCGATTTTCGTAGAAGCATCTTTTTACTCTCTTGAAGTAATTCGAGGCTTTTCTCTACATTCAGGCGCATTTTAAATGCACTAGGGGGGTCTGCTGTCTACGAGTTACGCTCGTCAACCCCCGTTCATACTCCGCAGACTCTAAAAACGCGCTAATTTGATAGGCTTTGAAAAGAGTACGAAAGATAGAATTATAATTAAAAAAACATTAACGATCTCCCTGTAAACGGGTTTCCATTCACTTCCCTTTGATTGGGAAATTTTAAGGCATAATCCTTTTCTCCCGGTACTATCTAACAATGCTATAAGAAAGTTGTTTTAAATAAGACATTTTAATAATACATTTTAAATCTGACGTAATTTTCACCAAAGTTTTCTTTCTATTTTTAACATTTATGCAGAAATACTTTTGTTGTTAGAAAGAAAATATTATTTGCGCTGTCTTAGAACTCGCAACAATAGTTAAAAATGTCATCTCGAATCTCGAATTATGAAATAAATGTCTCGTGTGAACATACTTTTAAACTCAATCTGTTTTGCAATATTATTATTTCGACATATGAAATATGATGTAGTTTCTCCTATTTACTGCTTTTAAAGCATATTATTATTATTTTTAATATTTTTTTTGCTTTTTAATATTCACGTGAAAATACAGTCGGATCCGCTTAATTGCATACTGTTGGTTCCACTGAATTGTATGCATTTAAGCGGGGTATGCACTTAAGCGAGTGCAGCAATTAATGTTATCAGTGTACGTTCATTTGATTATACACCACAGATATGATAAGTAGTAATGGACAATAATTATTTACATAATTTATAAATTATTGTATTAATAATTATAATAAATAATTTATTATTACTCTATATGTAATAACATATGTAAAAGTTTAACGTATTATAACACTATTTACAGTAATTACATGGTTTAATTTTTCATTTCAGTTTATGTGAAAATTAAAATGAAAGTAAAATAAAAAAAATTTTTGTTTTGAATCATACTCTCGAAAATAAAAAATATCCTGCATAAATTCATTTTATTTTATCCTTATTTGCCAAATTATCCTTTATTTGTTGCTTTTAAAAAAAAGAATCCTTTAAGGAAACTTGTTTTTCCATACTTCGGACACTGCATTTCTCCACTACCGGCGCAAAGCCTTGTTCTTTTATTCTCTTGACCGTCCCGATTTTATCCTCCTCCCCCCCCCCCCCCCCCAATTCCAGTATTTTTCAAAAAGTACACCCTGCATCTTGAGGCACTGTATGTACGGCAAGCTTTAAACGAAAAACACAACTGTCCAAATTCAACACTCTCGTTTCATAGAATTAAGATAATAAAATCATCTTTCACGACGATTTCTGCTCTTCGATTGTAAATATGACAAAGCATTGTTGCAAAAGGAAATATTTATGTTCTTCCTTTCTTCCCATTCATCACTATCACATGATTAACAAAATCCGCATTACTATAAAATTACGATAGATACCGGATTACTATAAATTGGAGATATTTTATGCAATTAACCGGGGATTGTTATGCGATAAAACGGGTATATTTAACATTAACCTTATGGGGAGCGTTTCTGTTCCATTCTATGCATATAAGCGGGGTATGCAATTATCCGTTACCCGATTAACTGGGGCTGACTGTACTTCTGTTGCTAGAAAGGAAATATTTTTATTTGCGCTGACTTAGAATTGACAGCAATAGTTTAAAAGATCACAAATATAATATAAATGTAAACATAACAACAAAGAAACATTAATTAGGAAAACGTAATACAGATGGCGCAGCATCACCTCGATACCTTTGCGTCCAGTGGGTCTCTCGACCGGTAGACACTGGTTACTTACCGTGACGTTAACTGGCGAGATTGGTCACTTTGGTTAGGCCCATTGGACGCGCTCTATGAAACTGCGAATCTGGGAAAAGCACAATTTTTTTTTTTTTTTTACAAATCGAACTATCCAATATGGCATATTTGCTTCTTTGAAACAACGAAGCTGAGAAAAGTAGCAATAAGCATACGATATCAAACAATACAATGTGAATTTTTGGCGAGTAAAATTATTCAAATGATTTCATAGCTGCCAACCTTCCACTAACCTGCCGTAATGTCTGGATTAATTTGACCCAGGTTAACCACATTTCGAACTAGAAAATTCTTTTAATAAATGCTTACTTATTTAATTCCAGGTTTCTACGTGGAACATATTTAATTTCATTTCTTAAAAAACCTCTGGTTCAAAATGTATTAAACCAGGGTCAAATTAACGGAAGTATTACGGAAGATTAGTTTGAGGTTGGCACTTATGTGATTTATCTCGATAGCATGTTTAAATAGGATATAAAACAGCACCGGAAAATTATAAAACATGATGACAGTCTCTGTTTCAACATAGGCATTTTGTGTTAGTGCCACTATAACCATAGTGGCAGACCGTTGGACAAGAAGCTTAGAATTTGACATGATGGTTAATTTTAAGATATAAATGCGTACTAAAAACGGTTTCTAAAAAATTCAAAATTTCAAATGAATACTGAAATGAGGGAATGAAATGAGCATAAAAGCTTCAAAATGCTTTCTAAATGATCAATTATTTAGAATTACTAATTTAAGTATCATTTCTGCCTAATGCAGTGTAACAATGAAGTTCACTCAAACAGTGTCTTTATTAGTAGTTTCTGAATTATTCCTAAAAGTATAATATCTTCTAATAAAAATTAGACATACAAATATCACTTAGCATATTTCAACTATTACGCCGCGAGTTTTGCTAGTGAAATATAAATGGGAAAGTTCATAGGAACTTTTTTCCATGTAAATGTTACTTACATGTAAATAGAAACAGTGGAAAATACTAGAAAGGACTAGAAAGTCTGAAAGCAGCAGATGTTACCCCTTGGATTACAAGTAGTAATGGGAACTATTTATGTATACACTCGCAGAACAATTTACAAAAGAATTTCTTTATGTTAGAAATTTCTTGAAAGTATTCTAGTGTAAGTGTATGGCAGGGAATGTTTTTCAAAAAGTGGCACGAATAGAATAAATAAACAGTCGTTGTCGTTCCAAGTAGTCAAAGGGTTAATGGTAAGTTAAGTGCTCATGCGGCTGAAAAAGAACATAGTATTGATCGAAAAACTTCAGGAAGGTATGTAAAGAAATTTCGTCAGGATGAATACAGTGAGATGAAGCCAAAGTATGTGAAAACTACAGTTGTCAGGTCGAGTGTCACAAAAAGTAGGACAAGGAGACAAAAAAAGCGGGACAGTGGCTCTTAAATCTGGACATAATAATGCATGAAACCCTATGAAAACGGAACCTGTCTCTAGCGGAATACTGTCTTAAATGTTAAACTTTCATTTTCCCTAATGTACCCTATTATACCTTCTCAGACAAAATCATGTTTAAAAAAAAATCTCCTCTGACGTACGATCGCGACTAAACAGGTTTGTTTAAGCAACATATTTTCAGAAATATATTTTATAATAATTAAAGCATGTAGCCAGGGCTCCCACTGGTCCGCTTTTTGAAAACCAGTAAAATTTCAGAAAAAAATTAATGGTAGGTTTCTGCAACAATTGCAAGAAAAAGGGCGTTTTAGGCAAGTTTCTACGAAATTTATAAACAAGATTTTTCTTTGAAAAATAGTGGTGTTCAAAAAACGGACCGAGTGGGAGGCCTCTGTAGCATAAAGTTATTTTGCTTTTTTATACTGATTTTATTTTTCTTCACAAATATTTGAATATAAAACAAAGTGGGTCAAGCCTACCATATAGTGGGTCAACCCTCTCATATGTGGAAAGCCATGACCAATTACTTTCTCATGATTAAAATCAATCATTTTTCAATTTTATTATATATCACAGTTATGTAGCAATCTTATTTTGATAACTGTTTGTATAACGAATAAAATTATATATAAAACTTTATTCTACGCTCAATATTTAAAAAAATAAAAAATCATTTTGTAAAAAGTCGGTGAACCCTCCCTAGTCTTCCCTATATTAAATTACAAAACTTACCTGAACTCTTATATCATGTTTACAAAATAAACTTTTTAATGTGCAGTATACATATTTTCTTTTTTAGGTAAGGCTCTATAAGAAGGGTTTTTAAGAGGTGTGTCATGAAAGAATTGAATTTTTAATCAAGTTTAGTTAGCATTTTACTAATTAACAGAAATATTTCCATTGTTATATTTTAACTACGCGATTTGCTTTGTGACGAGGGTAGTCATGGTTCGTACGGATACCGTTATTTCTCCAGGAAAACTACCAATATCTTTTTATAGAAAAGGATTCTGGTTAAGCGGGCAAAATTTCGCCTTCTTTTAACCCTTAAAGCTCCGGCGTCTCTTACACAAATTTTATTCGATCTGCACCATTTTTTAAAAAGCAGTTTCCTTCAAGTAAATAATTTCAAAAATGCTCTGATTAAGTAGGTTGAATTTTATTTTCCTTTATTACTGGTACCAAAAACAAATTTTGCAAGGACTAAGAACGTCTCCGCAGCGGAGCCAACGGAGTGGGAAGGGTTAAGAAGAGATTTTCTATAAGAATATACTGGTGCCGAAAATTTTTCTAGTCTGCAAAATTCAAGGAGGCGTACGAACCATGGTAGTGTAATAAAATAGCATTTAATGTAAGTTTTCTTCAGTCTTTGAAAACTTTTCAAATGAATATTCTAAAAGCAATGGTGGCTAAACACACACACACACACACACAGAAACAACAGTGTTTCAAATCTGGGACTATTTTATTCAGAAATTCGGAATTCATACCTGAAACTTTAGAATACCTATTTTATTTTTAATCCCCCTCCCCCTCACAGAACGTGTTATATCCCAACAAGAATCACAATATTAGTAGCGATCTGTATTAATAGATGGCAGCACCATACACAGAGTCTGATATTGTAAGGTTTTGCATGCAGCCTTTGAAATCAACACAGTTGTAAGAAACGACTTGTTATGAGTAGCTGCGTTTGGCAGCTGTTGTACATATTGTAAATAAACTATAAGATTACTTATAGTTATGCCTCCTTGCTCAGTAATATAGTAATAATAAGAGTGCGGAGATGTAATAGAACGCCTATTATTTTATAAAACAAAAGTAATTGTTCAAACTATCTGGGGATAATCTGCAATTTCTGAACAAAAAAACACTAGATTTAGCAACACTGACAACCACACCTAACGTTAGTGCTGTGAAATAAATCGTTTGCACTAGAAAGAAAAAATTTAAAATAGAAAAAATAGAAAATGATGCTGGGTCATTTGTTCTAGTAAAAGGAACAGAACTCGAAAAAATTCCTTTTTAACCCTTTCAGGGGCAAGTATTTGCGTTTCTGTAATTTTGAATTCACACCGAAATATTCGAAGAATTTTGTTTCAAAATAAGGAAAGACTTGAACTTTTTTCCTCCAAAGTTTAAAATGTAAATTTTAATTAAAAGTTTCTGGTGCAAATCTTGATTAAAATTAAGTGGGATATAATATATCCAACTGCAGTGGCGCCAACTTGTATGGACCCATGGGGCTCGAGCCCACCCAATAATTTTCTCTTCCAGCACACCCAATTTTCATTATGAGGAAAAATCGTTTAAGAGGATTCTTGCGATGTATTTATTGGTAGATGTGAAGCTAGGAGATCATATTTGTAACATGCCGTGCTACATAAAAGATGGGTTCATTTTATCGTTAAGTACTTAGAAATAGGAAAGGAACGATTTTAATGCCAGAAAACACATAAAATTTAAAACTCATAAATTTTTTCCAAGTAAAAGAATTTTTTTTTTAATTGCCATTCTTAGGACTTTCTTCTACTGTCATGTTTTTGTCTAAATATATGGTATGCGAAACCGAGGCCGTATAAAAATTAAATTTCACATTTCAATGCGCACAGTCCCTTTTTTAATAAATCCTATATCTGAAGGATGTACTTGATTAGTATGCTTTTTGTAATTGGAAGTATCTTTCTGTTATCAGCGGTTCAAGAAATTTTATCTATTTTGAATCATCCGGTACAGTTTAAGTTATAAATACTACTTTTAATATAAGCATTTCAGTGTATTTACATTAAGTGCCCATTTTAATATTTTTTAGTCCATTGCGTTTTAATTTGTTGTCAAAATGATGACACAATCATAAATATTAAAGTTCATAAAATAAAGATCTCATGAGAATATAATTAAATAAAATCGCAACTTTATATTCCATCCTAAAAAATTCTAACCTATCATAACTTGAAATATCATCTTTTTCCAAACTTTCAAAGAAAGAAAAACTGTAGTGTCATTTTACAATAAAATGGCTTTGAGCTCACCCAATATTTTTCAAAAGTTGGCGCCACTGTCCAACTGCCTCTCAAGGAGTTAACAAACTTAATAAACATTCGACTCATTGAAATATACGTAATTTTTTAAGTTTTTTTTTCTTCTGCCTAATACTGTTCCTCATATTTAGACATACCTGCCAAGTTATAACTAATTTTTCTGTAATATGTGGATTATTTGACAGAAGTTAAAAACATTTCGAATCAGAAAAGTTATTTCGATGACTCTTTATTTATTTAATGTCATGTTCTACGTGGAACTTCATTTCATTTCATCGTGCATCTTTTACTCGAGTAGAATGGGATTGATTGCAAGGTTTATCTAACATACAAGCTCTAAACCAGGCTTTCTTTACGCGCTTATTATCAGAGAAGTCCATATTATTTTTAATTAACCTCTAATTCTCGCTCCCGTGATATTCACGGGCTGTGTCTTTTATTCTATATGTTTGATTCCTACCAGTTTTATAAAATAGTGTAATTGGCTCTATTATGGTATCATTTTACCTGTCATTAATTAAGGTGAATATTTCTTTTTCAAGAAAGTGGTGCAAATAAGCAATTTGAATTTTTAACCCGTAATTTAATACGACTGTTAAGGGGTTAAACATAACAATTTCAATGTATAGTATGTTTAGTTTTGTTTGTACGTATTTTTAGCTCCCAGTATGCTATTTCTTTCTATCACCTATTAACCCCTTAGGGGCGAGCAACCGGTATTCGTGCCGCATAAGGTGCTCTGAATCGGATATTATTCGCAGCAGTAAATTTTTATTGTAAATTTTGCCTTATTTAATCCAAGCATTTTCTCGATTCAATTTGGCAAAAATTTCTGTTTAAAAAAACGGTGATTAAAGATTAAAAATTATGTAAAAGACGCTCGTCCCGAAGGTATTAATGTGTCGTCTCCAAAAAATAACGTCATATTGTATAAGCCAGCCGTAAAACAAAGCAGATGTATCATTGTACGGAATAATCTCCAATGCAATTTTTTAAACTTCTAAGCATCGCACATTTTCAATTTTTATACCTTTGTATTGGAAAAAAGTACTTTTAAGTGCAATTTGTTTGAAAACTGCATCTCCATTTATTTTTCAGATATTAATTTTTTTGCAGTTTTTAGCGTCATTTGTTTAATTTTGGACACTCAAGTTCTCCATTTCAGTAGAAAGTAAAGGGAAAATCGTTGGGAAATAGCAATTATATCTTTTTGTTACCATTTTCTCCTAAAAACTGAAAAAAAATGCAATTAAAATACGAACTATTTGAAAGAATATAAATGAATGATTTCAGACAAAACATGGAGCTTATTATATACTAAATTTAATTTTAAGCATCTATATTAATATTACAAACACATGAAGGCATAGGAATCATTAGTTAGTTGATTTCTTTTTTGCCAAGTTTCTTGAATGACGATATCTCTTTTTTTAGGATTTGTGTATTATTTAGCGATAGTGACGTCCTGTGCATACTTTAATGTAGATTTTGTTTAAGACTAGATCGTAAATGAGGAATTATTCTTTCAGATGCGAATGACGTCATTTTATATAAAATAAAAGCGTGTGTTTTAAGTCTTAAAGCTGAAATATGTTTTGCATTACAGTAGAGTCCCGATTAACAGAGTCATTTTCTTCTGATGGACTGATGGTTCCCATTATTCTGAAACAGCTATTTTAAAGGAAGTGTTAGGTGAAGATGAAAGAGTAGTCGTAAAAATTTAGAACTCTGAAACAAAAAATTTTGGCCGTTTTTTTTTTTTTCATTCTGACCAGAAAATCAGAGTTCTAACTTTTTACGATTGCTCTTTCATCTTCACCTAGCACTTCATTTAAAATAGCTGTTTCATAATAAAAGAAACTATCAGTCCATCAGAAGAAAATTGTCCATTCCAAAGGTATAAGATCAATTGAAAAAACTATGAACTAATTAATGAATTAAGTGAAAATTTATGTTTCATCTCCTTAGTTGGTAACGATATGTGTAAATCCAGTTTATCTGAGTTTTTTGCTTATCCGAGGTGAGCTTGGTCCGTATTAACTTGGATAATTGGGACTCTACTGTATCTATGTTTATACACATATATTTTGTGTTTTTTTTTTTTTTTTTTTTTCATCGGGCGCGACTCTAAATTCTGAAAAAGCAGAATTCCTGTTTTCTAGTTTAATCTTATTATAGTTTTTGCTTAAACCTAGGACTTCCCTCAGAGGGATTAGTCTGAGCGATATTACTGAGAACATAGATTTAATAATAACATGTGGAAGCAAAGAAAATGTGATGTTATCTTTAATTGTCCATATACTGCGAAAAATTGAAATGATGAATATAAACGAATTGTAGAATTACAAAATCTTATATATAAATTCGTATACACTGTTTAAAAAAAGGGGAAATCTAACCATTCAAGACAGCCATGCATGGGTATAAAATTGAAAGTACGCAATATATTAAAAGTAAAATAGAAAATGAAACACTAATTTACTTATATCGGAATTTTAACTGTATAAAATGATGTCAAGAGCATAATCAGACGCTGCGCCCCAATTTGAGTAACTTTAAATGACAAATATATGATGTTTAAAAAGAATGGACTATACTTTATATGGTGTGTGCTCCCCCGGAATAGTTAATATTGTACAATATCTGTTTTCCAAGGATGCAATGAGGTTGTCGATAACATTTAAGGAATTCTCTTCTCAAAATCTAATATAGTATCAAAGTACCGAATACATCAAATGTGGCATGCAATGCCTCGTTAGAGTGTGTTTTAGATATGCTCGATCGGATTTAAATGATGAGTGTATGCTGGCCACTACATACGCTGTATTGATTTGTTTTCAAACATATTCTGCACAAATTGAGCTGTATTTAGCATGTATTAAATAAAAGAAATCGGCAATGATTACAACATAAAATATGACACAAGATCTGAATATATCGTCTGCATAACTTTTGAGCTGTCAAAGTGTCATTTGAAGTAATTTACAAATCCATACATATTTATTCAGCAAATCATGCAAGCTAACATACGCCAATATGAACCTGATTACAAAATTTCACCAGAATAAGTTAATATATAAAAAATCTACTAATGATAATTGAGAATATGACCTTATGATAAAATGTCTAGAAAAATGAATCGGATATCACATTTAAAACGGCACTTCCCTCTGTTAGTGGCCTTGGCGAGAGAGAGAAAAGCCTAGAGAAGGAACACTTTAACAAGTACTTTCGGGCAACCTACTCACTGTTTCATGCAGGTCTTTATTCAATATTTACACAATTTATTTAATGCTAGGTGGGTATCTATCAGTTTTGTTGCATTTAAATAGCATGTTTTGCGGAGGAAATGCAGCATTATGAAATATTTAAAGTTGCTGTACCTAATAATTCCAAATTAATGGTAATTGAGATCGCTTTCCGTTAATTTCAACTTTTTAAATTTTAAATTTTTTAGAAACCATTCATAGAGACAATTGTATATTTTAAAACTAACCCGAAGTAAAATTTCAAGATTTTGGGCTCAGCAGTAACAGAGAAATAGAGAAAGTTTTTTGTTTCTGCACTGTTTTTTATAGCGACATTTTTATAAATTGTTCTATTGCGAGAATTTACGTCATGATAAATACAGCCATGTCAATTTTCATGTTTATATTCCTAACAGTTCCATGTTCTTCGTTACTTAGATCATCTTTAGATCTTTTCCGCTTTGTTTAGTCTTTCTATTTTTTAGAATTCGTTCTACAACGAGCATTTACATCTTATTAATTACTACCATGCCTAAGTTCTAATTTCTAACCCCAACAGTATCCCAAAAATTTCAGTATTCCAAATAAATCATAGTTTAGAACCTTTCTAGAAATTTTTACGTTTATCCGTCAAATTGAACCTTTTAGAGACCGTTCATTACGAGTATTTACATCTTAAAAGTAACTACCGCACCAAATTTAAGTTTCTAACCCAATCAATATCGCAGAAATCACAATTTTAAAACTTTTTTGATCCTGCAGCGATGTAGGTTCTTGCACTGACATAAAATAGTCTTTATTTCGGAGCAGATATGGCCACCAACATTTTTTTTAAGTTGGCTATGTAGTTTCAGAGATAACACCTCACAAACGTACAAGCATTAATAATATTATATACTTTATAATATTATAACGCTTTATAATATTAGCATTAGATGTACAGACAAAACCCATTTATCTGTTACAAGCTAAAAGTGCCGGCGTTGCCCAGAATTTGAAGGATTTTAGTTCTGAAAAATCAATTTCAAAATTTAACATACAACACAAAACAATCATTAAAAAAAGCAGTCAAAATGTTGTTGAATGAGTCATATGAAAACGCTATATAAAAATGTATAAATGTATATAACAGACGCAAAAGAATACAGCTATAAATGAACTTATTTCAATTTATAATTGGAGCAATAACGTTAAAATACGCCAATATTTACCTAATCAGGTTTTTATTATGCTTCAATACATTTTTCACACTCATATGACGTTATACTATATCCACTATGCCCTTTATATTTCCAATATGACGTAATATTTTCCTCTTTCACGTGGAAACCTTGAAATAGAAAAGTTATGAAGTTATATTCACTTTCATTTAAATTCGTCAAACTATTTATTTCATTTTCATATTTCACGCGAATATCTTGCAATAGAAAAGTTATGACGTAATATTCGCACTTTTTTTTTTTTTTTTTAATTCGGCAAACTATTTATTTCATTTTCATTTTTCACGTGGAAATCTTGCAGTAGAAAATTAATTGTTGTAGCAATAATTTTATTTTTTTTTAATTGTTGGCAACTGCTATAACGAAAAATGTTTAAATTTGATAAGAAATTGCTATTACATTGGTGGTTTTTTATTAATTAAAAATTAACTATAAGTCATTTCGATTCCGGATTACTTTAGTTGTCTCGGCCATGTTTTAATACACATATACGTATCTCTTCACAATTTTGGCTTCCAAATTGTGGATTTTTTTATAGAATTACAAACAGACAGATAGACAAGTTTTCATTTTTATATATCTCTCTATTCTATGAAAAGTAACTAACGTTGTCACCGCCGCCGCCGCCGCCGGTTTTGAATTTTTTGTGACCGGAGCTCTTTCTTCGTTAATATTAAGAAAACTATTGCATACAAATATATGAAAATCGGTGGTGTTATAGCGAAATGTTTGATCAACACACTAATGCATACAGTTTTCAAATCGAAGAATTATTTTAAGAGATATTAAATGCTAAAGTTGGACAAAATCGTTCCATTAAAAAAAAATTATAAGAGCAAAAGCTATACATGGGAATTTAATCATTTTTAGACCATTTTATTCAATAGAAGATCCCGATCTGCAGATTTCATTAATTTTTTTTAATTTGACTCATTTTTTGAGGTTTTATTTCTATTTTAAATTCAAATATTCAGCATTTTGACAGATATTTTTTACATATTTTAGAAAATGGTATTAATTTAAACTGTTGCCAACTGTATAAACAGCATAAACAATAGTGTTTGCTTCAAATAAAAAAAAATATTTACATGTTACTATTATAAACAGAAAAAACCCTTCAAATTACAATTAAATAATTAGGTATAAAAAGCAGGCACTTATTGGAAATTACGCCATAAAAACTATATTTACATGTGAATTTTAAAAGAGAAAGCATATTGTAAAATAAATTCATTAACATGCGTTAGAAATCTGAAATAGAACAAATTATGTCACATTACACTTATTATGCAAAATGAACAAAAAATAGTATTGCAAAACAGTTTAAATTTAAAAATTGCGCGAGACAAAATATTAGAGGTTAAATATTAGATTTTTTCAAAATTTTATTATTTGTCGTTTGATGTGAGGTGTTCAGCTATAAGTATGCAAATTTTTATGTTTCAACATAATTAGGGGCTGAGTTAGAAAAATTGCTTTAAATACACAAGTTAGAGCCCAGAGGGTTAAATATTAGACTTTTTCAAAATTTTATTATTTGCTGTTTGATGTGAGGTGTTCAGCTATAAGTATGCAAAATTTCATGTCTCCAACTTAATTAGGGGCTGAATTAGAAAAATTGCTTAAAATACACAAGTTAGAGCCCAGAGGATTAAGTAATAGACTTTTTCAAAATTTTATTATTTGTCGTTAGATGTGAGGTGTTCAGCTATAAGTATGCAAAATTTCATGTCTCCAACTTAATTAGGGGCTGAGTTAGAAAAATTGCTTAAAATACAGAAGTTAGAGAGTGGAGGGTTAAATATGACTTTTTCAAAATTTTATGATTTATCGTGTTATAGCAAGTTTTCAGCTATAAGTATGCAAACTTTCAATTCTCCAGCTTAGTTAGGGGATGGGTTAGAAAAATTGCTTAAAATACATAAGTTAGAGCCCAGAGGGTTAAATATCAGACATTTTTCAAAATTTTATTATTTGTCGTTTGATGTGAGGTGTTCAGTTATAAGTATGCAAAATGTCATGTCTCCAACTTAACTAGGAGCTGAGTTAGAAAAATTGCTTAAACTACAGAAGTTAGAGACCGGAGGGTTAAATATGACTTTTTCAAAATTTTATGATTTATCGTGTTATCGCAAGTGTTCAGCTATAAGTACATGGAACTTTCATGTAACCAACTTAATTAGGGGCTGAGTTAGAAAAATTGCTTTAAATACACAAGTTAGAGCCCAAAGGGTTAAATATTAAGTCTTTTTCAAAATTTTATTATTTGTTGTTTGATGTGAGATGTTCAGCTGTAAGTATGCAAAATTTCATGTCTCCAACTTAATTAAATTAGGGGCTGAGTTAGAAAAATTGCTTAAAATACACAAGTTAGAGCCCAGAGGGTTAAATATTAGACTTTTTCAAAATTTTATTATTTGCCGTTTGATGTGTGGTGTTCAGCTATAAGTATGCAAATTTTCAAGTCTCCGATGTATATAGTTTCTGAGAACGGGCTCTGTGACAGACGGACAAACAGGCAGACAAAGGAGTGAGACAGGTAGGGTTTCGTTAGATGGACGAAACTGTAAAAAACATGCTGCGGATGACTGTCCAACAACATCCTAAAATTACATTACCATCAGCGATCTACCAATCCCGAATTTAGTTTATATTCGTTTCATATATTCTTATTCTTTTGTGCGGCCCTGTAAAATAATTATCAATATTATATACAGTAAAACCTCTGAATAGCGGACACCAAGAGAATGCAGAATTTGTCCTCTATTTAGAGGTGACCGCTACTGAGAGTAAAACATGTACAGTTATTTAAGAGTTGGTAATCGAAAAAATGTCCGCTAAATAGAGGTATCCGCTAATCGGGTGTGTCCGCTATGGAGGTTTTACCAGTAAAACTTCTGAATAGCGAACACCTCGGGAGGGCAGAATTTGTCCTCTATTTGGAGGTGTTCGCTACTGAGAGTAAAAAATGTACAGTTATTTAAGGGTTGGTAATCGAAAAAATGCCCGCTAAATAGAGGTGTCCACTAATCGGGTGTGTCCGTTATGGAGGTTTTACTGCATAATAATATCATCCTTTACAAGAAAATTGCATGATGTATGATAGACAGACAGACATCCAGAGAAAGATAACCTCCGGATCAATAAACACTCATGTCTTTTGTTTTAATCATCCACAATTGTATGTCATACAACATGCCAGATTTTATACAACAGGCTAAAAACGGTCACCGTGGTACGGAATACTGTATTATTATTTGTTTGCCCACCAAAACTGGTTGTCACGGGTTGTTGCAAGGTTTGTGATCACGTGGTTGAAACTGACCTATTCAATATTACTGCGTGCGTATTTTTTTTTTTTTTTTATTTGCTCCATGTGTTCAAACCAGTTGTCTACGAAAACATCAACCGGTGAAAGTGACGCACACCAAATTTCTGTGACGTATGCAGATAAATTGTGCTTTTTTAAGAGTTTTTTCTATATAATTTTTAAACGGTTTGGAACTTATTTTTCATAAGTAGGTGCATTCAGTAGGCGACCCTCATAGGTACCTTCTGGTGCAATCAGAAACGAAATCCGACAAATATTTTTTGAGTTATGCTTGACGAAAGGTTTTTATTAGGCTTTTTTTTTAGTAGGACATGGCGTTAATATCCATCGTAGTAGTAAAGTGTCCGGGCAGTAATATTTCGCTGAGTATTAGCCTTCGCTTCGCTCAGACAATTATTTAGGATATTTTATAAAGAAAATACATCCTCTACTTTTAATGGTCATTATACAAGAGCATAAATAATACAGCACCCATATATAAGAACGTATATAACTATACATAGACTCAATCGGCCCATTTTATTTCAATTAGTCTAACATCCGGTCTATGGAATAAGAAAGTTTGTTATGTCCCTCATTTGTTATTTAATTATAATAAATAATATATGCTAGATAATGTATACATTGATACATCGGAAATAGGTTGCCTAGCTTCATAGGTTCACCTGCCGATAATGTTAAACAATAAAGTGTTTAATTAATTTTTTTTATCAACTTCCTCGATTAGTTATTTATGAAAGTCGAGAATCATCTGAGAGAATATACCCCGACGAATTCAAAAAATAACTGTTGCCTACTTTCGACTCTGCCCAATTATGGGGTTGCCAGGTATAAACAGGTAAGTAAGCGTAAAGCGTTATTAATATACCCTCTATAAGTTATTTAATCGAATGACACATCAAATGAAAGCTTATTTTATTCCCATTCCAACCGTATTAGGTTGCCTTATCAAAAAGTTTGCTGAATCCATGGTTGCCTAGATTTAATATGTTCAATTTTCTGCGTGAGCGTTGAGAGTGACAGAGAAGCGTTGCGCGCGCAATTCCATTTGACAGGCAAAGATGCAGCGAGGCATAGATTAACATACAAGATCGGACAGTTCCATAGAGCGTAATAGTAATGCAATTGCGATCTGAGCGCCTTTAGTGATAATGGGGAAGAAACTTCCCTTTCTTGTAATATTTAGCGTCTACCATACTGTGATCTTTCTTTTTTTAATGTTGCTTGTTTACGTTTTCCACAGAATTTTACACCGATACATGGACATAGAATAGATATTCTATTCTATATATCTAATATCTATTCTATGTTCATGCATGGATACGATTACATGATGGGTGAGCGATTTAAGTACCACGAAAAACAAGCTGAAATTTTCGTCTTTAATATTATATGTCATGTAAATATGATATAATTGGATTTAAAACCACATAAAGCGATGGTGTAATGTAAAAATATCCGAAATATTGCATTTTACAGGTCCCAAAAAATTTATAAATATTCCCATTTGGTAGAAATTTTTTTACAGCTGATGTTTAATTAATTTATGAAGTTTAATATATTAAACAATCGTTGCAATAATCGTTCAAAATTTACATATTTTCACTTTCTCCCAAATAAAATAAAAAGATTGTTTTTAATGTAAATAACGTACAATCTGTTCAATAATATTTATGATATTAACATATAAGAAATAAAAATAAAATTACAGATAAGGAAAAATTCATTTTTTCAAATTTTTAGAATTATATAAATCTAAAAGTTTAAAAAAAAAAGCAAAACATAGAGATACTGATATTACACTTGATAAAATTGTATTCGATGTGAATAAATTAACGCAATACCCGAATTTAATTTATTGCAATTTTATCTCATTAACTTACATGTTTACATTTTCAACAAACTTTTTTGGGGGTTTTCTTTTACATTATTATTATAATTATCATTTTGTAAGTTAAAGCTGGACGAAGAAGTACGATTAAAAAAAAAAAAAAAAAAAAAAAAAAAAAATCGAAAAATATCAAACATAAATACAATATTGTCTGCCGCTCTGCTTCGTTTAGGAAAGAATAAATATGCAAAACATAGAGCGTAATCAGATTTCATCAACATAGGTAAATTTTGGAGGCTTGTTAATTCGTTCCTCTTGTAGGTAGTGACGCTAGTACTGTTGCCATTACAGATTTTACCGTAAACGTCCCGCCCCATCTTGTATGTTAATCTATGCAGCGTAGCAGATGTGGGCTCCTTATTTGGTGTAATAGACAAGGATGACTTGACCGGCCGAAAAGTGTTTGGAACACTGCACTGGTTTAGAGTAAAATTCGAATTCTGTTGTAAACAAACGTGCTCTCGAGTCTTCTGCATTAATAAATATTGTGTGCTCGAAAATGAAATAGTGTTTTTTGTGTGGTTTAGAGGATTCTACTATTGATTTTAATAATGAATCTTTTATGAATTGTTTTTAAAGTTATTATTTCGGCGAAAAAAATGTGCATGGGGAAGTTAGGTTAAACTTGGATTTGAAGGGAAAAACTTATTAATTCATAATTATGTATTGATTAACCCTTAATCGTCGCGCCCGTGACTGTCACGGGCAGTGTAGGCTTCTTTTCTTTTAATCAGATTGTTCTATTCCCATTAATTTTTTTAAATAATGCAATAGGCTTTATTCTCTCGCTATTTTATCTGCCATTAAATGAAGACAATATTTCAACTTAAAAAAAGTGGTGGCAATCAAACAATCTTAATTTTAATAAAGTACTCGATACTTATTAGGCGCGACGATTAAGGGGTTAATGATTGATAAATGAATGTGTGAGTGAAAAAATATTTGATATCATCGTTAATATTTACACTATCGGAGAAATCTTAAAAAAGAATTCGCTGAATCTTTGTCTGTCAAATGGAATTGCGCGTGCAACGCTTCTCTATCACTCCCAACGCTCACGCAGAAAATTGATTGGTCGTGGATTCAGCAAACTTTTTGATAAGGCAACATAATACGGTTGGAATGGGAATAAAATAAGCTTTCATTTGATGTGTAATTCGATTAAATAACTTATGAGGGTATATTAATAACGCTTACTTACCTGTTTATACCTGGCAACCTCATAATTGGGCAGAGTCGAGAGTAGGCAACCCTTATTTTTTAAATTCCTTGGGGTATATTCTCTCAGCTGAATCTCATCTTTCATAAATAACTAATCGAGGACTTTGATCAAAAAAATTTAATTAAACACTTTATTGTTTAACATTATCGGCACGTGATTTAGCTAGGCAACCTATTTGCGATGTATCAATGTATACATTATCTAACATATATTCTTTATTATCATTAAATAACAAATGAGGGTATATATTTCTTATACCGGATCTCGTACTATATAGTTCATATGACTATAAACAGTTTTTATATTCGAAAGATAGGAATGTTTTCAAGTTATAGTACAATTAGATTAGAAGTGGTTATTTCTAATTATAATTCCCACTGTTTGTATGAGAATAAAAATAAGTAAAAAAAAATATACATTGAAAAGTATCCTCTGTTTCCACGTTCTTTAATATCCTATTTGAAATGTTATTGTAAAATGTTTTTAAATTGTAATTTTTTACCGTGTAGTTCCACTCAGTTATATCAATTTAATTTTCTTTAAAATACATATTTTTTTGTTTCAGTACCATATTTTTAAGTAATCTGATTGTACGTTATATTAATTATTATTATTATTAAAAATCTTATCATTCTGTGAATTTAATGCACGTGTATTTTACTAAAATACCGATTAAATAACTGCAGCTTAAGTCCACATCAGAAAAGCAAAAGTTGAGCATAAATCCAGAAAGTTTATTTACCTTTACATTTTCAGTTTATTCAGCTAATGAACTTCAAAAGAACTTGGAACTTTTTTATTTGTAGTGATGGTCACCGGCAAAGAAGTTCGGTTTTTAGAGTTTAGAAATTAAAAAATATATATATTCATAGAAATTCTGCTATAAATATTCAACAAAATCGTAGTAAAGTTAAAGGAATTGTAGTTTGGTTATGCAAATGGAGTCTCGTTATTCTATACATTTATATATCAGACTTGCCAAGTCTCCGGCTTTTTGGACACCACTATTATCTTAGAGAAAATGTTGTTTTTTTAAATCGCCCAAATGTTCCAATTAAATGAAAGAGCATTTTCTGAATTAAAATACAGGTATCCAAAAATCCGGAGACTTGGCAGCTCTAATATATACATCTATACATAATACATCTATACATAAATATTCTATACATTTATATTCTATACATTATATTATACAAGGACATATACCCGGGATTCCCGGGTTACTCAACATAGATTAAAACCATTTATTTAATTGATAATTATATTAGAATTTTTATATTAAAATCAATATCAATATCAATGTCAGCACTTTAAAATCATAACTTCTATCATTATAATTTATATACTCACACATTTGCATACTGAAATTACCTTTAACCCCTTGAAAGGCGCCGGTATATAATATATACCACTTAATTTTATTTCCCAAATGCCACATTGGCATCAGAGTTTAGGAATTAAAATTTCTTATGTATAATGAACGCGGATGAAAGCTTTTATTTACTTTCATATAAATTTGTTCATTAATTCCGGTGTCGTTCAATCATCATTTTAACATTTTAGCAATAGAAGTACTTTGCTCCTGAAAGGGTTAATGCTTAAAGAGAATTTTTTCGATACTATTTTAGTAATGTAAGGAATGCATATTAAATATACCTTACAAACGAATCAATTAAAAAGTTCAATATATTCAATGAAACGAATAATACCTAATACAACATTCATTTTTACTTACTTCAAATTTAAAGGATTATAAATGTTATACATGTTTTTGATAGGATCACCTCTTATAGCAAAACAACAACAACAACAACAAAAAAGCAAAAAACAAAACAAAACAAACAAACAATAGTGGTTGACGAAAAAATTATCGTATTAACCCCTTAATCGTCGCGCCTAATAAGTGTCGAGTACTTTATTAAAATTAATATTGTTTGATTGCCACCACTTCTTTTAAGTTGAAATATTATCTTCATTTAATGGCAGATAAAATAACGAGAGAATAAAGCCTATTGCATTATTTAAAAAAATTGGTGGGAATAGAACAATCTGAATAAAAGAAAAGAAGCCTACACTGCCCGTGACAGTCACGGGCGCGACGATTAAGGGGTTAAGGGTATACTCGAATCTAGATGGTATATTTTCTGACTCATTTTTAAATTCATTTTCGCTCTCAACCACATCCAATTGGCAGGTTCTCTTATTCAGAAACTATCTAATGTGCTGTATTGATTGATGTTTTCGTAAAGGCAGAATCCATATATCTATACTATATACTAATAAAATAACAAATCGCTCTGTGCGTATGTACGCGAGATGGCTAGCGAAAACTACTGCACGTAGAATTCTGAAAATTTAGATTTGAACAGTCCAAGACAGGTCCTGATGCACCTGAGGCTCCGAATTTTAATTTTTAAGGGCCGGGCCCCCTGGGCCCCTATAAGTTTTTATACACTAAATTGTTAATAACTTGCCCCCTTTTCATCCAATCTTCTTCGTTTTGGCGGACCTATATCCATTTAGGGATTATCGCTTTTCTACTTTTCAGTTAAGACCCTGGCCCCTTGAAGTTTTTGTGCAAATAAATTGTCAATAAATTGCTTCCGTTTAATTCATATTTGGTATCCCTATTCCATTTAGTTATTCTCCAGTTTCTACATTCCAGTTAAGACCTTACCCCCCACCCCCCCTCTGAGGTGCGTAGGGCCGGTCCAGGGCCCCTTGGACTTTTTATGCGCTAATAATTTTTAAGACCCTATTTTTCTCCTCTTCTCAGTGCATAATTTTAAAGTTGAGTCTTAGACTCTTCTTCCCAGGCCAATATCCTCATATATTTATTGAAGCCCTAGGGCCCTTTTTTAATCATTTACTCCCTTTTTTGTGCATTTCTGTAAAATAGTCTTTGAGCAATATTACATATTATTCCCTATGCTTAATTTTGACAAATTGAATATCTAAAGCACTAAATACTAAGACATTTTAACATGTTTTCAGGTTAGGGCCCCGATTTTAATTATCAGTTGGACCCTTTTGGGCCTCCTATTATTCCCTTTTGGCCCTTCCTTAAATCTTCCTTGATTCAGAAGCTTTTTTTCTAACAACCTCTTAGTTCCTCTAGCTACTACGTGAGCGAAAAAAAAATTCACATGCTTCAGCTACCACCAATTTTGAATATTAATCGCCTTGCGGCCCTTGGTGCCGTGGTTCAGCTTCTTTAAAAATGATCCAAATTGCTTGCATATTACTTTAACATAGTTGTAGCGTCCTTCGATTACTTTAAAAGCTACTAAAAATATATTTATGCCCAACTACATTGCAGTTATGTCCCTGGCCCCTTGGGACCCGGGACAGGGCTCCTTGAAGTTTTTGTGCAAATAAATTGTTAATAAATTGTTCCGTTTAATCCGATCTTCATTTTTGAACCCTTTTTCCATTTAGTTATTCTCACGTTTCTACATTCCAGTTAAGACCCTGGGGCCCCGTATGGTGCCGTAGGGCCCGGTCCAGGCCCCTTGAACTTTTTGTGCGCCATGCATTTTTCCCTCCCTAGTTTCCTCACCTCCTCAGTGCATAATTTTAAAGTTAAGTCTTGGATTTTTCTACCAGGACCAACACCCTCATATTTTTATTGGGGCCTAGGGCCTTTTTTGAAGCACTTACCCAATTTTTGTGTATTTCTTTAAAACATTATTCTAACGAAATATTCATACCCTATGCTTAGTTTTGACTAATTGTAGACCTAAATCGTTTTTAACTATCCTGTTTTTAACTGTCAGTTGGCCCCTGTTGGGCTCCATACTTAGCTCTCTTAAAAATAGTCCGATCCAGATGCCTTTTTTTTTTTTTCTAACAACTTCTTAGGTCCGCCAGTTACCACATGAATGACAAATAAATATTTCAGACTTCAGCTACCACCAATTTTGAATATTAATCTCCTTCTCGGGGTCCTTGGTACAGCTTCTTTAAAAATGATCGGAATTGCTTGCAAACTTTAAAAAGTACTAAAAAGTACATTTATACGCAATTACATTCCACTTAAGTTCCTGGCCCCTTGAGTCCCGGTACAGGGCCCCTTTTAGTCTTTGCACCACAAATTGTTAATAACTTCCACCCTCTTAATCCGATTTTCATTTTTGGAACAATTTTTCCATTTAGTTATTCTACCGTTTCTTTATTCCAGTTAAAATCCTGGGGCATCGTTCCATAGGGCCCGATCCGGAGCCCCTTGAACTTTTTATGCGGCATGCATTTTTCACCACATAATTTTCTCGCATTATCAATGCAATATTTTAAAATTGAGTCTTGCACTCTTCTCCCCGAACGAACACCCTTTTATTTTTACTGGACTCTAGGGCCCTGTTTTAAGCATTTCCCCACACTTTTTGCACATTTCTTTAAAAATTTATTCTAATGATTAATTCATACCCTATGCTTAATTTTGTCTAATTGAAGATCTAAAGCGCTAGAACATGGACCTTTTAAACAGTTTTCATGTTAGGGCCCTGCTCTTTACTATCAGTGGTCCCTCTTGGTCCCTTTCTTATAGGTCCTTTAAAAACGGTCCGATACACTAGCTTTTTCTTAATAAATTCTTAAGTCCTCCTGATACTACTTGAATGAAAAAAAAAATATTCTCAGACTTCAGCTACCATCAATTTTGAATATTAATCGCATTCTTGGGGTCCTTGGTGCAGCTTCTTTAAAAATTATCGGAATTGCTTGCAATTTTCTTTAACACATTTCTAGCATCCTCTGACTACTTTAAAAAGGTTTAAAAAATATATTTATACGCAACTACATTCCACTTAAATTCCTGACCCCTTGATTCTCGGTGCAGGGCCCCTTTTAGTTTTTGCACCATAAATTGTTAATAAATTGCACCCTCTTAATCCGATTTTCATTTTTGGAACCCCTTTTTCATTTAGTTATTCTCCCGTTTCTTTATTCCAGTTAAAATCCTGGGCATCCTAGGGTTCCATACGGCCCGATCCGGAGCCCCTTGAACTTTTTATGCGGCATGCATTTTTCACCACCTAATTTTCTCGCATTATCAATGCAAAATTTTAAAATTGAGTCTTGCACTCTTCTCCTCGGACCAACAACCTCTCATTTTTATTGGACTCTAGGACCCTGTTTTAAGCATTTCCCCACACTTTTTGCGCATTTCTTTAAAATATTATTCTAATGATTAATTCATACCCTATTCTTAATTTTGACTAATTGAAGATCTAAAGCGCTAGAACTTAGACCTTTTAACACGTTTTTATGTTAGGGCCCTGGTTTTTACTATCAGTCGTCCCTCTTTAGGCCCTTTATTATAGGTCCCTTAAAAACGGTCCGATTCACTAGCTTTTTCTTAAAGAACTTATTAAATCCTCCTGCTACTACATGAATGACAAAAATAAAATTCTGAGACTTCAGCTACCACCAATTTTGAATATTAAACTCCTTCTTGGGCCCTTTGTTGTAACTTCTTTAAAAACTATCCGATTCTATTACATTTTTCTTTAACATAGTTTAAGAGTCCTGCAGTTACTAAAAAAAAATTCTTATACCGAACTACATTCCAGTTAAGACCCTGGCCCCCCCAGGACCCGGTCGTTCTTTATACCTCAGCTACCACTTTTTTGCGAGCATTAATCTTCTTTTTAGCAACAACTTACGTTTACTCGCTACAACCGTAAATTAAAAATCTCGTTAATTTAAAGGTAACTTTAGATAAAGGTTTTCATCAGTTTATTAACTTTCATGTTAATGTTAAAAGTAATTACTGAAATTTACAAGGGGGGTAGGTCATCTTCCACTGCTTGGGAGCGTATTCTTTCATCCGATTTTAACTCCTTCGGGACGGGAGTCTTTTACGAAATTTTTAATCATTTGTCACCGTTTTTTAAAAACAGAAATTTGTGTCTTCTTGAATCGAGAAAATGCGCTGATTAAATAAGGCAAATTGTACAGTAAAATTTTACTGGTGAGGGAAAACACGGATTCTGAGCGCTTCATGCGGCACGTATACGTGCCGCTCGTCCCCAAGGGGTTAAGGACCTAATTTCAACGGGATTCATTCAACTTAGATTTACAATTCGGCTACTTTCTGTATTATGAAATTTTATCTTAGACTTCAGTTACCAACATTTTCTAGCATTAATGATACATTCTTTTTTTTTTTTTTTTTGGATTCTATGGGCTTGATTACCAGGAGGTTTGGCTCACTCAATTTCGTTCTTGATTGCAGAGGACTTCCGGTACATGCTGCCTTAGGTAGCGTGGACCCAGGTTACAGGTTCGTTCGGAAAGAAGTTTTTACGAACACACTAGACGCTGCGGAAGGCAATGGGTGCCTCCAAAATTAGGTTCATTTAAAAGAATTTCAAAAGATATAAAATCATACAAACTTGAGTTTTGTTTAACGTTATTATTTACGGACCCCCGGCAACGCTGGGCGGGTCTGCTAGTATATTTAATAAAATTGCTGTCAAAGTGGGAATTTTGAACCGAATTTCCCGAAGCGATAGTGCTGGTAACGAAAAAAATGGTCGTACTGAGAAAATAATTGTAAATCAAGTTCTAATTAATTGAACAAAAAATATAAACACAAGTCGCTTACAAATCTCTTCAAAAAATCACGTCAGCAAGTTTCATGTTTTTACTTTTAAAAATGAGTCTGAAAATGTGTCAGAAGATTTCGAGTTGTTGAGCGTGGAATTTTTTTTTTTTTTTTTTTTTTTTTTTTTTTAATACCACCTTAATATGATTCTGATAAAACGAGCTCTTACAGAAAAATGAAATTAAATTTCGACAAAAGCGGCCAGATAAAATTGTAAAACAGGGTTTATCTCTAATCTTGGTTTAGTTTTTGTTTGTGAAATTAGTACTTAACTTCCAAATCTACCTCCGCCCGTGGGTCGGCGGCAAGGATTTATTATTATTATTACTTATTTAATTATTTATTTTTTGCTATTTCGCAAAGATATCCTACTGACAGTTTTACCAGGAACTTAATTTCAGATTGGCAATAGTGAACAGCACGTCAATGTCAATTTTGTAATTTTATATCGTTTCTATATATTTTTTCTGGTTTAAAAAATTTACTCAAATTTATTACATTTATCAATGCTCTCTTTAACCCCTAAATTCTCGCTCCCCTCAAAATCACGGGCTGAGGTGTCGTTCGCTATTTCTCGTGCCTGTCATATTTCCGGGTTGGAGATTTAATTGCTGGAAAAACTTCTGAAACCAGAAAAATTGAACTGGCATTTCCGTGTGAAGTCTTTGAATATTGTCGTTTGGGTTTGGCTTTTGGTGATGATTGTAATGCTGGGATTTTTATTGTATGTTTCGAAATCTACAACACCCCAAAAAATTATTAATAATCAAAATTTAATGTATATATATTATTTTAAATATTATTTGTAAAAATTTGTGTGATGATGATAAATAAAGATCTAAGATGTGAAAAATAAAGGTCTTATTCGCATTAATTTGTATGGTGTAAAACAAACATTAAGACACATAACCTCTCATGATGGCTTTTCTACAAATGTGAATTTGTTCTATAACATCTTTATTTTTCGCCTTTAAAAAAAAAAAAAAAAAAAAACTAATTGCATATTTTTTAGAGACCTTATAATTATTCAATTCCTGTAATAAAATAAATAGGTACTTTTTAGATGGTTTCTCCATATACTAAGCGACCGTGAAGGGTTTAAAGCGTTAGTAGTAATACTGTAATTAATACTCCAGAGCAGTGGTTACCAACGTGGGGCTGACGTCCCACCGGCGGGACAATTCTAAATTTCTTACTCACCCAAACATTGCCATTTTTTTGGAAAAGCAATGGTGTAGATTAAAAATAAAAGCAATACATGCAAAATTAAAAAATAAAATAAAATAAATATTTTTTGTTTGTTTTTTATAAAAGTTCTTAATCAAAAGTCTAAAATAATTTCAAAGTAGAAAAATTATATAAACGAACTTTAGAACAAGTTTGACACTTTCTATTAATATTTATATTTCACATAACTTTTTCGGGTTATTAATGTGTTTTACAATTTTTCGGAATTTTTTCGAATATTTATTAAATGAGCCTTATTTTTCTATTCTATTTATATGTCTGCTATATGCAGGGCCTGATTACCAACGGGGCACACTTATACCAATAAATTTTAAAAGAAAAGTTCGTCTTATCTAAACGCCGTATTCATGTAAAATATCTGCTATGAATGAGGCAAAATTTTCTGTTTATTTTTAGTGGTAGGAATTTGCCCGGTGGATAATCAGGCTCTGGCTATATGTCTATCTGCGATATACTCGTATTCTGCTATATGGCACAAGAAGAAGTTTTACATGTGAAACTACTTTAGGGTATGCCTAAATCTGACAGGCTTGAATATATTTAAACTAAAAAGCATTTGGAATATCTAAATGGGGTACTACCAACTTTCAAATTTTATAAATTTTAAATACTGGGAGAAAATTAAATGTGTCAATTGTAAATATCTATGACTCTACTGCAGGCTTCTTATAAAGTTAATAAGAATATTACATTTACATTTAAAGTTTCAAATTCAAATAATACATGGCAGCGAATTACGGGAAAGGGAAAACAGATAAATGTCTTTTGTTGGATAATAATGGTTGAATACTTGAAATTTATTAAGATGACAATTTTGAATGTTCCTTCTTTATTTTGCCCAAAGCTTTTCTATCTACTCTTAATAAATTTAATAAAATGAATTGTAAAAGTGTCAATGTTAAGTATTTTAATTCTAAATGTTTAGAGTTTCTTCAAGAATTTTGTGAAAATAAAAATGCACACCATATAACACTTTTGATTAACACTGAGGTAAGTTGGAAAGAAACAACAAATCTGTTTTTGGCATATAGGGGAATATTTATAGCCTCATTGCATTTATAAAAGTATATTGAAAACACATTGTGACAGAAAATTCACCTTTTTTGTAAGTTAAAAATTTTAAAACTAATAATTATTGTTAAGTCTCTGTTAGGCTTCCATCATGGGAATAAAGTTAAATTTTTAAATAATAAGAGATATATGTTACACAGTGAGTGCGTGTGTGTAGGGGGGGGGGGACATCGTAGTTTTATAGATTCTTTGGTGGGGCGTGGCCAATAATAGGTTGAGAACGACTGTTCTAGACTCTAGGATAGTAGCTCCGCGGACCCCTTTTGCAAACCCCGGAAAAAACAAAACGCACAGTTAAAAATATTGTTTCATTAGTTTTTATTAACCATTTGGAAAAATGGTCTTTGTCCTCGTCAGGGTAGGAAATCAAAAGCATATCGGAAGCGTTTTATTGGTTTAATCTGCATTTTATTCGTTTTCTGATTGGTCTATACACTAACCTTTACTTTCAGAAGAGATGGATACTTCTGTTGCCACTATGACAAAAAAGTAATAAAAACTACAAAAAAAAAAAAATTAATAACTCAGAAACAAATTGAGATACAACTTGATACAACAAATTGCATTTAAAAGTAAATTTTTTTCTCTATACGACGGTGTAAAAAGTAATATTGTGGGATGTTTAGAAGTTTAAGAATGAAATTTCATTTAAAATGAGTCGTCAGATTTCTTGGAAATCTGACGATGGAAAAGCCTTTTCCCGAACAGCCAATGAAATGCTTGGATAATACCAGTGTTGTGTATGAGCGCGTTCATTGAACGAAAACTCACGAACTTAGTTCCCTATCTGTGAACGTTGAGTTGAACTTGACTCACTTTTTGGTAAATGAACGTGAGCTGAACGAAAGTTCAAAAAATCTGTGAGTTTGAACGAAATTTACAACTCAAACTCAATTTTTTTCATAATTTTTTTTCAAATTTTCCAGCCATTAAGAACACTTTTTTCCCATTCAAATGTCATTTACAGGCCTACACGGAGTCGGTATGGGTCGAGTCTGATCATCAGTTTTTCTGGGTCGTGCCCGGGTCTGACTTTCTCTGGAGGCTCGGTTCTGGGTGTGTGCTTTATTCTTCCTAGAAGTATACAACGACCGAAAATTTCTTGTCCGGTCACAACCCTGTTTGTATGAAAATCATTGACCCATCCCTGTCTGACTCGTGCAAAAATCTGTTTAAGGAACAACCTCCTTGGGTCAACAATTTTTGCCGAAAATACATGATTTTTAAATTACCATTATTCTAAAATTAAAATTTACATATACATTTCTAGGGGTTAGTGATACAGTTCTGTAAAACCTATTATAAGAATCTGTGTATACCGAAATCCTGTTTTAAACGGGAAAATTTCTTGATCGGTGCAAAATGGATATAATAATCCTTTTGAAAATAAATAATACATTTTCAAGAGATGACAGACCTTATAAAAAGGGAATTTAATTATAATGATTTTTTCCTTTCTTATGTGATTCCATCTTAGAAGGTTTTTGGTGTAGAATTTTTCAGTTTTCAAGCTGTGTAAATGGATTAATGGCATTAATAATAATTCAGATATTTACATACAAAGAGAGATCCATTAAAAAATCAGTATAGTTACAATGGGACATATAGAAAGAAATGTAGTAGAATGTGCATGTCCCATAAGAATTATTTAGAGTGAATCCAACCTACAGAAAGTAAATTGGAGTAATCCTATCCCGAAGAAAAAAAGGTACATCCCGATCCGATGCAAGACTATTCAACGATCCCGAAGTGTCTGCTATTCAGGGATTTTACTATATTTGAGTATTAAAGAATATAGATAGTGTTTGCTTTAACCCTTTAAAACGGGCAGCTTTTTGAGTTTTTTTAAAAAACAATGTTATAACTGAAATTTGTTACTGATAATTCACTATCTGTTGATAAAATTCATATAATATAGTTTCTGTTAACCAGCACAATTTCTTTCCTGTACCATGAATTTTGAAGATCCCCACCAAGGCCGAAACTAGAGGGGGGAGGGGGGGCATGTGCCCCGGGCGGCAGAACGGAAAACGAACAGGCCGCCGAATGAAGATTGGTTTTTGAGTTCTTAAGAACTTACACTAGTCACGCGGAAAACTCGCTTGCTAATGTTAAATCTATGGGAGCATTCTTTTCAAATTTCTCGCTTGCATTTTAATATTTTTAATTTTTTTTTTCTTATGATAGCTGAAGTTGATTTTTAACGTTGTTAGTTTGTACGTTTTCGGTTTTGGTTGCAGTTTTTTTTCTTTTTTTTTATGAGGCTACTTTCACTTTCGGAACCGGTGTCAAAAATGAAAGTAACTTTATATAAAAAAAAAGCTGCAACCAAAATCGAAAAAGTAAACACGAATCCGGTTAGGGATCAATTTCTGCTATCCCAAACAGAAAAAAATCATTTAAAAATATTAACCCGTAACTGGAGACATGAATTTTCTTACGCGTTCAGAGATATAATGTTATTTCCTTTTTTGTCTTTTGTAAGCAGCATTGAAATTTTTTTTAGAAACGCAATATATTCTGGAAACCATGTAATGAGAAAAGAACTATTTGTCGGTACTGAGAAGTGATTTTATTCAAGGGGGAAAAAAAACATGATAATCAGAGCCAAAGAACAACGCGGAGTCACTCTGACTCCCGTCTCCCGTTACGTGTTAAAATGCGAGAAATTTGAAAAGAATGCTCCCATAGGTTTAAAACATTAGCTTGCGAGTTTGGTTTCTTCACGTGACTAATGTAGTCTTTTAAGACAATGTGATTCCTATCCAATAGAGTCAAAACACTGTTTTAAACACTAGTGTCGTGAAGGAAATTTTCACCTTGTTATTAATAAGCTTTATAATATACTTATAACTACTTAAAAGGTGACAAAAACATATAGAATATTATTTAATGTAACCCGAGATCTCTCGAACACACACGCGTTCATTTTCAAAGGGATAAAAGATGATTGACTGAATAGAAATACATTTAAAAAACAAAAACAAAAATAGTACGCATGCGCAAGCGGAGTTCAGTACATTTCTCAGCAGAGGGGGTGAAAAGATCAGTTCATATTATCAGGAGGTCGTGAAATATTTAGGATATTGTACCAAATTGCGGGAATATTATAGGAAAGGACGTCGTTACAAACATTATCACTTCTAAGTAAAATTTCAAAGGATTCACGGATTATTGATGAGTAGTGGTTAGACGTTGAAATAATCATTTTAGCTTTTTCGAAGTTTATAGTTTATAAATAGAATCCCAGAAATTCATATCACTGGGATTTTAAACGCCTCATCTGTATTAACTACAAGTACCCTAAAATTTGTGAAAATGAAATCTGTCTATAACGGAATTCTGTCTTAAATGAAAAAATTACATGTTCCCAATAGAAAAAATACCAACAATTATACCTGCTAAGATCGAAAACTGTATAAAGCGGAATTTTTTCTGTTCTTTTGGATTTCGTTTTCAAGGTCATGAATCAATATTTGACAAAGTTGATTACGTAATTCAGTATTATGTACTTCTTATTACATATTTTAAATTATTAAATTAATTGTGTAATAATCTGAAGCAAAGAAAAAAACTGTGTCTGACCACACTAATTAATTTATGATGAGACCCCGACTCCTTAAATTAGTCCCGGTGGAAGAAACATTTTAAAGTCCTAGATTTTTATAGAAAAATGTCCTAACTCTCGTTTTTTTTTTTTTTTTGAGTATTTTTTTTTAAATCTCTGGTGGAAACCAAGTACGCTGTACATGTGCGTCTCGAAACAAGCATTTCCTCACATATGTGGTCGGACGAAGCAGAAAGTTTGAACATTCCTGCTTCAAAGCCAAGATTCTCTTTCGGGTCCATTTTTTTATTTCAATTTTCAGAGCAAAATTATTTTTACTTTAATAATGTTAATCTTAGCAATCCAAATAGATTTACTGAAGTATAAAGATTATCTCATTCTCTGAAATCAAATGAATGTACTTATTTTGTGTACTATTTTAATTCATGTTTATATGATAATAGGTTAAGAAAGAGTTTTTGTAGAGGTTTAAAGTATCGTATTACAACAGGGTTTAACAGATATTGCAGCTTTCTAATGTTTTTTGAGTTTCACACCTGATTCGTTCAGAAAAGTAACTCATATTTCAAATTTAAAGGGTAAAATATATGTATAAAATAAAGGAATCGCCAACACTGCAAAGAAAATTAACCAAACTTTTATTATTATTGTTATATATACTAAATGTGAAAACATAAATGAAGTCATAATAAGAAAGACATAGCCATATACTATCACTATTATATGTAGATAGTAACAAAAGTAATTAAGACAAAATAATACTCGATGAAAAGAGATGTACTACTAACAGTACACCAGACCCGAAAAGGTTAAGAGAAAGCGCTTGTTCTTAAAATTTTCAAACTGAAAATTAGGATGTTTATTTTTATTAAAATTTTAAGTTATTGAATACATTTTACACATACTTTCTGATGAAAAAAGACCTCATTTACGTGCTTTAAGGCAGGGCCGAAACTAATGGGGTGGGGGCAGAGGGGCATGTACCCCGGGTGCCAGAACGAAGGGGCGCCAAATGAAGGATTATAACTTTGGAATGGATCATTTTCTTCTGATGGATAGATGGCTTCCATTATTATGAAACAGCCATTATAAATGAAGTGTTTGGGGAAGATGAAAGAGCAGTCGGAAAAATTTAGAACTCTGATTTTCTGGACAGAATGGCGAAAAAAATGGCCATATTTTTTTTTTTCTGTTTCATAATAATGGAAGCCATCTGTCCATCAGAAGAAAATAACTCGGTTAAAGCGGAAACTTGGTTAAGCGGGACTCGGATAATCGGACTCTACTGTATATTTCATTTGTAAAATGATCTTTAGACTATTTTTGTTGATGTTTAGAGGGGGGGGGGGGTCATGAACCCGTGACCTCCGCCATGGATCCGCCATTGTAGATTACGTAGTTCAGTATTACATATTTTATGATTACATATTTTAAATTTTAAAATAAGTCGGCTATTATAAAATTAGTAAAATTTTCTTTGTAAATATACTTTTCGAAAGAGGAGGGGGGCGCCAAATTCCCTGTTTGCCCCTTGTAGAGGAGGTTTGTAGATTCCCAGATTCATGAATGAATGAAAAAAAACTCCAACACGAAAATTTCGAGGACTTACTTCTTTATTATGAAACTTTTAAAAGGAGGGCCATGAGAGTACAGTGGGACGGGAGAAGTCAAACACAAGACTGCCCGACGGCGCGGCCCCGAAGGGCAGAGAGCTGATGTCCGTCACGTTCAAGATCAGAGGGAGTAGTGGTAAAATATTCATTACAATCACTCACTCATTGGCGAGATGAATAAGAACATATGTACTGTATTGGCGATGAATATTGGTGGCGTGGACAAAGGAATCAGAAGCATCCCGAAGTATTACATAGAACTCAAACTTACGCCATGGCGCGGCTAAAATGGTTACACGTATCTTAACATTCCTGCGGTAAGGGAAAGTGGCTAAAGAAATAGCTAACACGTGATATTACATGCTCGTTATAGATTTTAACGACCGCTGAATTAGTCAGCAAGGGGCATATGGCTTTTATCCGACAAAAAGAAGGGTGAGAACTGAATACTAATGCAAGCCCAGAGGCTGGGAAAATATGCATTAGATATCGTCGGCTGCAAAGCGAAAAGACATTCATTTGTATTTTACTCTTTTACTTTATTTCAATGGAAAATAGCTGCGGTTAAGATCTTTTTCTATCGTGTGAATTTGAAAGACAGAAAAAGGAACCGAGATAAATGATGTCTGCATTTGAAAAGAATTTTAAAAAGTAAAAGCGAAACTTACAGTAGTGAGAGGGGGGGGGGGAGAGAAAGAGAATGAAAAAAGCCATATGAAATTAACTCTAAAATGTCAAATTTAAACTAAATATTTTATTTGAAGGGGGGGGGAGGAATAATGACAATTTATAATAAACCAGTAAGGGTAAAAGTTGATTTTTTTTTAGGGGAAAGGAGGAATAATGAATATATAACGGTAAAGCCGTTATACCCCTGGTACAAAAAAATCTAGTTTAAGCCCTGCTTTAAGGAATAAGTGAGGGATTTTTTAAAATAAATGATTTTGAGTTAGCCTAAAAGTTTTAGAAACGGATTTTTTGGGTTTATTACTCAAACTTTAATATCATCTAAGTAATTTTAATTGTGTAGGTGCTCTTTATCAGAAACTGTGAAAGAAAACAGCTTGCCCATTTTTTGATAAAGTCGAAGGATCATACAAAAATTGCTGTCAAAGTTGGCGTTTTACATCGACTTTCCTGAAGCGACGGTGACAGCCGGACAAAGGGCGTCAGGAAACAACAGTTCCTTACAACCAAAAATGTAATATATTTATCGAAAATTTAAAAATACTATTGAATTACAAATCACTTCTAAAACAATGCCTGCAAATTTCGTGTTTTTATGTTTAAAAAGGCGTCATGAAAGTTTCGTGTTAGTAAGCATAGAATGTTTTTGTTTTCATTTCTTTGTCTCTCTCTCTGTAAATATAATAAATATAAATTATATATAAGTAAATTATATGTCAATATATATATATATATATATATTATAAATATATAAGTATCATATAAGTAATTATATATAAGTATCATTAAATTATAATATTTATAGGAATTTTTTGTTAAAGAAGTTATTGTTATTTCGAAAATTGACTAATGTAATCTGAGTATCATTTTTAACCCAAATTTTACTAGGCCCTTAAGTCTGTTCTTAACTGCTCTGCTCAACAAGCGCAAAACGTTTTGACGCATTTACAAATTCATTTTTTAACGGAAAGGTATAAAATTGGAAAGCCTGAACATAAAAGCGATTTGGAATTGAACCGTGTTTTCCCTTTTTTGATTAATAAATTACCTATTGAGTTAGAAGTGATTTTGATCACGTGACAAACACGTTTTTCGCCCGCTCTTGAGTGTTCTTTCTTCCTTCGCGCGGAAATTCGGTTCAAAACGCCCACTTTGGCACTATTTTCTGAAAGATCTATTGCGTTTCCAAAAAAAAAAAAAAATAATAAAAAAAACAGCTGAATTACATAGTTTCTGAACAACAACACCAGCTAGTTTCATGCATTTTCGAGCAAAAATAAATTAAAACTTACTTCAGAAAGTTGCTCTTTTGGATTTGAGAACATCCTTAATAGTATGTAACGATTAGTGATTTGAAAATGAATATTCTGTCAAATTTCAGGCCGAACATCAAACTTTTAGCTTAAATACACATTTAAAAAAAAAAAATAATAATAACAGAAATAACAGAAATAAAAGTAAACACGCTTTAAAATCGATTTCTTTTTTTTAATCTTTATAAATTGTAAAAGGTTCATTTACTATGTTAATATTAGAAACACTTAGATGCTAGTAGTAAAACATACATTTTGATAAATCTAAATTACTAATAGCATAATTTTAACTGTAGGTACTAGTAATTCACACATATTTTGTATAAAAAAAGAAATCATTATCCTTATCAATCTGCTTTTTAAAATTTATTATTTTTTTCAATTTAGGAAATTTGGTTCAATACAAAAAAAATTAGATTTTTTTTTTTTTTTTTTTTTTTTTACTTTTTATTTTAAACATATCAAATTGGCTTCCTGTAAGTCGGGATGGATAATTATTTCCATAAAATTTTAAAAAATATACTCCTTTTCTACTGTTAAGTAATATTGTTATCATTCGTTAGATTCAATATTAATTACCGCAGTTTAATCCTTATTATTTCTCATAATACCCAATGATGCTATGACCTAAATTAGCTTTTGATCAAGTATATTTTATTGGGTGGAGTTTGTGTATCCATTGATCAACGGATTTGTATGAATGGGTCTTTTTCTGAAGCCAGTTTCCCAGTCCTAAAATTACTTGGTATAACTTAAATTACGAATTAAAATGTATATATTAAAAAAAATGAACTGAAATTAAACAGGAAAATTTCTTGATAGGCGGCAAAATATGTAATAATGGATGTAATAATCTGTTTGGAAAAACATAATACATTTGCAAGAGACGACGGACATGCTAAAAAAAGAAACCTAACTATAACGATTTTTTTTCTCTTGTATGTGATTCCGTCTTAGAAGGTTTTTCTATATAGGGATTTTCAGATTTTTAAGTCTCCAAGCCGTGTAAATGGGTTAATGATATTAATAATAATTTAGATATTTACATACAAATAGAAATTCCTTAAAAAATCAATATTGTTTACAATAGGCTATATTGAAAGCAATATAGAAGAACCAATATTTTGAAACAAATGTGCTTAGACTAAATAGCCTATGGAACTTTTTTTTCTTTTTTTTAATGAAGATCATAAACAGGAAAAAGAGACTGTAATAGTCATTTTATATTTATCAGAAGTCCCACAAGACAAAATTTTAAACATATCGACGTAAAAATAAATATCTACACAGGCTGCTGATGTATTTATGCGTCATTTATAAAAACTACTATTAAGAAATTCTAAATTCTTCCCAAAAAGTGTGAATAGTTAGTTATTTTTCATTATTATATGTATAAATATTTCGTGAATAAAATTAAGGAAAATTAGTATCAAAATTTTACGATTTGAAGTCGAAATTTCTGAATAAAAAATCCGTCAGATTTAGCAACACTTTGTGGCCTGTATAATGCTAAGAAAGCTCTGCTTTTAAACCCTTAAGAAGGCTCTAACCGTTTCAGAGGACTTAGCCTTAGAGGTTGGCTTCTGGTTCGGGCCGGTTTCAGATTGGGTTTTCACTCTTGCATGTCGGGTTCGGGTAGACCGGATTTTTCAAAGGAATGTCGAAAATAAAGTTTAAAAATCTATATGCAATAAGACCTACATATCGGACACATACAACAAGCGTACATCTCTATTTAGCAAATTTCTCAACTTTTAACGCAATTATATACGTGTATTGTACGCTTTTACCGCTGAATGCTGGACATCTTACAATCTTTACACATATAATACATAAACGTGTGCATAAAGTATCACAAACACTATATATGTGTTTTGTGTATGTAAAAAACGAATTTTAATATTTTCAATATTACGAGAGAAGAAAAATGGTTCTTAACTGTATCGTAAAGGAAGAATAATCTACGATTGCATTTCTCATCTCCATTTTATTTCTCAAGCAGTAATTGAATATATACTCATTCATATTGATATACATCTGTATTTTCATCTGGAAAATAATTCTTCTAAACTTTCAGAGGAAATCTCAACAACCGGATTAGCAAAAAACTTAAATCTGTCCCATAAGAATTATTCTAGAGGGAACCCAACCCACAGGAAAAAAAATAGTGTAACTTCGTCCCCCCCCCCCCAAAAAAAAAGTATAACCCTATCCGATGCAGAACCCTATTCAACGATCCTAAGGTGTTTGCTTATTCATAGGTTTTTTGACTATTAAAGAATATAGATATGTACATTTGTTTATATAAAATATAAAATTTTTATTAAACATGTAATTATAGATTATTTTCAATGATTGCAATAAAACAAGATTTACTTCCTTTTCATTTCGGGTTCGGTTCTGGTTGCCAGTTGAAGAATTTCGCGTTCGGATCAGGTGTGGATGTGCGGTTGCGGGTCATCGAAAATTTTGCTGTCGGGTTCCGAGTCGAAATTTTTTTTTTGGTGGATTCGGGTCGGGTTGATGTTTGACTTGACTGCAAATGAAGATTTTGGGTTTGGTTCGCGTACCCGACCCGCTCAGAATTGTACTTGCCCTCGTGAAGTACCTGTTTAAGACACATTTTAAAGGGTTAAGCGTAAAAAGAAAAACATAATTAAAAATTGTCTTCCACGGGGTGTTCAGGGCGCAAATTTCTCATTCTTGGTTTTCTAGGTGTTTATTTATTTACATATTTATTTTGCGCCAATTATGACGAGTAAATTCTACTTTTATTCAGATCATCAGAAATAAAACCCTGCGTGGGTCGAGTGCTGCTAGGCTAGACTCGAACCCAAAAATTCTATTTGAAATCAATCCGCAACCCGCAACTCGACCCAAACGCACCAAAATAATTTTCAGCGACCAGCAACCCGACCCGAATCCGAAATGAAAGGAAAGTAAATTATGTTTTAATGCAATTGTGAAAAGAAATCAACAATTATAAAAAAAATGGGCTGGGCCGAATTCTACTGATATTTTTACTGGATAGGACAGAGCCGTGCCGGTCCAATGATCTTCACATGAGCTGGGTTGGAACTGGGGCTGAAAATTTCTGCCTGTTTAGACCTAAAAATGAATGCAGTCCAGCCCGAGTTGGGCCGAATAATAAATCCAGTCCCGGCCCATCTCGGTCCGAACCTCTAGAAAAAATTAATCTCCAAACCAAGCTCGGACCGAGGATCGGGAAGGAATATTGGGCCGTGCCCATGAAGACCCTTTCATCGAATAACCAAAAGATTAGTTCACAAAATTTTGTAAATTTGGACGATAAAGTTCGAATATATATATTTTTTAAAAACGAGTTTTTAGTGAACTTCGCTCACTTTCATAGATGAGTTTGAGTTGAACGAGTTCGTTTGAAATTTTTTTAATTTGAACGTGAACTTAACTCATTTTTGAGAAATTGAATTTGATTTTGAATTAGTTCGTTTTTTTTTGTTTTTTTTTTTGTGAGCGTACCCAACACTGGATAATACATAAGTTTCAGGTGGATAATACGTAAGTTTCAGGAAATCTGACGAGTCGCAGGCGATTTTTGTCTCTTGCAATTTGTACGTGTAATAACACTATTAATGTTTAATTCATGGCGTACGTAACGTATGATCAACTCCGTGCGATTGTTTATGTTTTAAATTTTAGTCTTTGAAAAAATCATTTTCCAAACGGTCGTTGTAATTTGTTAAATTGCATTTTTTATATTATTATTTTTCTTTTTAATCTGTATTAGTATATCCATGTTGTATACTATATTTTGAAGACTATAAGTAAATTAAGACTTACATTCAGTGGTACAGAGACCATATATGAGAAAAGGGATATGTGGCACTTGGAAGTTAACCCTCCAGCCGCAGGCAACTTTTTCAGTTGATTACTTTTTTTTTTATTAGGATTGTTTGATTCCCACCAATTTTTTGAAGTAGAAATAGTCCCTTTATTTAATTACAGATTAAATAATGTTAGAAAAAGCCTAATTATACGCTTTTAAAAATGTGGTGAAAATAGAGCAGTCTGAATTTTAAAAAGTAACCCGCTGGAACGCGAAAATAGCGTTTCCCGCGCCTGGAGGTTTAAATAACTGCTTTTCTAGAATACACAATGGATTAAAACATTTATTGGAAAAATTAAATGTTTCGCATATTGAAAAGCAAAGTCGTACTTTTTTTTTCGTAAAATAAAAACCTCAAGAGCGTTCAATTTACAATTTATCCCTTACACAATTTACAATTTATCCCTTATCAAAGCAAACCTTTTGGTGCGCATATCGAATTCTTTTATTACTGTATGCATGAAATTTTAAAGTATTCTTGTGCAGATCTACAGGATAGGTGAGTACTTCTATCATTAATTGTTTCCTTTTTTTTTCAATTTTCATGCTTCAAAAGTAATAGAAATTTACTTGTTATTTTAAAATAATATTTTTGATTATAAGACGACGGCCCTCTATCTTCAATTTCAAGGATGCAATATTTGAAGATTTTGATAATTTTAATTGATATATAAGTTGATATTAAGTAATTGATATATAAGTATATTATTTTAAACGAGAAAGATAGCCCGTCATAAATGACGGAAAATGAAATATAAAGATAAATACAACACACGAGCAACGACACGTGTTTTTCTCGCTTGTTTTGCAGTGATAGACGAAAATAACACATTTTAAAAACGAAACATATTTATGAAAAACTATGTATGTAACGAATACATTAAAAATGTAATTTAAGGATAAATTAAAATTTGACCAGAAAACTTCAGGATATGCTATGTTTTTTTTTTCTTTCATTATTTAAACTAGGGGATCGTACCCGGGCTTCCCGAGTTACATAATATAGGTGAAATCAATTTTTTAATGGAAAACTAAATTATTATTATTTTTTTTTTACATGCAATATATTTTTTTAGATTTCCCACTACCAATAAATAAGCATTTTTCATAAGAAAAATATGAAATATACAATCGAATAAAGTTTAATTTATTAAAAGCAATATTTACTTATTAGTTGCATGCTAAAACTTATTAACCCAAGATTTTGCTACTTATTGTATCCTTTTGAATTCTGATAATTTCAGAGCTTTAAGCGCGTACTTCAATTACATATCTGTTAAACTTGTATTTTGTTTATATTATTTTATTTATTTATTCATAGAGGATTTTTTTTATGGAATATTAGTTGTAACAAAATGAAGAACTCTTTATGTTGTTTTAAATTCAAACGGACTAATCTTTCGTAATCGAGCTCCACGCAATAGAGATAAATTTAAAAAATATTTCATGCCTGAATTTGTTTTTTAAACCATAGACAATCTGTAAACTCAGATGAACTTTGCAAACAAATTCCATTTGAAAGTTTTTTGTCTGTGTTCGGCTGTCTAAAAATTTAAATTGTTCGATTACAAATGTGTTTTTTTAATATTATTCTTTTATTTATTTATAGAGGAATTATTAATTTCGTTGTGGAAAATTAGTCAGAGATAAATACTGAACAATTTGCATTGATTTATGGGCAAAATGTTTATTATTATTATATATTGAAGACGGCTCGTTATAAAATAAATGACAAAAAATAATGCTTGAAAATTATTTTAAAAAACCTAATAAATCAGTCAATTAAGATGCAGTTTTTAAACAAATTACATTTGAAAGTAGATTTTTTTCCCTAAACGACATTCTAAAACTTGAAAATGTATGATGGTCAGAAGATTAAAAAATTGCAGTAAGGAAAATTTCAAAACCGAAAGTTTTCAAAAGCTGTACGTCATTTTCCGTTTTGCGCCACTAAACCCTATACAACAATTTCTATCAACAATTTTGAATTTTATCAGAAAATGGCATAAATAAAGATGAATAAACCTCATTATTTCTCTCTTCACTGCAATAAAGAATGCTATCTAATTACAAACATTTTGAAAGATTTTCATAAAATACTATTAAAATTAAAATATAAAAATAGGGATTTTTTAATTAAAAAAAAACAGCTAGTGCAGGCACATCTGCAAATAACCAACTTTCAGTTAAAAAAAAAAAAATAGTAATATTGGTTCAGCAGAAAGCTCGGGGCAGATGACTAAAAAACAGTCTTGTGTTTTAAATATATATAGATTATATCAAATTATGAAAAAATTAAATTAGGTAAATCGTGTTATTTTGATAAAACTATAGTAGAATGCCTTAAAAAATACCAATAAAATTTTATTAGGTGAAAGAATTTTGGACAGAAACTTTAGGAACTATTTGCCTGTCTAACTCGGCGAAGCGAATTCATCCAGGCGAGAATCATCAAGTTTTGTAACATAAATTGCTATTTTTTGCACAAAGACTTCCGATATGAGTATGCACACTGTATGTCACTGCTCTTCTATAAAGACACTCTACATTTTTGTAAAACATTGCATTTTATCAGTGTGTGATTTTGATTACATTATTTTCAAAAGCGAAGCATTTTCATCTATGAAGAATTTCAAAGCAACTAAGGTGAAAATGACGCACTTCTATAAAATATATTTCTGTGTTAAAAATTAAGTATACGCTTTTTTTATTATCAAATCACATCATTTGCATTGCTAAAGCACCTAAAGCATTCCACTTTTACGAATCAGTCGTAAACAACATTTTTAGATGCATATGACGTCATTATCAGGGAATAATATACAAACCCAGAAAAAAGATATAATAGCTCCATGTTTTGTTAGAAATCTTTATGTATATCTCTTCAAAATTCGGAAAATGTTATTTACACGGAATAATAAAATTGCATTCATTCAGCTTTGTATCGTTTCTACAGTAAGTTAGCAATAAACTACAATTTATTAAATTAATAAATAAAAACGAAATAAAACCAAAATTCACCTGATTAATTAACAGAAAATATTCTTGACATAGCACGCATTTTAATTTCAGTTTTTTTTTCAGTTTTTATGAAAAAATGGAAACAAAAGATACATTAGCCTACTATTTTCCCTTTTCTTTAAATATAAATGGAGTACTTCAGTTGCCAAGATTACAAAACTTGTATTAAAAACTACAAAAAAATTAATATTTCAAAAATAATTTCAGATACAGCTTTCAAATAAAGTGCATTTAAAAGCAAATTTTTTTCCCTGTACGATTGTGTAAAAATTGAAAATGTGCGATGTTTGGAAGTTTAAATTTGCAGTAGCGAAAATTGCAAAACCAAAATTTCCTTTCAAATTTCAAAGAGTTGCCATTCGCAAAATGATGTATGCGTTACGCACAGATATGTTTGTCCTTTATAATATAGATACTATTCTTGCTCTTCAGTATCTTCGACATAAAATTTTAACTACCTTTCCTGTTTACATCTTGAAATACTGAGTGAGAGTCCATGAGTAAGAAACTGTTCCTTTAACCCCTTAACCCCTTCGGGACGGGAGCCTTTTACGAAATTTTTAATCTTTTGTCACCGTTTTTATAAAACAGAAATTTGTGTCTTCTTGAGTCAAAGAAATGCGCTGATTAAACAAGGCAAATTTTACAGTAAAATTTTACTGGAGAGGAAAATCGAGGATTCTGAGCGCTTCATGCGGCACGTATGCGTGTCGCTCGTCCCCAAGGGGTTAACTGTGACATTTGTTTTCTTACAAAAAAATTAAAAATGGGCTGGACACCACTTTTTCCATACTAAAATATTTACCTTACTTAATCGAAAAATAGCTGACAATCAATAAAGATAAATTTACAGTTACAAATTAGTGGTATGAAAATGCTTTTAATAACGAAGCAAGCAAAGTGTTCCTGCCCGAATCCAGTTCGGGCCACACTGTTAAGGGGTTAAATACAGTCCAACTGTAGGAAATGTTTGTCCTTGTGACTTTTACAACGTAATGGAAATGACAAGATAACTGAAAATCTCATTCATATCAATTCATTTCATTCATTACTCATTCATTTCAAATGCGCCAATGGAATTTAACTTTTTTCTATGATGTTATATTATATTATATGTATGTATTTATATATGTATATAAAGTTGGCGTCCACGCTTTAATTTTTTTTCTTCTACATGAGAACATAAAACAATTTATTTTCTGGCACTGATATTATTTTCTACTTTTTAGTGCATTTAAATAATATATAAGCAATTTCTGCATTTTTGTGAATGTTAACGGAAGCATGTCTTCAAAAAATACATTTACATTATTTTCAATTTTAATTTGTTATACGGCTCTTTTTTAGTCTTATTTTAAATTTATTTTAGTGTTAAATTTTTAGTCTTATAGTGCTTTATAGAAATTTCAGCATGAAATAGTTAAAATCGACATTCATCATGTAAAAGATAAGTATGTCTAATGTAATGTCAATGTGTTTATGATATGTATAGCACCATTTTTAAATTTGAATGTGGCGTGTTAGAGCGGGAAGCAGCGAGACATTTCTGTAACCATTTTTAGCGTCGGTTATTTTCATATGTGTGGTAGATTAGTTGGTAGAAATAACGAAAACACCAATCAGCCGGCGCAACAGCAAGGGTGTTTGCCATAAGAACATTGTACTGCCCACTTTAATGAGCAATGAATTGCAGCCTGATTACTGATGACAGCCTGAGAGTTGTGGTAACATCAGTAATAGATGGATTTTCATTTCACATTAAAGTTGAATGTGCATTGTTTCTGTGTCCACACTTATTACTGGTGCACCAGTTGTCTGATTAATTCGATATCAATATTATCTAATCTCATATATATATATTAAAATCATCGACGCTAAAATTGGTTGCAAAATTACGACGCTACCTTCCAGACATAGAGGCCCTAAACTTTTAGGCGAATCAAAAAATGCCTAAAAAGTATAATTGTCATCAAGTAGGAGGTACAACATTATAATTGTGTTGCAAGTTTGGCCTCTACTTTCAATTAAAAAACTTCGAATTCACATCAGAATTCCTAAAAGAAGAATTTTTACATGAGGTATTTACAAGACGTCTGTCATTAAATAAAGAAAACAATACTATGCAGACTTGCTGGTGTGAATGTAAATTATTCGAAGTAACAAGAGGCCAAATCTGGCAACCCTGCATTATAAACTACCCACGTGCGTAAAACATCATTGTAAATAACTGACCAATATTTCAAAAATCAAATTATCTATGAAATCTTTATTCAACAAACGAATAATATTGATTTATGATCCCTTTATTATTTTTGTTCTCGGGGATTTCTTTTTGTGCCTGAAAACAAAACAGTTCGATACTTTCCTAACATAAATAAGAAGATTTCTATGTTTTATCAAGCAGCTTGTTTGCATAGGGATTTTTGCAATGAAATGAACAAATATAATTTTTATCTTACAACACGCATAAGAATAAGTCATAATGCGAGTTTTAATATTAGATTTTATAGGAAAAATTTCAAACACTACCAAATAATTGCAACGAAATCACCTTAAATATAAATATCTTGATAATTTAAGACTGCTTGTGATTTTAAAATATTATGAATCTATAATAATCAAATAAACTTGCGGGAAAATATGACTTCTAAGTGGCGAAAGTATCGTGAAAATATCCTATAATTCAGAGAAAATTACTCCCGTTCAACATAAAATCTTTTTTGAAACATTTCATTTGCATACACATCTCAAACATAAGTAACGATAAGTAGCTCAGAGATTTGGGAAACGAAATATACCAAAAGTACGTGAAGTGCCTCTTAAATAAAATTTCTTAAATGAAGAATGACAGTAAAATCCGAAAAAGGCTTTATTACCGAAAAAATTATCTTGGGAACCGAAGAAAGATGCAAACAAAAGTCTTTTTCTTTTGGTAAAAGAAAAAAAATATATATATATATACATATATATATCAAATAAAATCTGTAAAAAGCTAAATTCCCTCCAAATTCTACATTTTACAAAAGAAACATCTAATGTAAAATATTTAGTAACACCTGAAAATGTTTAATTATTTATTTGAATGAGTTTTTTGTGGACAACACATATTTTCCTGTAACATCACTCTGATAAACACAGCATTATTACATTTCCTCATTTGCTCGGTAAGACGCATTTTCAAAAATTAAACAAAGAGTTGCAGAAGTCGTTCTAAAAAAGAGCAGCACAACAGCGTCTGTTATTGAGTTTTAAAAATTAAATTATATTAACAGATGTTATTTAACTATAGTATAGCTCAAATATAAATTTAAGTGCATTTATTCCCAACAGAAACTGAAGTATAACAATTAGGTTCATCGAAAAAAAACACAACATAGTAGCGCCTCTGTCAAGTGATCAATGGAACATTATATCTCATTGCTTTTCATAAGCATCCTACGCATTAACCTTTCAAGGGCCGTGGCATGTTTATAAAACAACTTAATTTTAGTTCCTAAACGCCACAATATACAATTTTCCATTTAATATGAAAGTGTTACACAGCCTTTTTATTATTTGGAAATAAATTTGTTGGTAAATTCCGGTGCATTCATTTATTTCAACACATTTGCATTGAAAACGCTTTCCCCCCTGAAAGGGTTAACTTTGGAGAAATTCCTTCATATAGATGCCGAGATGTAGCTATCACGAAAACAACTGGATAACTGGATACCCTGTTTTGAGAGATGCATCAAAACCTTATCAGCACAATTTTATGTCAAGATCTAATTTAATATAAAATTTGATGAAATTCTATCCCTCTTGACAAATTTATGTATAAAATCAGGAAAACCACAGTACAGCAGCACCATTGTCGGTATATATACACCAAACCTAGTTACCATCATCTTTTGTCTTCATCTAACACAATATGAAGTTTGATGCAATTTCATTTGATAGAAACCAAAATATAGCAAATGAGAAAATGTAAAAAAAAAAAAAAAAAAAAAAAAAAAAAAAAATGTAATACTCTCTCATATTAGGCTATAAGCAGGAAAACATAAGGCTATATGCAGGAAAACAAAATTTTAGCACTCACATGCGATAAGGTATAACTGAAGTTAACATTTTTTTAAATTCCATTTTATGATGTAAGATAAAGCAATCACGGTAATCATAAAAACAAAATATAGACACGCGCCTATTAGACGATAAGAACCCAACCTTAATCAACACCTATTTATGTCAAAATCTAAATGAATCTCAAGTTTAACGAAATTCCGTTCGTTAGTTCCAGAGCTTCTGAAAATATTGCACCACAGACAGACTTTTCAAAAAATAGTTAAATCGTATTTAGGTCATTACAAAATGTGTAAAATCTTCGAAATACGGACGTCAAAGTTGTCACGATTCCAGTGTTTTCTTCTTATTTATACAGAAAATATTAAAACAAAATACAAATAGACAAATAAATCAAATAAAAATATGTGTAAGAATTCATTATAGAAGTTTCCAATTTTCATTAGTTTTAAATTTTAAAGAAATTTGCTCAAACAATAAGGAAGAATTTCAACGAAAAATTCAAATATTTGAAGTTAAATATGATAATATTTTAAGATTAAAAATATTTTGAATACGAAGTGATCATTTATATGCGTTGAAAAAATGGGTTAGAGATATACGTGACAAAACTATTTTCAAAGAAGAATATAATTTAGAGAAAAGTACTTTGGCACATCACAAACCATTGTCGAAACATTTCATTTACATATACGTCTCAAATATAATTAACGATAAGTAGTTTGGAAATTTGTAAAATGAAAGGTACCGGAAGAACGTGATGTGTCTAGAATGAATGCACTTCTTAACTAAAGAATGAAAATAAAATAGGAAAAGTGTTTATTATCGAATAAATTATCTTTGGAAAATGAAGTAGGGAGAAATGGGCAGAGTAGGAGAATTTTCACCCTTTTCCTGAAAATAAATAATGGTATTTGTTAGTTATCCCGTCGACCAAATTACTGTCGTCAAATTGTAAGATTAAATGCCAATAATAGTTGATCGAAAATGTCACATTCACTTGACAACATGAGTTTACGTCATCAAATGATTTTTATTTCGACGTTTTATTTGTATTTTTATTAATGTTATACTAATTTAATTGTTTTTTCGTTATTTAAAATAAAAATTATGTCAATTTGTATAATTTGGCGAGCGGTTTGGCGATTTATATAATTTGGCGAAATTGGTCGACGGGATAACTAACAAGTACCTAAATAATCACAATCTTTTATAAATCAACAAGGGAAGTTTATTCCCGGAAATGTACGCTTTTAAATCTACAGCCCAGAAATAACGATTTAACGCTCAGAGTCACCATTTTCCATATGTGGCACTGCAAGCGAGTGAATAACAAAGCAGTACTCGCGCATGCGTTTATCAAAAATTGTTTGAGTTATCTTTATTTATAACCTAGAACCGACACTTTACAATGTTTACAATTGATACTAATTAAATTTATAAATGGGACCTTCTTTTATGGAAACCCTGTATTTTTCACTGTACAGTCGTGGAAAAAAAAAAAAGTAAACACCCCCTACTAACTCCTGAACAAATTATTGTAGAAGAAAGTTACTGGTACCGAGCGTTTGGAAATAAAGTCTACTTTTAAATGATGTATATAAAATTTGCTTAGGGGGCCATCTATATAGTAAAACGAATCCAAACTTCATTTTTTTCAATGACAATACCCAATTTTAGCTAGATATTTCAAATCTTCGGTTCAAATTATGCCTGGACACAGAATTTCAAGACATTTGAATGATAAGTTTTTGAATTATAGATATTCAAAATTTAGTGCTTCTAATGTTAAATTACATTTTCATATTTTTATTTATATCTCCAGAAATTATGCTCCTAATGAGCTAATTTTTTGTGTAGCAATAATACTAATATATCCAAACATAAATACGCTGAATTTGCAATTTTTATAATTTTATGATATAAATTATGAATTATGAAATTAATATTCGAAAAAATTATGAATTGCATCCTACAATTTTTTTGATGGATTTAGATTTATTAAGTCCTGCTTTATGGAAATCCAAAATTTCACATTTTTCTTCCAAGTAGTTCTCAAATTATGCTTAAAAAACGGCAAAATGATGGTTTAAGGGGCCGTCTATAATAGAAGTGACTAGATATTTTGAAATTTCTTCTGCTGTTCTGTAATCTAGCAGGCTTCATTGACTTCTTAAGGTGCCTTGATCAAGATGGGGGCTCTCTGGGTTAACAATCGAGTTCCAGACTTCAATTTGGATACAGTGCTTAAAATACGCTCGTTTTAAAATAATTAATTTCTCAGATACTTATGGTACGAATTGCATAAAAATTAGTTTTTAGGCTAATTGAAGGGTGTAGATTTCATTTATGTTGTCAGAATTGTGTACTGCTATTGAAAAAAACAAAGTTATGATTCGTTTTAATAGGTAGATGGCCCCTAAGCAAATTTTATCTATATCATTTAAAAGTAGACTTTATTTCCAATCGTTCGGTACCAGTAACTTTCTTCTACGATAATTTGTTGAGGAGTTAATAGGGGGTGTTTACTTTTTTTTCCCACGACTGTACATATAAACGATTGTTTGTATAAGCAAGTGTATTATCACAATGAGGGACAGTGGGATATATCATATCCCACGTTATTTAAACAAAATTAGTACCAGTAACTTTTAACTAAATTTTATATTTTTAACTTTGGGGAGAAAATGGTGGAAAAATTCCTTTTTTAATATTTAAGAATAAAATTTTTCGATTATTCTGGTGCGAATTCAATATTACAGAGACATTATTGCTTGCCCCTTAAAGAGTTAAATAAAAATGTCTGCAGCATTAATTCACAATGTGAGTTTGAGAGTTAACATGAATTCTAGATTTTTAAAGAAATGATTAAACATTGTTAAATAACTTGAACCAAAAATAAACTAAATGTTAAATGTATCGACATTTTATAATCATCTGAAAATATATTTTTTAAATGTAATAAAATTTGTCGGTTAAAGAAACGTAATTTCAAAACTGTCGTGAAACTATTATAAAGAACATTACTTTGGCCCAGCAAAGATTTGTTCCAGGGACGTTTCATTTGCATACACGTCTCAAATATCAGTAACGATAAGTAGTTCAGAGATTTGGGAAGCGAAATGCATCGAAAGTACGTGAAGTGACTCTAAAAATAACATTTGTCAGTTGAAGACTTACAACAAAATCAGAAAAGACTTTGAAAGAATTATCTTGGGAATAGGAGGTGGAAAACCGAAGCAAAATGCAAAAAACATGAATGTCTTTCATTTGATAAAATAAATACATTTTAAATAAAATTATTTAAAATGTAAATTCCCCCGATTTCTTGATTACTGCGAAAGTAACATTTAATGGAAAATATTTGTATGTACCAGAAGAAATATTTAACTATATTTCAAAAAAAGAATAAAAGTAAATAAATCTACCCTATATATATAAAATCTTAACGAAACGAATTTATGAAACGGATATCATGAAACGACTGAAATGTAACGAATTTATGAAACTATTCTATGAAACGACTGATTATGTTTTCAGGCGATTTCTCCTAAAATACGGAATACTTTGCGATGAAATTAACACCAAAATCCGTATTGATCAGCAGATCTCAAAACTGGTATGAGAATTTTTAAATTCGAATTAGTTTTCGAAATATTAATTTTTTTCTAATTTTATATACATTGCTCTAATGATGGCAACTCAAATTTTAATCATAACAGATATTTTTTTTTTCATATTTTAGGAAAGGTTTGGGAAAATTTTAACCCCTTAACGCTCGAATTAAATTACGGTTGAATAATTCAAATTGCTTATTGGCACCACTTTTATGAAAAAAAAATATTCTTCTTATTTAATGACAGTAAAACCGATACCAAAATATAAACAATTTCACTTTTTTATAAAACTGGTGGGAATCAAACAATTTGAGTAAAATACACAGCCCGAGAATATGACGGGAGCGAGAATTAAGGGGTTAAACTAATTTGGCGACCAGTTTGGCCTCCCTTAAATGTATACTAAGAAATGTATCATGTTACTTTTATTCATAATTCAATTTGTATTTCACTATCATTTTATTTAATACAAAACTTTCATTTAAAACTGAAAAATTTAAAATAAATGGCTTTCACTTCTTTCTTTTTTCTTAATGAAACGAAAAGAAAAAATATTAGGCACAGATGTCATATACGCAAAACTGTAAATAATTGGTGCTAAAATGGCGTTATTTTGCCTGACATGGTAACCCGGCTATTGCTGCTTATTTATTAATAAATGTTTATTTGAATTTATTTACTTTTTATTTACACAAAATGTTATAAATTGTTTTGTTCTATAGTTATTAATTAAACTTTTTTTATTTATTGTTATTTCATTTTAAAAATAACAGAAAATAATTAAAAAATACATATGTAACTGCTATTCGAAAACGAGGCTTTCGCCAAATTGTCGTAAAAAAATGCACGCCAAATCCGGTGCGTATATGACAATACAACAAATCATGACATTTAATTTCAGTTTCAAACCAGTGTTTTAATGGCACTACTTCTCCCGTCGACCAATTTCGCCAAATTATATAAATCGCCAAACCACTCACCAAATTATACAAATTGACATAATTTTTTATTTTAAATAACGAAAGAACAAATAAATTAGTATAATATTAATAAAAATACAAATAAAACGTCGAAATAAAAATAACTTGATGGCGTAAACACGTGTAACTTCCTTAAAGTCAAGTGAATGTGACATTTACGATCAACCATTATTGGCATTTAATCTTATAGTTTGGCGACAGATTTTAGATATAACAGGCAACAGATTATGAATCAAACACGAGTACAACCATTGGATGTCGCAACTGATTCTGCCTTAAAATTTTGCAATCAAAGGGGAAACCCGTTTACAGGGAGACCGCTACAGGTTTTTTCAGTATAAATCAATCTTCTCTAATCTTTTTAAAAGCGGTCAGATTAGCGTGGTTTTAGATTCTGATGTGTCTGAGCGGGTGTTGGCGAGTGTAGCTTGCAGGGGGCAGAGCCCCCTAGTAAATAAAATAAAAATGTGCGTAATGCTATTTCATAATGTTAGTGTATGTTTGTCATTAATTCTAAATTTTGAAGACATTTGCTGAAACAATTAGAAACACATTGAACGAAAATAATACCCTTCAAAATCCAATCTGTTGATATTTCAAGATCGCGAATTATTTAAAAATATTGAGAATACCTTGAAATATATTAAGAGATAATTTGAACGAAAAGAAATTAATTTGTTGATATTTATGATAATTTTAAAATAGTTTAGAAAAATGTAATAAAATTCCAGGATTAAGCAACTGTAATTACAAAGATGAGCTGAAAATAGAAATTTATATAAAGAATTTTAATCAAACTTTAATTAATTTTTTAATCAAGTGCATGTGTTGGGGAAGCCAAGCTTTTCAGAAAAGACAGTTTAGTTCGCGACAAAACTGTTCTGAAACTAAGATGTAATAAAATAAAATTTGGATGAACGCATAACTGTTACTGAAACATTTCGCTGCATACACTTCTTAAATATATCTAACGATAATTAATTCAGATATTAGCAAAATGACATGCTGTAAAAATACGTGAACTGCCTCGAAAATGTAGCATTTGATATCTTGACAATGACAAGACTATGACGGGGATTCCCCATAACGATTGAGGAATTTGTCAAATCGGCGGACGAGCTTTCCGAAAAATGTTGCCGCAAGAAATATGAGATGCCTGTACAATGGCTTGAATCTGAAGACCGCTGACCAGGTCCCTACCTGCAGGGATTTGGCCCAGCTGAACGGGTTTGAGTTGCCTGGAGAGCAAGGCGAAGATCGCCTGCACCCAGGTCGGCCAAGCAAATAAAATACCACGTGGTTTCTTTGTTGTTTATTGCCTGTTTTGAATATTCTGTAATTTGATGCCGCGCACCGTGTACTCGTCATGCAAGGAGGAATGGATCTGGATAATTTAGTGCCTAAATGGCGGTACTGTGCTTAGCTTAGAAGGGAGGCAATTTTGAGGGAAAAGGAAAGTTGGAGATAAGTCGAGTAGCTTAGTTACACCGCAGAAGGGAATTTTTTGAGCCAAAATACAAGGCAGAAGAAACGCTGCAATGGAAGACGGGATCTCGCCTTTTTACCGTACCCCACCGGGTAAAAACTGGCTCAGCGGGCTGTCCCATTGGAGCGAGTCCAGTAGCTCGTGCGGACAAAGTCCTATTGCACCTAATAAATAGGTGAACCGTCCAAAAAAAGGGAGGGGCACCCGGGTGCTACAGTTTTAAGCCGACTGTTAGCCGGTACCAACCAGCGTCTAGGGGAACGGGAAGGGAAGCCTGAAATGGAATGGTATTACTGGCATAGTTAATTATGTGTTAGTTAACACTCTTAAGCAATTTATTTTTCTAACTACTATAACGTTAAATTGGTCTAATGGTTAGTACTAGTTGATAGTGTCCCATTGATTCTTAAGTGAATTATTATACTAATGAGATATGTTAGTTGTATTGGTTAGATTCTTGCTATTGTTGTCCTACCATAAATATACTGAGCAGAATAAAAAGGCTATTGTTAATTATTATTAAATAATAAATGTTATTTACAGAATTTAATTAGAATTATATGAGATCTTTAGTTTTAACTATGATCCCAATGGAAAATTGAGCATAATTAATTAGTTAAGAGCTATTATACCTACCAACCTATCTCGTTCTATATTTGAAGTTTACCTAATTTGACTATTTTTTGAGTTGCAATGTTACACTGGAAAGGGGAGAGGAAAAAAAACTCCAAAAATAATGTGGAACCTGGTGAAGCTGGGTGCTGCTATTAGAGAACTATTGGCAGAGGGAAAACAGCTTGTAGCCGCGAACCCTACCCTAATGATAGCAGACCGGGATTAATTTCTTAGATTTCGCCCTGGCTTCTTGCGGTTCGCTGCTGCTAGTAGAGCATATTAAGATGTGTTCCCGAACACGAGCCCTCTGTTAAGACACTTGTTCCAATGAGTCAGCCGACCAAGGAGTCCCTTCTAGCTCCCGCCCCTGGCATTACGCCTCATGCACCAAGCACTAGAAGAAGAATGAAGATATTAGAGGTTTTGTGATTGTGGAGGTTAAGGAGAAAATGTGTCCCGACAGGGGCCTTCCATGATGCCACTGCCCGAGCCAACCCTACCTTGCACGGCTCATATGAGACGGTTTGGTGCGGTTTCAGATTAGGTTTCCCACAGTACCAACGCCTGGCTTGCGCTGCCAAACCTTGGCACCCCTTTCAGTCCCAGCTTGACCCTGGGAAGTTAATAGGGATAGCAAATGGGAGAACGCTCTTCCCAGCATCATCAAGAGAAACCTAATGCAAAGCTAAAAGGAAAACAACTTGTTATTGGACAACTTAAGGTAGAAATTAATTTAATTTGGAAACCTTTGGGGGGGTTGTGACATTGCAACTGATGACCGGTTAGTTTGACTCTGTTTTTGCGGATATATGATCCATCAGTACCTGCTAGTTATTAACTTCCAATCTAATCTTAGGGATATCACTATAAAAACCAGTAATATAAATTTAAACCTATGCCCTATACCTTGTCATTTTAATATTCTTACCATTTCCCTTTTTTACATATTCCCTTTTCTCTTTTTTATATTTTTAAACACAACACACAGAGGACGGACATGTTATGCCGGGGACAGATGAAGCTTTTTAATATGCCATGATGCACAACTTGCTGAACCGTATTTGACTTTCATCGTGCTTGCAATTCGTATGTTGCGGGGCTCCTGTTGTGGGCCATGGTTACAGCTAATGTTGTGGGACTACCGCGCACCACAGAAGGATATAAGACACTTATAGACAATTTTATATATATTGTTTTTTGTAATTTTAATAAAACACAACACATAGGACGGATAGGCAGTGCCGCAGGCGGTTGAAGCTTTTTATTATGTCATATTTCACAACTTGCTGATCCATGGATGACACCTGTCGTGCTTGCAATTGAAATATCGCGGAGCTCCTATAGCGGGCTGAGGAAACAGCTGATGTTGTGAGACAACCGCACACTGCCGGACACACAAATGGACATAAGACAAACAAAGATGCAACATTAGCACCAAAATATTGGGATGAAAATTTCCCTTTTATTAAGTAAGTAAACAAAAGCATTTTTGTATTTCGAAATTTGTTTGTAAATTCTGGTGCCATTCACTGATTTCAAGGTTTTACGAATGCCTTGCGTTACGTTTGCCTTGTCCGTGAAAGGGTTAAACGCATATTAATGTATTTATTATTTTAAAGTTTCCTTTCCCTTTTAATATTCACGTGTAAATACAATTTTCAAGACATAATTTTCAATATTTTCCTGCTTTTAACACGTACTCATTTAATAGTAATTTTAAAGGGTTTTTTTCTGTTTTTAATAGTCACGTGAAAATAAATTTTTAATCATTAGGAAATCTTATTCTTTGCGCTGTTTTTAGAATTGAAAACAATCTCTATAATAATAGCCTAAGCCATGTGAGTATCATCAACAGCTCCAGGCGGATCCCTTCGCTTTTTATATTCCAGGCGGCCACTTTGGTACTTTAATGTTAGCCAGCCATAGGTGTGATAAGTCGCCGAACATTATTCTATCGCCATTATTTTGTTTATATTATAATAGTCCAAGTCATGTAACTGCCATAAACAACGGGCTAATTTCTTCGCTTTTCATAAGAAAGGTTTCCATTTTGATTAAAGAATCAAAATTCTTTTTTCGAATAAAACTACATAAAAGATGCCATGATCGCAAAGAATTCCTGGTACTTTTATATTAGCCGGGTGAAAATCTCGCCAATAGCTTTTCTTTTAACTCGCCAGTTAGCATTTTTTTATTTTTCGAGTGGTAAATTAAAATGCTGCTACTTGGTTATCCCATCGACCAAAAATCTGTCGCCAAACTATAAGATTAAATGCCAATAATGGTTGATCGTAAATGTCACATTCACTTGACATTAAGGAAGTTACACATGTTCACGCCATTGAGGGATTTTTATTTCAACGTTTTATTTGTGTTTCAATTTATGTTATACTAATTTATTTGTTCTTTTGTTATTTAAAATTAAAAAAAATATGTCAATTTGTATAATTTGGCTATTTATATAATTTGGCGAAATTGGTCGACGGGAGAAGTAATAACATTAAAACGTTGCTCTGAAGTGGAAATTAAATATCATGATTTGTTGCATTGTCACTTACGCACCAGGTTTGGCGTGATTTTTTTTTTTTTTTTTTTTTTTTTTTTTTTACGACAATTTGACGAAAACCTCGTTTTCAAATACCTGTTACATATGTATTTTTAAATTATTTTCTGTTATTTTTAAAATGAAATAACAATAAATAAAAAAAGTAATTAATAACTATAGAACAAAACAATTTATAAAATTTTGTGTAAATAAAAATAAAATAAATTCAAATAAACATTTTTTAATACATAAGCAACAATAGCCGGGTTACCATGTCAGGCAAAATAACGCCATTTTGGCGCCAATTAGGTAACGCGTTGCGTATGAAGTAATGAAGTAAAAGCCATTTATTTTAAAGGTTTCAATTTTAAATGAAAGTTTTGTATTAAATAAAATGAAAATGAAATACAAATTGAATTATGAATAAAAGTAACATGATGCATTTCTTAGCATACATTTAAGGGAGGCCAAACTCGTCGCAAAATTGATTTAAAATAACCTTTTCTAAAATATGAAAAAAAATATCTCTTTGATTAAAATTTGAGTTGCCATCATTAGAAAAATGCATATAAAATTAGAAAAAAATTAATATTTCGAAAACTAATTCGAATTTAAAAATTCCTATACCAGTTTTGAAATCTGCGGATCAATATTTATTTTTGGTGTTAATTTCATCGCAAAGTATTCCATATTTTAGGAGAAATCGCCGTGAAACATAATAAGTTGTTTAATCAGTTGATTCATACTTCCGTTTCATAAATTCGTTGCATTAGGCTTTTATATATACTAGGAGATCGTACCCGAGCTTCCCGGGTTAAAGAATATAGGTGAAAACATTTCTTTTAATTGAAAACTAATATTTTTTTTATATGCAATAAATTTTATAGATTGCCCACTTACATTAAAAAAGCATTTTTCATATAGAAAATACGAATTATACAATCAAATAAATTTTTGAAATTTATCAAAAGCTATATTTTCTTATTAGCCGCATGCTAAGAGTTATTTGACCAAGATTTTGCTACTTATGGCATCCATTTGTATTCTGATAATTTCAGAGCTTATACATGTCTGTTAAATTTGTGTTTTATTTACATTATTTTATTTATTTATTCATAGGGAAGTATTTTTTTAAATGGATATTAGCCGTAAGAAAATGATGAACTCTTTATCTTGTTTTAAGGGGAAACGGATTAATCTTTCGTAATCGAGCTCCGCGCGATATAGAAAAATTAAAAAATATTTCATGCTTTAAAATTGTATTTAAAACCATAGACAATCAGTAAACTGAGATGAACTTTGCAAACAAATTCCATTTGAAAAAAAAATCATATTTGGTGATCTAAAAATTTTAATTGTGCGATTACAAATATGTTAAACTTGTGTTTTTACAATATTATTCTTTTATTTGTTTATAAAAGAAGAATTAATTTCGTTAATTTGTCTTTCACAAATATGTTAGGTTGGTGGTTTTTTTAATACTATTCATTTATTTGTTTATAAAGGAAGTATTAATTTCGTTATGCAAAAATAGTCAGAAACAAATGCTGAAAAATGTTTGTTGCTTTATGTATAAAATGTTTATTATTATTATGTATTGAAACCGGCACGTGATAAGATAAACTTAAAAAAAATCATGCTTAAAAATTATTTTAGAAAATATAATACATCAGTCAATTAAGATAGAATTTTTAAACAAATTGCATTTGAAAGTAAATTTTTTCCCTATGCGACGAAAATTGAAAATGTACGATTGTCAGGCGATTAAAAAATTGCAGTAGTGAAAATGTCAAGACGGTAATTTGATCGTGAAGTGGTGCCATTTGCAAAATGACGTCAGCGTTACGCACAGATACGTTTGTTCTTTATAATATAGATACTTAATCAGTAAAATATAATAAAGATCAGTTATTAGGATGTGGTTATCGGCTGAAGCTCTTATGCTTGGTATTCCGGAATGAAAAACAGCAATTTTCACCTTCTCAAAATTTGCATACGCACTTCTCATATCCATATTCATCATTTTTTTAAAATTTGTATTTTGTTTGATCATTTAAAAATAATTTTAACTCAAAACTTGAACCTTTACTGGAGATTCTAATCTCAATTCCGGACATTAAAAATTTCCGTAATTTATGTTTTATAGACTCATTTGTGTTAAAATGTTTAGTTTTATCTAAGAAAATGATCGTTTTCTTTTAAATATGATTTCATTTTCACTTAATTAAGCATTTCGCCTAGTGTCTGAATCTTAGTATCAGTACACAGGCAGAAGGAAAAACAATATAGAAAATTTATGAGGAAATATGCGTGTTTTCAAAAGCAGTACGTCATTTTTCGTTCAAAATGTCATATCCTTAATGGGATTATGCGCCACTAAACCCTATACAACAATTTTTATCAATTTTGAATTTTTAACAGATAATACGTGAATAAAATTAAGCAAACCTCATTATTTCTCTCTTCTCTGCAATAATGAAAGCTATCTAATTACCATCATTTTGAAGAAGTTTCATAGAATACTTTTAAAATAAAAATATAATAATGGGATATTAGAAAAAAAAACAGCTAAGGCGGGCACACAAAATGAACAGCTATCAGTTAAAAGATTCATAAGTAAATTTGGTTTAGCAGAAAGCTCGGGGCAGATGACTAAAGAACACACTTGTGTTTTAAATGTATAGATCATATAAAATTAGGAAAAATTAAATTAAGCAAATTATGTTATTTTGGTAAAATTATAGTAGAATGTCTTAAAGAAGAGCAATAAAATTTTATTATTCGAGAGAATTTTGGACAAACACTTCAGGAACATGATATTATTTTAAACCACGAATTATTTGTTTGCTTTTCTAACACGGCGAAGCAAATCCATCCAGGCGAGAATCATTAATTTCTGTAAGATAAATCTCTATTATTTGCATGTCACCTCTCTTCTATAAAGACACTCTAAAGTTTGTAAAACATTGCGTTTTATCAGTTTTACATTATTTTCAAAAGTGAAGCCTTTTCACCTGTGAAGAATTTCAAAGCAGCTGGGCTGTGAAAATGACGCACTTCTACAAAACATAATTCAGGTTTAAGAATTAAGATACGCGCTTTTTTTATAAAATGACGTCGTTTGCATCTGCTAAAGGAATCCACTTTTACATTCAAGTCTTAACTTCGTCTATAGAAAAATATGACTATGACGTCATTATCACGGAATAACAGACAATATTCTTGATATAGTCCATATTTTAATTTCAGCCTTTTTTTTCAGATTTTATGAAAAATGGAAACAAAAAGATACAGTATCACCTATTCTCGACTATTTTCCGTTTACTGTCAGTGACTTTAAATAGAAACGGGGTACTTTTGTTGCCACGATAAGAAAAATGGTATTAAAATCTACAAAAAAATTAATATCTCAAAAATAAATTGAGATACAGTTTTCAAACAAATTGCATTTAAAAGAGCAATTTTTTCCTTATACGAAGGTGTAAAAATTTAAAATGTGCGATGTTTAGAAGTTTAAAAATTTGTAGTGGAGAAAATTGCAAAACCAAAATTTTATTTCAAATTTCAAAGTGTTGCCATTCGCAAAATGACGTATGCGTTACGCACAGATATGTTTGTCCTTTATAATATAGATAGGTAGATATGTATCTATCTATACTAATATTATAAAGAAGTAAAAATTGTTTGTATGTTAGAGGTAATCTCCGGAGCTACCGAACTGATTTCAAAAGTTAAGGTATCACAATGATTGTGTTAGTCCAACTTAGAACATAGGCTATATTTTATGTCGGTGTCACTACCCCAAAGGGGGTGCAGGAGCAAACTAGTATGTTGTGGCCATCACAAAACTTTCTTCTATCTCATACTTGTCAATACTTCAAAATTCATTGTCACAGTGCATCTATGCTCATCATGAGAATTCTAAAAAGATGAAATTCCGTGCATTAGTTCTTGAGATATTACTGTCCCTAAAATCGTATAAATCCATCAAAATGCAGCATAGCAGCGCCACCTATTGGGTGATTTACACCAGAACCTAATTATCATCAACTTATGTCAATGTCTAACTGAATATGAAGTTTGGGAAAAATACGTGCATTAGTTCTTGAGATAGAGTTATTGCGCAAATGATGACAAATGCAGCATAACAGCGCCACCTGTTGAGCGATTTACACAACCACATAATCAGCATCAACATTTATCAAGGTGTACTTGAATCTGAAGTTTGATGAATATTCGTGCATTAGTTCTTGAGATAGAGCTATTGAGGAAATAGAGCAAAATGCAGCACAGCAGCGCCACCTATTGGACGATATTCACCAACACGTAGTCAGCATCATTTCATATCAAAGAGTAACTGAATATGAAGTTTGATGAAAATGTGTCCATTAGTTCTTGAGATAGAGCTATTGCAGTAATCGGGAAAATGCTGTATAGCGGCGCCACCTGTTCAGCGATTTACACCAAAACGTACAAAATGTCAATTCATATCAAGGATTAACTGATTCTGAAGTTTGGTGAAAATTGTTGTATTAGTTCTTGAGATACAGCTATAATGGAAAGTCTGAAAAGTGCAGCATAGCAGCGCCACTTGTTGAGCGATTTGCACCAAAACACAAACAGCACTAATTTATATGAAAGTATACTTGAATCTGAAGTTTGTTGATTTTCCAAGCATTAGTTGTTGAGATAGAGCTATTGCGGAAATTGTAAAAAAAATGCAGCATAGCAGCGACACCTGTTGAGCGATTTACGCCAAAATGTTCAAAACTTTAATTCATGTCAAGGACTAACTGAATCTGAAGTTTTATGAAAATCCGTGCATTAGTTCTGGAGATTGTGCTATTGCGGAAATCGTGAAAAAGGCTGCATAGCAGTGACACCTGTTGAGAGATTTACATCAAAAACTAATCAGCACCAATTTATGTCAGGGACTAAGTGAATATAATTTTTTATTAAATTCCGTGCATTAGTTCTTGAGATAGAGCGCCCACAAAATTTGTGACACATACAGACAGACAGACTAACAGATTCACAGACTCACAGACAGACACTTTGTAAAAAGCCCTTCCGGCCAGTGCCGGGAGGAAGAGGTAGCTTTCATATTCCTTATTTTAAAAAAGCCAACTTATATTATTGAAACACACGAAGCTCAATTTAGTGGAAACCGAATATAGGAGATTTAATACTAATTTTTATCAATACTAAATCATTATGAATGAGAATTTCGCGAAATTAGTCAGCTTTATCCAAGCTGCTTTTATTTAAAGTCACTTATATTTGGCTGCCAAATTCGGCGATTTCAAAGTGCATGCCATTTTAAGACAACATGGCGGATGAGGCTAACCAGTGAACTTATTCGAGACCTTAGTAATTGCTGTGCACATGCTCACTCACATCGGAATCGGTTGATATATACGAGTGCTGTCGCAGGCAAAAAATCAGATTTTTGAAAATGTCTCCCACATTAGAGATTGGAACTGTTATATCTGAGCCATTTTTTAAGATAAAGTCAAACAAAAAATGCTCCTGAAACCTTATATCAAGGTCAAATACTTAAGAAAGAAACCTTTTTCAATTTCTAATTTTTTTGCACCTCACTTTAAATATAATTTTTTTTTAATTTAATGGCCGCCATTTTGAAACAAGATGGCTGATGAAGCTGGCCAGTGAACTTGGTCGAGATATTGATGTATACTATCCACATGCCTGCTCCCATCGAAATAGGCGAATACGTGTGTTATCGCGTGACAAATACAAGATCGTTTCAAAGTGTTAGCCATGCTAGAAATTCAAAGTGCTATAATTCAACCATCTTTTAAGATATAAACAAAATAACAAATTTTCACTAACAAAAACTGCTCCAGAATCTTTGTATCAAGGCCAAACACATAAATTTTTTTTTTTTCATTTTCCAATTTTTAATACCACATTTTAAATTTTAAATTACATTTTTTTAAAATGGCAACCCTTTTGAAACAAGAGGGCGAATGAAGCTGGCCAACGAACTCGGTCGAGACATTGGTATGTACTATGTACACACCAAGGTACATCCAAATCGGTTCATAAATATGTCTGTTATCACGTGACAAAAATCAGTTCGTTTTAAAATGTCAGCCACAATAGAAATTCAAAATGCTATAACTCAGCCATTTTTTTAGATATAGACGAAACAAAACCTGTTCCGGAATCTTTGTATTAAGGTCAAACATATAGAAAAAAAATCTTTTTAATTTTCCAATTTTTTGGTATCTCATTTTATATTTTAAATTTTTAAATTTTTTTTTAAATGGCCGCCATTTTGAAACAAGATGGCGGATGAAGCTGGCCAACGAACTCGGTCGAGATATTTGTATGTACTATGTACACACCAAGGTACATCCAAATCGGTTCATAAATATGTCTGTTATCACGTGACAAAAATCAGGACGTTTCAAAATGTCAGCCATGCTAGAAATTAAAAATGCTATAACTCAGCCATTTTTTAAGATATAGACGAAACAAAAACTGCTCCCGAATCTTTTTATCAAGGTTAAACACATAAGAAAAAAATATTTTTCAATTTTCAATTTTTTGGTACCACATTTCAAATTTAAATTTTTCTTAAAAATTTAAATTGCCGCCATTTTTAAACAAGATATCGGATGAAGCTGGCCAACAAACTCGGTCGAGACATTGGTATGTACTATGTATAAACGAAGTTACATATCCAAATCGGTTCATAAATACGCCTTTTACCGCGCAGGACGTTTCAAAATGTCAGCCACGCTAGAAATTCAAAATGCTATAACTCAGTCATTTTATAAGATATAGACGAAACAAAAACTGCTCCGGAGTCTTTGTATAAAGGTCAAATACATAAAAAAAAAATATTTTTCCATTTTCAATTTTTTGGTGCCACATTTCAAATTTTTAATTTTTTTAAAAATTTTAAATGACCGCCATTTTGAAACAAAATGGCGGATGAAGCTGCCCAACGAACTCGGTCGAGACATTTGTATGTACTATGTACACACCGAATTACATCCAAATCGGTTCATAAATACGAGAGTTACAGTGTGACATAGGTCAGATATATATATATATATATATAAATACGTTTTATTGATTCTTCCATTTCATATTATTTGTTTCTATTCTGCTTTCATTTTTAATCAATTCACTTGATTTTTGTGGTTGTTTGGGCATAGGGGAAAATTAATTTTAGCTTTAGCTTATTTTTCCCACAGAAAACACCCATTTTGCTTATATCATTGAATTCTGTGCCCTTGATAACGTAATTCAATGTATAAGCTTTTCAATTTTTGTCGGTGTCCACTTTTTTCTTTTTTCTTCCATAATAATTCTTATAATTTTTTTTTAATACTTACAGCTTTAATTCATAATAATTGACGGTGGTAGGTTATGTTTAATTAATGTAATATATATATATATATGGATATATATATATATATATATATATATATATATATCAATTTTGAACGGAGGGTGGTTTCGGGGTCTGGAGGTCATGATCGATGAAAATATACCAAAATTTTTTGAAATCGCTTTCCTCCGAACGGCTGCAATAGGTAGCTTTTTGTAATGAAAGCTACCTAAAACATGATTTTCGGGTTCTCTGACGACTAAAACCTGTAAATCCGTCGAAAACGGAAAGTCGAAAATTTTCGCGAATCCAATACTTTCTTCTTGTAAAGATAGAAGAAAGTAAAAACGTTCTAAAAATCCGATTTTTGCATTACTGAAGGGCCTAGAATCATGAAATTTGGAATATTAGTTACTTATTAGATATAAAGGATTTCTAAGAACTGTTCTTAAACAATTCGAAATTTAAAAGGGGTGAAAATGAGCGAAAAGCGTTCTAAAAAACGTTCTAAATGGTGGTTCATACACAATCTCAGGAAATACCAAACCAATTTAAAAAATAATGGTGACAACCCTTGCTCTAACATAGGCTATGTTTTGTGTCAGTGCCACAACCCCAAAGGGGGTGCAGGAGCAAAAAACGCTCTAAAAATGTGATTTATATGTTACTGAAGGGCCTAGAATAACGACATTTGAAATATTAGTTACTTATTAGATATAAGGGATTTCTAAGAACAGTTCTTAAAAAATTGGAAATTTAAAAGGGGTGAAAATGCGAGAAAAGCATTCTAAAAAACGTTTTAAATGGTGGTTTCTACACAAACTCAGGAAATACCAAACCGATTTAAAAAATAATGGTGTCAAAATTATGGTGACAAACATTGCTGTTACATAGGCTATATTTTATGTCGATGCCCCAAAAGGGGTGCAGTAGCAAAAAAATTTCTAAAAATGCGATTTTTGCATTACTGAAGGACCCAGAATCATGAAATTTGGAATGGAGGTTACTTATAAGATATCAATGATCTCTAAGATATCAATGATCTCTAAGATATCAAAGATCTCTATTTCCTAAAAAAATCGAAATTTAAAAGGGGTGAAAATGCGCGAAAAGCGTTGTAAAAAACTTTCTAAATTGCGATTTCTATGCAATCTCAGGAAGTACTAAACCAATTTCAAATACAATGGTGTAAAAATGATGGTCACAGCTCTTGCTCCAAGATAGGCTATATTTTATGCCTGTTTCCACTACCCCAGAGGAGATGCAGGAGCAGAAAACGTTCTAAAAATGCGATTTTTTAATTATGGAAGGACGTAGATTCATGAAATTTTGCATGGTATATATTTATTAGATACAAATGATATCTAAGAACATTTCTTTAAAAATTTGAAATTTAAAAGAAGTGAAAATGCGCGAAAAACGTTCTAAAATGTTTCTAAATGCCGATTTGTGAGCAATCTCAGGAAGTACTGAACCGATTTCAAATATAATGGTGTAAAAATGATGGTGACAGCTCTTGCTCGAAGATAGGCTATATTTTATGTCTGTTTCCACTACCCAGGAGGAGATGTAGGAGCAGAATACGTTCTAAAAATGCAATTTTTTAATTATGGAAGGACCTAGATTAATGAAATTTTACTTGGTATATATTTATTAGATATAAATGATCTCTACGAACATTTCTTTAAAAATATGAAATATAAATGGGGGCGAAAATGCTCGAAAAGCGTTCTAAAAACGTTCGAAATTCGCATAGCAATTCTGAACCCATTTATGCTTGAATTTTTATTTTCTCAAATTTGTTGCTAAAATCACTTTAAAATGTTGTAAAATGAACTGGAAAAATACTAAAAAAATTACGCTAAAAATTTTTGTATTTATTTGATAAAATGTAAACGTACTAAGTATGTGGAAAAATAGAAAATTAGACGTTTTGTCTAAATTTGTATAAATTAAGGGACCAGGAAAGCAAAATTCAACTAAAAAATCGATTTTTACTTTTTTATATCATTAAATAGTTTAAATTTTTATCTTTCCAACGATGTGTCACCAATGTTTATATATATATATATATATATATATAGATAAATGTTGAAATTATTCATTCTTTCTAAGAGTACCTCACAGCTTAATAGCCATTTAAATCTTTAATTGACTTTTTCTGAAAACTCGGATTTTTCATGTTTATGTTCTTTTTTTTTTCAATATCTATTAAACGTAAGAACTCAGATTTTTATTTAATACTTATATTGTGATATATTGTATACTTTAACACAGGGATTTAATGATTTGTTGAGAATTATTTATTTTAGGCAGTGAAATCTTACCAAAAATGCTAATTTAAAAATAACTTTCAATAAATAATTAGTAATTAATTTTGAGTTTCACTTAGAAAGAAAATTGCCTGTTACAATACGTAAATCATGTTATTTTAACTACTCTAAAAAATCTAGATCTTTATCATTCACCACTTCTGAGAAAAAGGTACATAAAGTTGACGAATTTAACATGGCAAAGATCTTTCCCGGTCCCCTTAAGCTTTTAAATTGTATAGTATATACTATAATTAATATTTTCATGAACTATTAAGAATATATAGTCAGGAGGGGTAATTATGACCACTTTTTGCATTTTCAACTTTTTTTTTTTTTTTTTTTTTTTGCTTATTTCTATTTGGAAAAGTGCTGTTTTTAGTACATAGGAAGTAACTTTGAACACATTTCACTTTAAGAACACATTTTAAAAGTTTTAATTTTTATAGCTGTTTTTCTTTTAAAGTTGAAAGGGTGGTTATAATTACTTTACCAAAAATTCCAAATCACATAAGTTTGGGGTAATTAAGACCACTAGTGGGGAAATTATGACCACTATATCTTCTCTTTATACTTGCTAATTGTTTGGGTGTAATTATGACCACTTTGAACTCCAAAGTAACAAATCCGTTTATCAAAAATTTTTTAGACTTAGTTTCAAATTGCTATTTGGATCTCAAAAAGGCTTCAGACTAGTAATAAAGAATACCTAAGAGGAAATATACATTATGAGGTTAATATCTAAGCTTGAAACAAAATTTTACCATCACAGTTTTCTCCAATATGACGGCGGTCATAATTACCCCCTGGTCATAATTACCCCACCTGACCCTATATCTTTTTCATTACAGAGACTAACAACATTATAAACATTAAGAATAAATTAAGAATAATCGTATTTGAGGCTAAAAAACAATTTATTTCAAAATCATCTTGAAAAGGACTTTACATAAATAACTCTCCCTTAAGAGGCTAATAGAAATATGAACCCATTAGCGACTAGTGCCCAATATTTCGTGCGTTAAAACATGCATAAAAAATAGGCTTGAAGATACAATTTCGTAATTTTAAAAAAAGTACGTATTTCAAAGAATTCTACAAGCTAAGATTATGACTTATTTATTTGAATCCTTGACACAAAAAATGCAAATAAACTTTATACATTTCGCTATCTTTAAAAATGAAAAACCTATAAACACCAAAAAAAAGGCCTTCGTTTAAGCAAATAAATATCAAGCATGCTGTCATCTCTCGGTAATAGATAAAGTCATTTATAGACAGTTTTTCAAGGTTGCCACAGGTGACTATTTTTAAAGTCTGTTCGCAACAGTATTTTTCTAATATAAATTTTGTAGCATGTTTCTCATGCAAATATTGTCAAGATGTGTGTTAAAGTTTTAGGAAAGTGGTGCCAATTAGAATTAAAAAATAGTCACCTGTGGCAGCCCTGATGGCGTCATGCGATCTTCATGTTCTAAGGAAGAAGAAAATAATACAATAATATTAAAATTCGAAAAGTCCCTAAAATGGGACGCAATTACATAAATTTATCGAGATAATAAAATGATTTCCAAATACTTTCATAAATAACCTCACGTGATCATGTAATAAATTAAATAAACATTTCACTTCTGTCATCGAATTGTAATCAAACAGTTTATCTGTTTGAATAAATAAGTACCTCAAAATCTAATGAACGATTTATGCATCAATAAGATTACATACGTTCATAATTTATGAGATTTCATCAAATTGGACATTATTGAATGTAAACTGAGTGTTTATTAAACTAGCAGTAAATTTATCTGCAGTAGTACTGGATTGATTATTACTAAGCTGAAATTAATGTCTTTAATGTGGATCAGTGTTTCAATAAATGCCACTGTTGTTACTTGACTTAAATTAATATTACACCGGGCTTTGTGGTGTACTAATGTAACTGATGTTGCGTTATTATAATTCAAAATGGCATCTAACACGAATAATAAACTATTTTATGTTACTTAAATGTAACTGTTTTTGTGTATATTATAATTTAAGATGTCGTAATGACGATCAGCAATGTACATTTAAAAAATAAAAACACTGCAAGATGCGAAGTACAAATGAGACTAGTCGGATGTGCTAATCCCAAAACGTTCTTCTATCTCATACATGTCCAGGCTTCAAAACTCGTTATCACAGTGTCAAAATTAAATTACTATGTCCATCATGAGGATTCTAAAGATAAGAAATTTCGTGCATTAGTAATTGAGGTATGACTACCGCAAACATTCTGTGAATCTTGAAAAATGAAGGATAGCAACGCTACCTGTTGTGTGGTTTACACCAAAACCTAATCAGCAACAACTTATGTCAACGTCTAACTGAATCTGAAGTTTGATGAAATTTCGTGCATTAGTTTTTGAGGTAGAGCTATTGAGAAAATCGTGAAAAATTGTAGATAGCAGCGACACCTGTTGGGTGATTTACACCAAAACAAATCAGTACCACTTTATATTAGAAACTTACTGAGTCTGAAGTTTGATGAAAATTCGTGCATTAGCTTATGAGATAAATTTACCTCACAAATCGGGGAAATGCAACACAGCAGCGACACCTGTTAGGCATTGTACACCACAAATAATCAGTACCAATTTATATCAAAGTATAACTAAATCTGAAGATTGATTAATTTCTGTGCAGTAGTTCTAGAGATATAGCTATTACGGAAATCACGAATAATGCAGCATAGAAGTGTCATCTATTGTGCGATTTAAATGAAAAAGTAATCCGCACCAATTTATGTCAGGGACTTACTGATTCTAAAGTTTTATTAAATCCCGTGGATTAGTTCTTGAGATAGAACGTCCACAAAATTTGTGTCACATACAGACATTTATCCTCACAGATTCACAGACAGACATTTTCTAAAAACCGTCAAATCTTGTTCAAGAACTTCTAAAACGTATAAATCCACTGAAAACCGTAAGTCGAAAATTTTCACGTATCCAAGACTTTCTTTTTGTAAAGATAGAAGAAAGTAAAAAGAAAGAATAATGCTTTCTGGCTCTCGAATGTCTAAGACTCTTTAAAAAGATCAAATCTTTATGAAATTTATGCTTAAGCAAAACTTTTCTTATTAATTCTTATTATTTCTTCTTATTATTCTTATTATTTTCTTATTATTTCTTCTTAATTTCGATTAAATAAAAAAAATTAAGAGGTGACTAACGCTTAAGAAAATTAAAAACATTATAGATGTTTTCTTATACTTGAGTTAGTGACTTATATTAAGTATGGGCTATGACAGACGAATAGACATACACAGGAGTGATCTTATAATGGTTCCGTTTTTGCTTTTTAACTATCGCTAAAGAATCCTCTATTATATGATGGAACTCTAATACATGAATTAGTAACTGGGCATCACATTACACAAAAACATCATTAACCCTCTCGCTGCGTAATTCGACGAGCATCTTTTAAGAAATTTTATTCTTTTATCACCGGTTTTTCAAAACAAAAATTTTTGTCTAATTTAATCGGAAAAATGCTCCGATTAAATAAGTCAAAATTCACAATAAAAATTTTACTGGTGGAAATAATCAAGTAGGGTTTATTAGGCGGAAAAATGCATCCCCGAGGAAATCTCGGGTTGCGCAGCGAGAGGGTTGAAAGTTCTTATCTAGGCCTTAAAATCAGATGGCGCATAGACAAATGTATAAAAATCCAGGCGCCAGCGAAAAGTCTCTCACCACTAAATTTATTAGTTTTCTTATCTTAAATTTTATTAGCATTCTTACAAAAAAATTTAAGCGAAATATTAGACAAAAAATAACGAATAAAATTTAGTGGTGAGAGACTGCCCGCTGGCGCCTAGACTTTTAGACCCCCCGCCCATAGAGTACGCCTCCGTGTCTTTATGCATGTTCAAACCGTCCGTGTTTTTAAGAGTTACTATATCGGCTAATTACAGACTTTTTTTTTTTTTTTTTGAAAATCATTATCCACAATCCTTTTATAATTCTGCGATATTTTTAATTAAATTTAATAAGAACTGTTTTTTCTTTAAAATAAAATCGATTTTTTAAGTTAATTAAACTACTATACATTAGGTAGATTTTGTCAAAAATACTACCTATTATATTCTCCTCTATGTTTGTATTTCTGAAATTTTTTTGCAGATATATGACGATCATGCCCCCTAGAACACAAAACCACGAACAGTTAAAAAATATATCTATCTATCTATCTGTTCATATACGTATTACTTTTTTATGAACACGATAACTTCCATAATTCTGAACAAATCTCTTCCAAACTGATACCTAAAATCAAGGGGCAGAGAATCTCGGTCAAGCTAGTCTAGGGCAAAATCGGGCCTAGGGGGTGGAAATAGGGAGGGTTTTTGTGGGGAAAAAACATTTTTGTTAGTTATAATACATATCAAATCAGTTTAAAGTTTTTATCCTTCTAGATAAAGCGCCAAAAATGTATGTATGACAGACTTTTGATAAAATTAAAAATGGGAGTTTAGGGAGAAAAAAATCATGACTTCGTCAGTTCTCAAGATATAAAATCCAATTAAATTTATCATAAATTTCCTTAACATTATCTACAACTTTTAAGTTGACAAGTTTTTTATAGGACTAACTCTTACGGCAAAAATAATTAAAAAAGGAAAACAAAAGGAGAGGAAGTGAAGAATAAAAAAATTCGCAACTTCCTCAATTCACAAGATATCAAATCCGCTTAAATTTGTTACGTCTTATTACAATTATCTACAATTTTTATATTGACAAGTTTTTGATAGGACCAATTCTTACAGAAAAAACAAATTAAAAATAAATAGCGGTTGAAGAAAAAATTGTCGGATTGTGATAAAACCAGCTATTACAGATAAATGAAATAAAAAACTCGTCAAAAGCGGCCAGATAAAATTGTTAAACTAATCTCTAATCTTTATTTAGTTTTTGTTGATAAAATTAGTGCTTAACATCGAAATCTGCCTACGCTTGTAGGCCGAGCCCAAACGTATACCTTTAGAATATGTTTTTGTTAGATAAAAGATGAGACTTAACGTGAAAAAACAATAATCACATTAAATCACGAAATATAGATAAGGTAAATTTCCTTACCTTTTGGTTCTTGATCGTCCACGGTAGCACGGAAACCGGTACTATCTTCTTCACATCCAGTGAAGAGCTATATGTATATCCAATTGCTATATAAAATATTTTTGAGATTTATCCTGTAAAATAAACTTGTGTTTTCTTTTATTAATAGGTGTAATTTTTAATTCCTAATGTATTCGATGAATTTTTCAGGAACATTGTAACAATTCTGGTTAAACTATAACATTTATATGTTTCTAAAATACAAAATTGGAGCATACATCTTTGCTCCCATCTGATTACATATCTATATACACACTGAAGAAAATTATAACTTACAAAAAATATTATTGATATATGATTAAATAACATAAACAAAAAATCTTGATTACTTATATTAATAAAACAATCAATACTATTTAGAGTCTATAGATTATTAATACAGTTCTTTCATCTGTAACAATTGCAGTCATTTAATCTAAATGTTTATCAGTTATTGATTGACATATTACACAAATAAGGAAGTAATTTTGTGAAGTAATAATCAAGTCTTATTTATGACAGACATAATCTGTTTTTCAAAAAACAGGAAAAACAGATTATCTTGATTAATGATGAGCCCCAATAGTTGTTATTTGGAAAAGCCCACATACATCAGAGTGTATCAACGCTAATCGTTTAGTGGCTCTATAATCTGCTAATTTTGGGTAAGGTGCATCTGTTAGCTTTGTTTTGATACAAGTTTCACAAGTTGTGTCATGTTTACATTTATTTATTTGTATTCCTTTCCCTAGGTGTTTTTCTTCGATTTCTTTTATTGATGCAAAATTTTTATGGCCGAACATTCTGTGCCATAATTCTATGCAATTATTATTGTTACAATTGTAAGTTTTATTTACACAGTTTACGTTTGCGCTTTCATTTGCTAATTGAATTTCATATAAGTTATTTTTCGTAACCGCTTCCAGGCGGGTTATTCCGTTATACGTTAACTTACATTTATCATTTTTCAATAAAATCTCGCGTACATTTTCTGTAGCTTTACTAACGGAAAATAGGTTTGATTCAATATCTGGAACAAACAGAACATCTTTAAGTGTTATGTTATGTGTTTCACCGTCAGAAGTTATAGTTTTTATTAATGTATTTCCTGATCCATAAGAAACTAATTTGTTTCCGTTTGCAATAACAACATTAGTTTTTTCATTTGATTTACTTTCTGTAAATAAATGTTGATCATTTGTTATGTGACTGGAACTGCCACTGTCAACTATCCACGCTTTGTTATTTCGCGGTTTTATTATAAACGCACAATGTTTATTACCTTGATGACTTTCAGATTCATTGCAATCGGCATTTTTATCCGAATTTGATTCATAATCATTTCTAACAGTTTTATCATCCTTTTGGAAAACAAGCGAAGAATTAATTTTTTTTTTTTTTTTTTTTACAGTTTTGTTTGTAATTCGTATTATGTGAAGAATTGTTTTGTTTATTTTTATAGTTGTTATTATGCCAGCAATCTTTAATGTTATGGTTTTTTAATTTACAATTTGATCCGTACTTTTGTTTCCTTTTATATCCCGCATTATTAAATTTGTATCCTGCATTGTTAAATTTCTTTGTAGTTTTGAATGCTCTAGCGGTATTTTCTGATGATTCTGAACTATCGCTTCTGCGATTATATTCATCAATCAACTTACTCTTAATAAAAGTAGGTGTCAAGTCTTCTTCATTTCGGGATTCAAGTAAATTCGTATTTAAAGCATTCTTATATTTTAATACAAAGTTGTATTCAGCTAATGCAAAATTTAGTCAATTTCAACAGTATAATCACATAAAAAAATGTTTCTTTTGAACAATAAGAAGGAAATTTTAGGTTCAGTTTATACAGACTAACATGAAACATATGTTTCGAAAATTTCACAAAAAAATATTTAGAAGTTTTTTGAGATATCGTGCGCGTTATGCTCAAATACATCATTTGGAGAAAAATGACTTCAAAGTTTCGGAAACGCCACTTCCGCTAGTGTGAATATATTTATAAAAGCTATAACTTCTGTTCTAATGGGAATTTAAAGAAAACAATGATATAAAAATGTTCAGAAAAGTTAAGAGTTTAACATCCAAAAAAATTAAAATTTCGAAAATTGTAAATCTTTAAGAGTCCTGACATCCCTTAATCCTACAAATAATTGCTAATTGTGCTATAGGAACATTGCATTTTTACTACAGTTAGATGGTATTTTTTAGTGTATTTTAATAGAATTGAAATAAGGGGTTTGGGTGTCAAAATTGTCAAAAAGGGCATTTTTATTCATCTATTTATATAATACGCTCAGGTGACGATACCAGGTCGCGCTCATCCTGCAGAAAAAAATAACATATCGTGGCCACCATTCCGATGTCGTAAATAAGGAAATTGTTCGACTTATCGAAATAATCGTCGTTGTATCACATCTATTCTTCTACATTTTCTCTAAAACCTTCAAAAACTATACAGTTATAATATTCTAAGTTCTAAATTAAAAATAACCAGCTATCAACAGCAGATAAACAAACAAACATTTCAGAATTTGTGATTAATTTTACAAATGTAAACAATGTGTACTGAGTCATTCACTTTTGACAATTCATTGATAAAAATTTAAAAACATTCGCAAATTGAATATTTTAGCTCCTGTAGTATTAATATGCTTTTCACGTACTTTGCCTATGAACCAATGAAAATAGTTTTTAATTTAAAAGCAAAATCTTAGAAAACTCAACTCTTTTTGGCACTTTTGTGTTATCCGGGGGCAAATCTTGCCTATAATCCCCCTTTTTTTCTTTTGCCAGTAGTAGTTACTTTTTCGAGTGTGAGATTTAGAAACAATGCTTACAAGGAAGGTCTCCATACGGGCATACTCAGAAAAATCTGAAAAAATTACAGAATGTTCTTCTCATATGGATATATATGTTTATAAAAATTTTTTTTGTCGGAACCCCGATACAGCGTCCGTTAAAAAATAGCAAAATTTTCGTTTATTTGGCGATTTATCACCGGTTGGCGATGAAAAAAAAATACGCTTTTATGTAGGAAAAAACTTTTTATATTGAATTTGTTTATATAAGTTTATTTTAAATAATTTTAATTTTGTCGTTTTTAATTTGTTTTAACTACAGTTTCTCATATATATTTATATGAATTTATAATAAAATTTAAATATCATATTTTATGATTTAAAGCAAAATTTAAATTGATTTAAATTATTTCAAGCTCAAAAATGAGGCATATAGAACACTGTCGGTTTGATTTTTTTGCTATGGAAACGACTTCGTCTTTGATATGGAATCAAATGTCAGCTGACTATAACTTAAAATAGATATTTGCAACTTGCAAAGCATAGAAAATATTTTTACAGTGATAAAATTAAATAACTATAGCAACAAGCAACATATATATGCAATATAATAATATATAATAACCTCTTTCATTGATTAAGTTTAGATTCATTAAAAACCGTGCATTCTATAAAACAATTAATAAACAATTTTCAGATGCATTAAAATCGTTTGCTTCTGGCGAGGAAAAATCCTGCTCGCCAAATCGCGTGTCACTTTCGTATTTTCGAGCCAAATATTCGAAAGTATTTTATTTTTTTACAGACTTTTTACTGAAATTCCGCCATTAAATTTGACTGACCCTTTATTACATACATAAGTAGTTTAATTGGGTATTTTTTTCAAAATATTCTGAGTATGCCCAGTATGGAGACCTTCCTTGTTAGAAGTTGGAATAAAATGCTATGGTATTTATTATTATTATTATTATGTATTTTAACGGAAATGAGTGAAAGACATGTATTTTAATTGTCATTTATTTATAAACAACGCCTGTCATAGTGATGGGCGATTTCGATTTTTTTAATCGATTTAATCGATACTATGGCCAACTCGATTTAATCGATACTATAAATTTTTTAATCGATGTCTCTAAAGGTCATATCATTTTCATTTTCCTTCAAAAATTTAAGGTCAAGTAGTTGGATGTCCAATCCCAAAACTTTCTTCTGTCTCATAAATGTTAAAACTTCAAAATTCGCTATCACAGTGTCAAATTTAAATAACCTATACCCATCATGAGGATCCAAAAGTATAGGTTCGTTGAAATATGTGTATTTAAAAAATATATATAAGAATCCCATTTTCCTAACAAATCATTGAATTTCGGCCCACACACTCTTAGATGTCCGCAACGGAAAATCCCAGTTCAAAGGGCATAAAAGCGACACATGTTGGGTAGTATACACCCAAGCCTAATAAGGATCTATTTATACGACAGTGTAACAGAATATGAAGTTTGATTAAATTCCGTGCATTGGTTTTGAGATATGGCTATCATGAATATCATGAAAAAAGCAGTATAGCAATGCAGCCTATTACATGATTAACACGAAAGACTCAGAAACAACTTACGTCAATGACTAACAGAATATTAAGTTTGATGAAATTCCGTTCATTACTTCTTGAGATGTTATCGCAAACATTGTGTAAACCCTGAAAAACAGTGTTGAATTCAGGGGCTGGTACGGGTGCACCCCCCTCCCCGGAACATTGAAATGTCCCCTAGGGAGATTTGAGATTTTATGCTTAATGGACGAAAGTCCAATCCCCCCCCCCTCGTAACTCTAGAATGTTCCTCGCCAGAACCATAGAAATCCCCCCCCCCTGGAGAAAAATGTCTGAATTCAACACTGTTGATAAAAGCAGCATGGCAGCACAATTTGTCATATCATTTACACAAAAACCTAATCATGGATAACTTATGGCATTGTCTAACAGAATATTAAGTTTGATGAAATTTCGTTCATTAGTTCTTGAGATATTATCCCTAAAATTGTTTAAATCCTGAAAAACGTGTTGAATTCAGGGGGTGGCCGGGGGGGGTGACATTCCTCCCCCCGCAACAAAGAATAAAATCTCAAACTTTCTGGGGGCCTTTGAGTGTTTCGGGGGGGAGGAGAATGTCACCCCCCCGGGCCACCCCCTGAATTCAATACGTTTTTGTGCATTAAAAATTGATGAAATTTCGTTCATTAGTTCTTGAGATATTATCCCTAAAATTATTTAAATCCTGAAAAACGTGTTGAATTCAGGGGATGGCCCGGGAGGGTAACATCCCCCCCCCATCGCAACATTCAAATGCCCCCCAGAAAGTTTGAGATTTTATGCTTTTTGTACATTAAAATGTACAAAAGTCCAATCCCCTACCCTTCTGAACTGCCCCTCCCGGAGAAAAATGTCTGAATTCAACTCTGCTGATAAAATCAGCATAGCAACGCCCCCTGTTGGGCGATTTACACCGAAACCTAATAAGCAGCAATATATGCCAACGTCTAACTGAATGTGGTTTTATGAAAATCCGTGTATTAGTTCTTGAGATAGAGCTATTGCGAAAATCGGGAAAAATGCAGCATAGCAGCGCCACCTGCTGGTAGATTTACATCAAAACCTAATCCTCAACAACTTATGTCAACGTCAAACTGAATCTGAAGTTAGGTGAATATTCGTGCATTAGTTCTTGAAATAGCAATTTTGCGGAAATCATGAAAAATGCAGCATAGCAGCGCCACCTGTTGAGCGATTTTCACCAAAAAGTAATCAGCACCAATTTATATGAAGGTCTAACTGAATCTAAAGTTTCAACAGATTTCATGCATTAGTTCTTGAAATAGACCGCTCACAATTTTTTTGTCAGAGACAAACAAATAGACAGACTGACAGACAAAAAAATTATAAAAATAGTCAAATCGTATTCCAGACAAGAAGTTCTAAAACTATAAATCCTTAGAAACCGGAAGTCGAAAATTTTCACGAAAACAACACTTTATTTTTCTAAAGACAAAAGAAAGCAAGAAAAGATGAACGCATCGATTCTGCCCTTGGATCAGAAACGGTGAATCGATTCAGTTCAGATTCGATGCCGATGTCGATCTTCAGATGCGATCTTCAGAATCGTTATTTTTTTGATTTACTTCAATTCTTTAGATGCAATGTCGAATCGTTATATTTTGATGTACTTCAATTCTTTAGATGCAATGTCGAATCGTTATGTTTTGATTTACTTCAATTCAAATCGCATCGCGGTCGATCCACGATTCGGGTTGAATCAATTCTTCCAATTTTGCTGCTTTAGTGCCAGAATTGCTGTAAAATTTTGTATAAGAGCCTTTTTTTACTTTCTAGGTTAAATCAGTGTTGAATGCAGGTATTTTTCTCAGGGAGGGATTTATGCGACTCCGGTCGGGATTGGGGGGGGGGGGGGTATTTCAGAGTTCCGTAATTGGGGGGGGGGGTGCACATTTGTCCATTAAAAAGCATAAAATCTCAAAACTTACGGGAGGGACATTTCAATGTCCCGGGAGGAATGTCCTCCCGGGCTACCCACTGAATTCAACACTAGGTTAAATCGTTATACTTTTGTTTAGAAGCCTAGTTATTCAGGTTACTAATTTATTATATTGTATTTTTCAAGTTCGTCCCTTCTAATCTCTCCACCCCCCTCTCCCCTTTTCCTCGCTAATCTTAATTTACAGGGCCGTTCAAAATTTGCATGCAATTTTTAAAATGTCCAATTCTTGTTCTATTTTATTATAAAGCCACATTTTGAAACCTTGACAAAAGATACTTTTGAGGTCGCCCCTCCGATTGTTTGGGGCTTACCTGCTTCCTCGGGGGGGGGGGGGAGATATTTTTTGTTTCTTCCAAACCATATCGTATAACATATCGTTGGAAAGCTTTTAATGTGATCTTTTATTTTCTGGCTCTAGCCTTCCTTCTTTTTGGTAAGGGTCAATCGTGCTCCAACTTTTGTATTGATATTTTTGACAGTAATTTCAAAGGAATATATATTTATTCTTTCGGATTTACTGTTTTAAAGGCAGAACTGCTGTCAAATTTCGCATAAGAGCCTTTTTCTTTCTAGGTTAAATTGTTATATTTTTAGTTTAGGAGCCAAGTTATTTGGGTTACTAGTTTATTAAGCTGTACTTTTCCAGTTCGTCACCAATACATCCCCCCCCCCCCCAATCCCAATTTTCTTAATTATGGTCCAATTTCAATGGGACCTTTTTTGACATTCTTCCCGAGTCATTTGTTTACCAACTAAACACTGATATTATATCTGCAGCTCTTGGTGAGCACTATTTATGAATGGTAATAACAAATTTCGTCTCTTTTCCATTTTAAACTTATTCTTGGTTTAAAGCCACGTGACTCAAGGTTCTCGTTAGTTAAGCGGTATTTCACAAGTTTGTCAAAGTGTTTGTGTAAGTTGTATTATAAAAATTCCAGTCGTTTACAACCAAACTTACTGATTTATGATACTTTGAATTTTATGAAATTTCGGAGCTTTCCGAAACTAAAGGATCTCTTGTATGTTATTAATTTTTTTCAAGGGTGTAGGTATGAAAATACGTGCTAAAATGCTTTAAAACCTTTTTTTTTTTCAAATAATATATTTAACAATTTAAACAAAGTGATTCCCGAGAATTATGTACTGTTTTAAAAGGGGACCACATCTTAGAATGTAAGGGGCGTAAAAATTCGAAACTTGGACAGGGCGATGCAAAAAAAAAAAAAAAATTCTCCTTTCAGAAATTCGAAAAAATATTATCTTAATTACAAGCTGAGATATTAATTATTATTTCACTAATTGGTTTATTTCTATTAAATGCTTTTTTTTAAAAGGCAGTCACGTGATTTTTTATAGCAGCATTAACGTTTTCTACTGTTTAGCGTGCGGTTTTTTGACGGCGGGCTGAGATAATTACTACCTTTTCAATATAAAAAATTTTATAAGCGTTCATACCACTATTTTCGAATAGTAATTTCACAAATATCTTGAATTCTTGCTTAAGGCTACCACCCCCTAGACTGATGTATCTTCAGATAGATTGTATAAAGGAGTTTCGTTTAGATACACTTTTGTTTTGAATAGACTGCGCTCCCTGGTGGTGGAATATAGAACTAACAGACCGCGATTTCATTTAAAGTAGAAATCTAACAAGGTGATCTGTTCGAAACTTTAAGATCGTTTATAACACGTAAGAAAAAGTTTAAAAAAGAATGGTGCGAAAATTTCGGGAGGAGGGGGGGGGGGGAGGCCGCTAGAATTTTTTTTAAACCTTAGCGTTCCTTACCGTTTTAGGTGGGGTTTTTAGACGGAGTCCTGAGATAAATGCTACTTATTAAATATAAAAAAGTCAAAAGTTTAGTTACCACTATTTCCTAATAGTAATTTCGGCAAATAGCTTAAATTTTTGATCAAGATTGCCACACTCTTGAGTAATATATCTACTGATAGGTTGTTTAACGGAGTTTCGTTCGCAGTTTTGTTAGGAATAGAGTGCGCACCCTGGTGGTGGAATCTGGAACTAACATAACGCGGTTTTGTTAAAATTAGGAAATCTAACAATGCGATCTGTTTTAAACTTTAAGATTGTTTATAACACATGATAAAAAATTATAAAAAAGAATGGCGCGTCACATTTCGGGGGGGGGGATAGAGGGGAGGGGCAGAACAAAATTAGAAAATAAAACAGGGCGATTTGTTTGAAATTTTAAGATAGTTTATAACACATAATAAAAAAATTTTAAATGATGAATGTCAAAAATTGGGGGGGGGGGGGGTACACCTATACGGTGCTGTAGGCAGCGGGAACCCGGTTCGCAGTTCGTTCGCTTCGAGATTTCATATTAGGGGGAACCCGCTAGTTACTAGCTATAATGTTAAAGATGTCTTAACAATATACATGCGCGTCCACTATCCTTCTAAGACAGTAAAATTAATTGATTTTTATTTCTTCTGAGAAAACTAAATTTTTACACCTTGCAGCGATGATTTTTTTTTTTTTTTTTTTTTTTTTTTTTTTTTTTTTTATAAAAGAACTTTAATAAACTTTGCTAGTTACATTATTAAACTCAAATTGTAAGAATACTAAATCGGTTCTTATGGCAACGTGAAATATGTCCCTGAAAATTTAAATTTTAATTCAGGCTGGAAGAAAATCACAATGATTTAATTACAGGGACAGTCAAATGTTTTCCGTTACATTACGGCCAATGGTAAAAATTATTTCAAGTGCATTTTAAGGATGTTACGGACTTTCGAACAGAATGAAATTGATATGCACTTATGAAGTGCACTGTTATAGTACGAGCGCACCACATTTGCCACGTTTGACGCGCAATTTCCAACTTGTATTTAACCGAGATCTTTCTTAAAAAATAAATTTAAATAAAATCTAAATTACAATATTAGTAAAATTACATCTTAAAACTAATATTTTAAAAGTTAAAAACTTTATTATTTGACTCAAAGGTCTGTAATAGCTTACGACTGGGCCTCTGACTCCTGACTTTGTCTACCCTCTAAATGTGAGGCATGGGAGGTGGTCGCTACGGCTCTGCTGATTCGCTAAGTTTTGAAATTAATATTTTTGAGCTTATCTGTGAGAGTCTGTGACTATCGAAATATCGATTCAAGTATCGATTCTAGAATTTGGGAATCGATTCTTATTGTGATCGATTCAGTTTTATACGATGTCGATTTTAATCGATTCCTGAATTTTCCAGAATCGCCCATCACTAGTCTGTCACTCTGATCAAATCTTGATTATAAGAACAGTAGTACAGCATCATTTCGATTTCATAATTCAGTGTAAAATAATTATAATCTTGCATATAGGTATTGATTGTGATTATCAGAAATTATGTTGCTTCAATAAAAAGTTATTACAAGGTTACCGAATTCAACCATCTGATTATATTTGGTCTACCACAATTTCCAAACAATAATCTTCATATTATATTACAAATAACAACTTATCAGGAAGAATATTTTTTGGAAATAGTGATAAGTAACATAATAAAGGAATAAAGGCTAGTAGCAAACCTGTAAATGTTATCAGAACCTCATGGGGATATCTTATACTTGTACGAACCAACAAATTTAAAATTTTAACTGCAATATATTGATAACTCAAAAACTGATACACATAAACAATATAAAAAATACATGGATTTATGCCTCTCCTTTTTTTATACTGTTAAAATATAAATAAATAAATAAGCATTTGGCATTTATTGCATTTTCATACAAATACATATTGCAGCAATGAAGATTTTGAACCAGGTCTTATGAAACGTTTGAGAAAAATAAAAATAAATACTTTATTCGTAAAAGTTATTTAGTACCAAACGCACTTCCCATACTTCCCTATTTCAAAATTTCAAAATCAATTTCACAATTTTACTAGTTAAACAAATTTGGTTATTAAATAAATGTGTTTCTAGAAATGTATGTTAAACATCAGGAGACATATTAAGTAAATGGCTAATCTCATAAGAGTATATATTTACAAATGAGATGCTATAAATTTTTCCTTGGATTAAATATATTCTGCTATCGTAAGTAAATATATTTACGTGTTTAATATGTTATATTACATGGCATGCATATTTGTTTATTCACGATGAATATAGTATAAAGTGCAGTGCCCTAATTTTAAAATGATAATAAAAATGTTTCCAAATTTTAATAGTACAGTAGAACCTCGATTATCCGATGTAATTGGGACCGACCATCTTTCGGAAAATCGAAATTTTCGGATAATCGAGAATGCTTCAATTTAAAGATTAAGGAGGAATATATGCAATAATTCTTTTTATGGTAACAAGTGCTTAAAAAATAAAGCAATAGCAAAATAGAAACAAGAATAAATTACCTGAATTTTTATTTTGAAATTAAGTACCTTTTACATATATCACAAGGGTTTGAAAAAATGCTTTGTTTGTCGCAGTTTCGATCGCCTTTGCTTTGAAGCTCTATCACTGAGTTTTTTAATATTATTAGTTCATCAGCATCACGGTCTTTATGCTGCTCCAGCCATGTCAAATCTTTTGCAAAACATTCAAAAGCTTAAAAATTGCTATTTTGTTCGCTTTCTTCGTTCCTCTCCACAGCTTACGGGAGCTCAAGTTAAATTCAAAGGAACTCTGAGAAACGGAAGCGAAAATATTTATATGTACTTGTAGTTCGGAAAGGACCGATTGCATACAGGGACTATGATAGTTTTAAAAAAGAAGCTTTAAAAATAGATTTTGTACACGAAGAATGCGGAAAAAAGGCTTTAAAAATGTATTTTGGTTAACTGAGTGTTTCGGTTAAAATATTTTCGGATAAAAGAGGTTCTACTGTACTTTAAAGATATTTTAATGTGCTTCCTTAATATTACGAGAAAGAATTTCATAATTTTAATATTACATAAAAGTTTTTTTTGTGTGTGTTCCCACCTTTTTATTGGCCATGCCTCACCGAAGCGTCTCTAAAATGACGACCCCACCCCCTCAACTCCATGACATACATTTCTTATTAATTAAAAGGTGAGCACTATTCGCATGGCGGAAGTCTAAGAGAATCTTAACAATAATTATTCATTCCATACTTTTTAACCTATCAAAGAAGTGAATTTTCTGTGACAAATTTTATAAATACAATTAAACAATATATCTTCGCCTTTATATCATAAATAGTTTTATTGTTCCTATCAAACTTACACTGCGTCTCATAAATATAAAGACACAGATGTTTTTGAAATTGCATTTTATTAATTCAGTTATAAGAAATAAAATTTTATATCTCCTATTAAGAACAATGAAAGGAATATGTTATAGGGGTTTACATTTAAATAAAATAATTTCAACTCGAAAAAAAAAATAAGAAATTAAGCTGTCTCATAAATATAAAGACAAATTTGAAACTGCTTCATATGCAATCTTTTTTTCGAATGCGTGCGTACAGAAGTAATGCGCACGCGCAGAAATACACTTTAAGTTACCCAAACGAGCAAAGTTGTTTGACTTGTTTCAATTGCAAAGATGCTGAGGAACATTGGAATTTCTAAAGCTGAGATTTGCAAAATACATGGATTTAACACCAGAACCGCCGTCAAATAAAAATATTTCGATTCTCACCAGAAATTTTTTTTCTAAAATAAGTTCAAAATGTACCACGTAGAAATAAGTTAAATAAATAAGTTAAGTAGTTTCAATTAAAATTTCCGGCATAAAATATTTTTATAAAACTTCAGTAAAATTTCCGCCGGTTCTAGTGTTAAAGTTAATGGCTTAACAGTTTCTCAGATATGTAAAAAAACTGGGAGAAGCAGGGTTGCACTTTATAAAATTTTATCAAAAACTTACAATTTATATACGCGAAAAAGATCTGACAGACGAAGAAAAACTAGTGAAGGACTCGATCGCAAGATCATGCGACTTGTATCGTCACAAAAAATGTCACTCCGATAAGTTTCTCAACGAGTGTATGGTATGGTCTCAAAGGAAAAAGTACATACTCAGATAAAATAAAGCAAAAATATTGTGTGTCGGCATATGTGCAGATTTCCTTTATAGAAAATAGAACACAAAGAACGGAGGCTACTCTGGGCTAAAGATCGTATGCATTGGAAGGACGAATGGATGCAAGACATTTTTTCTGATGAAAAGAGATTTAACTTGGAACGCCCAGATGGTTGGAATTCCTACTAGCTCGATTTAAGATGTGAACCTCGAACCCTCTTCAGTAGGCAGAAAGGGGGTGTTTCTGTTATGGTTTGGGGTGCCTTCTCTTTTAATGGAACTACAAGTATTGCTTTTCCGGAAGGTAAACAGACATCTAAAGAGTATATAGAACTGCTTGATAGTCACTTGTTGGGTATTGCCGAAAGTCTTGGTAGTCGGAATTATATGTACCAGTAGGATAATGTACCGATTCACTCATCAAGACTCACAAAAAACTGGTTTTCTGATAACAATGTTCATGTCATGGTGTGGCCTGCACGTAGTCCTGATTTAAATCCAGTTGGAAATATTTGTGTCCTTCTCGTTCGCGGTGTATATGCTGGAAGACAATTTTCAAACGTCCTTGAATTGAAAATAGAAATCGAACGACGTTGGTTTGATATAAACCAAAATACCTACACAACCTAATAAACAGCATGCCAGCTAGAATATTTGCTGTTATTAATAAGAATGGACCGTTTATTGGACGATAATTCAAAAATTTGTAAAATATCTTTATATTTATGAGACAGCAAAATTGCTTACATTTATCAATTTTCGAGTTCAAATTATTTAATTCTAATATAATTTACTGTAAAATATTTTTAGTACATGCTTTTTGTTATATTCGTAAACATAATTTTGAATACTGAATTATTAAAATATTATTTCGAAAATATCAGTGTCGTTATATTTATGAGACGCAGTGTATATCAGTGTTAAACAAAGGTATTATATGGTCTGTATTTTTATTTTCGCAAAAGACTGGCATTTATCATTAAAATTGATAACATTGACACATTTTATAATTCATTTTAATAACTTTTGAAGAGTTGGTGAAAAAGCTTTGGAGAGAAAAGTTTTTCTAAGAATAAAACAATGCCCAAGAATAATTTCAAGATTATCATCTTTACATAGTTGCCAACCTCAAACTAATCTTCCGTAATACTTGTGTTAATTTGACCCTGGTTAATACGTTTCAAACCAGAATTTTTTTTTTAAGAAATGGAATAAATATGTTCCACGTAGAAACCTGGAATTAAATAAATAAGTATTCATAAAATAAATTTTCTGGTTCGAAATGTGATTAACCTGGGTTAAATTAATCCAGACATTACGGAAGGTTAGTGGGAGGTTGGCAGCTATGTCTTTATCACGATGAAATAGCAATTATTCGCCATCAAAACAAATTCTCTGTTTTCTATTTTCACGTTATCGTTGACTGACGGCCATTTATTATCTGATTTTAAAATTTAAATGCAGATGCCATATATTAGTTACTGTATAAGACGTCTGCTCTAGAACCATAGATGCCTACTGTTTATCCATTTCTTTTCTAACGATTAATGACGATTTGCGCCAGAAAATTTTTATTAACTTTTACTTTTCTAACTTTGGTGGGAAAAAGGTCGTAAAATTGCTTTTCCTTATTTTCAATAACATATTTTGAAGATTCCGGTGTGAATTCAACATCGCAGAAACACAATTACTTGCTCCTCAAAGGGTTAAGATTATGTAGTTGGTAGTATCTTGTTTACATATCTCAAATATTTTTTTATTGAAATATGTTCAACACAGTCAAATTTAGACGTTCCATTAACTAATTTCGGGGTAAAAGTTTCTTCGTGTAACAGATAGTAGAGTAAATAGAAACACTAAGCTCATAAAATAAATAATTGGAAAAATTGCTGTAAATTACAGTATTGAATTGGATTTTAAAGATTTTTTAACGCGAAAGAAACAGCGTGGGAGTGATAATACCTTTGATGATTGTTTACATAAATCGTGGTGCAATTCTACTTTTTACTTTTGATTACGTTTTCTTTAAATTCCACAACAACAACAAAAATAATAAGTTTATTTTTAATTTATGCATGTAGTACTTCTGTTTTTAGTCTAAAACAATATTTAAAATAAATAAATAAATAAATAAATATCTAACATAGAATGCGTAAGCGACAAATCTGCATACTTGCGAGCCTCCAGATTTTTTTAATACCATTAAATTCTTACAAAAATATTCGATTCATTTAATTACAAAAATTGTGCGATTATGTAAAGCAAGTATTTCTGCAAAAAAATATGTGTATTAAAAAAAAGGGAGCTTGGTAACTATGAATTTGGAATTGCCGCCTAAAGAGTCAAATTGCCCCCCCCCCCCCCCTCTCCCCACACACACACGCGCGCGCGTTCAGAACCACTGCTTTAGAATTTAGCAGAAAAAAAGATACTAAGTATATTTTAAATTTCTTTATTGTTCAGATTATTCAGACATGATTCGAAATGGAATTTGTTGTTGTTGTGCAAAGCATATTTCAAAAATTAACCTTTTTCAGGGTTCGTACGGATACCGTTATTTTTAAGGCCAAATATCAGTAATTTTTTTTTTTTTTTTTTTTTTTTTTTTTAGAAAAATAAATCTAGTTTAAACGGACGAAATTTTGCCTGATTTAAGGAAAGGTTTTCCATAAGAAAATACTGGTACCAAAGAATTTCTTAGTGTGGAAATTCAAGGATCCGTACGAGCCCTGTTTTTATAATGTAGCTTTCATAATAAATTATAGAAAATTTCACTCATGTCATTTAAATTTTTAATTGCTGTTACTCGGTTCAAACTTATTTCTAGTCTTTCTCATCAAATTTCACACTTAAAAAAACTAATGATCTACCCCGGGATTCCCGAGCTCTAGATCATGCAGCCTGGTCTATTAAAAAGGAATGAAAAAAGTCCTTCCGGCCAGTGCCGGGAGGAAGAGGTACCTTTCAAATTCCTTATTTTTTAAAAGCTAACTTATGTTATTCAAACACACAAAGCTCAATTTAGTGGAAACCGATTATAGAAGATTCAGTACTAATTTTTATCAATACGATCCTTATGAATGAGATTTCGCGAAATTAGTCAGTTTTATCCAACCTGATTTGGTTTCCAAATTCGGCGATATCTTGAAGTGCCTGCCCTTTTAAGTGCCCTCTTTAGTGCCTGCCATGGTGGATGAGGCTAACCAGTGAACTTGGTCGAGACCTTAGTAATTCCTGTGCACATGCTCACTCACATCGGAATCGGTTGATACATACAAGTGCTGTCGCAGGCAAAAAATCAGATTTTTCAAAATGTCACCCACATAATGAAATTCAAACTGCTGTATCTGAGCCATTTTTTAAGATAAAGACAAAAAAAAAATGCTCCGGAATCCTTATATTAAAATCAAATACTTAAGAAATAAACCTTTTTCAATGTCTAAATTTTTGTACCTCACTTTAAAGATAATTTATTTTAATTTTATGGCCGGCATTTCGATTCAAGATGGCGGATGAAGCTGGCCAGTGAACTTAGTCGAGACATTGGTATATACTATCCAAATGCCTTCTTACATCCGAATATGTTAATAAATACGTGTGTTATCGCGTGACAAATATCAGATCGTTTCAAAATGTCAGCTATGCTTGAAATTTCAAAGTGCTATAACTCAACCTTTTTACTTTCTTCTATCTTTACAAGAAGAAAGTATTGGATTCATGAAAATTTTCGAATTCTGGTTTTCGACGGATTTACACGTTTTAGGGGTCAGAGATTCCAAAAAACATGTTTTTACAAAATGTCTGTCTGTGACTCTGTGAGTCTGTCTGTCTGTCTGTCTGTCTGTCTGTGTGTATGTGACACAAATTTTGTGGGCGTTCTATCTCAAGAACTAATGAACGGAATTTAATAAAAATTAATATTCAGTTAGTAACTAATACAAATTGATGCTGATTAGTTTTTGGTGTACATCGCTCAACAGGTGGCGCTGCAATGCTGCATTTTTCACGATTTTCGCAATAGCTCTATCTCAAGAACTAATGCACGGAATTTGATCAAACTTCAGATTTAGTTAGTCCTTGATATGAATTGATGATGATTACGTTTTGGTGTAAATCGCCCAACAGGTGGCGCTGTTATGATGAATTTTGCAGGATTTACACGATTTCCCCAATAGCTCTTTCTTAAGAACTAACGCACGGATTTTCATCAAACTTCAGATTAAGTTAGTCCTTGATATGACTTGCTACTTATTAGGTGTTGGTGTAAATCGCCCAACAGGTGGCGCTTCTCTGCTGCCTTTTCCACGATTGCCTCAATAGCTCTATCAATAGAACTAATGGACCAATTTTAATCTAACTTCAGATTTAGTTGTATGTTGACACAAGTTGTTGTTAATTAGGTTTTGGTGTTAATCACCCAATAGGTGGCGCTGCTATGCAGAAATTTTCACGACTTTCGCTATTGCTCTATCTCAAAAACTAATGTACGGATTTTCTCCAAACTTCAGATACAGTCAGACGTTGACATAAATTGTTGCTGATTAGGATTTGGTATAAATCACCCAATAGGTGGCGCTCCTAGGCAGCATTTTGCTGAATTTAGACGATTTCAGCGATAGTCATATCTCAAGAACTAATGCACGGAATTTCATATCGTTAGAATCATCATGAGATGCATAGATTGCCATTTAATTTTGGCAGTGTGATAGCGAATTTTGAAGTATTAACATGTATGAGATAGAAGAAAGTTTTGGGATTGGTACATCCGACTAGTTTTAAGATGTAGACGAAAAAAAATGCCCTGAAATCTTTGTATAAGGTCAAACACATAAAAACCTTTTTCATTTTCCAATTTTTTCATACCTCATTTAAAATTTTAAATATATATATATTTTTTAAATGTTCCCTTTTGAAACAAAACGGCGAAGAAGGTTGCCTACAAACTCAGTCGAGACATTGGTATGCACTATGTACAGACCAAGTTACATCCAAATCGGTTCATAAATATGCCTGTTATCGCGTGACAAAAATCAGGTCGTTTCAAAATGTCAGCCACAATAGAAATTAAAAATGCTATAACTCAACCATTTTTCTAGATATAGACGAAACAAAAACTGTTCCGGAATCTTCATATTAAGGTCAAACACACAAGGAAAAAATCTTTTTCAATTTTTTGATACCTCATTTTAAATTTAATTTTTTTAAATGGCCGCCATTTTTAAACAAGATGGCGGATGAAGCTGGTTAACGAACTCGGTCGAGACATTGGTATGTACCTTGTATACACCAAGTTACATCCAAGTCGGTTCATGAATAGGCCTGTTATCGGGTGACAAAAATCAGGACGTTTCAAAATGTCAGCCAAACTAGAAATTCAAAGTGCTATAATTCAGCCATTTTTTAAGATATAGACGAAATAAAATTTGCTCCAGAATCTTTGTATCAAGGTCAAACACATAAGAAACTAGTATGTTGTGGCCATCACAAAACTTTCTTCTATATAAATCACGTCAATTAAATCATTTAAATTGTAAAAGAAATTACATCAATTTAGAACCAATTCATATCAAAGTATACCTGAATTTGAAGTTTGATGAAAATTCGTCCATTACTTATTGAGATAGAGCTGTAGGGGAAATTCTGAAAAATGTAGCATAGCAGCGCCACCTGTTGAGCGATTTGCACCCAAACACAAACAGCACTAATTGATATTAAGGTATACCGGAATCTGAAGTTTGATGAAAATCGGTGCATTAGTTCTGGAGTTAGAGCTATTGTGGAAATCACAAAAAATGCAGCACAGCAGCGCCACCTGTTGAGCGATTTACACGAAAAGGTACAAAACATCAATTCATGTCAAGGACTAACTGAATCTGAAGTTTGATGAAAATCCGTGGATTAGTTCTTGAGATTGAGCTATTACAAAAATCGTGTAAATGCTGCAAAATGCAGCAAAGCAGCGCCATCTTTTGGGCGATTTGCACCAAAACGTTACCAGCACCAATTCATATCAAGGATTAACGGAATCTGACGTTTTATAAAAATCCGTGCATTAGTTCTTGGGATAGAGCTTTTGTGGAAATCCTGCAAAATGCTACATAGCAGCGCCACCTGCAGGGCGATTTACACCAAAAACTAATCAGCACCAATCTATATCAGGGACTACATGAATATGAATTTTTATTAAATTCCGTGCATTAGTTCTTGCGATAGAGCGCCCACAAAATTTGTGTCACATACAGACAGACAGACGGACGGACAGACAGACGGACAGACAGACTCACAGACAGACATTTTGTAAAAACATGTTTTTTGGAATCTCTGACCCATAAAACGTGTAAATACGTCGAAAACTGGAATTTGAAAATTTTCATGAAACCAATACTTTCTTCTTGTCAAGATAGAAGAAAGTAAAAATATTTTTAAATTTTCAAATTTTTGGTATCACATTTCAAATTTTAAATTAAAAAAAAATGTAAATGGCCGCCATTTTGAAACAAGATGGCTGCTGAATCTGGCCAACGAACTCGGTCGAGACATTGGTATGTACTATGTACAAACCGAGTTTCATATAAATTGGTTCATAAATACGCCTGTTTTCGCGTGACAAATATCAGGTCGTTTCAAAATGTCAGCCATGCTAGAAATTGAAAGTGCTATAACTCAGCCATTTTTTAAGATATAGACAAAACAAAAACTGCTCCGTAATCTTTGTATCAAGGTCAAATACATAAGAAAAAAATATTTTTCCATTTTTAATTTTTTGGTACCACATTTCAAGTTTTTTAATTTTTAAAAAATTTTAAATGACCGCCATTTTGAAACAAGATGGCGGATGAAGCTGGCCAACGAACTCGGTCGAGTCATTGGTATGTACTATGTACACACCGAGTTACATCCAAATCGGTTCATAAATACGAGAGTTACAGTATGACAAAAATCAGATATATATAGTATATATCAACACTTTGAACGGAGGGTGGTTTCGGGGTCTGGGGGTCATGATCGATGAAAATATACCAAATTTTTTTTTAAATCGCTTTCCTCCGAACGGCTGCAATTTTTGTGATGAAAGCTACCTAACTATATTTTAAATGAAAGGTATGCATATATATATATATATATATATATATATTACTTTTAATATACATATTATAATTTGCAAACAAGCAGCATCAAATTGCATTTTTTGCTAAATATAAAATATACTTTTAAAATAAAGTGTTGAAATGTATTAATAACCCTTTTAATTACTTATTTGTATTAGTCGCATGCCAAAGAATAATTGCTGAAGTAATCGCAAATATTTTCTATTTACAGCTGCTTTTTCAATTTTTATTATTTCGGTGTTTAAGCAGGTTGTTCTATTACATATCAGTTTGTGTTTTATTTATGTTTTTTAAGTATTTGTTTTTATTTATTAAGTTTAAATTGCATTATGAAATATTAGCCGGTAACAAACGCTGAACTTTTTAAGGGGGTAGGATACCTTTGAACATGTTCGAAGAAGTAAAAAAATATCACTGTGTTTCAAGCTTCAAAACTTGGGTAATAAGTCAAAAATAAAAATCAAACTTCATTTAAATATAAAGCTCATATTTAAATTTACATTTAAAAAATATATACATATTTGTAAATTCATATATAAATATTGAAATGATAAGTTTAAAAATATATGATAATAAGAGAAAAAAAATCGTGCGCGCATGATAAAATCTGAAAATATGCATATAAAGAGAAAATTTTGGTGAAAATAAATACTTAATAGTGTTACCTTTATACTAAATACAAAGTATTAAATAAATAGTATATTTGTACAAATATACTAAAACTAGAATATTTGTAAAAATATTGACTAAACTAAAAAATTAAGAAATAATTAAACATTTTCACATTTTTGAAAATATTTTTAAAGTACAAAAACTGAAATAAAAATACAATCATACCTTTTTCTGGTTTTACGTTGTAGATAATACAGAAATGAATATGTGGTGAAAAATTCTTTTGGTTGTCATGCATAGTTTTTTAGTAACAGTACGCGCAGTATCAAAATCATGGCTTTGAATAAATGCGACGCGAAGTTTAATTATCCTAGTCTTAATATGTAGTCTTAATAAAAATACCATAATTAGTAAACTAATTGGAATCTTTTAATGCGTTTTTTTTGCATATTGTTCAGAAATGATTACGGAATCAAAATATATATTAAAAAAAATTCTGAAATTTTGAACGTTTAAAGGTATCCTACCCCTTTAAATTAAAATTCACAAAGATACAAATAAATGTAACTTTCTTTTAAATTGTTTTAAAAGCAAGCGGCTGTAACCCTCTCCGGTCGAGTGTCAGCAAATAACTGCCCAAGCTTCATATTCAGTTCATACTATTATATTTTAAAAATGCATTTTTTAGCATATATCTCTTGCGCATGTTGTCGAAGTACGAATAAAAATGTTCCATAAACAGAGTGGTACCAACCGAATAAATTCGTGTAAGAGATGCCAGGGCCTAGGAGGAGAACTTCAACCGTTAAGGGTTAATCTTTCGGTCCTCTGCGTGCAATAGAGATAATCTTTCAAAGAAAGATGCTTGAAATTTACATTTAACAACCATAAAAAAATTAGTAATTTACGATAAGTTTACAAATAAATTGAATTTGAAAGTACATTTATTTCCCTATTTGCTTGTGTAAAAATTAAAATTACGCAATAAAATAGAAAAATATATTCAGTATTTAGCATACAATATTTTCATTTAAAAAATGTGGATTATTTACAGCAGTTAATAACATAACACAATGATCATTAAGGTTTTGGTCAAGTTGTAAAAGAAAATTTTTTGGATTGGGGGAGAATATCCTTAGAGAATTTTAAAAAGTAACACAAGTTATAAAGTTGAATAACACAACATGTAAAAGTATAGTGATAGCTGTAACATTTCAATAATGTAAATCTATCTTTTCTGTTACTTGCTGAATGTAATAGTAAAAAATGTTAACTGGGACACTTTCAGTTATCTCTAAGAAAACAATAAACAGAAGTATTTGGATATAAAATAACTAATTATCAACCACAGAATAATATACTATAAACATGAACCTGCATCAAACATTTATCGATTATTATTAATCAAAAGGTTCTTCATATGATTTTCAAGGTATCAATGTTTCACTGCGCAAAGCAGTTTATTCTTTGAACATAGCTATTACTAATAATGATTAAAATAAAAATGATTTAAATTTTCTACATAACTGGCTATAACTATTTCATTTGGACATTTTTAAATGCAGTTATATTACTTATATAATATCCAACAATGTTTATTTTATCAACAGATATGCATCTGCTTGAAATAGGAAATTATAGTTTTAAAAAAATGCGGTTTAAAGAACAAAAACCTGGTTTAAACCAAGCAAACCGGTTTTTTGGGGGGTTTTTGAACATTGTTTTTTCAAAACTTGTTCAGTGCCTCACTCTTTCTCATTTTTAATTCAATTTTACACCTAGTGATTGGAAATTTACGCTTTATTCATAAAAGAATCCCCATATAAATAAAAATACTGCGCTCCATCTTAAATAAAAGAAGGAACAACATCTGTGAAAATAAACATAAAAGAAATATTAAGGCTTTGTTACTATGGAAACTAAACCAGTATTGTTTGATCAGGCTTGAAATTTCGTATGATAAAGCAGACAATATGCAGATTCTTCGCATATGTTCCCTGGAAATGAACAAATAATATTAATCTACAAGATAAAATATCGTTCCTTTAAACTTTTTGTGCGTAGGTGTAAGACTACTTCAAAAACAACACTGATAAAATAAAAAGATAAAAATATAATAAATTTTCAAATGAATTTTGAAATTTAACGCAAGAAAAACACATTATAAGAATATCACATTCAATATCAATAAAACAGATAAAATTGCATATAACTGTGTGAATCATATGTAATCAATAACGCCGAATTATTTTCAACATACAATGGCAAACAATGAAGTTTTGTAGTATTATTTCAATTGAAATTTTCATTCTTGTTTTTAAATATTTTTTTTATTAAAAAAAAGAACTGGCTTTTTTACAAATTATTGATAATAAGCCAATGATTGTAAACTGTTTACAAACTAAGCATAGTTTCGAATTGTGCTTTCTTGATTGAATGTAAAACTTTCAATCACAATTTTTTAATTACGTTCTTGAAAAATACCAAACTTTGAGATTGTCAGATAAAGTTTTTATTTATTTGTTTGTGCAGTATATCACTACATTAAACATAAATTCAAAATTTGTCGATATAGAAGTGTTTTGTCAAAAAATACATTTAACGTTATTATTTTGTTATTGATTTCGTAGATATCAATATGGTAACTAGACCTAGAAAGAGTATTTTTTTTATTAATCTTTAACATCGTTAACATATTTTTGTTTCGTTATGGACAATTGTCGTAAGCATGTACTCAGCTAGTGGGTGGGGGGTTGTCGCCTTTAACCCTCTGTCTACCAGAAGGGTCCAATGGACCCGACATGTACATTCAAAATATTTATTCAAACCAGAAATTTCTTCAAAACAAACTAAATTTATAAATCAGACAATAATAAGTTAAATAAACAAATTAAATAGTTTTAAGTAAAAATTCTGGTGTAGAATGTTTTTATAAAACTTGAGTAAAATTTTCGGTAGTTCTAGGGTTAAGGAATATGATATTATAAATTGAATCAGGCATCTCATGTCAAATTAAAAAATATATAATTCAAAAAATTGCCAAACGCTGATATTACTTACCATTTTTAGCAATATTAGGAGCATTATCATTAAATAAACATTTTAAGCATAGAAATTAATTATTATCAATAATATTTGCTAAAGCCTTATTGCGACAGCCTTAAAATGAAACAAGTTTATCATTAATGAGTACTTTGGCTATTTTTTTCAAATGCACGTGAGAATAAAACCATACCAATATCTTCTTGGGCATGCTGAACAAAATCACAAGACATTTTTCCTCCAAGCAAAGAAAAATAAAATTGTCGCCCCTTCCTATGAAATTTCTGAAATGGTGTCCCTGTGTACACTGAAACCTGAAATGTTCATTTGAAGTTGTCTTGCAGCATAGTCTTAACATTTTTACCCGAGAGCCTGCAATCGTTATCTAGATATTCTAAACACTTTTATCTAGTAAAAGACAAACACATTGTTATGATTAATCAAATATTATTTTGTACAATGTACAAACTCAAGTTTTTATGAAAAAAATACCCTTTATTTTGTGTGCGTGTGTTTGCCCTTTTTACAAACAGAAGTATTTTTTTTTTTTTTTTTTTTTTTTTTTTTTTTTTTTTTTATAACTCCGCATACTTCTCTTGCAAATTCGATGCAGGAAATTGTTTTTTAAACAAGTTCATTAAGGGAGTACCTTTTCGGGAAGCCGCAGAGGGCTACATTGTTTACATCAGGATGTTGTCAGAGTCCCGGAGCTACCAAATTTTGCTATTTTCTGACAGTAGATCAGAAAAAGTTGATTTTATGCATTCCTTTTGGAAAGTAAATTATATTATCATTTTAGTGGATATTCATAGGAAAATAAACTTAACACTGAGCAAGATACATCGATTAATAACTTCGTGACTCGGCATACGACGAAATGTGAATGCAACGCCTTTCGAATGCAATTCTAATACTCCCTATTGCCGTCAAGTGACGTGAAAAATGAGTCACTATCATGTCGTTTGATTTCGAAAGGTCTTATTTGTTGATACGGCGCATATGCAGGCATGTGGTTTCCGCGTTTTTGCACACCAGTATATTCTTAGAGAAAATGATATTTCATTTAATCGAAACATTTTTGCGATTTAAGAGAACAACATATTGTCTAAGAATATACTGGTGTACAAAAACGCGGAAATCACATGCCTGATATGGCTAAAAAATTGGTCGCTTTGGCTCCACAGTGGAACCGCAAAGTAAAGGTCGCCTAAGTTGATAAGTCGATTTTTGCCCCAAGTTCTTTGTTAAAGCTTAGGGATTTTGTGCAGGATGTTCTTGGAAGTCTACGATAAAATAAATTGATGCTAGGTAAATAAAGTTAATGTGGGCAACACTTAATGGCAAACTCTACCAAATCCCAAAGATACTTCTTCGCTTGCGGTTACTCTTTAATAAATAAACCTTGTTAAGATCTTACACTAGTCACGCGATGATATTCGAAACCTTATAATACACCAGTGGGACTTTTCTTACAAATGTCCTGCTTGTGTTTCTGTATTTGTAAAGGATTCTTTTGCATAAGATATCTAGACATAAGATATCATGGTTCGTACGCCTCCTTGAATTTTGCAGATCGGAAATTTTTTCGGCACCAGTATTATCTTATAGAAAATCTCTTTTTTAAAGAAGGCGAAATTTTGCGCGTTTAACCTAGATTTATTTTTCTATAAAAAGATACTGGTAGTTTTCCTCGAGAAATAACGGTATCCGTACGAACCATGGATATCGATGTCTAGCTTTATATCTTTCAGGTTTATCTATGATTTAATTTAATTATCTATTATCTATGGAAAAAATGTTTTGTCCATAAAGTAAAAGTATCCAAGAGACGCAGCGACAAAAATCGAAAAAGTGCAAGAGTTATAACATTAGTCCAGAATTACGAAGTCTCCGTCTTTTTAGATACCAGTATTTTAATACAGAAAATGTTCTTTTATTTATTTGGAACATTTGGGCGATTTAAAAGAACCACATTTTCTCTAAGTTAATAGTGGTGTGCAAAAAGCCGGAGACATGGCAGCTCTGTTAGTCAAACATTTCAGATGTCTTATTAATAAAAAAATACCTAAATACATTGAAATATAATACAGAAATTTTCAAAGAATGCTGCCTTTCGTTTAACAGTACTTCGACACATCACTTTAATATCAATATTGTCTAAGTCCGTTCTACTCGTAAGCTCCTTCTTGAAAATTTTAAACACATTAATATACGCTATATAATGTATCTTAAAATGAACTAAACGTTTTTTAACTTCAATAACAAGTAAACGGTTAAGGAGAAGTAGTTGATATTTCAAGGTAGTATTTTTTAAGGGGAGTTATGGGTGAGTTTGGGAATTTATTTATTGCACCTCTTCTATTTAGTTCCAAATATCGCCAATAGATGCCATTGCACTGTGTCTAATTACAATACTGCAATAAATATGTTTCCAATTCAAAAACGTATATCATTTGTTTTTGTATTGCAATAGATAATTAAAATAAATATTAAAATCTTAGTAAACTTTGATCGAACTTTTATGTTTTTTTTTCAGTGCTCTAACAGCTTAGGACAGGTCAGCGATATCTATCGGTGCTGTTTGGAACTAAATAAACGTAAGAAAGAAATTCCTGATGTAACCCTCCGCGATTTCCGCTGGATTGCAAGTTAACCAAATTTATTCTACTCGCACCACTATATTTTAAAAATAAATGTTTTAGTAAATTTCTCTTCCACATTTGTATGAACAAGTAGACTCCTCAGCTTAGTAATCACAGAATTTGATTTCTTCAATATATGCTGTAGGGCAGTGACCTCTTATCAAAGCGTTATAAGTAAGCGAACAAACTTAATGCTGGAATCAGACGTAAATTAACACAGTTGCGCCACCTCGTGGACGGAGTGATAATTCACATACGCGGGCCTTTAGTGTAGCGCGTATTTTCTAAACCTTTAGTCACTCATGGAAATGAATTTCGTTTGCCACATTTATTGTAAAAAAACGGCGATGCACTTGACACTACAAACTTTTCTTTGCCTGATCAACGGGACTCCAGTTATTAATCAAGGTGAAAGAAACTTTAAAATTTTAATGGTGTGAGTAAGACAACAGTTAGGTATCTACCTGTGGTTCAAACTCCATCCACTACGTGGCGCATGACCTTGATTGATGTGACCTCGCTTTTAATCTTGCGGTTATTTCTCCCATTTAAGATAGAACGGTTACTTATATCGCTTTGAGCTTAGCGAGAAGGGCATTAGCACGCACTTGAAACCACGAAGTTTTCTTCGCCTTATCAGCGATACTTCAGTTATTAATCAAGGTGAAAAAAAACTTTACAATTTTAGTGGTGTCAGTAAGAATACAGTTAGGTATCTACCTGTAGTTCACACTCCATCCGCTACGTGGCGCATGACCTTGATTGATGTGACCTCGCTTTTAATCTTGCGGTTACTTCTCCCATTTAAGATAGGACGCTTACTTATATCGATTTGCCTCTTATTCTCAGGTTCAATGGATTTTATACAACACTCCTTATCCTTAATTTTGGAAAAAAAAAATGAGGGTGGGGTGTCTAATATTATAACACAACTATATACTTTGTAAAGTGGGAGCTACGTTGGTCGTAGCTCAGTTTGTACGGCGGGCGTTTGCTCGCTCTTCCGTGGGATCAGGATTAATACCGGAACGCGCTACATTTGTTTTTCTCATGTTTTGTTTTATAAATATAATTGCAATTTAATAATCTCAATTAAAAATTTTAATATACTACATTGATTATAATGTTAACATATTTAAATTTTAATTTAGTATTTTTGATTTTTAACATGTTCACTGCCGCAAAAAGTAAGAATTTTAAATTTCTTCTTGAAAGTCGTTTGCCATCACAAATTCTGAAAGGTAAATTTCGATTTACTAATACAGCGAAATTTCTGCAATGAATAAGGCAATTTTTTTAAAAAATAATGGTGAGAAAGTAATAAATTAAAGCCACGAATATTAAAGCTACAAGTATACTCGTAGCCTGGCAAATCAACGTGTTAAACCACTATTTCTGATCATTTAAAGAGATTTAAAAAAAATTGAACTATTATTGAATAATAAAATTTCCAAAATCGTTACAAAATCTGTTGTGGCGCACTCTAGTGAGGATAAAATAAAACATATCCAAACAAATTAAAAATAAACGCGGAAAGAAGATAAGTGGGAAGCAAAATAATTCAAAGCACAAGCATTACGTTATTACAAATTTAAAAATCTTTAATATGCAAAAAATAGGTTGTAATTTAATTCTTATGCTAATTTTTATTATTATTATACTTCCTACTTTAAATACATGGTAACATTCATCATATTGATTTCTCTTGTTAAGGCAATACATAAATGATGTTTCTTTAAATTCACGAATTGACACAATTGTTCAATATCATTGCATCGATAACAAATATATGAAATGCATTTTAAAAGTGATTTTTTAAAAAATAATAACAGTTTTATGATATTTTATACAACTACTTAACAAAAAAAGGTTAAAATTATAATTGATATGCAATATTATAATTTTTAATTGAAAATGAGGTTATTAAACTATAATTACAAATTTATTTATAAATCAAAAAATAAGAAAAAGAAATGTAGCGCGATCCGGTATCGAACCCAAGCCCGCGGAACAATAGCAAACGATGTACAAATTGATGAACGATCAACATAGTCCTCTGTTTACAAAGTATTTAAGATGTGTTAGAATATTTGACTCCCTCCCCCCGTTTTTCAAGAACTAAGAAGTGTTGTATGAAATCCATTGAACGTGAGACTGAGGGGTCTCTAACCTACAACATATATTAAAGTAAAGTAATCAAAATCTGTGATTACCAAGATTAATTCTCTCATTGTAAGCTCAAGTAAAAATGTTTCTTAAAAAAAAAAAAAAAAAAAAAAAATGTGGTGTCAAGCGAATAAATTTGGTTAACTTGCTATCCCGCGGAAATCGCGAGGGCCGTGCGCGGGGGGTTAATAAATTGATTTCTACAAGAATAGTTTCACTCAGTCTCCTTTATGTGGTTACAGAGCTGTCAAGTGTTCGGCTTTTTTGATATCAGTATTTTAGTACAGTATTTGTTGCTTTATTTAATTGAAAATTCTGTGATTTAAAAGTGCAACAATTTCTCTAAAATAATATTGGTATTAAAAATCCCGAGGCTTGGCAACTGTGTAGTTAACCTCTTAGCTAACTGGGTCCACATATGTGGATCTTTATTTTTTTCCCCATAAAAACTAAACTGTTTGACTTTTTTACCCGACTGAAAAGAAGGGTTATGTGTTTCACGCGTATCGGGATATGTGGATTTCTTTAAACCCTCGAAACATCCCAACGGCAGGATGGATTTTAATGAACGAGGTTTCTGTCAATTTCTCTTAATCATCCGATGGTTCTAGGATAGGTTTTGTTTCTATAAATTCAAAATGGCGGTAGAGACGAAAAAAAATTACGCACCCTATTGAGTGGCATATCATTGGATAGGTCTTTCAAAATGAAGACGATATTTCACTGACTATTTTACAGTCAGAAGCTCCGTTTAAATATTGCACAACCTGGAAGTTGTGTAGGTAGGATCTCTAACTTTACTGCAACTCTAACCATCATAGACATCTATAGACCTCATCAAAACAGTGTTTATAGATAGGAACTAACAATTAAACGCAACTTAAACGTCATCAGTACAAGTAAATAAAAAAATAGGTATGTAATTAAAAAAAAAAGTTTCACATTGATCAGAAATAATTAATTAGTATTCTTTTTACGCAGTCGGGTTTCTTGATTTTTTAAATTTAATTTTTATGACATTTTGACTTCATTTCTTAATAGCTGAATATTTTTTGCTTTAAAAGCAAACCAATAAATGGCAAAATCTATGCTGATTTCCTCATAAAATAGATGTTATTTTCATCTGAGTTTGCAAAACGCCTTCAAGAGGGTGTGGCCAAAAAATTGAGAAATTTTCATACTTAAATCCTTTACAATAAAATGTTTTGAGGATGTGTATATCATTTACTTGATTAAATGCCCTAAATTTGTGATTGTGTGAATTTGGGTTAGTGATAATTAAATTGATATTTAAGCGGAATTTGTAATTTTAGAACCCTATTTGTAAACGTAAATTACTAGTCAATTTCCGAAAAGTTATTTTTTCTGCCATCTATGATGTAATTTCGTTTGTTTAAAACCAATGAATGAGAATTTGTAGTAATATTTTAGCTTTAGAACGAAGAGGTTATTAAAATTTAAAAAAACTTTGGACTGTTTTTAGTACATTCTGCACAGTAATTTTGTTAGTATTAAAAAATTTTAAAGTATTTAAAGTATAATTTTCGCTTCATATGAAAAAGTATGAAATCAAAGATATCAATTTGTCATTTAACACTTAACCTACAATAACGGGCATAGCCCGCGTACTATGATCGAACCAAATGTAAATTTTTCTTACCACTAAAATTTCGCAGTTAATATAGTTTAATTTAATCGTCAAAATTCCATGATTAAACAAGCCGAAAATCTCTATTAAATTTTAGTGGTAGCTATGGATTTGCCAAACCGTGGAGCTATTGAGACTAAATCGTAGGTTAAGGGGTTAATAGTTAATACTGAGTTCGTTTATTATTACTGATCAGCAAGAATAATATAACTCCTTTTAAAAATAAGTTTACTTGAAAAAGAAAACAGACACTAGTAAAATAAACAAATAAATAAATCGAATTTAAATTTTTGAATAAATTTGAAATTTAGATTGAATTTGATAATTTTATGTACCACGATTATTCCAAAATAATTCCTCAAATTCTGGACTGTTTTTGCTATTGCGGCAATTAGTTTTTGGATTGAATTTAAAATACTATATTTTCTTAATAGGTATTTAATATTATTCTCAAAGTTTAGCCGTTACGACAGAAAATTTCTTTAATATCAGAATGAATGCCCAATTAATATTTAAGGATTGAAAATTTATATATATATATATATATATATATATATATATATACAGTCGAGTCTCTATATAACGAAATCCAATGTTCCAGTAAAAAATTCGTTATATGGAGAAATTCGTTATATAGAGAAGGATTAAAAATTCCTATTTAATGGGCAAATTTTGAACAAAAATTATTTTTGAGGTGTTTAATAAGAAGTTGAAATGCTTAATTATAAATATTAACCTAATATTGTATTTCTTAATTATTTAAACAGTTTCAAAAAAGAGAACATATGTTTATTTGAAAGCATAATAAAAGTCACATAAGGAAAAAACTTACATTAATTTTAGGCGAAGAAATCTGTAATTTTTCGCTGTTTTGATTTCAAAATTGTTGCACTCTCGAAAAAATGTTCACACTTTAGGAAGGAATGAAAAATTGTACCGGGAACATTTTCCTCCATTTGAAGAGGATAAGATCATCTTATAAGATCAAAAACTCATCATTTCACTGATTGATGGTTTTTTCTCGTCTTTTCGTTTTCATGATCATTGTCACTCTCACCATCATTATTCAGAACGCCGTTTAAAATATCACTATGAGTAGCATGCTGCGCAATAATGAGTTCGTCATCCACTTTCAAAAAATCAGAGAGAGTAACATTTTCTTCGACATTTCCGCTTTCCTTAATTAATTTCCATTTCTCTTTTAAGTCTGCTAAAGCCACATTTTCTTCGTCCTCAGAACACACATTATTCTCCAGTTTAGAAAAGCCGGCCTTTTTGGAGCAATTGTAAATTGTTTTTTCAGTTACATCAAATCTCCAAGCTTTATAAATTTCCGCAATACACATTCTAAGACTAATGATGTCTTGCGTGGAATAATTTTCTTCAGTAGCTTTGGTCAGTTCTTTAAGAATTCTTTTCTTATAATGCACCTTTAGATTTCTTATTACTCCCAAGTCCAGGTTTTGATGTGCAATTGGGTGGTAAGTAAAAAACTTCAACATTTTGCCGTTTTTCACAAGTTTTGTGAGTGAGCTGGACAATTATTAATAAGCAAAGCAATTTTTCGGCGTTGTTTTCTCATTTGATTGTCAAGTGCTTTTAACCATTTGTAAAAAATTTCCAGGGCTTTTTATTAAAATCATAGTCCACTTCTACGGACTTTACCCTTTAAAACACCGAGGAGATTACCTCTCTGATCCCGCTCTTATATGTGTAACAATCCAATTGACACTGTTTTAAGAAGGATGTTGGAAGGTGTGTGGGAGGGGTGGTGTAGAGGTATTCGTTGGACATAAAGAACAAGGAGATTCAAGGTAGAAAAGTAAGATAAAAAATTCAGCGCTGAACGATAAATCAGAAATCAGGGATGTAAAATTGATTCCATGTGATTTGGAAGCTTTTTTAAAATTGAATAAATAAAGAACATTTTATGAAAAAAATTCGTTATACGGAGATAGATATTTCGCTATATAGAGACTTTTTAAAATGAGATAATGGGAAAAGGGGACCGTTCATACTAAAAATTCGTTATATAGAGAAATTCGATGTATGGAATTTCGTTATTGAGAGACTCGATCGTATACACACACACACACACATATATATTATTTTGTTGTAATTCGCAACGTATATTCATTTAACAATTCACAAAATTAATGAAAATCATAGTTTATCTCAGCAAATATTCGCTTCGAAATTTAAAACTATGTTAGATTAACATTCAGATCCATGTCTTTGAGTTCTGCTGCATTAATTACCGTCGAAATGCTGGTAAAATGGACGAAAATAAAATAATACAGCATAATGCCGAGATATTGGGCATTCTCACAAGCTTTTGACTTTTGGGAAAAAAATTTGGCGAAATTAAACTTGCTAAAATAACATTTTAATTTGACGAATGCCTTAATGATTCAAAACAAAGAAAAAATGGTCAGCAGCGAAAATTTTTTTATTTAACTGAGGTTTAAGTTAAACTTGCGAGTTTAATTTTCCTTACCGTTTTACCCCTATAACTTTTTATTTTCTACTAAATTTTTACTTATAATGAATTTGCACAGTACCCACAGGACGTTCAAATAAGAAATAATAAGAATGTCGTACTTTTAATAAAGAATTTTTGTATAACATTGTCTTAAAGGGGTGTTAAAGAAGGAACTTTAAGGTAAAAAAGGGGGATGGTATTGGAAAGAAGGGACGAAATGGTAAAAAAAAAGGGACGTTAAGGATGGAATGGTAAGGAAAATTACCACATATTTTTAGGAAAGCATGTTAAGACTAAGTGATAGGCCACAATGTTCATTGATTTTTAGAAAGAGTTGTTAACATTGGATTATTATTATTATTTTTTTTTTTTTTTTTTTTTTTTTTTTTTAACCTCGAAAAGTGCAGGAATAAACCTTGGGGACGGTGAGACTACCAATAAAACCACGATGCTTGAAATTGATATTTAATTGCTGATTTAAATTCTACAGTAAATTTCCTGCCAAAAAATTTTAGACATTATTTCTCTAGCATACTTCTGCATGAGAAAAATTTTGCAAAAACTCTGTGGCTGCATCTGAAATGATTTTCTGTATAATTTTAGAAGAGGGATGGTAAAGAATCTAAAACCCAGGGACAGAGTTTAAAAAATAATAACAACCCAAAAAATGTGTGCAGGTTAATTTTTAGCTACATATTTATATAAAACAATAGTTCCAGTTTCAGAAAAAAATTACATCGAATTATTTTTTTTAAATAATTTTATACAGACAGCTCCAAACTTAAAAATCAGCATCAGGGACACGGGACGGTAGATGAGTTTTCCTGGTATTTGGACCACCAACATCGTCCAAAACTTATTTATTTCGCTCATATTGTTATGCAATCATGCAATGGGATCGATTTCGTTTGAACGGAATCTACGTTTTTAGGGTGTTTAAGTATTATATTGTTTGAATTTATTTTTTATTTTTTAATGTTCACTTGTTTTAACTAATTTGTTACAAAAATTAAACATTAAATGTAAAACTAACTGAATGAAATATCTTAGTATCTATCCCTTCTCGGGCTTAAATAATGTGGGAAATAAATTTTGTTTTTTTAATTTGTTCGGTCAATTATGTTTTTGTTTAATATGTCAAGTTTTTTTAATAACTACTGCATTCAGACGAAATCATTTTAAAATTAACTGGATGTATCATCATCAGTTTTGATCTACAAGGTATCACATCACAATTTGTGTTGTATTTACCAATACAACCAATATACAATATAATCCGTGTTCAGTGGTGCGAAGTTTAGACAAAAACTTCCAGTATGAGCATAAAAAATCTTTAATAAAAACATAAAAAAAACAATTTTACTTAATTTTAGTTACCCTATTTTCCACTCTGGTACGCTATGAATGCAAAAATATCCTTAAATCTTGGCTGCTTATCAGCAGTCAAGATTTAAGGATATTTTTGCATTTATAACAACAGTATAGTTGTTACACAGTAAAACATTAAAAAAAAAACAGTTTTACTTAAATTTTTCTACTCTATTTCCTGCCAGCGGGCGATGTAAATGCAAGATGAAGTTGTTACCTAAATTTCACTTGAGGTATTTATTAAGCATCAACATCAGTCGTTTTCGTGCCACATAAAAAGAAAAGACAAAAGGAATAATTTTAGATAAAAAGGGTGGTAATAACGTTAAGCTTACCTAACGTAACTTCGTTAAGTTTACTTAGCATTAAAAGTCTCAGTCTTTTTAAAATTTTCAAATTTTTTAGCACCCTTGGCGACAAGCTTTGTCTCCCTTAAAATTTATGATTGGGAAAGCATGCTAAGCATTGTATAATCCCTTAAGCTAATATTAGTTTTTGTTGCATTAAAATTCTCAATTTGTTGATTTTTTGTAAGCAAGTAAACCCTATTGGGTTACAATATATCGCCTAATTGGCAACAAACTTGGCGGCATTTGGCGACAGAAGATGGTCCACCTCCCCCTACGGTATCCCCCCTTTTAGGTATGGAGATGCATTAAATGCTGTTCAATAACCAATGATATGCGTTTCATTCGAGCGTTGCCATTAAACAATTAACAAATCGCGATTTGTGTGCCACGTACGATAGCGTAATATATATAGAGATTATTTTTTATTTCATAATACCACAAAAAGAAATTACATATGAACAATATATATACTACATGGCAGGGTGTAATGCTGACGTCATATTGATGATGAAACCTGTAAAATAAATGTCGGATATTTCAAATGAAAATCAAATTTCAAATTATTTTTGCTTAAAAGGCGCAAAGGCCAACTTAGTGAAAAATATTCCATGCCGGGAATCGAACCCGGGTCATCAGTATAGCGCACTGACGTTCTACCGCTAAACCACATGGAACGACATGGTCTTTGCGCCTTTTAAGCAAAAATAATTTGAAATTTGATTTTCATTTGAAATATTGTATTCAAGGCGAATGTTTCACTCTGGAAAAATTTCCAAATATTAATATAGATTCATCGATGCTGGATTTAATTAAGTGTCTGTGTTTGCCCCGTGTTGGTGGCTCACGGAAAATATTCCATCTTGTGCTGCGTTTGTAGCCTTGCCAACTTGTAATAGTGAGAAGTTCCAGGCTGGGTATCGTTCCATGTGGTTTAGCGGTAGAACGTCAGTGCGCTATACTGATGACCCGGGTTCGATTCCCGGCATGGAATATTTTTCACTAAGTTGGTCTTTGCGCCTTTTAAGCAAAAATAATTTGAAATTTGATTTTCATTTGAAATATTGTATTCAAGGCGAATGTTTCTCTCTGGAAAAAATTCCAAATATTAATATAGATTCATCGATGCTGGATTTAATTAAGTGTCTGTGTTTGCCCCGTGTTGGTGGCTCACGGAAAATATTCCAACTTGTGCTGCGTTTGTAGCCTTGCCAACTTGTAATAGTGAGAAGTTCCAGGCTGGGTATCGTTCCATGTGGTTTAGCGGTAGAACGTCAGTACGCTATACTGATGACCCGGGTTCGATTCCCGGCATGGAATATTTTTCACTAAGTTGGTCTTTGCGCCTTTTAAGCAAAAATAATTTGAAATTTGATTTTCATTTGAAATATTGTATTCAAGGCGAATGTTTCTCTCTGGAAAAATTTCCAAATATTAATATAGATTCATCGATGCTGGATTTAATTAAGTGTCTGTGTTTGCCCCGTGTTGGTGGCTCACGGAAAATATTCCATCTTGTGCTGCGTTTGTAGCCTTGCCAACTTGTAATAGTGAGAAGTTCCAGGCTGGGTATCGTTCCATGTGGTTTAGCGGTAGAACGTCAGTGCGCTATACTGATGACCCGGGTTCGATTCCCGGCATGGAATATTTTTCACTAAGTTGGTCTTTGCGCCTTTTAAGCAAAAATAATTTGAAATTTGATTTTCATTTGAAATATTGTATTCAAGGCGAATGTTTCTCTCTGGAAAAATTTCCAAATATTAATATAAATGTCGGATATTTGTAAATTTATTAACTTCTAAGCATCCGACGATTTTCCTTTTTACACAGTCTTAAAACAATATAAATGTTCAGTATTTCTCTCCAGCTAGTATTCCTTAACGAAATTAAAACTTCATCAACAAATAAATAAAAGAAAAACATAAATAAATCACAAAATTAACACCATTTTAATCGAATGGGCACATTTGAATGTAATTGATATTCGTGCTTAAAAATCAGAGTCGGTGAAATATGTTGCAATTTTTTGACATCACAGTCACCTGCTTTCTGTATTTACTCTTATTAATGCTTCTTGTATTACTAATAAATGTTTGAAAATATCAGTTTTATTTCCTGTATGACGCCATAGCTATCTTCTTTTTAATTCGTAAAAAAATTATTTCAAATTTCACGTGGAAATAATGTAACTGAAAATTAATTACAGTCATTCAGGGAAATTTCATCCGCATTTTCTCTATTTTTATATGCCACGCTCTTATTTTAATAATATTGTTGCAACTAGGGGCATAAAAGAGAAGAAATGATCCTAATTTATTGTTTGACTATCAAAAATTAAGGAATAATAAGGATAAAAGCAATAAAAAATAAATTTTTAGCCTGGTTCAAAGTTAGCCAGCCATTTCGGGTAACTTTGCACCAGATGATAAATATTATCTAAAATAATTCATTATAAAAAAAGTATTATAGTTAGGACAACTTTAAACCCCAAAAATGTTTTCAGGTATGTAAAGACTCCGAATTTACATTTCCCAACATCACAAGATTTGTATAATTTATGATATTACAACAAATATTAGGCATAAGAAAAGTGGAAGAAGAGAACCATAAACATTTAGAAAAAAAAAAAAAATAATAACCTGTTTATTGTTCATATAAAACATAAAAATGCATTGGAAAACAATTTTCAATGTTTCATCTCAATAATATATCCATAGTTACAGTAATACATACTAGTACTACTATTATTATAACAAGAATAAAAAATGTCGAATGTATGAAATGTCAAATTTGAGTAGCTCCGCCCCAAAAAACGCCTTCAAATGAATTGTACGTATTTTACACTTATTTGTGAAAATATTTATATGTTATATCTAATGTTCACTTTCGGCATTTATATAAAATATACGTGCAAATATGGGAAATTTTTGACAGTAGCACCTATAATCAGTAAATTATAAACATCAGTATAACTTTGATCCGGCTCAAAGTTACCATGAAAATGTGATAAAATGTTAGTACCTTCTTATTTTACATTTTACTAACTATTAAGAAATAAATAATCACAAAATATTATCACATTTACAAAATTTAGACAATAATATGTCTGATAAATTAGTATACTGTTACTTACTATGAAAATTTAATTGTATTACAACAACTTCAAAACAGCATTCAAAATTAGCTTGAAAACAGTACTTCACAAAAAGGGTTAGATGATGCAATTAATAGCGCATAATGTTGCTAATTTATTTTCTAAAATAAAGAGTAGAAATCCCAGTTTAGAACCTTGCCAACAGAGCTCAGTTCTGGAGTTTATTTAGTATTTTGGAGTCAAAAATATTGAAAAATAGGAGATGGTTCAAAGTTACACCCCATGCTTCAAAGTTACCCTGAATGACTGTACAGTAGATAAATTATTATTACGGCTTTTGAATTGTTTGCAACAATTCAAAAAAATGTTAAATTTTATTAGAAAATGTCCGTTGATTCTCAATGAAAAAAGCTAAATTTAAAATTATTAAGAAAAATATTTGAATAATATAAATAAAGCTTAGGCTATGTTACCCTCTACTTTATACTTCACCCATACGCAAAGCCATTTTATCATCCGTTTTGACCCTGACGTCAGGCAAACATTTTCATAGTTTGAATTTACAATATCATTAAACTGACAAATAATAAAAAATATGTGGCATCAGGGACAAAAAGGTGGGAAGAAAAAGTAAAAATGTTACGAGCCCCATAGGCTTTTCCATGTTAAATTAACTTTGAGAAGTGACACTGGAAATAAATAAATATTGCGCTGTCGCGAAATACTTAAATTAAGCAGCCTGAAAAGTTTTTAAAAGTCTTTTTATGATTCGTTTTTAGGTGCGTTCGTAATTATATAAATATGTCGCACCTATAGTCGTCTTCCGGTCCGTTCTTCTGTCTGTCTGTCGGTCTGTCCACATGTAACTGCGCAATAACTACCCAAGCGAATGGTTTGAAATTTAATGTATATAATCGCTGCAGAATGTTTTCGAGTCATTTCAAATTTTATGAAAACCGAATCAAAACTTAAAATGATATTAATAAAAACTTTCTTCATTCTATTAAATCTTATCATGCGCCATTAATTCAATGATATCCCATGATAGATAATGATTCTATGGTACCCATGGAACTACTAATAAAGAGGAACTGACATAGCCTTAAAATAGTGAAGCTTCAACTGTAACCGCTATCAAAGGGTTTGTTTATCGACGGTGGAAACTCCCACCAGTAGGTTTATATAGATATTTTCAACTTATTTAAACGCCGTATTTTTACAAAATTTCAGTCATAAATAGTGATAAAAACAGATTTTCATTTTTACTGGTAGGAGTTTTCTTCGGTGGTAGTCAGGCCCTGAGTTTCCGGCATATTGTGACAACCATGGAAACAAACTGACAGTTTTATAAGGCATACTGACACCGGTAAAAACAAGTAGAAATTTTTATGACATTTTTGAAAAAATAAATCCACTATTAAGACGCTTCTTTAAGACGAAATCTTCTATTCAATTTTACTGGTGGGATGTTTGACCTACCGGTAGTCAGAAACTGAAAAACCGATTTTAAAAAAGCAGCCGCCATATTGTGACAACCTCCTCAGTTACTTCACTCGCAACTGGTAGACAATACAGTATATGTCTCCTCCTTTTTATTCATAACTCCATTATGGTACCAGGGTAATTACGTCCAACTTAAGATGGAGCCATATTATTTTCGTATTACTGTATTTAATATACTATATAACCTTAATAATTTTTTATTTATGCATTTTTGCATAAGAGTTCAACAGCTATTGCACCAAGATCTGAATGTTTTATAAAACTAGTTATAGTATGAATGTACTCAACCGCCACGTTTGATGTGCAATTTCCGACTTGTTTTTAATTAATCCCTCACTTTCCCTAATAGGTTTTTTATTTAATCTTCAGTTCTGTTAATTTTAAATAACTTATTTAGCTAATGTTAAACAATAATAAAAAACATAACGAATCTGTGTAATATATTAATTTTAAGCATGCATTAAAATAATTATACAACTTTCTGAACTCCGTAACATGGATCTTTTACAAAGAAGACAACATTTTCGTTGTGGTCGTATTAGGAACTTCTTCCTTTACTTAAGATTAACCTAGGCACATTTAACACGGCGCGGTGCCATGCTACTTTTGTGCGTACGTGCTATATTTTATGTGCGTCGTGCTTTTTTTTATGAGTGCCGTAGATATTTTATAGTTGCGCCGTGCTATTTTTTTAAAATTCGTTGACGACTTCCTGACAGCGCAGCGGCGATTTTATAAGAATGATGGGTAAGTGTGTTCCGAAATAGGAATTTGACACTAGAACGCCCGGAAATTTTGCTCAAGTTTCATAAAAATATTTGACTCCAGAATTTTTATTTAAAATTATTTGACTGATTTATTTAACGTAAATCTGCGTTGTTTAAATTTAACTTATTTTATGAAAGAGTTTCTGGTCCCAGTTGACATTTAATCATATGGTCGGAGTCGGATCGACTCCTTCCGGGCATTCTAGTGTTAAGGCATTCAGTTCCGGAAATGTAAAAAATCGATTATCAGTACGAAATGCCTCGTGAAAAAAAATCCTGATTTTGTATTTACATAAAATCCTCATAATGAGTATTAACCACGATGCAATCATAATTATATGAATAGTTACGTCACGAATTCCATTCTCAGATGCAGGGTAGCTGGGTCAAAAAAAAAATTTATGTCCTTTTCCCAATATTTTTCTTTCATTTTTTAAGTATTCAGTTTTCCCCAAATATAATTTTTTCCGTGTTTATATGTATACAACCTATATAAAATCATTTCCAGCATAGCTAAATTCACAGTTAGGATAAAAATGCTGTCACCTGAAAATGCCTTAACCCCTAACTTAATAATTCCTAGACGCCAATTGGGCACCAGAATATTGGAATGAAAAATTTCTTTTTATTAAGTACGTAAACAAAAGATTTGGCTTATTTTGAAATAAATTTGTTAGTAAATTCTGGTGTCCATCATTCATATCTGCATTTTACGAATAGAAGTACCTTGCCCTTGAAAGAGTTAAAGAAGAATGTTGTACTGGATAACATCCACTCAATTTACAACATTTTTATTCCTATCAAAATATTATGTCTAGTATATTTTATCATGATTAGTGTACTAACCTTCAATATGTAGTTTTATATTAAAAAGAAAACAATAATACGGATTAATTTATATAACAATATGTAAACTCTGTTTACTTGTATTTAACATTTCAGCCAAAATTGTCAATTCCCTGCAATAAATATATTTGTAAGTGGTCAAACAGTTTTAGTGTATTGAAAGAACAAACGTCTTTTGATGTTTTGGGCGCATGTTTTGAATGCTATTCCTATACAACAAGAAAATTATAGAAAAAAGTGCGAGTAACAGAAATTATATATAGTAACAAAGGTTACATTTGTGTAACAGAAGTTACATTGAACAAAACAAATTAGACAGTAGAAGTGTATTCACATTAACCTAAAAACAATGACACTACTGAAGCACTTTCATGGATTTTTATTATGCATATGAATTTTAAATTAGATTTTTGTTAATTTATCTACATCTGTTACAAATATGTAGTAACAGAAGTTACAAGTAGGAGATGTTACATTTAACAAAGAAAATTTTTTTGTTTTCTATAGTTTCTGTAGTAGCTAAAAAAATTTGCAGACTTCAGCTATCACCAATTTTGTATATTAATCGTCTTCTTGGAGCCTTTGTTGCAACTCCTTTAAAACCTATCCTATTCAATTGCAATTTTCTTTAATATAGTTTTAGTGTCTTTCATCTACTTTAAAACCCCTAAAAAATTTTCTTATACCCAATTACTTTCCAGTTAAGACCCTGACCCCCAGGGCCCGGTTTTTCTTTATACCTCAGCTACCACCTTTTTTGAACATTAATCTCCTTTTTCAGCATCAACTTACGTCTACTCACTACAGCCGTAAATTAAAAATCGCGTTACTTTAAAGTTAACTTTAGATAATGGATTTCATCCGTTTATTAAATATCGTGTTAATGCTAACAGTAATTCATGAAATTTACAAGGTGAGGGGCATCTTCCATCGCTTGTTGGTGCGTTATTTCCTCGGGTTTAAGGGCCCAGTTACAACTGGATTTGCTTCATTCTACTTAGATTACAATTCAGCTCCTTTTTGTATTATGAAATCTTTTCTTAGACTTCAGTTACCAACATTTTCTACCATTAATAGTGCAATTTTTAAAATTATTCTATGAACTTGATTCCTACGAGGTTTGGCTTTCTCAATTTGGTTTTCGATTGTCTCCGGCAAGTGCAGGCACTTCCGGTAAATGCTTCCATGTGTAGTGGGGATCTAGTTTACAGGTTCGTTCGGAAAGGAGTTTGATGGGAACACATTTGACGCTGCGGGAGGCAATGGGGCCTCCGAAATTAGGTTCATTTAAAAGAATTTCCAAAGATATAAAATCATACAAGCTTAAGTTTTGTTTAAGGTTATTATTTACAAACCCCGGACAACGCCGGCGGGTCTGCTTTTAAAAAATAAATATTTTAGTGTTTCGAGCCTAACTAGTTAAAATACTATGGTTTAAGATTACATAAAACCAGTTAAAATGTAATTATAAATGTTATTAGTTAAAAACCTAAATTGAAAGCTATCCCTACAGTTATCCGGACAGACTGTTTTGTTAGTCAAGATGAATAAAAATTGATAATTTAGATAAAAGAAATATCTTTTTATGCTTTTTTTTTAATTAAGTACTTACTGATTGTTTTAATGTAAACAAAAAACTAAAAATTGTTGTTTCCCATTTTACCCAGGGGGAAAAAAAATCTAATTGCGGACATGAAAAGGACATATTTTTTCTGTTTCACCCAGCTATTTTAAGAGGGTTTTTCTTTTGTTGAGGGTGGGTGGGTGGGTGGGGGGATTTTCATTGAAGGACAGAATTTGCAGTAGTGTGCGAATTCCGCACAAAATGAGAAAATACCGCATAATAAAAAATACTGTGTGCATTTTTCTCTTTTAATGCTTTCACAGGAATATGATTTTTCTGCGAAATTTGTGAATTTTCGAGGAAACCCATGATTTTATTTCCTTTGTGGAATTTTGCAAAATCAATTCGTGAATGCCAAACTATGGTGGAAAAATATCACGAATTTCGTCTAAGATCTCAGAAACAAATAGCGATTTTCTTCAATTTGTCGCTGAAAAAAGTCGCCAAATTCAATAATTGTTTGCGCAAAAAATCAAAAATTTTGTCAATCGATTCGATCAGAAATTTCTATAAACGATCAAAAGAAAATGTTTTTAAAAAATCACGGAAATAAATAATAAACTTTATCAGTTGACCACGAAAAATATTGTGGATTTTGTCACTATATCGCACAAAAAATAAATCAAATTCGTCAGTCGTACTCAAAAAGTAAAAAAATAAAATAAAATAAAAGCGAATTTCGTCAAAAGCGCGCTGAAAAAAAAAAAACACGCGAATTTTGTCAAACGATCATGGGAGAAAAATCGTAATTATCGTGTAAGTAATTGTATCGCGTCATATAAGCGGATTTTTTAAAGGGTCGTTTTTCTTTTTACTTACCCATCATACGTAGTATAGGGTAAGTCTTGTAATCGTTTTGAAAATTGAAAAAAAAAATTTGACGGATTTACACGTTTCAGACACTGGAGATTCCGAAAACAATTTTTTAGAAAAAAAACTGTCCGTCCGTCTGTATGTCTGTGTGTCTGTAATCGCTTTATCTCCCGAACGAATTGAGATAGAGACTTGAAATTCGGTTGTACTTAGGAAGTAATAATGGGAAGCAGTCTATTGAATATCAGTAACCTCGATTAACCGAAACTATTTTTTCGGACTCTTGAAATATTCGTTGTGATAAAAGGTATACAAAAATTTTCGAAATTGTTTATTTGAAGGAGTGAATATAAAAGACAATAAAAAAACATAAATTTTGCATCATGAATGAACTCGATCGGATAATTAGTTGCCGAGATATTTGTAATTCTATTTTACACACTCTTCGATTTTCCATGACCCTGTATTTCATTCAAATTTCAATTCAAAGATATATTTTAATTGGAAATGAGACGCTTAATCCGACGCAGTAAACTGTTAGTTAATAGGATTATAATTTTTCGAGTTATAAGGATGTTTCTTTTACGCAATTCAGTACTGATCGATTATACCGCCGACCAAAACACTATCGCCAAACTATAAGATTAAATGCCAATAATGGTTTATAGTAAATGTCAAGTATTTAATGTATCTTCATACCTATAAGGGGTGTTACCATAGGAGGGACCCTGTTCTGTCGCCAAACACCGTGAAGTTTGTCCCCAACTTGGCGGTATATCGGAAAATTTGGCGGCCAAAATGAGTCGCCAAAAATGACGCCAAATTTACGGTATCTCTAATATTTCGCCAAATTCCCATAGACTTCCTTTGTAAACCAATAGCGTTTACTTGCTTACAGAAAATCAACAAATTGAAATATTTTAATGCAACAAAAAGTAATATTAGCTTAAGGGGTTATATTAATTATATTTAAGGAAGTCCAAATAAATTAAATTATGAATAAAAGTAACATTGTACAATGCTTAGCAAATATCACATGTTTTATTTTCATATTTTATATTATCTATATCCATGATGGGTAAGTATTACGATGGCCCAAACGACAAGTTTCCATTAGTTTTAATTTATAATTATTTTTGAATTTATAAAAATACTTAAAAGTAAAGTCCTGCAACAGGTCGAGTCAGGGTAGACAGTTTAGTCTCCATTTTTATACAGTAACTTCAAGTTCATACCAGAAATAAAGAATAGTATTTCATGCTTTATTTAAGGAGAGACATTTTGGGATCACATAATGTAAAAATTCCTCTTTCGAAATTTCCTGTGCGAATTTAAAATTTCGGATTAACGTTACAGGCTAAACTGGCAAGCCTGGGTAGAGTACTACATTTTAACGAGGGTTTTTTGTTTGAGGGAGGATTTAGGTATGTTTTTGGAATATTGTAAGCGTGTTTGCAATATTGTTTAGATGAATTTGTTTAGCAAACTCATTTTTTAGTATTATTTATGGTGTTTTTTCCTCGATACCTTTTTTTATGTATCGTGATGCTGTTTTCTTCCCCTCCGTGTCTCTTTCATCCTCCGCCGTGCAGCATATTTTCTTCAATAAATGCTGCTTACGAATTCTTAAAATGCTTTACGAATTTTTAGAATGCTTTACAAATTCTTTGGAGATTGGGAATTTTTTCTGTTTTTTTTTTTTTTTTTCTATTATTAATTTTAAGTACATTAATTTCTCTAACTTGATCAGCCATTGAAATACTTAAACATGACATTTTTTTTTATGCTTATAAAGGAAAGACAAGAAAATGCAGCCTCTCTCTTAAAAAGCTTCAAGTTATTTAGTGGTGTTTAAAACATTAATCAAAACCGGAAATATTCAACGGTAATTTTTAACGATATTTTGTTGCGTTTTCCAAAGGCACTTCAGGTTCTTTTACTAGATTGCCTTCAAGTAATACAGCCATCGAAAAAGATGGATGTAAGAAAAATCTGAGATAAAGAATGCGCAGTTTTTTAATTTAACGCAGAAAATTAGATACCTTTTTTTTAGAAATCTGAAGAATTGCGCGATTTCAAAAATTGCATACATTTGTTGTCACTTTCTTAACTCTTTCTTGCAGATTTTCTTGTCACATTCAAATGTATTTTGTTTTACTATTGGGTCGTTTGGAAAGTCGTGTCCGTTTGGGAAAATCAATTCGTACCGGAAAACTGAATCATTTAATTATTTGAGATTGATTCCGATATCTATTGTTTACATGATTCGTACGGGTGCTTGAATTTCTAGATTAATAAATCAAAGCGTTATAAGTAAGCGTCCTATCTTAAATGGGAGAAGTAACCGCAAGATTACAAGCGAGAGCACATCAATCAAGTTCATGCGCCACGTAGTGGATGGAGTGTGAACTACAGGTAGATACGTAACTGTTTTCTTACTGACACCACTAAAATTGTAAAGTTTTTTTCACCTTGATTAATAACTGAAGTACAACTGACAACACGAAGAAAACTTCGTGGTGTCAAGTGCGTCTGGATGCCCCTCTCGCTACGCCATTATTTTGTAGTAAATGTGACAAACAAAACTCATTTCCATGAGTGACTGAAGATTTAGAAAAAAAAGCACCACACGAAAATCCCGCGTATGTGAATTATCACTCCGTCCACAAGGTGGCGCAACTGTGTTAATTTACGCCTGATTCCAGCATTAAGTTTGTTCGCTTACTTATAACGCTTTGTTAATAAATTCTTTGCTACCAGTATTTCTTATGGAAAATCTCTCCTGAAATAAGATGAATTCTCGTCCGTTTAACCCAAAGCGATATAAGTAAGCGTCCTATCTTAAATGAGAGAAGTAACGCCAAGATTAAAAGCAAGGTCACATCAATCAAGGTCAGGCGCCACGTAGCGGATGGAGAGTGAACTTTTAGTATCGTTATTCCTATCATTAAATAAGTTGAATATTTCTTTCTCATAAAAGTGGTGCCAATAAGCAATTTGAATTTTTCAACCGTAATTTAATTCTGGCGTTAAGGGGTTAAAGTAGATTTATTTTCTATAAAAAAAAATTCTGATATTTGGCCTTGAAAATAACGGTCCCCGTACGAACCCTGGTCTAAGGGCAGGCAGAATTTTCCGATACGAATTGATTTTCCCAAACGGACACGACATTCCGAACGACCCAATACAATGTACAGTAATGAGTCAGACTCGCGTCTGTATTGTAATCACTTGTTGGAGTGCAGTGAAAAAATAATACTAATAAAAAGCAATTTAACAAATTACAATCACCATTTGGAAAATTATTTTTTCAAAGACTAAAATTTAAGACATAAAAATCGCACGGAGTTGGTCATACATTACGTACGTCATGGTTTAAACATTAATAGTGTTATTACACGTAAAAATTGCAAGAGACAAAAATCGCCTGCGACTCGTACGTATTATACACCTGAAACTTACGTATTATCCACCTGAAACTATTTGCATTATCCAAGCATTTGATTGGCTGTTCGAGAAAAGGCTTTTCCATCGTCAGATTTCCAAGAAATCTGACGACCAATTTTAAATGAAATTTCATTTTTAAACTTCTAAACATCCCATAATATTACTTTTTATCTCGTCGTATAGAGAAAAATAAATGTACTTTTAAATGCAATTTGTTTGAAAGCTGTATCTCAATTTTTTTCTGAGTTATTAAATTTTTTTTTGTAGTTTTTATTAATTATTTGTTATAGTGGCAACAGAAATATCCATATCTGTTGAAAGTAAAGGGAAATACAGGTTACTGTATAGACCAATCAGAAAACGAATAAAATGCGTATTAAACCAATAAAAAGCTTCAGATATGCTTTTGATTTCCTACCCTGACGAGGACAATAGCCATTTTTCCAAATGGTTAATAATAAATATATGAGAGTAACTCATTTTTGTATTATATATTAACACTAGAACGCCCAAAAGGGGTCGATCCGACTCCGACCGTATGATTAAATATCAAGAGGAACCAGAAATTCTTTTATAAAATAAATTAAATTCAAAACACGCAAATTTATGTTAAATAAATCAGTCAAATAATTTAAAAAAATAAATCTGGTGTCAAGTATTTTTTATGAAACTTGAGTAAAATTTCCGGGCGTTCTAGTGTTAATGATTTTTTATGTAAAATGTCTCGTTCAATAAGCACTATGTAGCCATTAATCACCGAACTCTTTCAATTTTAGGCATTTTGTTGAATACTTAACGATATACTTGTCGGACTTCTCCGGAACTTCGGGATTATGAAGAATATGTTTGACTTCATATTTATCAACGGCGATTTGATCGGAAAGACAATCAGAGAGCCAACAAAAAATAAAATAATAGTAAATAAAAGAGAGTAACTCATTTTTGTATGATATAGAAATGAATTTTTATGTAAAATTTCATGTTCAATATACACTATACAGGGTGTTTCTAAATTCATGGTGAAAACTTTAAGGGTTGGCGCAGGACACTGTAAAAATCATTTATTGTATAGGAATGTATGGGTGCGAGTGACGCATTGAGGTACACACACCAGGGTGCCAATTTCGCACTTTTTTTCTAATTTCAAAATTTCTCATTCGTACCAGAAAATTTCTATACTATTATTATTTTTTATTTAAGATAGAAGTTTCATGATTACATTAAGAAAAATTTCTTCGTCGGAAATTTCCAAAGAAGAAATAATTCTTTACGTAATCCTGAAATGTCTGCCATAAATAAATAAAAGAATAGTAATAGGAATTTTCTGGTATGAATGGGAAATTTGAAATAAAACAAGTTGGAAATCGCTCGTCAAAAGTGGCAAATATTCGTACTATATCTAGTTTTATAAATATTTTTGATCGAATATTGTACTGAATGTATATGTTAGTGCACTTCAATAAGTGCATATCTATATCCATTTCATTTTGTTCGAAAGGCTGTAATATCATTAAAATGCACTTTAATTTTTTTTCCATTGGCCGCCATATAAACGGAAAACTTTGACTGTCCCTGTCATTAAACTATACATCCCATTTTCATAAAATTTGAAATGACCCGACAAAATTTTTCAACAATTATATATTTAAAATTTCCGAGCATTCGGAAGGCTGTAACATCATTAAAATGCACTTGCAACAATTTATTCCTATTGGCCGTCATGTAACGGAAAACTTTTGACAGTCCCTGTCATTAAACTATAATATAATTTTCTATAATTTTCATAAAATTTGAAATGACTCGACAAAATGTTGCAACAATTATGGATTTAAAATTTCAGACCATTCGGTCGTGTAGTTCTTGCTTTGTTATATGCGGACAGACGGACAGACAGACGGACTGAACGACGACTATAGGTGCTACGTATTTATATAATTACGAACGCACCTAAAAAGGGCCAAATTGACCCCCTGCTGTTTGTACCTCAACGCGTCACTTGCGCCCATATATTCCTATACAATAAATGAATATTACGGTGTCCAGTACCAATCCTTAAAGTTTGCACCATGAATTTAGAATCATCTTGTATAGCCATTAATCACTGGACACTTTCAATTTTAGACATTTTGTCTAATATTTAAAGATATACTTGTCGGTTTTTTCTGGAACTTCGAGATTATGAAGAATATGTTTGACTTCATATTTATCAACGGCGATTTGATCAGAAGGAAAATTAGAGGGTCAACAAAAAAATCAAAGAAAAATAATAATATTTGGAATCACCCTGTAAAATAAAATGTACGAAATGATCTATCGCTATAGCTTACGAATATGTGGATATTGTATAATATGTGTCTTCATTTGTGTAAGAATAGCACGTATATTCATGGAGATGTATTGATTTTTTTTTTTTAAGTTCAAAAAACTCTTGCATGTTTTTTTTTTGTTTACATCATGCAGGGTTTTCTACTAAATGTAACGCCTGTTTCAGAAATTTTGACAAAATCTATATATTACACTATCATACGTGGCACAAAAATTGTGATTATTTTTTAATTGTTTAATGACAACGCCCGAATGAAACGCATCTCATTGGTTATTGTTTGAAAGTCCTTTGGCAGCTTTTAGGCCGAGATTAATTGAGTTTATTGACGTTCGATCTTTTGCTCCAATTATGGATCCTCAAAATATTATTAGAATGCCCGTAAAAGATCTCGGCGAATGCTTGAAAGTGAAGAAGAATCCGAATTAAGATAAGGAAATCGAAATAGATTGAATCGAGAACGCCGTCATGCGCAGAGCATAAGCGATAGCCAAATTAACCTTAATAATCGTTTTATAAAATGCATCACAATAGCATTTCACAAATCTTAATTTGCCATATTACATCTTTATCAAGATTATCTGTATATATCTTATACCGATATTCCATTTAGGTTCAACCATAAGAACTTTCCTGACCTTTTCATTCGTTCAAACAAGTGTAATAATCTTCCCTGACCGTTTCATTTTTTAAACGTAACTGTAATACTTTTGAAATTTTCGCTCTTATTTAATTTTTTTTACAAGTTTTTTAGCATAAATAAAGGCACAGATGTCGTATACTCACAAAGTTGGCGAGAAGATATCCCCGTCGATAATCAGACGCTGAATAAAATGTGCTATTCATTAATCCTTATTGAAAAATCCTCAGTAGATTTTTCTGGATTTAAAAAAGTTTGTTTATCTCGCCATTTATCTCATAAAGCAGCAAATGCTTAATTTCATACTTAAAAAAAAAGAAATTTTGAAAAAATGCTTTATTTGTTGCTTACTTTTAATAAATATTATACGTATATCGTGCTGAAAATAAGATAAACATTTTCATATTAGCAGTTTATTTATATTTAAATTTTTATTCATCTTGGCTATTTTTGTAAAAAAAAAAAAAAAAAACGGTCTTTTTAAGATGTGTGCGTTTTATGATGAATTTGAATAAGCCAATTTACATAAGAAAGTACGATTTTAACTCTTACCGAACAAATAGCAATTGTATTGTTTCACCTTCTGAGCGGTTTGCCCATATATTTCCGTTTCTCAAAAACAACTTTATTCTGTTGTAGACAAAAATATTTTAAACAGAATTTTATTTCAAAATATACATCAAATAAAGAGGACATGAAGTGTACATTAGAAATAAACAGGGAATGAAAATTTTAATTAGGATTATTTTTATAAGCATTTTTATGAATATGCAAGAAAGCACTCAAGATGCTCGGAGGGTCCATATAAATATTGTTTTGGTATTAGTGTTGTTTGTGACGGTCAATTATCTACACGAGGGGCCGAATGTGGGAGGGGAGCCTCCGTGGGGGTCTTTCTAAGGGATCATAACCCGTATTTACGCAAGGAAATCCAAAAATAGTGTTTTGGCATAACTGTTTTCGACAAATCTTTTTTACATTATTTAATAGTGGAATTGTCTGTGTAAAACTACTGATGTTAAATTGGCAGGGCGCGCATTTCTACCACAAATGTTTAACGCAAAGATTTTTATCGCCTTTTATAAATGCAGAAAAAAAAAATGAAAATTCTCTGAATAAACGTGGTCGTTAGAAATTCTGTGATTAAAAAATGAAATAGAAATTGTCCTTAATAGTTGTCTAATTCATCTAATTAGTGGTTTAATTCATAATAATATTGGAGGCAATATTTTTAGTTGCTCTCTAAATATTTATCTTTAAAAATGTTTGTTTCATCAATAAAACAATGTGTCCATTACAACTGCTAAAGTGTGAATTATTTTCTTTCAAATGCATTTCATATTAAAATAGAAATATTACTAACATATGGCTGTATATTCTGCCAGCTTAAAAATTCTCTTTGAACAGAAGGTTTTGAAGTAACAAAGTATTTATTCTGTATTTTAGAAGAGTTCGGTTTAGCATAAAAGAATTTAAAACATTTTTATAGGCAATTTTTACAGCTACATTTTTTATTGCTGAGTCGTAACTATAAATTATAACTAAAGTTGTAACATGCCATTAATTGTGATTATATTCCTCTGAATAAATGACTTACTTGTATTAACTACAGTCATTCTGTCCGGAAAATGGTGAAATGATTGATTGACACCAGTATTTAAAAACGAATTTAAATGGGAAAAAAAACTTATTTTTCTAAGCATTCATTATGAAAACAAAATTTTATTTAAATATACTTGGTTCCGTTTTGGAAGTTTGGAATTAAAATGAATTATCACGCCGTGTGGCCACCGCCCTTCAAACGGTAATTAGCACAAAATCATTCATTAACCCCTTAAGTACCACAGACGTATATATCCATCGCACATAGTCGATGTGTTAAGTGCCACTGACATATATATACGTCCGTCCAAAATATTGTCCTTTATACTGCGGTGTACCAGTAAAACCACGCCCACGGCTTTGGAATAAAAGAAAAAAGACTTTGAAGGTGTTTTTGAAAGACTGACCTATATCAGAGAAGGGGTAGAAGGAACTACCTTCATAAAGGCTATCGCACTGAGCTAGTGACGTGAAAATACAAGCGAATTTTTTTCCATATTTGACAAGGCTCCGCCCTTTTTGTACACTACTATTATTTTAGAGAAAATATTGTTTGGTTTGCCGTTCACTGTTCGCCTTTCTATCGCATTGCTATTTTGATGTCACTACCTCAGTCTCATAGCTTTAGCCGTGTAGTTTCTCGAATTTCGTAGGAGTATGTCCGATAGTGAGTTGGATGACGACTTTCCGTCATCTTCTGGATCAGAAACGTCAGTATATGATATGTCAGATGAAGAGGATTCAGATAACGACTATTCTATGACAGATGCCAGAAACTGGGTACGATTGGATATAAAAAAATTGCCTATGTCACCTTCACGGTTTCCATTTTCGGGACAACCAGGAATAAATAAAAATGTAACAGATGTTACGAACACACTTTTATTTTTTGAATTATTTTTTGATCAGAAGCTGATGCTTCATATTGTTACAGAAACTAACCGTTTTGCGGACCAGTTTAACAACCAGCATCCTGGAAAAGAGAAATCAAGGACGAAGTTGTGGCGTGCAAAAACTTTAGAAGAAATATATGTTTTTTTAGGTATACTTATTCCGCAATGAATACTTGTAAAACCTCACGTTGCGCTTTACTGGTCTAAAAACAAATTGATTGAAACTCCAATTTTTGGGAAATTTATGAGCAGAAATCGCTTTGGCTAGGATGTGTTATTATCCCACCCTCCGCGATGTTGAGTATTTGGCGATTTTTATCGCTCTGGCAACTCCGGCGTTTGGCGTCTAGTAACTTATTATGGCAACCCCCCTTTTTACGACGCGAGAGCGTGAACATTCATGTTGCTGACGGTTGGTTGACTCTTGTTCCAGATACTCTTTGATATCGTGTTCTATGGCTGTCTTTTTATTTTTGTTAAATTTATTGGATGTATTTCATTGACTATAGTTTCTGTAGTCCGTTTAAACGCTTTTGCTGAAGTAATTAAGAAATATGAGGAAATTTTGACATGAAAGGGGGGTTTGTTTATAGCGTGTCAATGCGTATTAAGCCTATTTTGGAAAATGACGGCGGTGTTATATTTTGTGCTGTAGGTTTCAAGAAAGCAGATGTCTGTTAAGGTATGTTGATAATTTTATGTATAGTTTGTTGCTTTAAGAGTTTTTTACATTTTGAGATTGCTACAAGACTAGAACTGCTGAATTTTGAGAATGCTATATTGCGAGAAATGCTGAATTCGGCGATGTTTTTTTTCCGTTAAATGTGCGCGAAGCGCTCATACAAGGATTACTGATTTGCCAGTTTAGCGAATTTTGTTTATTATTTACATTTTATTTTCGTTGAGCCAAACATGCGTAGAAACGGGTGCTTGGCGACATTTACTACTTGGCGGAAAAGGGGTTTTCTCGCCAAAAAAATCCAAGATGGCGGAGGGTGGGATAATAACACATCTGTTCCATCGCTTTTAACTTATCATGAAATTTCTGCACTTTTCTGATAACAGTACTTTTGATAAAAATTCACATCCAAATCCAAAACTAAGTAAAATATGGCCTGTTTTTTCTGACATGATGAAGAAATTTTCAAGTGTCTATACACCTGAAAGGGACCTGAGCATTGATGAGAGCTTGATCCTTTTCAAAGGCAGGCTATCATGGGTACAATACATACCAATGAAAAAAGCTCGCTTTGGAGTAAAACTCTTTGTACTTGCTGAAGCAGAGACAGGATATATTCACAATACGATCGTGTGCACAGGGCAGAGTACAATCTTTGATAAAAAAGTATGAGAACTATGGAGTCGCAACAAAAGCAGTGATGACGCTTATTGAACCTTTTTGGGGAAAAGGTTATTGTGTAATTGCGGACAATTTTTATCTCTCACTAGAATTAGCATACCTTCTTATCCAAAATTCAACTGACGTATATGGAACTCTTCGTCCTAATCGACGTGATTTGCCGAAAAATTTCAACAAACTTACTTTGAAGAAAGGCGAAATAGCCGCTTTCCAAAGAGGCAAAATTACCGTGTTGAGATGGCGTGACAAAAAAGATGTTTCGCTTCTTAGTTCTATCCATACAGCAAATTTCTCTGAAACTTAAAAAAATGTCATGAAGCTATTGTTATAGATTATAACTTGAAGATGGGTGGGGTTGATAGAGCGGATGAGGCATTAGTTTGTTATTCAACAACATGAAAAAGACAGAAGAGGTATTATTTAACAATATTTCGCCATTTATTAGATATGGCTACTTGGAATGCCTTCACCTTACAAAAGAAACAACTCCGTAACGTTGATAATTACAACTTCCGCATGAATTTGGTGGAACGTATATTTGAGAAATTTCATATTACTCCCCCACAACCTGCCAAACGACAGAAATTAGAAAGTGGCTGTCCTTTACGACTTACTGCTAGACATTTTCCAGACTTAGTAACATCAAAGTCTTCAAAGAAAAATGCCTCGAGAAGATGTGCGATTTGCTCAATGAAAAAAATTCGCCGTGAATCCCGCTATCAATGCACTGAATGTGATGTTGGTTTATGTGTCCAACAATGTTTCAGGATATATCACACGGCCACTAAGTTCTAACATCTTTTTTATCATATTGTTACACTATAATTTTACATTTTTGGTATAATTTTTGTATATAATTTTTGTATTTTCGTTTCTTTTCATATTTTCCTGGAAGTGCACAATGTTTATATTAAAAGCTTGTATCTTATTTCCCCAATACACCGCATAACTACTTGCACCTGTTTGGAAAACTGTGGCACGGGGAATGAATCTCGTAAGTTTTTCTCGGCAGGTAAGAGATTACAATAACTACGAATTGTTTAATATTTTACTTATGACAGTAATTTTTGCTCGTGTTGCAGATGTGCAGTACAAGAAAAAAGTTGACGTTATACGAAAAACACATCTCTGATTTTATCATTATTTTTGCAGTGCAATAAACCTTCCATTAAATCACATATCATTTTTTTGAAAAAAAAATATCAAATAATGCATAAAGAATCCGACTAAAATGAACGCAAGAAAAACTTTTTTCGTATAATGAAACGAATAGAACCAATATTGTTACCAATAAATTGTTGGTTCTAAAGCGTACTTATTTATCGGAAGAGAATCAATAAATCATGTTCGAAAAATATGAATTATTTACCTAGATGAATTTTTACATAAAAAGTTTTTTTTTTCGGAAATATGGTTTTATTCACGTAAAACTCACTCCTGACTCTTTTGTTCGAGATATATACAATAGTTTCCTATCGGTAGCTTAAGGGCACAGCTGTCAGTTATTAGTGAATCCACAAAAATTAAAAATTGAATGGAACATCTTCTATCTCTCAATGATTATTTAGTTACAGAGTTCGCACGCTCTTAAACCACGCCCCATTTTGTAAGGCCACTAAGTTCTAACTGTGGCACTGGGGAGTGAATCTCGTAAGTTTTCTCGGCACGTAAGGGGTTAACACTAGAAAGCCCGGAAATTTTACTCAAGTTTCATAAAAAATATTTGACACCAGAATTTTTATTTTAAATTATTTGACTGATTTATTTAACTTAAGTCTGCTTTGTTTAAATTTAATAAATTTTATGAAAGAATTCCTGGTTCCTCTTGATATTTAATCATACGGTCGGAGTCGGAACGACTCCTTTCGGGCGTTCTAGTGTTAAATAATAAATGAAATGTAAAATATATGTCGTTTATAATATAGCTTATTTTTAATTCCTATTATTTGTATCAGTACTTTAAAGAAGTCGTGCATTTAAATTATTTTATTTTCATTTGCGTTTGAGTTCGACTTAGACACATTTTTATAAAATCGTTCTTTCGGAAAAAATTTAATTTCACTCATAAACATGTAATCAGCAATATTTTCTACTACTCACTGAATATTTAGTTTTTTTTTTTTTTTTTTTTTCTTCAGAATAACTATGTCAATGTAAACTAAACGACAATTTACGCGCAATAAATATATTTGCTAAAATGTGCTTTGAAGTGCAAATAAATTTTTCTATACTGTCTTTCAATTCTATCTCATATTCAAATAAATAATAATAGCAATGCATCACCGTATGTATGTTCTGTGATTCAAAAGACTATTCTTGAAAAGGAGTTTTACAGTTTTGAAAAAGCTTACGCTTTATTATGTGATTTAAAAGAGTTGTTTTTTCTGCCATAAGAATATTCAAAACAGATAATAAACAATTTTATCTGTTTTATTTTAATCGTTGAGTCACAACAGTAGAGGATATTTAATGTTATTTACTAAATAAATTGATGTATTTTTAGTTATACTCCTCTACATAAAAGAACCAATTGTATTAATATGCGCAAAATAATTCAGATGATGCATATTTACAAATTAAGGATTTTTCTATATCGCTATGCAATAGTTAAAAAATAATAATTATATTGATCAATATACAAGATATATATTTAGAAAGATATTTGATGTGCACATAATACTAAGGTTTATGAAGATTTATTTTTCATATGATTTACATATATTTTCATTTAATGATATATATCTATCTATCAAACTCTCTCTCTCTCTGTATATATATATATACCGGGTATCCCAAAAATGACTGGTGGATTTTAAAATTCAATAACTTGCAAACGGTGACAGATATTTAAAAAATTCTTGCAGGAGTATTATGTTAGACGTCAGGAGTTTTTATGCCGTGATTCTCGGTTTTAGTTACAAATATCATTGATAGAGGGCGCTGCAAGCAATAATCGCTAAATCCAGGCTCGAATTTTCGGTCTCTCTCTTCTTCCATGCAAAAAAGGGGATTAAAATGTATTGAATAGATCCCGAAGTACCAAAAATCAGCTCTCGACTGAGCACCTATTGCTCTCTGCGCCATCTATTGTTTGAAATTCGAACTAAAGTAAATCAAGAATCACAGTACAAAAACTCCTGACATCATACATAACCCTCCTGCAAGATTTTTTTTAACTATCTGTCATCGTTTGCAAGTTATTGAATTTTAAAATCCATCTGTCATTTTTGGGACACCCGGTATATACATTATGGGTAAAAAGTACCCGGGATTATTAAGTAAAACACAAAAAAAATTAATTTATTCACAAAATTTATTACGTCGCCTTTAAAGTAGGCTCCATGGAGTCCAATACAGCAACACTGGGTTGCAAATTCACAATCACTCAACGTCGCAGCGTTTTTTACGCAAGCTCTGTAGCCAAGGGCTTTGGCGAGTTAATGAATGAACCTTATGACGCACATCTTCGACGCGCATGCAACTCAGAAGCTAATTTCGATCTTCGATATTTCGTACACAGCGTATTTTTTGTTTATGGAATACTTGCAAGAATACCAGGCAAAATAATAAATGCTTATTTCATCGTTTGAATAATTATATATGCATTATAAACAAGGGACGTATTTAATCTTATAGATATATCATATATGTCCTATAAGTATGATATTTCTTCTTACTAAACTATTTATTTATGGAGTTTAAGTGCCATGTGCTGCCATCTAGAGTCAGCATACTAAATATAAAACGATCATCTCCTGAATAATGCATTTTCGGAATATATGCATGTATAGTATATTGCGAACAAGTGAAATACTTAATCTTTTTATAGATCCACTGCGTAACTTTGGCCTTTTTTTAAATGATAACCATAAATAAATAAACATTCACTACAATTATCTTAATTACTAGTTGAGAGTATGTTAAGATAAGCGATTTGTTGATGATTGATAACAGGTTAAAAATATCCAAAAATGCTCACACACGCCTGAAAGTTTTTGGTTCATAAAAAAATAGGATCTACCCTCTTTCCTACGACCTTGAATTGTTAAGCCCTGCTAATACAAGTATCAGAAATAGTTATCAAATTCTTTAAAACAGAAAAAGTCAATAAAAAAATCACAAGCGGCTATAGTTTGTAACATTTAGGTGGGTCCAATATTTTTCAATTTTTCTACCCCCCCCCCCCTTCATTTTTCTATCAGATTAATGATTTTTCCTTTTAAGAACAGTTAGGAGGGGGTACACCCTACTTTTAGAATATGACTTTCATACTTTAACGAATTTATAAAATATTTGTTTAACCCACTGACAGAAGAAAATAATTTTGTCTACCAATTACATTTAAATTTAGAAAAACTCTATATTATCTTATTAAGAAAAATGTCTATACTTAGCTTAAGGCTGCTTAACTGCTCTGCTCAACAAGTGCAAAACGTTTTGACACATTTACAAATTCATTTTTTAAGGGAAAGATATAAAATTGGAAGGCCTGACTATGGCAGCGATTAGGAATCGAACTGTGTTTTCCATTTTCTGATAAATAAATTACCCATTGAATCATAAGCGATTTTGATCACGTGACAAAGACCTCTCACTTAGCTGACTGGTTTTTCTGCTTTCTTCGCGAATTTCGGTTCAAAACCTCAACTTTGACAATATTTTCTGAAAGATCTATCGTGTTTGCGAAAAAACAGTTTGATTAGTTTCTGAACAACAGTTATACTTTTTGACACCTGCCAGTTTCATGCTGTTCCGAACAAAAATAAATTACAACTTATGTTATAAAGTTGCCCTTTTGGATTTGGGAACACCCTTAAAGCTCTTCTTAAATTCCCTGCTCAACAAAAACAAAACTTCCTGACATACTTTTAACCTAAAAAATATAACTAGTAGGCCTAATTACTATTTACTTGCTAAAACACAGAAAGTCGATAAAAAATAGATTCATAAATAAATCTCAAAATAGAAATTTAGAATCGAATAGCATTTTTCATTTGTTATCTGAATTATTTGATTTACAAGTGATTTTTGTCATGGGATGACAGGTATTCATTTAACATTCAGATTCTAACAGTGTTTTCTGTCAATTTCGTGTGTTTCTGAACAAAAGATAATTTCAAAATGTGTCAGAAATTAGTTCCAGTGGATTTGAGAATGGACTTAAAAGTTATTAATCCATATTTGCCAACCTTCCAGTTTTTAAATGTCAAACACACTTTATACCACAATTTTTTCTGAAGAAATTAAATCAAATAAGTACCTCGTGAAGAGAGGGGGGGGGGTCAGTGATACATTATTAAATAATAAAAAAGCCATATCATTAAACAATTTAGACAATCCATTCCATCATCATAACGCTACAACGATGCAGCTTGAATTTTTCCGCTTCATCCTTATTTTGTATCGGTAACGTTATTATAACGGAATCAAAATTCGAGTTAGCATTATCAATGTACTATTTGGATACGTTGACTTAATATGGGGGGGAAAATCTCTTTAAATTCTGTAAGGGTATCCACAACATAAAAACATTCGACGAAACATAAACAACTACCACGGAACTGACGAGAACAGAATGCTGTATACGCGCATGCGCGCTGTTCTTTTTCTAGCCAAAGCCCTTGGCTACAGAGCTTGGCATCAAAAGCTCTGGAACGTTGAGTGTTTGTGAATTTGCCACCGGGTTTGCCCCAATCCTGCGTACATTTTAGTAGGCTGATTGAGGTATGGCCTCCAGCTCTCTCAGCGAATTTTCTTGTGTGGCTTCAACTGACTACAAAAGCATTTCTTCGAAGTCGTAATTTTAGCTATAGGGATCGAAAAAAGTCACACGGGGCCATATCAGGCGAGTAGGATGCTTGATCATTGCATTTTTGACCCAAAACTCTTGCTCAGCGATAACGTTGTGTGATGTTGCATTATGGAGGATTTTTTACGATATGAAGAGGAAAAGATTGGAAGATGTTCTCATGGAATTTTAATTTAAACACAAAGTTTAAGCAAAGTCTTTTTTGAACTATTTTTTTCATCGTAAAAGAATGCAGAGCACCCAAAACTAATGACTACAAAAATAGCTGCTGTAAACACAATAAATCACAAACGGCGATCTAAATCCGCTTTATTACTCCGTAGTGTGGTAGCGGCTTACAGAAGACAAAAAATTGTCGTGCAATCTTTACGGGCGTCTTTTAAATGATACATTCCGCGTACATTTTACACAAAAAGCATATCTAAATCTATCTATATATCTAGCTATCGTTCTCTCTCTCTGTATATATATATATATATTATATATTAGGTTGGCAACTAAGTTCCCGTAGTTTTTTTAAATAGAAGTTTTCTACCGGAATCTATATTTTGTTTTTTGGATAGAGTTAATTTGTGTTAAAATTCAGATCGTAAAATGCAGTGTCAAGTTGGGAAAATGGAGCATTTTCGACACCTCCTCCTCTTTGCTTTTAATCAAGGTTGTTGGCCGCAAAAGCTGATTGCAACATTTGTGCTGTGTATGGCCATAGCTGAAAGAACCGCTCATGATTGGTATGTCAAATTCAAAAATGAAATTTTGACATCAACGACGCACCTCGTTCTGGCCGTCCAGTTGAGTTCGATGAAGAGCGACTAAACCAACTTTTGCACGAAAATTCGCATCAAACGACAAGGGAACTCGCAGAGAAAATGAAATTCTCCCACACTGCTATAGAGAAGCATCTTCACTCAATGGGAAATGTTCAGAAGTGTGGAGCATGGGTTCCGCATGCTTCAAGTGACAACAACAAAAATCAGCGAGCCACAATCTCCGCTGGTTTGCTTGCTCCTCTCACCGCTCAACTCATGGACACAAGCAACGATTTCTTTACCGAATCATTACTGGCGACGAAAAATGGTGCCTACACATTAATATGAAGCAGCGCAAGGAATGGCTTAGCCCCGGTAAATTACCAACACCGCGCGTGAAACAAGGTCTTCATCCCCGTAAAACGATGTTGTGTGTATGGTGGGACTGGAAAGAGATTATCCATTACGAATTTCTTGAACGGAAACAAACGGTTAACTTAGAACTCTGTGTTCAACAGATAGAATAACTCAACACGGCTATTCAAGAGAAAAGACCTAATCGCAACATGGAGTTCTTTTGCTGCACGTCAATGCCCGCACTCATATCGCCAATATGACCAAGGAACCCAATGAAACGCATAGCTGGGGATTGCTGCCATACCCGCCGTACTATCCCGATTTGGTACGAACAGATTTCCACCTTTTTAGATCTCTTGCAAATGCTATGAGCGGAGTTTCGTTCAATACTAATGCAGAATTGAGAGCTTTGTTGGATGAAATTTTCGAGTCGAAACTGGGGGATTTCTACCAACGAGGTATTGAAAATCTTATTGAACGTTGGGAAGAAGTTGCAAACAACAAGGAAAAATACATTGTTGATTAATTAGTTTTTAAATTTTATTGAAAAATAAACTTTTAAAAAATTTAAAAAAAGGGCGAGAACTTAGTTACCAACCATGTTGGGAGTCCATAGTTTACATTCCATTTTAACCTTTTCGACTCGGGAGTCTCTTATACAAATTTTATTCGCTTGACACCACTTTTTAAAGAGAAGTTTCCTTCAAGTACACAATTTCAAAAATGCTCTAATTGAATAAGGCAAATTTTATTTTCCTTTATCACTGGTGCTAATATCAAATTTGCAAAGAAAGATGATGTCCAGTCAGGCTGGACATATGAGTGAAAAGAGTTAATGATCTGAAATTTAGCATAAAATAACTCGATCAAAAAACAAAATACAGATTACGACAGGAAAAATGTATTTGTAAAAAGGCGGGAACGTAGTTGCCAATCCAGTTGTCATTCTATAGTTGACATTCCATTTTAATGATATGAAATTTAACCCGATCACAAAAACATAATTTAGAAACCTGTAACAAAAATGTATGTAGAAAAACGGCGGGAATAAGTTTACCAACCAACTCTGAATTCTACTGTTGACATTATATTTTAATGATCTGGAACTTAACATAAATTAACTCCATTAAAAAAATAGAATATAGATTCTGGTAGAAAAAGTGTATTTAAACAAACTGCGGGAACTTAGTTGCCAACCCAATATGAGGGCGTGAGTTTTAAAACTCGCCTTATCCAGAATATCAAATTTCGGGAAATCGCGAAAATCCTCTGACTGCGTCCATTGGTTTTCGTTGTAAACCAAGACTTTACAATATCAGAAATTCAGGATAAAACTATTTTTTTTTTTTTTTTTTTGCAAAATGTTGTGTTTTATCGGTGCAGGTTTACCAATGAAATATATTGATATAGAAAACACGAATTTTTAAATTTTGGATAAGGCGAGTTTTGAAACTCACGTCTTCATACATATATATAGATACAGGGTTCGTAGGGGTACCGTTATTTTCAAGGCCAAATATCGGAATTTTTTTACAGAAAAATTAATCTAGTTTATATGGAAGAAATTTTGCTTTATTAAAGGAGAAATTTTCCATAAGAAAATACTGGTACCGACGAATTTCTTAGTCTGGAAATTCTAGCACCCATACGAACCCTTTATATATATACATATGTACATTTAATGTTATGTCAGTGATCTGGTCAGAATACTTATATGGTGAAGACACACATTCTAAAATTTTAGGTCGAAGTAGATTTGTAAAGCAGGTTTTTGAAAACATTGCTAGTAAATAGTTAGCAGTAATATTGTAATATTTTTATCAATGTTCATAAAAGAGTTATATGATTTTGTATTAGAGATTGGCAGCCACTGACAAAACAGGTCCGTGTAGAAAAAGCAATCGAAAGCAGAAACACTGAAGTTTCTTCAAAAAAGTAAGAGTTAAAATTCAGATGAATAATGTTTATTCGAAGTAAATCATTTTCTCGGTGATGGTTCTTCGTATTCAGAAAGTTAGCCTGAGATGATTTTATGTAAAAATATGTAAATGTAAATTTGTCCACCACCATTAAACGTGGTGAGTAAATAGATTAACTCTTAAACGTGTGATTTTTTTTTTATTTTGCTTCGAAAAAATTATGTATGATTCTCTGAAAGGTTCATTACACAGGAAAAAGAATGAAAAAAATCAGAGATACATTTTTCATATAATCTTTTCTTCTGTGTCACATCTGCAGTATAAATAAAAACTACTGTCGTGTGGCTGTTTTACGCTAAAATAATGCTAATTAGTAAATATTTTAATAAGCATGTCTCCAAATACCTTATCTTATATTATTATTTATTTTATAACATTTAACATTTAACACTTTAATTCCCATGGTAGAATACGTTCTAGAAATTACGTAGTTCAGAGAATCTGACTTTACACCAGATAGTTTTTAAGGTAATTTCAGTTAATTTAAAAACCGAATGTCTGTTATTAATTAAAGCACATATTGCTATTTTAATTTTCTGGTGTGAATTAGGTACAGTAAAACCTCCTTAAAGCGACCACGTTCCTTTCCATTAAAAATTGGTCGCTTCGAGAGGTGGTCTCTTAATGGAGGTCATGTTTAAATCTAAATTTTACTTGTTGAAAAAAGGTAACAATTAATGTTATAAAAATTTATTTTTCACATTAGGAAAAAATATAAAAATTTAAGTATCAAAACTAAATTAATTACATAAGTTAATTATTGCAGAGTTTAAAAAATGAATATATTAACGTTTGCTTTGATTTTACGGTTTTACCTTTCATAACTCTTATTTCCAAGTCCTTTCAAAGTTCAGTAAATAAATGAAAGTTTTTTTTTTTTTTTTTTTTTTTTTTTTTTTTGGACGGGAAAAATAATGACGATTTCATTAATTTATCTATTTCTTTGAGAGTATCCTAACAGAATAGGGCAGGGGAGTTTATTGACCGTCATTCTTAATTCGTCATCAGAGTTAAATTCATTGCCTAAAAAGACACAAATGGGTTTCAACACTTAAAAGTTACAGGAATAGAAAAAAAATCTAAACTTACTTCAGAAGTTTGATGAATAATGCGCACTCCGGAATTATTTTTATAATAAAACCTTCTTCAAGCGGCCAGGAAAAAACGGAATTTGTTTCATTTTCTTCAAAGAAATGGGTCGCTTACGGAGGGAGTTCAACTGGGATGGTCTCTAAATGGAGGTAAAATTAGTATTGAGCCTATGGGAATAAATTTCGTTCCATGAAAAAATGATCGTTCAGGGAGGTGGTTGCACAGGGAGGTTTTACTGTATATAAGAATTAAAAAAACCTATTAAATTCAAAGCACTGTTGTTAGCATATATGCAAAGCTGTGCACTAACATTTTTAAACATTTGCTCATTATGAGTACTTTTTTTTAAATTTTTAACCGACAAGAAAGTGGATTATGAAATTTGTAAGTATGATATTTTAATGTATATATCCGCTAATGACGTTTTAACGGGTGTTCAGATCTTTGTAATTCTTTTTTGTTGCAAAGAATCATTTTGGTTGCGGCCACATTATAAATTTCATCAGACTTCAACAATGTTATTTTATTTATTTATTTATTTATTTATTTTTTTGTCTGATTATATCATTATCATTATCCGACATATCATTATTTTTTTCTTATAGAAAATTCATGCTTTTCATTTGAAACAATTGCAAATAATTAAAATTTATTAATTTTAATTGACTTAGACAAATATACTCTTTTCCTCTTAGCCAATAAATTCTTAATATAAATATTTGCGAATATACCCAAATTTTGATTTTTTAGAATTTAGCTTCCATATGATATTTCAAATATTATATATATTTACATAGCTGCCAACTTGTACGGATTTTTCATACCACTAAAATTTAATAGAAAATTTTAGCTAAGTGAATCACCGAAATTCAAGCAATTTTAACGTTTAAATAAGTAAAAAATTTCTATAAAATTTTAGTGGTATAAAAAATCCGTACAAGTTGGCAGCTATGTATTTATATAGCTTAATTTCCCTATACCTTTGATGTTTTTGATGCAGATAGATATAATAACTTATAAATACTCAAACATATAAGAGAAAATATTCAGTTTAATATTTCATATGTACTCAAATGTACTAACTCATTAATTCTGGACGTTTTTTTTTTTTTTTTTTTAGATACTTTGCAATTTAAAAGTACGACTTTCATTTTGTCATCAGTTATTAAAGCCTGAGGGCATATTGGCAGTGTTGCCAATATTTACTTTTTAGGTTTCCGTTCATCTGACGAAACCGTATTCTTCTCAGTCATCTGTCTGTCTGTCTGTCCGTCTGTCACAGAGCCCGTTCTCAGAAACAATATATATTGAAGACTTGACATTTTGCATACTTATTGCTGAACACCTCACATCAAACGACAAATCATCAAATTTTGAAAAAATCGTAATTAACGGGCGTTATTAATTAAAAACCACAATTACAAGATCGGAAACCCATTCATAATTCAACAAAAGCATGGATTTTTTTATGAAATTACAAAAACGATCTCTTCCACGGATTAAAAACAGGTGTCATTTTAATGGTAGACAAGGACTGACGGTCTCTTTAAGGCGCGATTACTTGTTTTCTACGCATCCCAGAAATTCGAAATGAGTACCACAAGACGGGAAAAAAAAACAGCTTTCAGAAATTCTAAAAATGATCCCGATCGTACCATAAAAACTCGAAAATTCGTTAAAAATCGAGAAAAAAATCATTTATTTTCCTTCATTTTTGAAGGCGACAGATGTCTGATGACATTGAATTTTCGATGGTAAATACGAGAATATAAAACAGGTGCGCCTTGGGGGGAGAAACGAACACAGAATTTTTATACAGGACCAAATATATTTTTAATATTGATATTTGAGCAACGATTTTTACGCTATTCGAAGTAAAATTTCATTGATATGTCTCTATTTTTTAATTTCGATTATCGGAAGCGAAGATAATTAATTTTTTGTAATTAATTCCAGAATTGCATTTTTGCACAGCAGGCCATGTGACAGGTGGCGCTGGATGGTTTATGCTGCATTTTCAGAATTTCCCCTATAGATATATATCAATAACTAATGCACGAATTTTCATCAAACTTCAAATTCAGATATACTTTGATAAGAGTTGGTGCTAAATTGATGTAATTTCTTGTACTAGTTAAATGATTTAATTGACGTGATTTATATAGAAGAAAGTTTTGTGATGGCCACAACATACGAGTACTAGGCAGTGTTGCCAGACGAATACTAAAATTTTATTTTTAATACCACTATTTTCGTATGATATTAGTTGATTACTTTAATCGCAAAATTTTTGTAAATAAATAAGGTGACTATCTCTCTATGAAAATAGTGGTATTCAAAATAAAATTTTAGTATTCGTCTGGGAACACTGGTACTAGGGTTTGATAATTGCAGTACAAAATTTTTTAACTATTGATTTTACCAATTTGGTTCTTTCGCATCAAGATGTTATTTCGTGCGTTGATCCATAAAATCTAAATTTAAAAAAATTGACCACAACTTTCCGATTTATGAAAAAATCGATTTTAAAACTTATAAAAGAGATGCTTTTTTGCACAATTGCCGGGAATTTGTTAAAATTAAGAAAACTAAAGAACCGATCGATTTTACAGCATTGTTCAGAAGGTGTCATATTTTTTTTAAAATGCAGCATAAATTTTACTTATTTAATATAAGAATTTCATAAGTGTTGATACCACTATTTTCGAATAGTAATTTCAGCAAATATTTTAAATTCTTGCTTAAGGCCATTTTTAAACTGTAGCGTTCTCTACCGTTTTGCGTGCGATTTTTTGATGGCGTGATGAGATAAATGTTACTTATTCAAAATAAAAGAAATTATAAGTATTGATACCATTATTTTACAATAGTAATTTCAGCAAATATCTTAATTTGGTGTTTAAGACCGCCACCCTTCGACAAATAAATCTACCGATAAGTTGTAGAAAGGAGTTTCGTTCGGATACAGTTTTGTTGAATTACTTTTGTTGAATAGAGTGTTCCCTCTGGCGGTAGAATGTGGAAGTAAAAGAACGCGATTATATTTAAATTAGAAAATCTAACACAACGACCTGTTTCAAACTTTAAGATCATTTATAACACATAATAAAAAGTTTTAAAAAGAATTCCGCGAGAAATTTCGTAAGGGGTGAGCAATTTTATTTTTAAACCTTAGCGTTTTTTTACAGGGTTTTGTGCGGTTTTTAAGGATTTAATAATTATAAATTATTTGTCAATTTGGCTTTATTAATTAATGAATAAAACGTTTTGAAAGGAATATTAAACGAAACCCTCTGTGCAATCTGTGATCACACTTACCCACTTGTTTTAAATTCAGATTTCTTGATTGACTCTACTTTTTGGAAATGTTAAAATTCGCCGTATTTAATGACATATTAATTAAGGTGGAATCAAGACGATTTTTCCATTTCAACCATTTCAAAAAATTGGTGGCAATCAAGAATTAAAAAAAAAAAGTAGCCTGCTGGCAACGCTACATATTTGACATATTTCGGTCAATCAGTGTTTGTATTTTCCATTGCAGTGGAAGATTTATGGACGACACAGAATCTAGTAATTAGAATTTATGCAGAAATCAAAGCCGCAGTGGAATAGCGGATAGTTATAAATATTTAGCAAAATAAATTCATATTCCTCTTACATTCTAAACATAGATGCCAACACCTGTTAGTTATTCCGAACTCTGATACATACACACTGTGAAATTAAAAAAAAATTTCGCCAAGGTTAACATTATTCTATATAAATTTCCCTTTTAACACTTTCAGGGGCAGTGTTGGCATTTGCCAACACCCTGTCCTAATTACCAAATGCCACATTAACACCGATATTTTGGAACGAAAAAATTAATTTCATAATGTATATGAATAAAAGCTCTTACCTACTGTGGCATAAATTTGTTTATAAATTCTGGTGCCTGTCATTCATTTTATAATTTTACAAATAAAAGTACTTTGCCCCTGAAAGGGTTAATAATATTCCATATATTATTCCGGCTTATTAAATTAAAACCCTATTCCTAATCAGTAAATCTCCATATACAAAGGTATAAGATCTTAATTCATCTAATAATATTATTCCAATTTGCGTAAATCTAAAAATGGCGCTAACTATTTATATTCCTTTAATAAAACTCTTTTATTATTTAAATACCTATTAAAATTCGCTATTATTTCCCGGTATATCAACCCCCCCCCCATAAGTTCTTTATTTAATTGCTAAAATATCATAATTCATAATTTATCCCGTCTAAAAAACATATTTATTTAAAATGCTTCTTTTGTTAAAAAATCAAGATGTCTGCTATAATTTTTCAATACTTTAAAACTTATTTCGCGGCAATAAATTCATTTTTCCTTTCTGTTAAAATTATCATCTGACCAGAAAAATCTAATTTTAGCTGCAATCTTGATGGCAGGGATTAAGTTGTGTTTATGCCTTGGGCATCTGATTTGAGGTTAGATAAGATTCTAAAACAATATTTTCGCGCGAGTGAGTTGATTTACTTCAATATCGTGCCACCGGAAATAGTAATAAATCCCTCTTAAAAGCAATATGATTCGAAAAGAGGAATCAGATGACCTGTATTGTAACTTTGAGTCGATGTAGTTTATATACAGACGCACATCCAGATATGGTGCGTAGAAGTGTGTAAAAGATTTAATGTAGAAGACAGAGATAAAAAGTGTGGCGGTTGGCGTCGAGATGGAATGTTTTGTAAGACTTCGAAAGTTGCTGTGAAGTTCCTTTTTTCTTCACAATTTTTAAGTACGACTTGGAGGTGAATCATATTTTTGTCATCGAGTGAAATGAGCATTTCTCACACAAAACAGTTCTTGAACATGTTAATAAAATTTGGAAATTAGCTCAGTCGACTGTTTCTCCATTATTTATTTTGATATGTGTTCTTCTTCGTATAACCAACCGGCCAAAACCTGTGCGAATTAATTCGGAAACCCAGATAAACATGATTTTCGCCAACCTCTATTGTCATTATAGGTGAGACTGGGGCTAGTTGGCTACAGGGGTAAGTAGACGCAGTCCTCATAAATCGCCTGTTTGTGGATAGTTTGTGCAACCAGTCACAGAGTACCTTTCTTCTTGCTTTTTACAATCCCCATTGTAGTTTTGCAGCGTTACCTACGTGCAGTGGATATTTATTACGATTTTTCTGTTTTTGTACTCATAAGTAATTTTTTGTTGCTTCATTCTTTTTCTAATTTCTAATACTTATCTTAATAATTGCGATTTTACTTGTGCAGTTTTTCTTAGTGTATGATTAACTGTACCTACCCTATTTGTGATTTACTTCGATTATTTATGTTTAGAAGGTTACGTGTCCCTTTTGTGAAGAAATTTATTATGGGGCTAGTAGGCGCATTGAACACGGGTCAAATTGGCTCGGTGTCTAGTGTGTGTTGGTAGCTTGAAAAACAGAAAACATCGAGAACAGTGGTTGCAATGCAAGATTTTGGGCACACGAGGCTTGCCCAAAGGAGACAGTGGAATTTTTATTTTGACAACTGTAACTCTGATGATGATATCGAGTAGGATAGAAGTTACTCAATGTTAATGCTTTATTCATTATTTCTATGTCTGTATAATTTAGAATTTACATTCTACGGCGTTAAAGCCTTTGTTTAAACTTACTGGTAATAATGAAATTGATTTCTCTTAACTGCGTGTCTTATTTGAGTTTTATTTAAATTTTATAAAGCGTGTGCCAACTTACCCCATAGGTATAGGCAACTTGCCCCGTGACGGGGTAGGTTTGTGCACAATTTTCCTTTTACTTTAGGCATCCGCTAAACATAAACTACAAAGGCTACAAACACAAAACTCCGGGGTATTTATAGCCAAATGCCTGTTCTTTAAAAAGTGCAGTGAAAGTTTGTTAAAAAACTTAAACAAAAAAATAATAAAGATTAATAACTAAAAACTGCGCCTACTAGCCCCGGTTTCCCCTACCACATACATGTTTAAAGCTTGAAACTGTAAATAAGAAAATGGGTCTTCTTAATATAAGGTAGATTTTAGGTTTCATTTAAAAAATTCTTATTAAATAAAATTTCTGGTTAAAAGATTTTATGCCTTTGATTAGTCTCCGGAATTATTAAGAGATGTTGGCATCTTTGATTCCAAGTATCTGATATAGGTACAAAAATCAGGAGTCGTTTTGTTTTAACTTTGGAACGCACTATTTTAAAATAATAAGTTTCTCAAAATTTTATTGTGAAATTTTGTCATTAAATATGATATATATATATATATATTATTTTAATTAGTGGTATGAATTCTGAAAATGTAATTTCGAGAAGTAATGTCAAACAGAATAAATAAGTTAATATTTCTACTTCAATGCTAATATCATATGTCGTGAAAAAGAAAAACATCAGAAGTCTCGAAAGAATAATAAAATCTATTTATTTTCAAAAATTCACATCAAAATCACTTTTTTCGAGCTGACTCAAAGAATATCATTTGAACGAGAAAAGATGCTTGCAGGGCAAAATGTTTATCGTTTAACATTTTTTTTTTTTTTTTTTTTTTTTTTTTTTTTTTTTTTAAGATCATTTAAGAAAGCAGGAGCATAGATAAGCTCATTTTTGCACTGATGAGATAATGTTTGTTTTTTCTAAGATTATTTGACAGTTTTGTATAATGTATGTTCTGTATTAACTAAATTTGTAATTGAGTTTTGTTACGAATTATTTAAATATTTTGCACAAGTATGAGAAATAATTAATTAGTTCGTTTTTTACGCAGTCGTTTTTTTTTAATATTTTCTAAATTAAATTTTTACTTGTTAATATTAATTTTTTAACACTAGAACGACCGCAAATTTTACACGTTATAAATAAATTTTATACCAGAATTTTTATTTAAAACTGTTTAACTCAGTTATTTAACTTATTTTTCAATAACACATATTTAACTTATTTTAGAATGAAATTTCTGGTTCGAATCGAAGTATTTTCATTTGATAGCGGTCAGAATGACCGGTATGGTCGTTCTAATGTTAAGCTAAAGCGACCAAACCGCTCGATACAGTTAAAATTGAAAGGCATATTCCGAAAGATTATACTCATGCATCTCAAATGCCGCAATCAATAAAAAAATGTCGCGGGTTGTTTTTCCGAAAAATGTTTTCGTCTTTATTGCAACGCCCCTCCAGGGCGCAATTTTGGCGATACCGACAAACTAAAAATATGCCTTTTATAGATGAAACATTCAAGAGTGAAAATGACTACGAAATCAGCAAAATCCCGAGTCTTTCGTCGCGGTTTCACCTATTTTTGGTAGGCATGAGCTCCAAAAATTAAACTACACAGAAAATTAAATATCAAATAGCATATAGCATACACTTTCAATTCAATATTTTTTCTTAATTTATTCATTTAGAAATATAAATTTAGACAAAATATAGTTAAAGATATAAAAACATACAAGTTTGAGGTTCATTTAAGGGTCATACATCATGGACCCGGCAAAGGGCCGGGGGAGTATGCTTGTTTTAGTGTCTAATTAAAGGAATCTTTAAAAAAAATTAACAATGCATTATTGATATAATGTAAAATAAATTAATGGGACTAAAAACATATTTTTTAAAAGTGATGCATTACGCTCTTTATATTTGTATTTTTTGCTAGTCTTGAATCTTTAGAATGATCTGTTTATTGCAATTTCACAGCCATTTGGCATATTTTAGCGAGCGTGGTTTTATTATATTTAACTACATTTTTATTGTAAATCATTTAACACTTTAAGGGGAAAAGTACTTCTGCTGCAAAAATGTTAAAATAATCTGACATCGGATTTATGAACAAATTTAGATAAAAGTATTAAAAGCTTTTTTTTTCGCGTACATTATAGAAAGCAAAATTTACTTCCTGAATTCTGGTACCAATGTGGCATTTCGGAATTAAAATTAAGTGGTATATATAACATGCCGGTGCCTATCAAGGGGTTAAACATGTGACCATAAAGCCTATTTTGAGAATTTTCAATGGCATCACGCTAACAGAAAAAACGCCATAACCCATAGCTGCCAACATTTTGGCTTTCTTTTACAACTAAAATTTTACATTAAATATTGCCTTAATTAATCGTCAAAATCTCACGATTAAACAAGCCAAAAATCTCTACAAAATTTTAGTGGTAGCAAAAAAGCGTAAAAGTTGGCAGCTATGCCTTAACCCATTGCGGACTGGTGACTCTTGTACAGATTGTAATCGGTTGGAACCACTTTTTAAAAAGAAGTTACATTTCGAATTACACAATCTCCAAAATTCTCTAATTAAAGAAGGCAAATTTTATTTTACTATATTGCTGGTATGAAAAGCAAATTATGCAAAGAAAACATTCCGAGCAGACTCGGGCTTGGACTGGAAAGTGTTAAAATTAGTTTGTTAATTTATAATTAAGTTCTAAAAATTTTAAATGCTGTGTTGTCATCGGTAACACATATATAGCATTATTTATATAATTCTAGCATATCACGATATTGATTATAAAATTCAATTTTTACGTAAATGAACCAAGTTAATAAAAGAGCATAAACATATTTTTACTGTGTTTGCAGATTAATCTGAATTTCTATTTAAAATATAGTTTTGAACTCATTCAGAAGTTTTATGCTTGTCGCGAGTTGGATAAAAGCCAAACATTAAATGATGTTTACTTACATGCATGAATGGTTCTTGATTTGGTAACAATTCGAAATTGATTATGTCAACATTCTCTCGCACTGTATAGCATGAATTTGAATAGAAGAGTTTATCATTGTGTGCTGAAACGTGTCTTAATGCTTTGAGTAACTCTTTGAATAGATTTTAAATTAAAAAATAAATAAATAAACAGTATATAAATTAAGTTTTACACAAATAATAACATTAAATACAAATAGAATGCCTATAATATATTTTTATCAATCTATCCAGCATTGAATACATAATTTTTAATCTATTTTTCTTCTCATATTACAAGATTTACATTTAAAAGAAACATATAACATTATAGATTTTAATCTCTTAACAGTTTTTGATCACCAAAAAGCTTTTAAACACCGCTAATTTTTAACTATAACTTTTGCTTTATTAATTGGCAGATATTTTTCGTTTATACAAATCAGATATTTAACTTAACATGGAAAAAGGGGTATTTATTCCCTATTTTTAGTTTATCGTGCAAAAAAAATTAAATTAAATTAAATTAAATGTAAAAGGGTTAACGCTGTCGCGTGCGGTGTCTTTTAAAAAAGGACACCTAATTTTCTTTTACTGGAACCAAAGCCTTCTCAAGACTATCAAGCCAGACACGATTTCATTCCCCCACATATGTGACGTAACGACCCGGGGCTGGCGCCAATGCCGAGATTTTGAAACTTGTATCTGGTTGTTTAGAATTAAAATGTAACGTATGCACGTGTTGTTTACTTAACAAATAGAACATATTCTTTTGAAGGTAAGTTTTATTTTCAAATTAACTACTTATATTTTATTAGTATTAGCTCTATTTTTTGTGTTCAGAATATCTTTTATTTTTAACTTCTTTAAAATAAATTAACTATTAAATCCCAGTATCGTATTGTCAACAATCCCGTGTACGTGTTTCAAAACAAAACGCTATTATTGTACTTCTGCTTCATTTCAAAAACAGCAGTAATTTAAAGTGGCAAAAATCACTAAATCGTATCGAGACTTATATCATTCCCTGTCTATCGTAATTTGCTAAAAATTGGTGCTGGAATGGTGTGAATCGGTGAATTATCACAAAAGTTATTAATTAATAAAGTTTTCATTGTTTAATTATATTCTTTATAAATATGTAAAAATAGCTTCATTTTAATATGTGCCAGAGCTAGACAGCTCTGTTCGGGCCAACACATTTCTTCTTATAATTTGGAAGCTATACGGCCAATTCAGTTTGAAATTTTAATGTCCTATGCGACATATTTTTATACCTCAACTATTATATTTTCAAGTGGAAATTTTAATTAGTTCTTTTAATTTAAACAAATTAATAAAAAAAAACTTTAAAATTACTATTACTCAGAAATTTACCACTGAAAACTGATGAAATTTTGTATACAGTAAGTATAGAATAAATGTTATTAGTTTAGACTTTACCTTTCTTGCTATTCAATAATTTCGATTAAAACTTCTGACTTTATTTACTCGGAAATACTGGCACCAGATAGCTGAAATTTATGTCAGACTGAGTTTCTTGGATACTAATCATGCTAAAACATTTTCAGCCAAAAGTCTTAATTACAAGCTTAATTATTATGTAATTTATAACTTGTCACACCTTCCTATCTTTTTAATTTGTTTTGTTTTCTCTCATTAGAGTGACTTTTAATGATCGACTTTTATTAGAAAACACTGGTCGTGAGAATAGTATAACTCTGATTATTCTGTAGGCAGAATTGATTGGGCTGTAATTTGATACCAAAATTTATGTATTTTTATAGATATTTTCATATTTAAAAATTTAAATGTACTAGAAACTTTCATCATAATTTCTATGGATGCATAACATTGTTATCTTGTTTATTTCTTTTAAAGCCCGATTAATATACATACTAATTTACTGGTGTTTTTTAATCTTAAACTCTTAATAAATATTCATTTTATAATATTTGTTACACAGCGCATGCTTATACATGACAATTACGGATATGGGAATGATATGTCTGAATCTCTTTATTTTTACAATGACTGTAAACAATTTATTCCCCCCCCCCTTCCGAATTCGCAAAAATTTTGTGTGTTTTTATATAACTTTTAACGTTTAATTAAAAATAACAATAAATAAAATTATTCTTACATAATTATAAATTTACTTTTCTGTGTAGTCAGGACCCGACTTTGTTTATCTAGGTCCTCGGAGCAAGCACCATTCTGGGACCCCCCCCCCCCCCTTTTATCTATCGGTAGAAATTATTCGCGAATAATGCATAAGTGGTTAGTGCTAAACTTCATACGTATTGTATGCATGCATAAATTTCGTACCAGGTACTATTTACATTTGTATACAGGGTATCACAAAAAGATGGTCACAACTTTATGAAAAAATATTAGTAGAATAATAGTAGAAAAAATCATGGATTTGTTGCAAAGGAGTATTTGTTTGCAAACTTTTATTTGTTTTTCTATTTATGTTATAAGGTGTCTAAAAAAATACCCCCAATTGGTCCATAATAAATGATTTCAACTTGACTCGTTATGAGGAAAACGTGTATGAAGAATTTCTTTTGAAAACAATGTAATACTAAGTTGTTATAATAAAATTTAAATCATTAGTTTTCTAATGATATATAGTACAAAGTCCAAAATCTTAATTCTTGAATATCTGAACAAAATAAATATATGTTAGGAATATTTCAATTCCAATTGATGAAAGTGTTTTCTTTCTTTCTTTTGTTCTCACCAGGTTTCAGTATACTTTTTAAAAACTGTATTGCTTGTACCTTGCATAATATCTTAAAATAATACAAAAATTAAGAAAATAATAATTTTCTGTTTCATGACCTTGTTTTGTTTTATTATGAGAGCTTTGTGTTTTTTCAATTTAATCGATTTTATGTGAAAATTACCCACTTCTGCTAAGTAAAGTTTACAGTAAGAAAAATTTATCTGTGTTGTTACCTAATTTCATGCACTCTGTAGTTTTACTATTTATTTATATTAAATTTATTATACTCCTTTGCATGTTTCAAATCACTAAATATTTAATAGGATATTTATTGTATAATTTCAAGCCACAATGAATAATAAAAATAGCATACAACTTGAATTTGTTTTCATTTAACAATCACTTTTCATCCACTTTAATTTAATTTTAAATGTGGGTTTTGATTGACAGAATATTGGTATTTATTTATTTATTTTTGAAAATGAAATAATTGAAAGCAAAGTAATTCTCTCTACGTGTTTAAAACTACATATATATGTTTATATATATATTATATACATATTTGTAGATTTTGCTTATATATATTTATTAATGTCTTGTTTTAGAATATATAGAAAATAGATAATTGATATTTTTGTAAATTTCAAAGTAGAATAAATAATGAAAACTATTCACTAAATTAAATTTAATACTTCGATTTTTTTTTTCATTAACCAATCATTTTTCTTTAATGTAACTTTAATTAAGTGCACATTTTGACTGACACAGTGATATTATTTCATAATTTTTGTTTTTGTGTCATCGTTATTATTATTGTTTCGAGTGATCGAAATTGATTAAAAAGCACTTAATTAGCGTCTTTAAACTATACGTTTTTATTTTTTTCCCATATGTTGTGATAATAAGTTGGTATATAGAGGAAAGAATTAATATGTTTTAAATAACGCATGTGCTCTTCACGGCTAATCTAAGCCCCGCGTCGTGACGTCACGAAACCTCGTGTTTGGCTTGTAGTTTTGAGGCGGCTTTGCTGGAACCCAGAATATTTAATGAAAATTTTCCTTTTATAAACGCAGGGCTCCCAAATGGTCCGCCAACTGAATACCAAATTATTTTAGAAAATTTTTCTTTTTAGATTTTTCTTACAAACCGCCCTGGAATCACCTTTGAAAGTTAATTCTGGCGCAAACCTTACCATAACATTTTTGTTAAAATTTATTGGTATTCAGTTGGCGGACAATTTGGGAGCCTTGAAATGAAAGTAAACAAGTTTGTTTTTTATAATAACTTCGTTAATAAATTCTGGTGTCAATACATCATTTTATCAGTTTATAAACAGAATTACTTCGCGCCCGAAAGAATTAATAGATAAGCATGAATGTAAGGAAAGTAAATAATGACACATAATTTATTGTTTTTTCTAGCCAGAAAAATGGCGTTAGAATAATGATTGATACACATCGATCATGATAGATTTTTTTAATTAATATTAGTGCGGTAAAGAACACTGTTAAAAATTTGCAGCATCCTGGCAGGTCATTTGACCGTTTTTTCCGAAAACGGTTACGCAACCGTAATTTTAACACTATTCTGACCATATTTTTGGCCATTTTATGGTCAGAATATAGTTAAATTATGGTTATGAAACCGTTTTCTCAAAAAACGGTCGAATGTCCTGCCAGAATGCTGCAAAAGTTTTAACAGTGTAGGTATTTCTTTCGTTACATTCGATATTATAGGATATTGCGATTATATAAGATTCATAAATTTATATGTAAATCTGTTAAATTTTTTATTCAAATGTGATTTTGTTCAGTCTTTACATAATATTTGAAAATTAGGATTATTTGCATTTATTCTGGAATTTTTTTCAGTAAGCTAATCCCAAGGAGATAATCCGAACTCTGAATAAAAAATTATACCGTCCACAAGATATGACTACCCTATATATATAAAATCCTAATGAAACGAATATATGAAACGCCTGAAATGTATCGATTCTTTGAATCGACTGATTAAACAACTGATTTTGTTTCACGGCGATTTCTCCTAAAATATGGAATACTTTGCGATGAAATTAACACCAAAAATCCGTGTTGATCCACAGATCTCAAAAGTGGTATTAGAATTTTGAAATTCGATTTAGTTTTCGAAATATTAATTTTTTTCTAATTCTAAATACATTTTTTCTAATGATGGCAACTCAAATTTTAATCATAACAGAATTTTTTTTTTCATATTTCAGAAAAGGTTACTATTTTAAATTAATTTGGCGACAGTTGGGCCTCCTTTAAATCTATGCTAAGAACAATGCTTTTTTGTATTTCGTTATCATTTTATTAAATACAAAACTTTCATTTAAAAATGAAACATTTAAATTGATGGCTTTCACTTCTTAAAAAAAAAAAAAAAAAAAAAAAAAAACGAAAAGAAAAATATTAGACACATATGTCATATACGCACCGTGGTATCTAATTGGCGCACAAATGGCATTATTTTGATAGACATGGTAACCCGGTTATTGTTGTTTATTTAATAATAAATGTATATTTACTTTTATTTCTTTTTTAAATTTATATAAATTATTTTGTTCTATAGTAATTAATTATTTTTTTGCTATTTCCTTTTGAAAATAATAGAAAATAATTAAAAAATACGGTACAATGTAGTAGTTATTCCGTCACCCAATTTCGCAAATTATATAAATCGCCAAACCACTCGCCAAATCGTACAGATTGACAACATTTTTATTTTAAATAACGAAAGAACAAATAAATTAGTATAACATTAATAAATATAAAAATAAAACGTCGAAATAAAAATAACTTGATGACGTAAACACGTGTAACTTGCTAAAAGTCAAGTGAATGTGACATTTACGATCAAGCATTATTGACATTTAATCTTATAGTTCGCGATAGATTTTTTGTCGACGGGATAACTAAGTAGTACCAAAAATACATATGTAACTGGTATTCGAAAACGAGGCTTTCGCCAAAATTTCGAAAAGAAAAATCATGCCAAACATGCGGTGCGTATATGACATCTGGCGAAATATTAAATTATGTAACAAACCATGACATTTAATTTCAACTTCAAATCAATGTTTTAATTTACCACTGGAACAATAAAAAAAAATACTAACTGGCGAGTTGAAAAAAAGATACTGGCGAGATTTGTACCCGGCTTTTTTTTCTTTCGGCACAGATGTCATATACGGCCCCATATTGGTGCGATTTTTTTCTGACGCCAATGTCATATACGCAACGAGTACTTAACTGGCGCCAAAGTATCGTTATTTTGCTTGATATGGTAAGCCGGATGTTGTTGTTTATGCTGTTGATGCGTTCCCCAAATTGGCGTTGGAAAAAAATCGCGCCAATATGGGGCGTATATGACATTTGTTCCAAACTTTCATATGAAAGGCGAACGGATCAGATCGTATTTGTTTATGGCATTTGATGACTTGAACTATTATAATATAGATGAAATGATGGGGATAGAATAATATTTGGCGACTTATCACCTGTGCCTGGATAACATTAAAGTATCAAAATAGCACCTAGAGTATAAAAAGCAAAGTGTTCCGCCCGGAACTGTTGATGATAGTCACATGATTTAGGCTATTGTTATAGAGATTGTTTTAAAATATCGGTTGACAAAGACTCTGAATGCTTAATTCATTTCATTTTAGCTTCTTTTCAAATGTTTAACAGATCCTCTTTAATCAAAAACGAAAACAACCATTGGATGTCTTAACAGCAACAGATTATCCGTTAAATTTTTGCAATCAAAGGGAATTGAATGGAAACCCGTTTACAGGGAGATCTGCACAGCTTTTTCAGTATAATTTAGTCTTCTATAATATTTTTAAAACCCATTAGATTTTTAGATTTTCAGATTCTGCGGTGTCTGAACGGGGGTTGGCGAGCGTAGCTTGCAGGGGGCAGAGCCCCCTAGTTATAATATAATAATATTGTTTATATGAAAACACAAATAGGAAAAAAGTAGTCTGGAACATATTCTTTCTGTAAATATTAATCGTTTATGAAATTTTGAAATATCATTAATTGTAATGAAAAATTTAAAAAATAAAGTAAAAATAAAACAATCTATAAATTGGTACACTAAAATACATGTGTTTTTGTTCATGTTTTTTTTTTTTTTTTTACAAATTTTGAAATAAAATAAGATGAAAATTACTTTTGAAAATATCTCTTATTAAAAAGTAATACTGTAGTCTCGTTGGCATTTTCTAACAAATAAAAAAATAAATAAAAACAAAATAAAATAAAATAAAATAAAAATGTTTGTGCTTTAAAATTTATTCCTTTAAAATTCTGTACCAAGTTTCTAAAATCAGTTCTCAAAAGTTTTGAAGATCTTGTATTTAAAAATATTTTGAAGAAAAAGCTGCTGTGTCTATCAGAAAAATTGTCTTTCTGCTTATTACTCCGAGAAATTTTTAATTTCAGCTAGAAAAAACATTTTTTTTCAGTTAAATAGCTTTATTTTTTCTTCATATATTTCTTTATTTTTTTCTTTAAGTTTCTTTATAGACTGTTCTACTTCTAGTGAGACTTTGTCTTATAAAGTAAAATTTAGATATGGTAAGTTTTCTGTTTTACTGCATTCTGTATAAGAAATTTTAGATTAATTAATATACAGGGTGTTTTATAAAAGATCTACAAAAGATTTAGAGGTGATAGTACACATCAAAACAAACAATTTTCATCAAAGAATGTATGGTCGGAATTAAAACGCAAAGGGGCTAGATGGAGCCAAAGGAGATAGTCAGTGTTTCCACTGGCCTATATTTTTAATTCAGATTTATTGATTGGCACCACAGTTTTGAAATGGTAAATTTCTCCTTGTTTTTGCCTTAATTAATCTATCATTAAATAAGGCGAATTTTACAATTTGAAAAAATTGAGGCTAATCAAGAAATCTGAATTTTAAAATAGTAGCCCGCTGGAATGGTTGTTATGCGAGGCAAATACAAACAAAGAATGAATAAGTGACAAAAGTAAAGTGGTAAACCCCTCTCCGTACAATTGTTGAGTCTCTGAGGCATTTCCATTTGCAGTTCCGTAGATAAAATGCATATCAGCCTTTTCCCTATTCATGAAGTGCAACATCTTCCGTTACGTTTCTACTAAAATTGAAAGTTGCACACTCGAATCAGCAGCTTTTATGTATTAATCGATACGAAATTGTGCATACGCGTTCTTCTTCTTCCCCTTATCAAATTTGCATGCTGTTAGTGTCATTCTTCGCCCGATAACTCCCAATAGGAACGGAGCTTTAACGTTTGCATCGACCAAGTCAGTGTTGCAAGTTGGCTACTTTTTTTAATTAAAATATTTTGATTGCCACCAATATTTTAAAAAACATAATCCGCCTTGTTTTCACCTTATTAAATCTGTCATTAAATAAAGCGAATTTCGCTATTTCAAAAAAAAAAAATAATGGAGGCAGTCAATAAATCTGAATTTTAAAAAGTTTCCCACTGGCAACACTCGACCAAGTTTCCAAATGCGCCAGCAACTTTGAGTTTTATTTCTGACCATGCATTCTTTGATGAAAGTTGTTTGTTTGGATGTGTACTATCACCTCTTAATGTTTTGCCCATCTTTTATGAAACAACTTGTATTTTAAGATATATCTTAAACACATATACATTGTGTTGCCGAATTTGACTGACTAATTCAGACGGATGATAGTAGGCATCAAAAGGAACAAAAATTGCAATTGAACATGGTGTCGAAAACAATCTATTTAATCAAAAATACAGGGTGTACCGCCCCATCTCAACTTGGGTTGCCAATAATAACATTCTGAAAACTGAGGCATACTACAGGTTTCGTATGGGTACCGTTAATTTGAAGGGGAAATATAACTATTTTTTAATAGAAAAATAAATCTAGTTTAAACGAGCGAAATTTCGTCTTATTTAAGCAGAGATTGTCTATAAGAAGATACAGGTACCGAAGAATTTTTAGTCTGGAAATTCAAGGACCCGTACGAGCCCTGTATTATAATGAAGCTTTAACACTAGAACCGCTGTAGCGGTCATTTTGACCGGTAAGAAATGAAAATATTTCGATTCGCACCAGAAATGATTTTTTAAAATAAGTTAAATATGTACCACGAAGAAATAAGTTAAATATATAAGTTAAATAGTTTTAAATAAAAATTCTGGTGTAGAATAGTTTAATAATACTTGAGTAAAATTTCCGGCTGTTCTAGTGTTAAATAGACATGTTCACTTTTTTTTTTTTTGTAAATGTAATAACATCAAAAAAGTAGTACAAAATTCTATTATACCCGCCAGCAGTATCCACTTCACGCTGCATATTTTGAACTGCGATTAGTATTTCATAAGACATCATTGAATGCATGTTTTTCGAGAACTTTTCGTGATATCATCGCACTTTACACCAAACGAGGTACAGACGTGAAAAAAAGTGAACACGCCCCAACTAACACTGCAACTAATAATAACTGAAGAAAGTTTATGGTACCGAACGATTGGAAATAAAGTCTACTTTTAAATGATGTATAAAAATTTTGCTTGAGAGCCTTCTACAAATTAAAAACAGATCAAACTTTGTTTTTTAATGGCAACAACCAGTTTTGACAACGTATTTTAAATCATCGGTTCAAACTAGACCTAGAAATGAAATTTCATATAATTTGTATGATATTTTTTTAATTATAAACATTCAAAATTTAGAGATTCTAATGTTAAATTACATTTTGATATTTTTACTAATATCTGCTGAAATTATAAATCTAATGTGACTTTATTTTCTTGTGGTTATAATAGTAAAAAACCTAAACATAAATACATTGAACTTATAATTAAAAAAATATATAATATGAATAATGAAATTAGTATTCGAAAAAAATATGAGTTGCAACCTACAATTTTTTTGATAGTTTTAAATTTATTATGACTTGCTTTATGCAAATTCTCGATTTCAATTTTTTCATCCAAGTAGCTTTGGAATTATGATTAAAAAACGTCAAAATTATGGCTTAAGGGGATGCAGAGCAGAAAATGATAAAAAAAAATATAATTTACTTATTTTATTGAAACATATTAAGCGAGTGAAATGGTCATATTTGCAAAACATAATATATTAACAGAAGTGACATTGTCATTCTTTAGTATTTCAACAATCGCATACCAAACTTCAATTTGGAGGCAGCCCCTAAAATATGGTAATTTTAAAATAAGTAATTTCGCTGGAACTAATTGTACGATTTTTTTGAAAATTTAGTTTTAGTCTAATTGAAGGTTATAAAATATATTTATGATGTCAAACTTGGATATTGTATTGAAAAGAAGAAAGTTTGGGTTAGTTTTCGTGTGTAGCTGGCTCCCAGATTAAAGTTTATATACATCATTTTAAAATAGGCTTTATTTCGGTAACAGTAATTTTCTTCTGCAATAATTTGTTGCAGAGCTAATATGGGGGTGTTGACTTTTTTTTTTCAAGACTGTATATCGTTTTATTTTTATTGAAGTATTTTTATTTTTCTGCATATTATTACCATCAGCACGAGTTCAGTTAGGGTGAAACGTCCTGTATTTGTGAATAAAATGGCAAAGTTAAGGGGTCTTGTACTTTTTAAACGCGACGAAATTTAACGAAATAATTCAAAGTTTGAATTAGTCTATCTTCAAAACCTTTTTACGTATAAACATGAAATTGTGGATATTGATTAAACAGATTGTGCTTTGTAATATGCTACCATTAACAATTTATTAGCCTTTTACAGAATTTGTGTATTGTTGAAATTAAAATAGCTCTATTTTTTTACTCCATAAGTCATTGCGCGTATGATATGTTGACAAAGTATGCATGGATTGTCATGAAATTTGGTAAAGATACTAAACATATATGTGTGTTTAAAATGAACTACTCTTAGGCGAAAAGTATTTCATTAGCTATATAAAAAAATATTCTTGTAAAAAAAAAATACTTTTTATGAATAAAAATAGTCATAACTAAAAATATTACCATTGCAAATACTTAAAAGTAGTTCATTTTAAACACACATATTTGTTTAGTATATTTACCAAATTTCATGACAATCCATAATTTTTTCTCAAGATATCATTCGCGCAATGACATCTGGAGTAAAAAAAGAGCTATTTTGTTTTCAACAATACACAAATTTTGCAAAAGGCTAATAAATTTCTAATGATAGCATATTACAAAGCACAATCTGTTTAACCAATATCCAAAATTTCTTGTTTATTCATAAAAATGTTTTGAAAATAGACTAATTCAAACTTTGAAGTTTTTCGTTAACTTTCGACGCGTACCCTCTCACTGACAAGCCCCTGTTAATACGTTCACTAAGCTCCAGGTTTCACTGCTATACAAGCAGTATTTAAAGTAATATAATTCAATTGATTTAATGTATTTTTAATACATTGAACAATGATTAATACTTCCAAGGATTGCATTTATATTCATTATTAAGCATTTTTTATAAAATGTTCAAAGAATCATTTTTTTAAGCATTTAAAACAAAATCAAGAAAAAACAACATTACAATTTTGCCCTTTTCCAAGACAGTCGGAGGGTTTTTAAAAGGTACAAAACCCCTTAAACAAATATTTTAATGTAGTTCTGAGCATAACACTCCTAAAAATTTGCAGCTAACTCTTTATCACACCACCGATTTTATAAATAACGTTTACTTAACCATATTATGAAGCTTTTTAAAAAGAGAAACGGAATAAGTATTTTTAAAGACAAAATTTAGTAAGTTTAAGAGAGAACAATTCAGAATAATTTTAACGCTTAGCCTTTAGCGGGCGGTGTACCCATAAAAAGGACACCTAATTTTGATAGCACTGGCACCCAGAATATTTAATTAAAATGTTCCTTTTATAAAGTACGGGAAAATAAGCAAGTAATTATTTTCTAATAAATTCGTTTGTAAATTCTGGTGTCAGTCCATCATTTCATCATTTTACAAACAGAAATACTCCGCGCAGGAAAGGGTTAAGATTCTCGGCCGATGAGTATAGGCTACTTTAAAAAAAAAATCGGATTGTTTGGCTTCCACCACATTTCTGAAGTAAAAATATTCACATTATTTTTTGCCAGGTAAAAATTATGCGAGAATATAGCGAATTAAACTATTAAAAAAAAAAAAAAACTGGAGGGAATCAAACAAACTGAATACAAAAATGTAGCCTAAACTGTCTGTGAGAATTAAGGGGTTAAAATAGGTTGATTATTAAAAATAAGTTATATTTATTAGCCCCCCCCCCTCAAAAAACGCCGAAACTTTGCCATCCTAAAACCTACAAATGCATTACTACTTGCTCAAGCTCAGAATTATAAAGTTGGTAGGCATCAGAAGAAGACTTGTTAAACAAATTAATTATTAAAGAAAAATTATCCTAAATGATTGAAAATGAGAAAAAAGTAGTAGAGAGTATAATCAAATACAAAAAAAAAAAAAAAAAAACAGAAAAATACAATAAAAATTACTCACATTTTGTTAGTATTACGTAAAAATAATAAAAAAATATCAGTAAAATAATGAGTGTAAATAGCAATACTTAATTTAATAAAAGAAAAAGGAATATTGTAAGTCTAATTAATACATTTTTAAAAGCATCGCCACCCCTACCTTTATATCAAATCGGCAGTCTTAATATTTTCAACAACATATAATGAACATTTTTTGTAACTGTTATGAAAAGTTCCATAATTAAACTTAAAAGTTCACAATATAACTTTAATTATCTGTTCTTTATCCCTTTCTTAGTTATATATTGGTTTAGTCATAGTTGCCAACCTCTCGATTTGTCTCATACCAGTATTCTTATGCAAAAATACTTGTTTTATGCAATCGCACAATTTACACAATTAACTAAAGCGAACATTTTTATAAGATTTTACTGATATAAAAAAAAATCGGGAGGTTAACAAGTATGGTTTAGTGAACAGCAAAATACAATATTTTCTAGATTAGTGTGTAAGGAGTTAATGGAGTTTTAACATCATCGCCACTCCTACCTTTATTCAAATTGAAAGTCTTAATATTTTCAACAACATATAAAGAAAATTTTTTGTAACGCTTGAAAAGTTCCATAATTAAAATTAAAATATCACAATAAAACTTTAATTATCTGTTCATTATCCCTTTCTTAGTGATATATTGATTTAGTGAAATGCGAAATACCATATTTTCTAGATTAGTGTGTAAGCCTGTTAATTTATTTCTTGTTGTGAATTATATAACGACTAATCAATTCAATAAACAAATTTAGTCTATTCTCAACAAAAAAAAGTAAATGTATAAAAACAAAAAAAACAAAAAAACAAAAATGCTTTTATTAAAATTCACAAAAATGTTAAATATATATATATATATATATATATATATATTAAATGCACTATAAAGTAGAAAATAATTTATCCTTTTATAGATCTGGTTTTTTTACACTTTTTTAAAATAACGGTTACTTAAGAGTTATTTAATTATTGCAAAATATATAACGTAAAATGTAAGAAAATATACTTTACGCTTGAAAATAATCTGAAAATATGAAGTAAAATTTAAAATATATACGACCTGTGTAGATCTTTTATGAAGTTTTATAAAAATGGTAGAGAGTGTGTTTGAAGGAAGTTGAAGTTTTTTTGATGGATGGGAAAATCTGTAGTAACAAGTGGGTTTGAAAAAAAAAACAATTTAAAATTTATGATTTAACCTTAATGGTATCTCTACTCTATAAAAACCGGTTATGAATATTTAAAAAAGTAAGCTCCTCTATTTTGAAAGATTCTTTTTATTTTTTTCAAGTTTTTTGTTGTTGTGATAAAAGGTGAAAGGTAGAAATAATACTTGTCTTTTGAAAATATTCATAAAAATACAAATATGTTAACAGGTAAAATGAAAATATATGAGTTCGATATTATTGAGGTCAAGGCAGTTTGAGCTTCTGTACTAGAAATGTGCATTTATCGTAAGTCAAATTTTAATAAGGTAATATTTTACAAAGAATCGGGTGCAGAACAGTATAATTAACAAAATGCAAGTTTCCTGATATTGAAGATTCGTGTTCTATAAAGAAAATTACAAACAACTTTTGTGATTACTTCCTCGAAACAGCTGATTTTTTCAGATGGAACCTTCAGTTAGTTAATGTGCAACATGTTTTGTGTGATATGTGCGACATGCTTAGTCTAATATGTGCGACATGTTTTGTGTTTTTACACCCGAGCCCTTTTCAAAGTCATTATCTTAAGACTGAGCAGATGAATGAAAGAAATTTCGCAAATGGAAAATAGTGCCCACTTTAATGAAAAGCTTACACCAGAAAAATCAGAAAGAGAAATTAATAATTATTAAACCATATAGCGACGTCCGATACGATACACAACGCATCACAGCAAAGCAATATAATTAAGCGTCCTATCTTAAATGGGAGAAGTAACCGCAAGATTAAAAGCGAGGTCACATCAATCATGGTCATGCGCCACATAGCGGATGGAGTGTGAACTACAGGTAGATACCTAACTGTTTTCTTACTGACACCACTAAAATTGTAAAGTTTTTTTCACCTTGATTAATAACTGAAGTGCTACTGATAAGGCGAAGAAAACTTCGTGGTATCAAGTGCGTCTGGATGCCCGTCTCGCTTTGCCATTATTTTGCAATAAATGTGGCAAACAAAACTCATTTCCATGCGTGACTGAAGATTTAGAAAATACGCGCCACACTAAAAACCCGCGTAGGTGAATTATCACTCCGTCCACAAGGTGGCGCAATTGTGTTAATTTACGCCTGATTCCAGCATTAAGTTTATTCGCTTACTTATAACGCTTTGCAACACAGACTTACACTTTATTCTCAGTTTAGTTTCTGGAGAGAACGGATGTGTTTTCTCTTAGCTGATCGCTGATTTTCAAGAGGTCGTATGAGCAGTTCCGTATTTTGTGAACTTGCGAGATCTTTTGCAACTATTATTTAGTGTTTTTTTGGTGCTGACAGTGACGTACATGAGTAGCTAGTTCGTATGAATAAGTGATTTTTTTATGGACTTGATGCATCATAGTAGTGAACGATAGAGTGTTCACTGACGCCAATCATGGGTACAGAGCACCCATTTAATTTTTCTGAAAACGTAAATAGCATCATAAATGGTGACGAAAAATCTGATTTGTCAGCCTCATGGATGGAATTCCCTGGAGTAACAACGATGTTCAACGCTCGATTCTGCAACGATTTTTGCAAAACTGTGACACCCACATCCTGGGACTTTTAAGCAGTCCCGACTACTCTACTGATCCTCAACACAAGATTAGTGTGATCAATTTACTTTCAAATCTTATGTTTTTATTCAATGAGCCATTTGACCCCCCCCCCCCCCGCTGAACTTAGTCAATTAAGATAATTCAAATCTTTTATCCATAATCATGACTATGATTTAATTCACATTCTCAAAAAATGCATTGTGGTGAACACAGATGACGGCTTCACCCCCGTAAATTCCTTAAAACGTAGAAGAAACGATTTGGAATCTTCAATTCCTCTTAAGAATAAATATTCACATATTGTTGAAAAAAATATTGATGAAAATAATATGGAATTAATTGATCCCCCTGAGGGCGATTCAGCCGGTAGCTCTTCTACTGATTCAGCTCCCGAAAAACTAAAAATCCATCCATTCTATATAGCATTTAAAGGCAAGTGGACAGAGCTTGCTAGTGAAATCAAAAAACTTAATGAAAATAATTCAATGGTAAAACTTGATGGTGAACTACTTAAAGTTCTCTGTAAATCAGATATAGACTTTCGTAAAACTCAAGATTACTTAGATTATAAAACAATCCCGTATACTACCCTGAGCTCAGCGGAACAGCGCCCCAGGAAAGTCGTCATTAGGGGAATTCCCCCATATATTGACTCTCAGGTTATAATCGACGCGCTGAATGAGCACAATTTCACTGCCAATAGGGCTTCAATGATGAAAAGTAGAAAAACTGATCGGCCAATGCCCTATATGTCGTCAATGTTCTTCTGCGTGATAAATTCGAGGAGATTTACCATATTCACGAAATTTGTTACATCATAGTTAATATTGAACGCTTTAAAGGCACGAACATAGTTAAGTAATGTTACCGTTGCCAAAAATTTGGCCACTCTAGTGAAATTTGTCACCTGCGCCAAAGTGCTCTAGATGTTCAGATGAACACCTAACCCGAAACTGCGACAAAATTGGTAAGATCACCCCTAAATGCTCAAATTGTTATGGCGATCATGTGGAAACCTACCGCGGATGCTCAAAACCCCCACAGTTTTATAAAAATAACCGCAGACTCTAAAAATAACCGCAAAGAAAATACTAAAATTATTCCAAATGCTATGGCAGAAATTTTATATACTTGTAACTATGTTCGTAATCCAGACGCCAAAAAACCAGAAGAAACTGTTAAAGAACCCACTGAAGCCCCGTCCCCGCTCCTTTCTCCCACCCAAAACCCAAATTTTGAAAATAACACAGATAATAAGCCAAATGACACAAAAAATGTAACAACAGAAAAACCCACTAGCTCTAATTACGGTAATGACTTCAAAGAAATTTTCAAGACCTTTCAGGAGATGAAAAAGCTCCTGAAATTCAATAAATTGATTCAGTGTTTTAAAAATATCGCCAAAGAAACCAAAAACTGTTCAGACCCAATGGAGAAAATGCTTATAATAATGAGCGCTTTTGAAACCTTTGCCACGGAATTTAACACACCTGATAATGAGTAATTCCTCTTCCACTTTCTCTTCACTAATTTTTCTTTCCTGAAACTGTAACTCTTTGCAGAATAAACTTAATGAACTTAAACTCTTTATTAACGAACATCCTCAAATAGATGTAATTTTCTTACAAGAAACTTTCAGCTCCACTTTCAATATTAATATCCCAGGGTATAGGCTCTTCCACACACCTCGAGACGATGGTACGCGTAGAGGACGCACCGCAATTTTCATTAAAAGCCACATTCCACATTATCAAACACAAAATAATACCTTTAATGACTTAGAATACACTAGTATAATTTTACAGCTTCCAAACTTAAACATTAAATTAGCCTCTATTTATGCTCAACCCACTGGTAACTTACCTGTTAATAGTATTACACAATGTTTTTTTTTTAACAACACCAACACTGCTTTTTTGTAGGCGATTACACTGCCAAAGGCAGACGCTGGAATTGCCACGGCAACTCTCGGCGGGGTGCCTCTCTTCACAATTTAGTCCAACACTTAAATTTAAATCTCCATGCATCCTCCAGACCAACACACATTAGCACAGCGCCTAATGCCCGAAACTTTGTTATTGATCTTTCTCTTTCCAAAAATCTTCCTTACCCTATTTCCTCAACAGTAATTAACGATCTCTCTTCTGACCATTTACCTGTCTGCTTTAAAATCGATATTATCAATACTCTCCCCCCCCCCCTTTCCATGGCTATTGATTGGAAAAAATTCACTGTCTATCTTAATTCTGAAGACATAACATTCCCAGAAATCAACAATACCAATGATATAGATGCAGCTGTTGAACATCTCAACTCTCACATCAATAACGCTCAAAACTTTTCACCCTTAACACTTTCAAAAACAAAAATGCCTTCGTCCCACCCCGCTATATTTATAATCTTATCAAGCAACGCAATCGGCTCCGGCGACAGTTTCAAAATTCAAGAGACCCCTTCATCAAACCCCTTCTCAATAAGCTAAACAATAAAACAAAAAATAGTTTGTACAAAGAAAAACAGAAAAACTGGAACAATTTTCTTAAAAACTTAGCTTGCGAGGACAACTCACTTTGGATCTTAAAACGTAAACTGATTAAAAACTTTACTCCTATACCCCCTCTCACTGATAACAATGTTACTGCTTACACCGATCAAGAGAAAATTAATATGTTGGCTAATTCTTATGCTACCCAGTTCTCTCCAACCCGATCCTCGCAAGTCAAACTCACCTTAATCATCTCAGTGAAACTGTACGTAACTTTCTGGCCATCCCCCTCCCCCCCTAATGATCCCCCTACTATTCAACCCATTGTAATACATAATATTATTTAAAAACTCAAAAAACGTAAGACCCCAGGATACGATAAAATTACTAACTCTGCTCTTAGAAACCTCCCGCCTAATTGTATTATTTATATTACTGACCTCACTAACGCTATCTTAAAATTCAACTACTTTCCAAAACACTGGAAACTTTCAATAATCTCTCCTATTCCTAAACCTGGTACTAACTTATCTGACCCCACTAATTACAGACCTATCTCCCTTCTACCTTCTATCAGTAAAGTAGTGGAACGTGTCATTCGTACCCAGTTGCAGGACTTCATACAACGTAATAACATTCTTATGCCTGAGCAATTTTGCTTTCGCCCAAAACACTCAACCCAACGTCAATTTCTTAGGGTTGTTGAGTTTTTCCGTGAGAAACTTAACGCGAAAATTCCCGCAGCTGCCATTTTTCTTGATGTCGCAAAGGCATTTGATAAGGTTTTTCATGAGGGCCTCATTTACAAACTTATTCAGCTCAGATTTCATCCCAGACTCAACATTTAATATACTCGTATCTTTGCGACCGCTCTTTTCAAGTCCGCACAAACAACATTCTCTCAGTTATCCTTCTCATTCTAGCGGGCATCCTCCAGGGGAGCGTGTTGGGCCCATTTCTGTTTAACATCTTCTTTAACGATATCCCACGCTGCTTGCACACATATCTCGCTCTTTATGTAGATGACACCTGTATTTATGCTTCAGCTCACCACCCGTACACTCTTTACAGGTACCTACAGACACACATCGAAGATTTCATGAACTGGTGTACGCAATGGCGCGTCTTAATAAATGAAAACAAAGCCACTGCAGTATACTTCTCTCGTAAATTATCTTTTCCTAATAGAACAATCATCAATAATACTGTCATCCCTTGGTCTGACCATGCTAAGTATCTTGGGGTCACTCTTGATCGTCGTTTAACTTGGAGTAAGCATATACTTTCCATTAGAGGGAAAGTCGCTGGTGCCTTTAACTCTATCAAACCTCTCCTCAATAGTAACACACTTTCAGTTCACAACAAACTTATCCTTTACAATTCATGTATCCTTCCAATTTTTATCTATGCCAGTCCGGTCTGGGGCTTCACCTGTAGGACTTCTATGGACAATCTAAGTCGCCTACATAATAGACATCTGCGTATTGTTCGCAACGCTTCCCGTTACTTACGTAACTCTACGGTACGTAGGGATCTAAAAACAACCACCCCGCGTAAGCATATTAACAACTTAGTAAAGAAATTATACGGTAAAATCTTCGATCTCCCTAACGAAATCATAGTGGGGCTACCGGCTTTTGACGCCTTTGAGCCCCACCACCGGAAACACCCCTGGTTTTCAATGATTATGGACACCCAGTAACTTCCGGGCTTCACGCTAAGATTGCCTCGGTCTATATATTTTCATTTTCTTACCTGTATTATTTCATAAAAAAAAAACCCCTCTCTATAAGTGTTATAGAGAACATAAAAATTGTAAAACATAAAAAAATGTATGGGTCTGATTAGTCCCTTTTTTTTGTTAATGTGGACTTTGCTACCTCTAGCTTTTCTTGCTCATGCTTGGCGAGAGCATCACTGAACAGTGCTAAATTTTACCCTTTTTAATCCCTTATAGTAGTTTTTCAACTACAGTTTGACTTTTTTTTTTAACTTTTTTGATTCAATTTTACTTTTTTATTCCTCTTAAATCTTAACTTAATTTATATTTTTTCTCTCTTTTAATATTAATTTTTAATTTTTTTTCTTTATTTATTTAACTTTTTTCACTAGTAGTTCTCTACTACAGTTTAAATGTTCCCCAATGGCTCATAATAACATAAGATACTTCAATTCCTAGTCTGGGTGTTAAGCTGATATCAGCTAGGAAACCCCTTAATACTGCTCACCTGTTCAGCACCTGTTCAGCACCTGTCAGACATGAACAAGTCAATGGGGGGTACCGTTCGTGCCATGCACCAACTGTAGAAATTTCTTAACTGCTCGCGCATTACGTCGCGTGGCGGACAGATTCGCCTTGTTTCGCTCGTTTCAATGGTATTTTGCATGCTGTTCTGCAATGGAATTTTTTTTCCGTGAATGATTTTAATTATTCTATTATTTTAATACACTTTTTGATAAAAACCTAGTGAATGCACTATATCAACATGTTCTAATAACTCTCGGAGAACACGTATACAGATTTAAAAATACAGTACAAAGTCTCAAATGCGGAATTTTTCAAAAGCCGGGCATTTTGTTAACTGACTAAAAAAAAAAAAAAAAAAAAAACCAGTTCAAAACTCGCAGAGGAGAAAATTTATTATATTTGGCTAAAAGTTGGTAACCGAGTTTCTTTTACAAATCTCAAAACTCTAAAATTCGTATAAAAAACTCGCGAAAAATGCAAACTCCGCATAAAATTTATTGAAAAAATGACAAGATTTCTATACTGGGCTAAAAAATAAAGCCGGGTTCCTTTTAATCATATGGAAAAATCGCCGCAAAAATTTAAAAAAAAGTTAAAAATTGCATAATTTTTTTAAATTTCTTTTCTTATTATATATATATATATTTTAACTTAAAAAAATCCCTTTATTTAAATATTTGTTTTAGCATTATCTTTTTTGCCTTCTTTTATCTATAATAGTAGAAAGTATTGTAGTCGAAATTTTGTTCGACTTCCGGTTTTTGACGGATTTACACGTTTTAAGGGTAGGAGATACTGAAAAACACGTTTTTACAAAATATCTGTCTGTCCGTATATACGTATGTCTCTTTATGTCATCCGAAAATACACGAAGTTATGCATAGAACAGAACCAATTCATGTATGGTGTTTTACTGTCATGGTGATGTAGTAACGATTTTTGTGACATTTTCAATATTCTATCATCGAAAAGTATATGAAGTTACGCACAGATTTGAACAAAATTTCATATGTATGTTTTTGACTATGGCCAGCAGGTACAGGTTGAATTTGGGGATATTCCGTCGGGAGGGGGCGCTGTAATAGCGATTTGTGTGCCATTTGCATTATTGTTTCATCGAAAAGCATAGATTTGAACCAAACGTCATATATAAGTTTTTGACTATTGACGCCAAGTCCCAGTTGAAAAAGGATATGTAACCCTGTAAGGGGGCGCTGTGAAAACGATTTTCTCGATTTTTCGTAGTTCTGTTGTACATTTGCTGCTGATGCAGTGACATGCATTTCGTTTCTTGCTAACTCTGCGATTCGCAAACAGAATAACGATGATATTTACTTCATTAAATATTATGTTTGAGTTACTTTGTTTAATAAATTAAAGAAATAATTTAAGATAAAAATTAATGTAGGGTTGAGGCAATAACCTATAAGCAGTGCTACTTCTTTATTTTTAGTGAAAATTTAAATATCGGTTTGAATTCATTGTGCTCAATCCGGATTTCTGCGAAAATAGTGTTTCTAAAAAATCAATGCCTAAATTTTATTTTTTTTCCCTTCCATAGGTTTTCCTCCGGAGTTCAGCTTCGCTACTTCTTTATTTTTAGTGGAAATTTAAATATCAGTCTGAATTCATTTGTGCTCACTCCGGATTTCAGCGAAAATAGTGTTTTTAAAAAATCAATGCCTAAATTTTATTTTTCTTTCCCTTCCATGTCCAATCTTTTGCGGTCTTTCCTACCAAAGCACTTACGTATGTGACATAGTGTGTCATGTGTATTATTTTTTTTAATAATTTCAGAACAGCGATGAGGAATGTCAGAATTAGTCGCAACTGTTTCTGCCGTTTTTACTAGCTGCTTTTGTTCGTGTTTTTAAAATATTCTCTCAGATCAACTTCCTAGCTCCTCGCGGTACATAATTTGCTCCGACACAGGAGCGCTGCTCCAGTACTTCTTTATTTTTAGTGAATATTTTAATATTAATCAGAACAGACCGCAGTTTATAAATACTGCACACCCATGCCAAGACCGTGACGAGTAGGATTTTCTGAAAATTCCCCACTCCTGATTTTAATGTTTTTGCTCTGGTCATTTATTATAATTTATTATATATTAATGCCTAAAGATATGTTAAAATATATTATATATATATATATATATATATATATATGTGAGTTATTTTTGTTGAAGCCGAAATTGCTTTAAAATTTGCAAATTATGTATGAAATATAAATATGCATGTGTGTGTGATGGGAGGCGGGTTGTTATACACTTACAGCGTTTGAATCCAGTCGATAACATTTTGTTAGAAATGTATAAAAATCCCTTTTATTTTCTTCACATGGGCATACCAGTACTCGGTTAGTTGAGTGAAGTCACTGGATATTTTATGTTTCAATAGAGTTCTTTCGCTATTACAAAAATTAAGTGTCGGTGTAATAATTTTATTTCTGACCATTTCTATATATTTATGTTATAAAATATAAAGTGACAAAGTGAAAATTGCATAAACTATATCAAGTTTCTTCAATTCTTATTTCACCTTATTGTGACAAGCGATGTAAATTATTTCGTAAAAACAGAAAAAATTCAATTATAATAATTTAAAGGTGTATACATTGTATACACCTATTACATAATATACATTGTATAACTAAAATATCCAAACCAAGTAATTTCGAACATCTGACATGCTCATCATCTGGGTTAAAATCGTTTAAAACCAGAGGTCGAGTTCATTCATTTATACTTGAAGGGTAGTTCCAAAATTTAAACTGATGTGGCAGGGAATTTTTTGTTATTCATAGTAAATTATAGTAAATCATTTGAGGCAATGAATAATAACTTTTGATAACCTGATATTTTTTTATGATCTTAGTTCCCTTTAAATCAATCATAATCTACTGTTCTTGATGTAGCTTAGAAATCGCCTTTCGACATCGGTTTAATTTAATATCCGCAATGGGTTCTGACAAACGCTCTTTGAACTTACGTGATGTCATACCGACAAAATCCATTTACTTATTATTAACTATTATTTGTAGCAGGGATTAAATATATTTCATTAAATATCTTTTGTAATCTTTCATAAAGATAGAAAAATATCTAGGATATATTTTCCATGTACTTAATTTAAATAAATGTAATTTTAAGTACTGTAATTATTAGTATAAGAAGTATCGTATATATATATTTATTTAGTTTTGTAATTTTCCACGAAACCAAACAATAGCAAAATTGTCTAAAATATTGACCAAAACATCCTGATTAATAAAAATATTTTATTCTATGTGGTGCCAAAAAAGTCCTTTATACTTTTTCCAAGAAAAATACTTTAATAGAAATTGCTCAAATTTTTTTATATGAAAATGTTTTTTAAAGCTTTCTCAGAAAAAAATGGTATTTTGCTTCTTATCATATATTTTCGGAATCTTTTAACGATGTCAAATATTGTCTTTTAATTAAGTCATAATTTGTTTAATGAAAAATGTTTCTTTACGAACGTTTTATGTTAAGGTAGGCATGTGAAACATGTATAACTTTAATCAAACAAATATCTCGCATACTTAGAAAAGTAGTTATTTAGGTTTCGTTTTATTTAATCTACAAATATTCTATTATAAAATACATTTACATGGATGAGATTTCCGCGTTTTTGCACACCAGTAATTTGTTAGAAAAAATGATATTTCATTTAATTGGAACATTTTTGCGATTTAACACAACAATATTCTCTCTAAGAATATACAGTGTGACTTAAAAAATCCGTCATTCAGAAATCCGGCATCAAAACCATCTTTTCCCTTCCTTTTTCTTTTATTCTTTCAAGTTATGGATTAAAAACTTCAAGATCAAAAGTAAAAATGAAAAAAAAAAAAAAAATACTTGAATTTTTTTTTTCATTTGTCAGAGGCTATTATTTTCTGAGATCTGCACCGTTGCTTAACAACGCAAAAAACTTTGGCGACAAATTTGGCGAATGCACGGCGGAAATGACCGGGACTAATTTTTGGTAAGCGTAACATCAATGATGAGGATGAATTTTCAGGCTTTCACATTTCCCGTGAAAAGGCCGCAATTTATGACTTGATTGAACACGCAAAATGTGAAAATGCATTAAGTGTCCAAATATAGACGATTAGATAATCGATGGCGAAAATGCATCAACAGGAAGCAATTTAACGGACAGCGAGATCGCTGAGGCTGTGCTAAATAAAACCGCTAATAATGCTAGTAGCAGCTCAGAATACAAGGATGAACAACCGTCAGAAGAAAAGGTATCACTAGAAAAATGCTTAACTTTGACTAGAGAATTAATATGTTATTTAGAGAACCAAGTCTGTATCTCCGAGATAGACATTCTTCATTTGTATAAAATAAAAAAAGAAAAAAAAGAAAGAAAGAAAGAAAAAGGGCAAAAAAAAAATCGAAGCAAACAAAGCTGACATCGGGGGTGTTTCCGAAATTACAACTGAAGAAATAATTTCACTCTTTATTAGATTTTTTTTATGTAACATAGAAAATATCAATTAAAGTAAGTGTTTCTTGATATTTATTTTTTCCTTTTTCTTACATAATTATCTCTTAATAATAAATTAAATTACGGCTGAATGCAACATTAAGAATATTACTAGTTTTGATGTTCCTTCAAAAATTTGAAAACTCCAAAAAATCCCGCATAGTCTCGATTTCGATAATGCCGGATTTTTGAAGTTATGCTGTTCTGGTGTGCAAAATCGCGGAAATCTTATCCCTGAATTTAGAAGTAAAAAAGATCTAAAAACGTCTTTTAAAAACTTCATGGGAAAATAATTTAATAAATAATACTACATACATAATAGTATATACAATAAAAGCATATTCTTAAAAAATAAATATATTTCTTAGTTAATGCATTTTTCAATCTTTTAAAAACAACATACTTCAAAGAACATACAAAGTGAATTATAAAAAATAATATTCTATATGTTTTTGGAGAGAAATGTGTATAAGAATAATTTTAAAGTAAAAATTTATATGTTTTATTATAAACATATTCTTGAAATTCTATTCAAGATCTTAAATTTATTTTTGAAAATTTATGAAAAAGTGAATTTTTAAAATAATTTGAAGTAAATGTCACCAAGAAAAATTATCTTCCTGCTTATTTCTCCTTAAAATTTTTATGAAGCTATTTGCGCTGGAAGAACAAGATTTTTTTTTTCCTCTTCAGTAGCTTTACATTTTCCCCAATTTTCTCGTAAATACTAGTGCCAGTATGATATGTTAATATTAAAAGTTTTCAATACTGTTGCATAAGAATTTCTTATTTAAGACTGTATTTTAACAAGTATCTTGAATATATATAGCATATTCAGTTTAGAATTAAATCGAAAATTGAAATAGTATATTTATAGACACTGGAAAATATAACAACTGTTAATAATAAATAACGAAACGTGGAAAAATACACTGTAAAAAAGGCAAATGTTTCTGATCTACCAAAAATATGATATAACCCGTGTTCTAATTGAGTGAACTTATTGAATTAAAACTCGTGAGTTTTACTCAGAGACTTTCATTTTTGAGTTGCGTGTCATTCACCTTTTGAAAAAGTGAATGTGAGTTGAGTTGAACTCAAAAATTCGCTATTTTGAGAGAAAATTGTAACTCAGACTCATAATTTTTTTTTTCGTAATTAAGTGTAAACTTTTTTTTGCCGTTAAATAAAAAAAAAAAAAAAGTTTTTACCTTTTCAAATGCTAGTTAGAGGTCTTTACAGGCCTGAGCCTTATTCCGGACATTTTCAATTCATGAGGCTCGGACCGGACCGACCGGGTCTGGTCTTTACTCTTCCAGGGCCGGAGCTTATCGCTTCGTTTTTTGGAGACTTGGTCCGGGATGGGCAAGAGTTCTTTATAGTGGACGAGCTGTACCTGGCATTTAGTCTTTGTAGAGTACTAAATTTTCCGGCTCCGTCCCGACCCAGCCGGTATAAAAATCCCTGACCTTTGCAAAAAATCAGTGAAATGAGTCACGCCCAATAATTTTTGCAAAAAATATATGTAATTTTAAATTGCTATTATTCTGCACCTTAAACTTTTTTTAAAGAAAAGTACATACCTTTATAAGTAAAAAAAAAAAAAGTATGACAAAACTTGCGAAAAAAATCCTACCTATGACGAAATCCTGTCTTAAACGATTAATGTCCTGTTCCGTGACATGTCTTGATGAAACTTTAAAAAATAAAACTGATAATAATAAATAACTAAAAGTGAATAAATAATTAGAACAATATTTCCTTAATCTATGGAAAAATAACTAAGAAACGAAAATATACCAAAAAATGCTCCGATTTAAGCATGATTCAGAAAAGCATTCTTTATCAAAAGAAATCTTTAAAAAAAAAAATACATTTTTTCGAGATTTGAAGAAGCATTCACAAAACAAAGTTTTTTTTTCCTTTCACTGATCTTCGGAAACTATTCAGAGTTGTTTTTAGCGCTCTGTACTTAAAAAGTAAAAACGGAACCATTATAAGATCACTCATGTGTCTGTCTGTGACAGCCTTTTTATTCGTAAACTACGCAACGTGGAAAGTTCAAATTCGGGGAAGTAATAAAGACTATTGACCCAAATATTTACAGATTAATAAATATTCATAAATATATTTAGGAAAAATGTAGAGGGGTTAATTGAAAAAAAAAATCTTTTATTTGTATATCGTGTGAAAGCTTTCGTAACGCTGAAATCAAAAATATATTTCATTTAATTTTAGGTATTATATTTTCAAAGCCATGGTTGAAAATGTAGTGCAAAAATATGTCCCCCGCCCATCTAACTCCGAATCTATTGAAATTAAAATTATGAAAAAATTGGAGGTAGTAGACATTAATTTAAAACTTGCAGGAAAATTATAGCGAATACCCTAGGTGACATAGTTTTTGAGAAAATCCCATTTTTCCGTTGCACGCAAGTTTCGATTTACGGGCTTCAGCAAAAGCGTTGTGCAAAGCTGGAGGCCCCTATCGTAGCAGAAATATAAAAGCATTGTTGATCATGAATTTCGGAAAAAATCGTCGGTAATTAGCCGAGATATTAACCCTTAAAGAGACGGACGGTTTGGACATACACAATGACAGGGACGGCGTACTCTATGCTCCATCGGCTTTTAAAGGCTAGATAACAAATTTTAAGGATATATTTGTGTAATGCAATGCCCAGTAGCAGTATAAAAGCAATAAATGTCAAATTGTTAAAAACAGACTAATTTAATGAGAATTAATCACATAAATACTATGGGATTCACGACTAGTTTCCATTGAGTGGCTCTCTCAATCCTACTATGTCTTTAAATGTTAACTAAAAACCTATATGAAATAACAAATATACAGAATAGCTATATTTGCTATTATTTAGGTTCCATATATCTTTGAACTTTCATGGTATATCCATTTATACTTTTCTAGTATACAGGGTGCAAAGGAAAGTCCCTTTAACCTGAAAATACTTGTGAACGGAGAGAGCTACAGCTATACAAGTGAGGTAACGGCACAGTAAAGCGACTAAGCCCGATTTAATGAAAACGACAGCAGCGCCCCCTATTGGCGAAATTTGGAACATAGCCACTGCAAATCGAAAACGAAAAGAGATAGAGCAAAATTTCCAGTTAGAAAGTTTTAGAGCATCAATTATTTAATAGAATACGACATTTGGTTTGCATGGATAAGATAAATCTTCGCCTGTTTACCCAAAAATGTCCGAAATCGATGCACTCCATTTTGTGTAAACGTTTGAATGGAATAGTCAGAAGTATGAAGAAATACGCACAATTTATGCTATAAATACGTATTTATCTCAATACATTTTGATAACATCACGCACACAAAAAAAAGACAAACTGTCTCACAGTGATAAAAAGTTAATATTCAGTATGTTTGAAAAGTTCGCCTTTGCTCACGATACACGTTTGTATTCGTGAGAGTAATTCTACATGCACATTTCTCAGCATGGAACGTCTATTGCAAGCCTATTCAATACGACGACATAGATATAACCCTTTCAAGGGCGGTGGCTGGACGGTCTAGCCACCTAATTTTAATTCCAAAACTGAGAAATGGCACAAAGAATATTTTAATAAAGTTTTGCTTTTGTGATGAAAGTGCAAATTAGCGGGTTTTTATTTTCAGAGAAATTCGTTTTAATATTCTGGTGTCAGTCAATTATTTCTTCAGTTTACGAACAGAATTCTTCTGGCCCTGAAAGGGTTATTCTAAAATTTTAAATGCATTGGAAATTGAATCTTTACAGACATTACAGCACAGTACAACGTCACAATCTGCAATTGTGCACTGCTACATTTCCGGAATGTGAATAGGCAAAGTGGAATCGTCGCTCATCGATTTCGGACATTTTGGGGTATGCAGACGACGAATTATCTTATCCGTGTGAACCAAATGTCGTTTCGTACTAAATAAGTGATGCTCTAAAACTTTCTAATTGGAAATATTGCTTTACCTCTTTTCGCTTTCGATTTGCAACGGCTATCTTCCAAATTTCGCCACTAGGGGTGCTGCTGTCGTTTGCATTAGGTCGGGCGTAGTCGCTTTACTGTACCGTTACCTAACTTGTATAGCTGTTGCTCTCTCCGTTTGCAAGTATTTTCAGGTTAAAGGGACTTTCCTTTGCACCCTGTATACTATACATCTATACCCAACCTACGTTGTATAGTTTTTACAAAGTTTTAGTATGCTTTTAGAAACGGTATTTTTTTAATAATACACTTACTAATTCATATATTATTGTACGGAACCCTCTGTGCGCGAGTAATACTCGCACTTGACCGTTTATTTTATATTGTATTAATTAGTTTTCTGAAAACGGAGTATTATCTTTTATAATGCTATTTATTTTTAATTAAATAATTTTAGCATCGTATTTGAACTTATAGCTGCAAGAGTTACAAAAAAATGAGTAATGTTAATGTTAATGTTTTTAACTTATTATTTTGTCAATAAAATACTGGGTGAGGAAGAAATAAGTTTCCCACTTCAGAGCGCTCTAGAATGCCTTCAGTTGTTTCAAATGAGATAAAATTTTAACTACAGGTAATTCAAATAATGTGCTTGAAATGTATTAAATTAAAAAATAGTACAAAAATTCACCGATGGGTGGCGTAATGATACACAATATAAAAAATATTCAATATGCTTCATAAATGATAAATAATATAAAAAAGTAGCATTAAATCTGCTGAATACGTCCCCCTTCATTTTAGACAATGTGTTATAATCGCAGAACCATATTTTCCACAGCTGACCGGAGTGAGTCTGCCGGAATATCAAGAACATTATGGCGAATGCTGTCCTTCATTTTTGACACAGAGGCTGGTCTTTTACGGTAGATATTGTCCTTCAGAAAATTCAATAACCAAAAGTCGCATTGTGTAATATCTGGAGAACGACGAGGACCTGCTGTTGGAAAATGGCGGCATCTCAACCGTGCATCTCTCAAATGCTCTCTTGGCAATTGCTTTACACGGTGATCAGTGTTAGTAGGTGCTTCATCCTGCATGATAGTGATATCCTGACCTACGCTGTTGAAGTTGCGGGATTACAAAATTACTCAGCATTTAACTATTCCATTTACTGGTTTCATTTCTCCTGTGACGGAACAGATTTGGGTTGCAATTGCAGTTATATCTTTAAAAAATACTGCCCAATGACAAAAGTAGCCGTAAAACCACACCATGCTGTCACTTTTTCAAAATGCACATGCATAGGTTGTTCCTGGATAGCGTGAGGGTTTTTTGCTGCCAAATTCGACAATTGTGGGTATAACTTGTCCATTGACGCAAAAGTGGGCTTCGTCAGCCCACAGAATATCTCATTGACAAGTGGCGTTAACCACCATTCGAGCAAGGAGCTGAAGTGAAACAATTTAACGAACCTCTGACTCTCCGTACAGCAATATATGCGTAGGTTTCAGTTTCATTTCATAGGGATAAAAATTCAAACTCCACCGCAAAATTTTTCGTAAAGTGGAATACGGCATACCCATCACATGGGAAACAACTACACATTCATACTACCATGCGGCGACATATTTCAGTCTTCAACGACGGCGGTAGCTACATTTTCGATGCTAGAAGATTAGATCTTTATTCGTTTTCTACTTGGAAGAATGCCAAGTTGCCCAGTATTTTCAAATTACGTTATCGTGTTGAGTAGGGCACACGGAGATTTTAGACCTCTTCGTATTTGCTTCATACGACGGAATTCTTTTACAGCTCAACGGAGGTTCTGGTAGAACAATTTTACCAGGAGCGTTTTTTGTTGCAATATAGGCATGATGTGCAGACAAGTACGCAAAAAATGTTTCACATTTTCAATGTACGCAAATAAATACCATTAGTGTTACGGCGTCATCTATAGGTAAATATTCATAACAAAGTGTCTTATTTAATAGATGTCAAGCGTATCATTTGAATTATCTGTAGTTCACATTTTATCTCATTTGACCAACAGAACGCGATTCTGGAGCCCTCTGAAATGGGAAACTTATTTCCTGCTAAACTTGTTTATTTGTTGAACATGAAAATGCTTGCTGGGGAATAAGATGCTAAATTAAACTATATGTTATTAAAATAAAGTATATAATAAAAGTTTTTTTAGTCATACCGGAAATAATAAAAGAAATTATTTTATATAATAATTGAAAATAACGTGTCCGATCTTGGGATTCGCTTGCAAAACCAGTATAAAGTATCTTTACGGTGCTCATAACAAAAACTTACGCTATATCCGTAATGGTCACCATTTTCTTCGTAACACCACTATCCGCAGGGATTTGAAAACCACTTCCTTAAAACAGCGCATTAATAAACTTGCTAAAAATTTTTATAAATCTGTATACAACCTCCCTAACCAAATTATAGCGGAACTACCCGACTACGAGGTATCCGACCCCACTAACAGAAAACGCCCTAAATACTCGCTTTTGCTTAACGATGAAGACTGAGTTTCCCTCACCTTCTGCTATACTTAACCTTTCTGTTTGTTCTGTCCTGTCTATAGTATTAAAAAAAATTGTTTTTCTGCTAGTTCTTTAGCATTATATATTTTTAAACTAATGTATGGTCTCTGAAAAGAGTCTTTTTTTTAATGGAGCACTCCCCGGTAGCTTTTTCGTCTTTTCCTTCTTTTTTTGGAACTAATGGAATTTTCTTTTTTTTTTTTTCTTTTTTCTTTTCTTTGTTTTTTTCTTTTTCACATATGTTATACTAGTACTCATGTACTTTGTTATTTTTTGTTAGTCTTTTCTTTTTCTTAAAAGTAAATTTAACTTTTGTGGCTACCAGCCACGTCTAAACATTATTGTTTTTAAGGCTCCCTAATGCCCTTGCAACACAATCACCTATCCACTGGATGTAATGTTGCAACGCAACTAGGTAATCCATTCAGCTGCTCACATTGTTCCATTGGGTTTTGCATACTACCGCATAAAAATAAGAAGCCATAATTTTCGAAAGTGCAATACAGGGTGATTCACTACCAGACCGACAAACTGGCAGGAGTTGTAGGTCTGTCAGTGAAACAGCCTGTATATAAAAAATGGTGTTACTCTTTAATAACGTGCTTTTTTCCTAAAATAAAATTAAATTACGACGGAAAGAATAAGAAGATTAAGAAAAAAATACTGAATCAATGTGTTTCCTTAAAATATTTTATTGACGAAATAAGATTGAATAATGTTTCATTAAAGAAAATAAGTTGAAACTGGTGTGAATGAATAAGAACAAAAAAAACTTCTTAAAACACCATCAAAAATTTTAAATGCGCTAGGCCTTTCGAAAGATCTGAGTCTTTCTTCGTCAGGCGCAAAGAAGACGTCCTTCTACTATGAAAGCAGAGGCAAGACTCAGAGGCGAGAGTCTTGCCTCTGCTTTCATAGTAGAAGGACGTCTTCTTTGCGCCTGACGAAGAAAGACTTAGATCTTTCGAAAGGCCTAGCGCATTTAAAATTTTTGATGGTGGTTTAAGAATTTTTTTTTGTTCTTAATGTTTCATTGTGTTTCAGAATCTTCATTTTCAACTGCGCTTAGTTAACAATGAAATATGGAAGAAAATATAGACATGCAAAAAGTTATTCAACGCTTTTAAAAGAAACAAAACATCTATCAGATAAATTTACTTAAGATCATTATCTGTTCTTCAATTTTATGCGGTATTTTATTTTTTCACGAGACATTTTGCAATCATTTTTAATTTATTTGTGAAACAGGCATTTTTTTTTCTTTTTTCCACAAAGCAGAGGTATTTTAAAAAATGTTTACAAAGAATTGATTACTAAGAAGAAGAAAAAAAAGCATCGTATAAAGAAAAAGGGAAACACAATCTAATGTCTTTTATTTTCAGAAAGAAAAATATAATAACTCTATTATTTTCCTGTTATAATATATATTTATAGTTACTTCAAACATAAAAACAATTCGAAAAACTTTCAAATTATTCTCTATGAAATTATGTATATATATATATTTTACCTTAATTAATGAGTTGGTAAGGAGAACATAGAATTATTTTTTTTATTTTATGGTTTAAAAAAATATAATGCTGACAGTATAAAGCTGTTGAAGATCTTGAATTGCACATTCGCAAATGTAATTATGTTCTCCAAAAAACTTTAATTGTAGCTCAATGAATCAAAGGAAAGATTTATTTGTGTATTTTATAGTGTTATACTTTTAAAAAGTTTGTGTTTGCAAGAATATTATGATAAAGAAAACATATACAAATTATTCAAAATTCATTTATTTAAATACTATGTGTTTCACTGTTCCAGATCATTTATTAAAATTACATTTTATATGTAATATGCCACTATGTCACTTAGGACGAAAATTGTGGTCAAAGTACATATATTTAATTCATGTATGTAGGATGTTGTGTCCGGTTACTAAACGTTTAGCCTAATATCTAAATACATGTCAAACTACTCTTTCTTATTGGGTAGTAAAGACTATGGTTTAACCTTATATTTTTAAGTGAAGATTTAGTGAAAAGGCAAATTTGAGGGCAGACAACATATTGAACAAAACAAATTATCTGCGATGCCTATAAAAGCGGCAGCTAAACTGTACATAAAGAATGATTAAATTGGTTCTGTACTATAAACACGTTGCTTTGAAACATTCATCATGCGCTTTTTTCTATTGTTGTTTTTGATAAAAGAATGAAATGAATTGTGTGAAATAATTTTTAACTGAAAATTCTCAAAAAAAAAAAAAAAAAAAAAAAAAAAAAACAATTTTTTTTCATAATGTAATTGTCTATTTTACAGGATTTATTCCAAGTGAAATCAACTTGTGGGTTGCGCAGCATCTTTTTGCACTTTGATGTTATTCAGTACAAGGTAGGCAAAATTAAATAGACACATATTCAATGAGTTTGGTAGTGCGATCTAACTGCTATAATAGAGTCGAATTTTATAAAATGATTAACCCTAGATCTACCGGGAATTTTATTCAAGTTTTAATAAAAAGTTCTACACCAGAATTTTTATTTAAAACTATTTAACTTATTTATTTACCTTATTTTTGTCTGGTTTATATACTTAGTTTATTTTAAAGAAATTTCTGGTTTGAATGAATATTTTGTATGTACCTGTCGGGTCCAATGGACCCGTCGGGTAGACGGAGGGTTAAATAAGACGATAAAGCAAGGATTTTACTATGCAAAACAAAGCCATGCATACCCAAGCAGTAACTTTTGGAATTATTTTTTCGCGGAATCCATCGTAACACGTTTTGTTTAATCATCCTAGAAAATTTGACTCAATTATAGCAATCAGATCGCTGTACCGAACGCTATGTAAACTGAACAATTAACCCCTTCGGGATCGGCGGCTTTTACACAAATTTCATTTTATTATTAAGTTGGCACCACTTAAAAAAAAATACTTTCACTTAACCCTTTCTGGCACATACGTTTTTTGTTGTAAAATGATCAAATGATTGACAGACACCGGAATTTACAAACGACTTTCTTAGATTTAAAAACATGTTATTTTACATGTTCATGTTAAAAGTAAAATTTTGCTAAACTATTCTTGGTGCCGTTCGTAAGTTTCGAATTAAAGGTATCCCGGAGACGTGAGCACACTGCGTCGGAAAGAGTTTTAAATAACCACGAAAATGTTCTAATTTAAGAAATCAAATATTACACTTCTTGTTTACTGGTGCCAAAACCAAATTCAGTATGCCCTTTTTTAAGTTTCATATATGCACCCATGGTCCCGAATGGGTTAACATTTTAAAATTAATTACACTTGTCAATTTTTTTTTCTGTCGCAAGGCCTAAATAAACGAAGTCTAACTATCTTTATCAGGCTAAGTTCAAATATGTTCTCAGATTTGTTCACCAGGCAGTGTTGTTTTATAACACGCGTTAAAAGTTTTAATAGAATTTAGTAGTTACGAAACCTTAAATAATAAATATACGACTAATTTACGCTCACCTTCTTGACATAAACACTTTATTGTAATATTGAAGCGTTTATGAATCACATAAAACTTACAAATAAAAACATTATACAGCTGAAAAACACTACATGTGTTGCCCGCAGGGCCTGATTACCAACGGGGCACACGTACACCAATAAATTTTAAAAGAAAAGTTCGCCTTATCAAAACGCCGTATTCATGTAAAATATCTGCCATGAATGAGGCAAAATTTTCTGTTTATTTTTAGTGGTAGGAATTTGCCCCGTGGATAATCAGGCTCTGGTTGCCCGGTTCAGTACAAATCCAATACTGGCGTCTGCTTTCTAAAACAATGCAATTGTGTTGTTTCCGCTCAACCACTCAATCCAATCAGTGTCCGGCGCATCCATTTCCATGGCCAATGAGTGAAAGGCATGTCATCACTTCTTTTTCGGGTGTTTCGGTGGAGCGCCGCGATTCGGGATAAGCAAAGCAGTCCCTTCGCGTTACATTATTCAAAAATGACTGTCACAAGAAAATTATGCCTGAAATATGACATCAGATTATATATTTCAATTCAGAATAAAAAGTTCGAATATAATATCTACTCAGTTTCCTTGTGAAAAAAAAATCATGTTTACCCATGTTATAGTCATCCTATAAATGATGTGGATGTAGACATCTTATGAATTTCAAAACTGCTTTTGGTATCGCTCAAAGTTTTTGTATCTAAAATACAGCCCTTCTTTTACACAGTGGACAAGCAAAAAGTATCATTTTTTACCTTATTTTCAAAAGCCAGTATACTTTTCACATGCATTACCAGGATAATAAGACAGGGCTCAGGACCAAGAATGGACTTTAATTTGTATTGATTAAATTAGAGCGACCTAAAGCGCGCTTTATGCAGATCAAACTTCTGTTCATGAACATCCGTTTTTTGCCCTTCCAATCTTTAAACCCTTGGGGACGGGAGCCTTTTACGAAATTTTTAATCTTTCGTCACCGTTTTTTTTAAAACAGAAATTTGTGCCTACTTGAATCGAGAAAATGCGCTGATTAAATAAGGCAAATTTTACAGTAAAATTTTACTGGTGAGGAAAAACAAGGATTCTGAGCGCTTTATGCGGCACGTATATGTGTCGCTCGTCCCCAAGGGGTTAACCCCAAAGCGTTATAAGTAAGCGAGCAAACTTAATGCTGGAATCAGGCGTAAATTAAGATAGTTGCGCCACCTTGCGGATGGAGTGATAATTCACATACGCGGCGTTTTAGTGTGGCGCGTATTTTCCAAAAGCTTTAGTCACTTATAGAAATGAATTTCGTTTGCCACATTTACTGCAATATAATGGCGTAACGAGAGAGGCATCCAGAAGCACCTGGCACCACGAAGTTTTCCTTACCTTATCAAAGCACTTTAGTTATTAATCAAGGTGAAAAAAACTTTACAATTTTAGTGGTGTGAGTATGAAAATAGTTAGGTATCTACCTGTAGTTCACACTCCATCCGCTACGTGGCGCATGACCGTGATTGATGTGACCTCGCTTTTAATTTTGGGGTTACTTCTCCCATTTAAGATAGGACGCTTACTTATATCGCTTTGGGTTAACCCTTTCAATGGCGGTGGCTAGAGGGTCTAGCCACTTAATTTTAAATCTAAAACTGACAAATAGCACCAACAATATTTTAATAAAATATTGCTTTTGCAGTAAAAGTGCGAAATTGCGAGTTTTTACTTTCTAAGTAATTCGTTTGAATATTCTGGTGTCAGTCAATTATTTCATCGTTTTACGAACAGAATCCTTCTGCCCCTGAAAGGGTTAACCCATTCAGGAACGGCATCTTTTACACGAATTTTATTCGTTTGGCGCCACTTTTTGTTTCTTATTTGTCTGAAATTTATAAATCACAGAAATGTCGTAATTAAATAAAATCAATTTTACTTTTCTTTTTTACTGGTATCAAACTGAAGCGTTATAAGCACTTTTTGAGGGTGCATATATGCACCATGGTCCCGAACGGATTAAAAAAATATATGAATGACTGACAAGCCCATTTTGTTCCTTGAAAAATATTTTTAATGTATAATAAGTACAGAACTTGTGTGAAAATATAAATTATTTGAAAACAACGTTTAAACACACAATAAAAACAAGCAGATTTGACCATACGTATACGTTTCGTGAGTACTAGGACTCACATCCTCAGTGTAAAAAACTATAAAAACCTTTATTGTTTTTAAAGTTTTTATAGTTTTTTACACTGAGGATGTGAGTCCTAGTACTCACGAAACGTATACGTATGGTCAAATCTGCTTCTTTTTATTGTGTGTTTAAACGTTGTTTTCAAATAATTTATTTTTAATGTATGTTGTGGATAAAACGAAGTAGCCTGCTCTAACCTTTCCTCCTAAAAAAAGTAAAACTTTCGAAATGGATGGGTGATGCCTTACCCAGCGATAAGATTTCGAATTAACTTTTCCTGAAAGAAATGCAAATGACCGCACGCCATTAAATAATAAGCAGCCCCGTGTCATAACGACAGCGCCACCTGGTTTCTGTTTTGAGAAGATATCTTTTTCTTTTCTCAAATCATGAAAATAATACTTACAGCTATCTCAGATGCGATTTCACAAAGCATCACGCACAGAGCGATTAAGGGCGTTGTCGAATGATGATTGGTCGGTTGCCTAAGACGTTGTAGGAGGGGCTTAATTCGCTTGAAAAGGATATCTTTCATTTCGTTGATTTTTTCCTAAAATCGTCTGAGCTATCATATGCATATTTGCTTTATTTTATATGATGACTAGCAGGCTATGCCCGCTGCGCTGGTCCATTTTTCCAAGCGAACCTTGAATCAAACGAAATGATGTGTTTGATCTTGTGATTTAAAGAAATAAGACCTTTAAGGGGCTGTTCAAATATTACGTAAACATGTTTTTGGCAAATTTTTATCCCCCTCCCCCCCTTGTCAGCAAAAATAAGCAAATCGCAAGCCCCCCCCCCCTTAATAACTACGTAAGCAAATTGCAACCCACCCCACTTTTTTTAACAATAATAATTTAATTTAAAAAAAAAGTAAGACCTAATTCAAATTTAAAAAAAAAAGCCCTACTCGACGTAAAAAAAATGCTTGTTTTAGTTCCTTACAATTCTATTTAAGAAAATTTCTTAGATCACAAATTTAGAAGAACTTATTGTAAAATTTAAATTTGAATATGCCTATATCTATTTCAATGCTAATCACGGCTGCTCAAGCCATTTTTCCATATCTGTTATGATATTGGTTTCCAGTTTTACCTGATTATCTTCATCGCTTACTTTTCGGATGCAATCTTTATCAACTTCATCTTCATTAATCCACTCAACATCTTCCATGAACTTTACGACTCACATAAGTTCATTTGCTCGACGAGCAGCAATTCTCAATGTTTGTTTGCTGACTTCTGAGATGCATGATATTGGCCACAATTTCCACAAAGTTAGAATGCGGAAAAAAAAGATGTCACGCTGCCATCACCAATGTTCTGTACATTTTTTTAGAATTGTTACGTCCCATCAAATGCATTCTAAATGAACCAATCTTTTTGCAGTATTTTTTAAGACTGTTATCAGTCTGCAATTCTAAATAAACAGAAAATGAAGATTTATGTTTATGAATTTTAAATAACAAATTACCATTTTTACAGTCGAACCTCGTTACACGAACACTCAAGGGGAAAACTTTTTTTGTTCGTTACCATTTTTATTATATTATTTTTAAATATTCCACCGTGAAAACGGCAAATCATTACAGCATTTTAATAATAATTAATTTTATTAAACTTATTTTCGGCTTGTCAAACGTAGTCATACCGAGCCCATTTTCTTCATATGCCTTTTTATAATCGATTTACGTAAAAAATTTTAACTGCATAAGATGGAAAATTGGATTTTTAAATACCCGTACTTCTCTTAATTTACACATTTTAAATAGTTTTATTTACCAACATTACTTTAAACACTTTTACTATTTATATTGCCAGCAGGCAAAGCATTAAAGTAGATTTCAATATTTTTGAGACATCATGTATTTTTAAAGGTACCTTTGAAAAAGACATGATGCAATGCTAAGATTTATTCTTAAAGCTAACTGACTTGAAATAATTAAAAAAGTTTTGACATTTATTCAGTTTAGAGCATGCGCAAAAAACACGGTACGCACGGTTCAGGGACTTTTTCCAGCAAAAGTACAAGTATGTTTTTATAGAAAAAGCAACATAGGTTAAACGCACGAAATTTCGCCTTCTATAAGAAGAGATTTTTTGTAAGAAAATGTTGGTGCCGAACAATTTTCTGGTCTACAAAATTCCAGGAAGCGTACGAATCCGGAAATAAGGTCAGCAACGATTTTTTTTTTTTTTTTTTTTTTTTTTTTTAACAGGTGGCGTTATATATAATAGAAAAATGACGAATGCCCTACCAGCTAAATTTTGAAACTTTTTTTTTTCTGGAAAATTTCACATAACAAAGTGCTGTTATCAGACTGATTTTAATTACTGCACCGCTTTGAAAGAATATTGTAATCTCATAAGATATTGCTTTAACCCATTAACCGCCAAAACTATTGCGATAGAAATTTTCAAATTTCTTGTTGAAAGTAGTTTCCCACCACAAATTCAGTAAGGTAAATTTCGCTTTACTAAAATAGCAAAATTCCTACTAATAAATAAGACATTTTTTTAAATTCTAAAATAGTGGTGCCAATGTAATAAATTCGTTGCATGAGCAATTATTTTGACTGTAGCGTGAACGCAACGTCAGCGGTTAATGGGTTAAAATGTGTTTTATTTTTGTTAATATATTTGCTAATAAAATATCTCTAACATTTAAGTGCTATCCAACGGTAAAATTTAAAAATAATACATTTTATTTCATAACCTGTTTTTACATACTTTAAAAAGTATAAATACGAAACATTTTAACAATATTCCAAATATTTTAACTTCTTTAACTTTTCAAACACGTGCATATAAACTATGGCCATCCTGTATATTAATAAAACTGGAAATTTATATATTCTTTTCAGTCATTACTACTATCAAAAATATTTAGCTAAATAGAATGGTTTTGGGTTTATTTTATTTAACACAAGTATTTCGTAGCGTTATATATCATTTTCAACATATCAACTACTTTCCAACCATACTTGAAACTTTGGAAGTCAGAGCATGTCAAGTGGCATATTGTGCCATAAATCAACCCGTAGAAGTGTCCAAAATGTATGAAGTATTCTTGAAAATGACATTGTTGAAAAATGATCGTATTTACCCTTAAATTTGGGTTTGACTGACGTCAAAAACTGATACTTCATTCTAAAAGTGAAAATAAATCATATTAAAGCGTGTATGGAGTTGATATTATAACATCTCTACAAAAATATGATGTAACATAAAGTTATATGATGCTATTTTAACTATAATGTTACATGTAGTTTTACCCTATTTTAGCTTTTAATGTATAAGTTGATGTTTATAATAAGCAGAGATGTGAAATGTTATTTAAGGTCCATTAGATGAAGAATTTTCTATTTTAGAAATGTTATAACAGTGTATAATTTCCAAAACTTTGATATGATTTTTCTTGTTGAATTACCCAATTAAATTATACAGTAATGAAGCAAATTGTCGCGAAAACTGTTAAGTAGAAATCTTTTAAAGTTTTAAATTTATACATGGTGTTCTATAAAAGATGTCCGCATACTTAAGGGGTGGTATACAGCTCAATTTTTGTATAATACAATAGGGTTAAATCCAACATATTTAGTCAAAAATACAGAGTGCCTCACTCAAACTTAAATCGTATTTACGTTCCCAAATTTAATAATAATGAAGATATTATCACGATACATCCAAAAGACTGACTTTGCTTCTTTTATGTGCAAGGTAATGCTAAAACATCTAAAATAATAATCAAGGTATTATCATAATACATCCAATGGACTTATTTTGCTTATTTTATGTGCAAGGCTATGCTAAAACATCTAAAATAATAATGAAGGCATTATCACGATACATCCAAAAGACTGATTTTGCTTCTTTTATGTGCACGGTACTGCTAAAACATCTAAAATAATAATCAAGGCATTATCATAATAGATCCAATGGACTTATTTTACTTATTTTATGTGCAAGGCCATGCTAAAACATCTAAAATAATAATGAAGGCATTATCACGATGCATCCAGAAGACTTATTTTGCTTATTTTATGTGCAAGATAATGCTAAAACATCTAAAACAATAATCAAGGCATTATCATAATACATCCAATGGACTCATTTTGCTTATTTTATGTGCAAGGCTATGCTAAAACATCTAAAATAACAATGAAGGCATTACACAGTATATCCAAAAGACTCATTTTGCTTCTTTCATGTGCAAGGCAATGCTAAAACATCTAAAATAATAATGAAGGCATTATCACGATACATCGAAAAGTCTTTTTTGCTTATTTTATGTGCAAGGCAATGCTAAAACATCTAAAATAATAATGAAGGCATTATCACGATACATCCAAAAGACTTTTTTTGCTTATTTAATGTGCAAGGTAATGCTAAAACAACTAAAATAATAATCAAGGCATTATCATAATACATTCAATGGACTTATTTTGATTATTTTATGTGCAAGGCTATGCTAAAACATCTAAGATAATAATGAAGGCATTACACAATACATCCAAAAGACATATTTTGCTTCTTTTAGGTGCAAGGTAATGCTACAACATCTAAAATAATAATGAAGGCATTATCGCGATACATCCAAAAGACTTTTTTTGCTTGTTTTATGTGCAAGGTAATGCTAAAACATCTAAAATAATAATGAAGGCATCATAACGATACAACCGAAAGACTTATTTCGATAAATCCCTGACACATTTTAAAATTCAATACAAAATCAAGTAATTGTCGTACAAGAGTGCTGTTTGGACTAAAATGTTTCTCACGATTAAAAGTTTCCTTGAAAATAGTTAAAATGGAAATAGTTCCAAAGCTTGATCATAGAAGGAACCACTTCTCAGTATGTTTGGTTTCAAAAATGCGTTCCAACTGATTTTCAGATTAGTTTTAACTCTGTGAAGCAGAAATGACGATTCCCAGCGAAAAGGACAAAGTGTATATTTCTTCTGTGGCTGACATTGAAGTACTGAAGACGGGAATCATTCATGCAATCCAGACAATACCGTCAATCGGGACCAACTACTTTGGTCCATCCCATAAAATGTTTTTATTCATTGTATTGAATAAACAATACAAGATAATTTGGAGTTTTTGCCCTTGAAAAATAGTTTATGTACTACTATAGGGTAATTGAATAGTTTGGGGGTAATTTAAACCTTTTTAGTGGCAAAACTGGATATGTTTGTAAACAACTGTTTACTTGTGTAAATTATAACTCTCCAAACTTTTTATAGTGAAACAATCTGGATAAGAGCTAAAAATAAGGTAAGTGTCAAAATATTATCTTTAGTATCCTGTAACCCATATGTGATCATAGTTTTTCCTTTAACTTTTTATTTTCACAGGAAATGTTTACGTTTCCATAAAGCTAACATGAAAAATAGTTTTTCGTGGCTACTTTGTGCCAGCCCTTTTTTGGTCCGAAAATAGCCCAATTACTTAGAAATAACTTTTATACAATCAAACCTCTTAAATCATGATTTAACCTTCCGTCTACCAGACGGGTCCATTGGACCCGACATGTACATTCAAAATATTTATTCAAACCAGAAATTTCTTCAAAACAAACTAAATGTATAAATCAGACAATAATAAGTTAAATAAACAAATTAAATAGTTTTAAGTAAAAATTCTGGTGTAGAATGTTTTTATAAAACTTGAGTAAAATTTCCGGTAGTTCTAGGGTTAAGTAACTTTTTTTTCAATTCTTACTGTAGCAAAATGCTACATTAATTGTTTTTGTTCCAGTTGCTGAGGATAATATGACAAAAACTGCTTCTCGTTTCTTTAATATTAGCAATTGGTTTATCATGTTTAAATGAAAAAAATGTTTATCGAGTTTGCAGCGTTAATATACTAGCAAATACTATTGCAAGAGGGTTTCAATAAAAATGTATTCATTTACATATGAAATGCACTCATTTTACATGAAACAAAGTGAATGGACCAAAGGAACCTCCAGCAGGGGCTACTTTGTTCCAAAACATTAAAAATAGTTTTAAAAAAAATAATAAAAAGTTTCCTCTTTCAAACCATACATTTTGCTTCATTGTTTCATTTTCATTATTTACAACTTCATTTCGACGTTGAAAAATCATATAAAATATTTTTTGGTTCGTTCGTAATTATATAAATACGCAGCACTTATAGTTGTCTTTCAGTCCGTCTGCCTGTCCGTCCGTCCGTCCGTCCGTCCGCATATAACAGAGCAAAAACTACCCTACCGAATGGTCTGAAATTTTAAATATATAATTGTTGCAAAATTTTGTCGAGTCATTTAAAATTTTATGAAAATTCGGTGTACAGTTTAATTATATCGACAGTCAAAAGTTTTCTGTTACATTACGATCAATGGGGAAAATTATTGCAAGTGCATTTTAACACTAGAACGGCGGCAAGGGGTCATTTTGACCCTTGCCAAATGAATACATGTCGATTCGAACCAGAAAACTTTTTATAATATAAGAGTAATATATTCTACACAAAAATAACTTAAATAAATAAGTTAAATAGTTTTAAGTAAAAATTCTGATGTGAAATATTTTTATAAAACTTGAATAAAATTTCCCGCCGTTCCAGTGTTAATGATGTTACTGCCTTCCGAATGGTCTGGAATTTTAAATATATAATTGGTGTAAAACTTTGTCGACTTATTTCAAATTTTATGAAAATAGGATGTGTAGTTTAATTACAGAGACAGTCAAAAGTTTTCTGTTACATTACGGCCAATGGGGAAAAAAATATTGCGAGTGCATTTTAATGATGTTACAGTCTTCCGAATGGTCTGAAATTTTAAATATATAATTCCTGCAAAATTTCGTCGAGTTATTTCAGATTTTATCAAAATCGGATGTATAGATTAATTACAGGGACAGTGAAAAATTGTCCGTTACATTAAGGCCAATGGGAAAATTATTTCAAGTACATTTTAATGTTACAGCCTTTCGAACAGAATGAAATTGATATGCATTTAGGAAGTGCACTAAAATAAATATTCAGTACAACATGCGGTGCAAAAATATTTATAAAACTAGTTGTAGTACGAACGCACCTCATTTGCCACGTTTGATGAGCAATTTTCAACTTGGTTAATAATGGAAATGTGAGTGGATCAAGGGAAAAGTGGCTCAAAGTAGCCCCGGTTGACGGTACTACAATCATTGCTGGCGAAGCACATGGATTGAACTGGAGTTCCGTTTGGATATGGGTTAAGTTACAAAGGATGCACGCATTGAACTATGCTAATGGATTGCACAATTTATTGCTCTGTAACTACTTTTGATAAAATAAAATGATCTGTAACTGGTTATTTGGGGTTTTTAATGCTTCTTTTTGATAATTTAAGGCACAGCGCCATCTATGTGCGAAGTTTAGAACAATATTTTTATTCGATTGAAAAAAAAAATCATTGTGAGAAGCATTTTAGTGGAAACTGCACTCCTGTATGACAATTACTTGATTTTATATTGAATTTTAAAATGTATCAGGGACTTTTCGGACAGACTGTATTTTTTATGCAGTAGGTTTTGGAGTCGTGGCTCGTCTCATTCTTAGAGTTTGTGCGTACATTGCTTTACTGGGTGTAGAGGACCTAATTAGACGGATATCCCAGTCATCCAGATCATCCAGTGCGGTATGTCCAAGGAATCATTTCACATAAGTCCTGACACCATAGCTGTTCACAAGGGTTGCTAGTGAAGAATGCCTGAATTGTTAGAGTTTCTACCAGAAGGGAACCTCTTGAAGAGACTATTTTATAACAATTTATAGCCTTAGACAATTTTATATTAGACTAGGGGACTCGGCCCCCTACGAGCTACGCTCGCCACCCCCGTCCAGACACCGCAGACTCTAAATGCACGCTAATTTGATCGGCTTTAAAAAGATTTCGAAAGATTGAATTATAATTTAAAAAACATTGGCGATCTCCCTGTAAACGGATTTCTATTCATTTCTCTTTGATTGGGGAATTTTAACGCCAAATGCGCTGCGGTACTACTTGATTATCCCGTCGACCAATTTCGCCAAATTATATAAATCGCCAAACCACTCGCCAAATTATACAAATTGACATAATTTTTATTTTAAAGAAAAAATAAATTAGTACAACATTAATAAAAATACAAATAAAACGTCGAAATAAAAATAACTTGATGACGTAGACACGTCTAACAACATTTCAAAATAAGCTAATATAAAAGGAATTAAGTAAACAGTCTTTGTCTCCTGGTATTTTTTAACAAAGCGAAAAGACAGTTCTTTTAAATGACACATTTTAAATTAATCCTTTTTAATCTGACGTAATTTTGACCAAGGTATTCTTTCTCTTTTAAATATTCACGTGAAAATACTTTTGTTAGAAATGAAAATATTATTTGCACTTTCCTAACAAAAGTAGTTGAAAAGATCCTCTCAAAATATCAAATAAATGTCTAGCGCAATTTCTAAATTTAAACTGTTTTGCAATATTTTGTGTTCATTTTATGTAATAACTGTAATGTGACGTAAATATGACATAATTTCTCCTATTTAAGACTTCTAACGCATGTTAATGAATTTATTATTTTACAATATCCTTTCTCTTTTAAAATCCACGTGTATACTTTTTATGACGTAATTTTCAATAAGTTCCTGCTTTTTATACGCAATTATTTAATTTTAATTTGAAAGTATCTTTTCTGTTTATAATAGTCACGTGTAGATAAATTTTTAAGTTGAAGCAAACATTGTTGTTTCCGTTGTTTATACAGTTGGCAACAGGTTAAATTAGTACAATTTTCTAAAATAAGTAAAAAATATCTCTCGAAATACTGAAAATTTGAATTTAAAATAGAACTGAAACCTTGAAAAATGAGTCAAATTAAAAAAAAAAATGAATTCTGCACACCGGGAAATTATAACGTATAAAATGATCTAAAAATTATTAAATTCCGATGTATAGATTTTGCTCCTATAAAACTTTTTTAGTGGAACGATTTTGTCCAACTTTAGCATTAAAAATATCTTAAAATAATTCTTCGATTTGAAAACTGTCTGCATCAACGTGTTTATCAAACATTTCTGTATAATACTACCGATTTTCATATTTTTGTATGCATTATTTTTCTTAATATTAACGAAGAAAGACCCCCGGTCACAAAAAATCCAAAACCGGCGGCGGCGGCGGTGACAGCGGTAGTTACTTTTTTTTTAGAATAGAAAGATGCTTGAGAGCAGTGGCGGCTCGTGACTGCTATATTTTGGGGCACTAAATGCATGACTGACAATTTTATTATTTTCTTACCATAATTTTTAAAAAGAAATCTTTTCCTTGTTTAATGGTAGAACATTCTGCCCAAGAAAAAACAAGCAAGGATTTCTGGTAAAGAAATAGTGGTGAGAGAAGGATAAATTTCTCAGTTCTGCATTTAGTGCCCCAAACAATTTCAGTCACGAGCCGCCACTGCTTGAGAGTAATCTGGGATAATTTACTTTCACATTAGTATATGTTAAGCAGGGGTCGTACGCTTAAGGGATTTTGTCAGGACGTATATCACTATTTGTTTATAGAAAAATAAATCTAGGTTAAACGCGCGAAATTTTGCCTTATTTAAGGAGAGATTTTTCCATAAGAAAATATTGGTACCGAAAAATTTCCCGGTCGTGAAATTTCAGGACAAGTACGACCCCTGATGTTAAATATTCATGCTCTTCTAGAATTAAAAAGTTATAAATATGTGATAATTGGGCTACGTGTTGCGAGTTACTTCTGAGTTTAATTGGTTTTTGAAGTAGACGAGATATTATGGTGTTTGAGAAGTGCCGAAAACATCGATTGTATGTCTGCACTTATGATTATCGAAAACAATCTATAGTTTGTAATATCTGTTATAGCGTTCTAGCGATATAAAGTGCTTCTTGGGGCAGATATAGAAATTGATTTAGCAACTAAGGGGAAAATATACTAAATGACAAAAATTTATAGAGCATCTTATCAATTTTATAATATATGTACAGTTTGGTTCAAAAGGTTATGTCCAAGCGGCACGTGTGTGGGTGTATCAGGTCATGAGGAGCAGGAATTACATAGAAAGTGGGTGTCGGAAAAGCGATCGTGACGGCGAAATTACATCGTGATCGTGACGCAAAGAAAAAAATAACAAACTATGTAAAAATAACTTTTTTTTTACAAAACACTTAATCGAAGTACAAAATACAAATCATAAAATGTAACAACTCATAACAAGTGCTCAAAATGTGCCCCATTAGACTTGATACATGCTTCATATCGGCTCCACTTGGAATCGAAAATGTGACAAAAAATGTGTCACCCCTTATAAATATCTCTTGGATACGATGTAACACTGCCTTTTGCATTCATAACATCCTGGTTGCATCGAGATATGCTGCCTACAAATTTTGGCAGGTATGTCACATCCAGTTAATGCCAATCGCTCATGAGTAAATCATGTAAGAAGGTTACCAAATTTCGAGGATAATCACGTTGGTGCTTTATTTTGTATTCCAAATATTTCTTTAGATTCCCTATAGAAAATGTAGAATGATAATGTTATTCTATGGTTCAGTGAAGGTGATATAAAGTCAGTGAGTGTTAATCAAACTAGTGACGTATGCACGTATATGGAGCGATCACTCACAGCCCGAGACAGATACAAGTTCATGTTCAGTTACTATACCAGTCTTTGGGATCGAGTTCATGATGAAATTGTATTCATTCAAAAAATGAAAAAAAAGGAAAAGAAACTTGCTATTTGAGAAAGAAGAGTGCAGTCTAAGATACACTGGTAATCAAAATTAAAGGATAATGAGAAAAATTATGCTGACTAAGTTAATGTTGCAACCAATGCCCAATGCTGAATTTATTTTTGTTAATTAAATACAATTAAACGCAAAATTGCGTTTCCGCGCATACGTTAGCGTCGGAAATATGAAAATTCGGTGTATGGAAATGTGGAGCGCAATGGACGTGTTGGAATTCTGATCTGCAGTGTTGTTTAAAATGAATGTGGTGTCTGAGAGTGATCAGTATTTATTAGTTATGGCCCAAACGCATCATGTAAGTGAAGGTTACACGTGAAGAATAATTGGTAGAATCGAGGGAGGTCATACAGAAATGGAGGTTGCCCAAGATTTGAATATCCCTCAAAGTGTCACATCAAGAGCTTGGAGCTGCTTGCTTCTTTTAAAGCACTGGAATCATTGATAGACATCCTGGTCAAGTGCGAAGAAAAGCAACAACAGCATCCGAAGACTGTTTTCTCTCATTGTCGGCTCGAAGAAACTCCGAAGCGACTACAAGAGTTTTTTCAGACCTATAGGCTGCCACAGGAACTTGAATTAGCCGTTCTACTGCTGCACGAAAGCTTAATGAGCGTGCACTGCATACAAACAACAATATTTTGAGTCCCACTCACTCCAGCTTCCAAAGGAGCGCCCGTTTAAACTGGTGCCATTGTCATGTTCAATGGAGCCAAGATGACTGGGCCTGAGTATTGTTTACTGACGAGTTCAGCTGTAGTCTGAACACTGATTCTAGACGTGTTCTGATCTGGAGAGAGGAAGAAGCACGGAACTTGTCTACCTTTGTCTATGAAATATCTCGTTTCTGCGACCATGGTTTGATGGTTTGGAACGAATCATGACAAATAGCCGAGCTGCATATCTTTCAAGGAGGTTCTGTAACCTCTCGGAGATACGTGGAGCAGGATTGGAACCCCAAATTAATCTGTTTAGGGGTGCTGTTGGTCCAGAAGTTTTGCTAATGCATGACAATGCTGGGCCACATCAACCATATGTGGTGTCAGAATACTTCCAAACAGAAGATAACACCCGAATGTATTGGCCACCTAATTCACCCGATTTGAACCCGATTGAGAATGTGTTGGATGTTTTAGGGCGTCGACTTTCAGCGAGCGAAATTCCTCCCCGGACCTCCCAAGAGCTGAAAAGTGCACTTTTAGAAGAGCGGAGTGCAATTCCAGAAGACTTGATCAACACTTAAAAATTCTATGAAGTCAAGAACTGAGAAGAACTGAGTCAAGAACTGTCATCCGTCCAAAATGACCATACACCATATTAAAGAAATAAGTTTTGCACAGTAGGTGATTTAAATTTTCCAGTTTCCATAAATTTGGTTTTAATTTAAATATTTTGAAAATAGTCAACTGCCAAACATTGTAATTTATGCTAACTAATGCTTTTGTACACATTTCTATTAATAATCTTTCATTAAGTAATCAGTTACGGTTTATTAAATCATTTTCCTTTAATTTTGATGACCAGTGTACTTAAAGTGTTTTACTATCCTTTAAAATTCCGTTTGAAAGGGGATGGGTTAGTTATTGGTGAGATATAAGAAGGAATATTCTCTATCTGTATTTTCTGACGCCTTTGATCGGTTAGTGTTTGTTACATAAAAATGTCATTGGATATCCCTTGTTTATCCTCGATTTCTGATTGAAGTGTTTTCTGATAATAACTACAAAACACATGTTATGTCTTTCTGCGTAGTTCTAGAATGATACTTTAATATAACAAGAATTCAGACATTTGCAGATTTCTGCTAGTGGTTGGATATAAGTAACAAATTTGATACTTTAAGCGGATTTTAGCCCTTTGAAGGGCTGTGGGTTATAATATTTCTCACCTAATTATATTTCCAAAACGCCACAATGGCTCCAGAATTTTGGAATGAAATTTTGCTTTTATACTTATACGTGAAGAAAATATTTTACTTAGTTTCAGATTAATATGTTTTTAAATCCCGGTGGGATTCAATGCTTTCACCTTTTTATTAACACAAATAGATTCTCCCTGAAAGGGTTAAGGGGCGTCAAAATCAGTAAACGCTGAGTTGAGGCAGTATTAATGATTTTTAGTTATTTCTACGTAAGAAGAGATTTCGAAATGAAAAAAAATATAATTTTTTTAATACTAGAACCTCATTGTGGGGTCATTTTGATACCAATTTAGTAATAGTGGATTCGGACCAGAAATATCTTTATAAGATACGTTAAATGTATGCAGAAAAAAAAATGCCAATAATATAAGTTAAATAATTTTAGATAAAAATTATGGTTGGAAATACTTTTTATAAAATTTGAGCAAAATTTCCAGCGGTTCTAGTGTTAATGCTATTAACAATTTTCTACTGCGTAGTTTTGGTATCGGGCATGGGTTCCGCTCTTATGACAAGGAGGGTCTCATCTTGGGTATTCGAGATGTCTATCATATATGCACCAACATTATATTGATAGACATGTTGTTATCATGTAAAATTTTGAGATAAATAGTCTGTTCGTGTTAACCCCATGAGAGGCGGTGAGTAATTTTATTGAATATTTGAACCAGAAACGTTTATTTAAGTTTTACTTTTTAACGTTGGTAGGGAAAAGTCAAAAATTGCTTTTACTTATTTTGGAACGAAATTTTTCGAAAATTCCGCTGTGAATTCAACATTACAGAGACACAGTTACTTGCTCATGAAAGGGTTATTAATTAGTTCAGTCAGTGGCTCAAGTTAAAGTACGACGATTAGCACGATAAATCACCGCCCCTTGAATACTAGGCCTGAGAGCTGACCAGTATTGTCAGATTGGGGACTTTTTAAATTCAGCTTATTTGACTGCCACCACTTTTTAAAAATAGCATAATTTGCCTTATTTTTCAGAAAATTTAATCTATTTTAAATAGGGGAATATTTCTATTTAAAAAAAGCTGTAACAATCAACAATATGGGGACAAAAACGTCCCCTATCTAGCAACACTGGAGCTGACAGAAAAATGGCAGCTACCGAAGGCGGATTTTTTTTCAGAGTCTGTACGGTGCCTTGAATTTTGGTACCAATAAGTTTTTTCCGCTTTATTTTTCTGATATTAGACAAGTTAAAGAAATCTTTTATAAAATACTGTTGTCTGAATTAGGGGACCGTACATACGTTTAAAAAAATCCACCTACGATAGCCGCCATTTTTGTGTCAGCTCTCAGGCCTGGTGTTCAGGGGGCGGTGGATAAACACCTCGAAATGGAAGAATTTACTCCGTGAAGAAGGTTATTTGTTTTTGTTTCTTTAAAGCCGTTTTATTTACAGTAGAAACTCTTTTATCCGAAACTCTTTTAACCGAATCTCTCGGTTAACTGAAATCCATTTTTAAGGGTTTTTATTTTTTATTTTTTTACTATCACATTCCTTGTGTGCAAAATTCATTTTGATTTTTTTTTTTCTTTTTTAACTATCATATTCCTTGTGTGCAAGCTATCCTTTCCGAACTATGAGTACATGTAAATATTTTCGATCTCCTTTCTTTGAGTTGCTTTGAATTAAACTTGAGTTCCCGTAAGCTGCGGAGTAGAACGGAGAAAACGAAAAAAATATCAATTTCGAAGCTTTTGAATGTTTTGCAAAAAAATTGGCATTGGTGGAGTAGTAGAAAGACTGTTATACCGGTGCACTAATAATATTAAAAAACCGCATGTTAGAGCATCAAAGCAGCGGCAATCGAAACTGCGACAAATAAAATATTGTTTCAAACCATTGTGAAATATGTAAAATGCACTTAGTTTCAAAATTAAAATTCAGGTAATTTATTCTTGTTTCTATTTTCCTATTGCTTTATTTTTATGAATCACTTGTTGCCATAATAAGAAATAGCGCATATATTTCTCGTTAACCTTAAAATTGAAGTAGTCTCGATTATCCGAAAATTTTGATTTTCCGAAAGAGGGTCGGTTCCAATTACTTCGGATAATCGAGGTTCTAGTATATTTAGTTTTCAATTATTATAGTAATAGAAATAATAACAAAACTTCAAACATTTTGCCCAAATTCTGTCAACATCACAAATAAATAATTTCAAAATATTATGCAGTCGTAACCAGGGTTGGCTTTTTCCCGTCCAAAACTTGTTTTTCCCATCCCACCGGGAAAAACTGGTAAATACCGGGAAAAAGTGGTAAATACTGGGAAAAAGTGGTAAATACTGGGAAAAACTTCCAAATGACAATATAAATATAAGAAATATTCTAGCTTTCTGAATCTCATGTGTAAAATTAAAGATAGAAATACAAATAGTAATTACAAATTTCCCTTAGGTTTAAAATTATTTTCTAGGAAAAGAATATAAATAAATAAGAATTATTGAAAGTAGAAGTTCAAGAATCTGCTGTAGAGAAAATAGCTGGGAGAACTGTTACTCTCATGCAAGATGGAAGGAGTAATGTACATAATGACCCTGTTATAGCCAATTTCATATTTTGTAATGGAAAAAGTTTGTTTCTTTCTGCAATAGATTTCAGGAAAAATAAGAAAACGAGTGAGTATTGTACAAATCTTGATCGTGGGGCAAAAATTGCAGCAGAAGCTACATATGGATGCACTGTAAAAAGTTTCGTTTCCGATAATGAACAGAAAATGCTTACAATGCGGCAGGATCTTGAAACTGAAGATATTATACCAGTTACATATGGATCTGCATCACATTATTTAAATATTCTTGGCAAGAATGTAACTACTGATTCTGTTGTGGCTAATGTTGTCAAAATTCAGAAATTTTTTAGAAATCACTTTATCCCTGGGAGTTTATTGAAAGAGCATGCCAATTCAGTTAAACTACAAATTCCAGGTGAAACAAGCTTGAACTCACAAATAACTTATTTAAGAACTTTTATTACTAACGGGCCTTTTTATCTTCAAATTGAGGATAATCACAAAGATAAAACTGATAACATTGTTTAGTAAATAATCTCCATCTTAGTAAATAGTAAGTAAATAAAGAAGGAAAGTTTAGTAAATAAAGAAGGAAAAAATATGTACAACCAAATGGAACTAGTTCCAAAAGCCCTTACGAAGTTACAACACGATAATAATGGAAATATTGCTGATGCTTGTGAAATTTACCTAAAGCATCTTCAAATTAAAGAACTCAATCCACATTTCAGCAAAATGAAATTTAGCTTTGATAAAGCAATGACCAGAGTCCTTTTTTTGGCACACCTGAAGAATCCGAAATATAAATGTGAAAAGTTATCACAGGATCAGGAGGAATCTGCTCGTGAATATTTGCAGATTTTAAATCCAAAGTACTTACAATACACAATACAGTTCAGGTCAGAAGATGCACCTTTTCCGAAGATATTACAAACACTATTTCATTTGCACTATGGTGGAAGAATTTAAGTAAAACTGGAATAGATGCAGAATTTCTCCAATTAGGGGCTGTGCATATATAACGTTATCAACTTTTTGGTAATTTTGGACCCCCTCCCCCCCTTACGATATCATACGTTATCATCCCTTGAACACCCCCCCCCCCCCCCGGTAATAATATCGTTATCAATGTATAAAAATTCTTTAGATTTTTGGAATTTTTTTCTTATGTTTGGAGTGATATACATATATGGTTACATTTATTTTTCCCATACTTTATTGATTCAAAGAGAAGCCAATAAAGTATCATTTTATATATGAAATAACAGTATCTCAAATAACACTTAAAAGAAACAGTTATTGTTTAAAAGTATTTAATAATAGTTTTTTGTTACATAATGCATTCAACAGTAATAATGTCTTTTTGCCCCGCACGGGGTGGGGCAGACAGAACTTCTTATCAACAAAACAGGTGGACAACATTCTCTTTTATTTACTTCTTAAACACAAGTATAACTTCAAATATACTTCGCATATGGTTTGCCGAACAGCAGATTGTATATGCATACACGTATGACAAAAGAATAGGAAAGCCAAACATTGGGGGTATTCCATTATTTGGACTTGAACAATTTCGTAATCATTTAATGATTTTAATAATAACTTTGTATTTTCATAAAAATCGATAACATACTATTTTTATGTAAAGAACAAGTCACAAATAAGAAGAGAAAATTTTGGTTGGATCAAAAATGATAACAATATCAAAAGACAAACTTCCCCTCCCCCTAGAGATATCTTACGATATCATGTGCCAGACCCCCCTCCCACCTAAATTGATAACGTTATATATGCATAGCCCCTTAACCTTCCGTCTACCAGACGGGTCCATTGGACCCGACATGTACATTCAAAATATTTATTCAAACCAGAAATTTCTTCAAAACAAACTAAATGTATAAATCAGACAATAATAAGTTAAATAAACAAATTAAATAGTTTTAAGTAAAAATTCTGGTGTAGAATGTTTTTATAAAACTTGAGTAAAACTTCCGGTAGTTCTAGGGTTAATGGAACATATTGAGGGATCTCCTGCATAATCAGAATCTCTGGAGCGTATGTTTTCTAATTTTTCTTTCATCCAAAACAAGATTAGAAATAGATTGGGTTTACAAAAGGCTTCTAAATTAGTATTTTATCATATGATGCTAAAATCCAATGTGAAAGTAGAAAACGAAGAATATCAATACAATTATGATTGGTAAATGTTTAGGTATATGTGTGGTGTGTAAATATTTAAATAAATACACTCCATTGTCTGTTTTTGTAGATCTTTTTCTCTCTCTCTCTCTCTTTTTTTTTTTTTTTTTTTTTTGCCTTTTAAGCTATTTACTTAGAATTCGAATTTTGACAATTTTAAAGGTTGTTTTGAATTTATATTTATGTTTTCAATAGTCAGTTTTTCCCATGTGGGAATAACATAGTATTTCCCAGGACGGTAAATACCGGTTTTTACCACGGTATTTACCGGCGGTGGGAAAAACCTTGCCAACCCTGGTCGTAACCCATAAATACAGATAGTGATTGCCAAACCTCTAAATTTAGTCGATTCTTCTTTTATATGTGAAAAAATATTATGTTACTTCAAAATTTTTTCTTACATGCTAAACTGATTTTGACTTTTAAATTTGCAGTTAGTGTAAATTATACTCAGTGTGTAAATAGTCATAGTGTAAATTATTAAAAAGTTCAATTAATTCAACATGATATTTAAATAGTTTGAAAGTACTGTTTTGAATTTAACAATTTATTTCACTTTGAAATTAGAGTGTATACATTTATCTATTACCATTTTAGTATAAATTAGTGATGTTTGTAATTTGCACTTCGTTTTTTAAAATTTAAGATAAAACAAAGAAAATATTTAATGTAATTTATTAAACTGGAACACTGTATTCGATTGTTAAATGTACTTTTTTAGGAATACATACAATTAACGTTTATTTGGGACCTTCAAAGAATTTTATTATGAACCTGTAGGGATTTTCCAAGGATTAATAAAATTCCTGTTAGAATAAATAGCGCAAAAAACCATATAACTTCGACATTCAGAATAAGATTTATAGAAAACAAATGCGGCTGAAGAATCAGTATACATAACAAAACAAGATTATACGTATAACGAATGTCTGAAAGCGCGAAATAGGATTTACCGAATTTAAATAAAATAAAAATAATTTATGGAATTTGTTTTATACTGAAAGAGATTGAACTTAGAGCTTCAGTATATTGCTTTTGAGAATACGCTGAAGTAACATTTAATTAGAAGAATTTAACATAATTTAATAGATTAATGAAGAATTTATTAGAATTATCATTAAATCAGAAATGTGTAGCGTAGGATAAAGATTAAATAGAATAGCTACAGCCACTACTTCGTCATTAGAGATATGGTTTTCAGAAGTAAAATGCTAATCACGGACTTTGTAATACATAAAAGGAAATCATAAAAAAGAAATATTCACATAGTCCATTTTTCGTTCACGATCTTAGAATGATTATATGAATATTAAATGTTAATTAACACTTCAATTTAGATTCGTTTTGTAAAAATAAAATTACACACTGAACCAGCGTCATTTCTGTAAATATTTCTCCCACTAGCTTCGTAAATATTATAAGTCAATCGATTTGCGATTCGTGTAGGTACAGATAAAATTGGTGCCTCCGTGGCAGAGTGGATAAGACACCACGCTGCTAATCGCTTGAGTGCATAGGAGGCTTGCGGGTTCGACTCTCGCTGGCTCCGTTGCACACTCTTTATTGAGCTCTCGGATGTAAAAATTATCTGTGTTGTAAATTCCATTGTGCTATCTCATCCCTGTATATTGACGATGACTTATAAGCGGGCCTTGGGGTCAAGCACACAAGTCTGATATATGTGTTCAATAAAAACCAAAAAAAGATAAAATTTTTAAGAGAGTTATTTTTGTACACTTTCACACTGAATTTATGGATGTTATACGTCGATTAACAGTTCAATTTGCATATTTTTCCAGTAAAGGAAGTTAAATAATGAAGGAGGGTCATAGCTGTAAATGATTTTCACACTGATACCGTGAGTGTTTCTCACCTAACAGGATTCTCGTTGGTGAAAATAAATTTTTTAAGTGTTTTTTCATGTAGTACTTCCACACTAAATTTATGAATTTCATGCGCCAATTAATTCACCATTTCGCGAAGTTTCGTGAAAATAAAAATAAAAGTTGAAGAAGATACAGTTCTGGAAATAAGTTTCACACTTATTTCTTGAATGTTATACGTCAATTAACAAGTCAGTCCATGTACGATTCGTGTAGATGAAGATAATATTTTTTGCATACTTTCACATTGAATTTATGCACTCTATGCGCCAATTAACACTTCATCTTGAATACGTCTCGCATAAATAAAAATAAAGAAAGAAAGATGTTCTTCTTGTAGATGTTCTTCACATCGATTTCCAGAATGTCACACACCAATTAACACTTAAATCGATATACAGTTTCTGTAATGAAGATAAGTTCTCTTCTTGTATTCGATCTTCAAAGTGACTTTATGAATGTTATACAGGGTTCTTACGCATCAAGGGATTCGGGCGATTTTAGGTGTTTTAGTACAAGAAATTTTGTAAAGTACTGGTCGTCATATCAGAATATAGAAATTTTTTTTCTTTAAATAAGGCAAATATTACTTTACGAAAATTATAGTAAAAAGTGCTTGAAGCGTACGAACCCTGTTAAACGTCGATTAACATTTTATTTAATATGCGGTTTGTGTATATAAATATAAATAGTAAAATGTCCTTGTCAACAAGATTGCCACCCATTACATAAGAAAAATTAGTCCTTTCGTATCAATCTTAAACATCATTTTTAACGTAATTATAACCGTATGCATTTTCAGAAATGCAAGCTTATAAATTATCAAGTAAACCGTTCAAAGGTTATGCATGCTCGAAGTTGGTTACAAAATATAATTTCGATAAAGAAATAAGATTAATATGGATTTTTGTAGGTTTTCTTTATAGCTATGTTTAATCGGATCGTAGAATCTAATCCAAGAGTAGGATTCCGAGATTTGTTAATACCTTTTTTCTTTGGGTTTTCATTTCATTAGTAAATCAAATTTCCGAAATATATGAGAGGAAATTTAGAAAAGAAGTCAATTTTCTAATAATTTATAGTTCATTTATTTTCACAGGAAAGGATATTTAGTGCTTGTAGCATAGATATTTCATGCTTTTTAACTATAAAAAAATATTTTCTATCATCCACGAAAAACGTGAACATCAGAAATTTATGGAATCTTTGGAATTCATGATTAGTGTGTAAGACTATGACATCGTTATATTTCTATTAAATGGAACAATTTAATCACACACCCCTGCTTGCTGAAATGCATTTTTACTAAAAATAACCTAATTATATTTTTCTTAATGAAACAGTAAAAGAATTTGCCAGTGTACATTTTTCCTTTTTCACAATCAATTACTACGTTGTTAAAAAAGCCTGTTGTTTTGTCTGTCTTCATAAAATAATATCTCCCAGTTTGAATAGTATATTATAACAGTTCAATTTAGACAATTTCCTACAGCAATACAATACAAAAAATCATGCATCAAATTGAAGGCAGACTAACCTTGTTATTCTTACAAACAGTCAATACGTGTACCTGTAGTTATACGGCGCAGAAACAACCTAAAGTCCAATTCTTCCCACACTTCGGTTAAGAAGTCCGGAGTAATGGAAGCGATAGCCTCTTCAATTCTGTGTCTCAACTCTAGCAAATCATTTGGCAGCGGCGGAATGTAGACAGGAGCTTTTATGAAGCCTTAAATGAAAAAATTGCATGGTTCTAACGTTTTTTACATCTTCAGCCCAGCAAAAACGCTTTAAGCTCAGGAGTCGCCATTTTGCGTAATGTAGTTATAAATAAAGAGAGGCAGACATATAGTGTATTGTCTAGCATTTGAGAGAGATATTATTATTATTATTTTTTTTTTTTGTAGTTTTTACAACCATTTCAGTAATGATGGCAACTAAAGTACTCCATTTTTGTAAAAAGTAAAGGGAAAATAGTAGATTACTATTTCTTTTTGTTGTCGTATTACATAAAAATTGAAAAAATAATAATTAAAATACGTGCAATGCCAAGAACATTGACTGCTTTAAAAATCTATTTTAAAGTATATGTGTGTGATTTTTTTCCTCCGCATTTACTTAATTCCTATCAAATAACTGAAAGAATGCATTTTTTTAAATCTGTGTGTAATAAAATTTTCCGAATTTTGAAAAATTATAAATGGATAATTTCTCATAAAACATGGAACTATTATAAACTATATTTTATTTTCAGTATCGATATTAATGTTACAAACAAATGAAGGCATATAATCATTAGATACCAGATTTTTTTGTCGAGTTTCTTGAATGACGACATTGCTTTTTTTGCTGTGTTTTTGTATTAGTCCGAAATAGCGACGCCCTATGTATATTTTTCTATAGATGTTGTTTAAGACTGGATCATAAATGTGAAGTTCTTCAGCGGACGCAAATGGCGTAATTTAATATAAAGTAAAAGCGTGAGTTTTAAGTCTTAAAACTGAAATATGTTTTGCATTATCTATATTTATATATATTATATATTTTTTTTTTGATCGGAGGCGGAACTAAATTAGAAAAAAGCAGAACTTCTGTTATCTAGCTGTGTGTATGAAAGTTGTTACCTAGTTGTGTGTTGTCTAAAAGTGTACGAAGTCATGCATAGAATTAAATCAAATTTTTTGAGTGTGCTTTTGGCTATAACTAACAGGTCCTCCCTGAATTTGGAAAATATTGCATGGAAGGAGACGCTGTAAGAACGATTTTAATGCCATTTTCAGCATTATGCAATCCAAAAGTGCATGGAATTATGCACATAACTGAACCAATATTTTTAATGCCTATTTTTAATGCCACATATAGCAAGCAGGTCCTCCTCCTTTAATCTGGAAATATTCCGCCGGAAGGGGCGCTGTAATAGCAGTTTACGTAAAAAAAATTCGCAGTTCTATTGTGTATATAGTCGGCTCGTGCAGCAACGTGTACTTCGCATCTTGCTAAGCCGGTTATTCGCAAACAGCTGATGTACAGCAGAGTAACTATAAATTATTGATTTTAATAAAAGTCATGATCGAGATTAATTATTGAATTTAATCTCGTTTTTACGAGAATAGTTTTTACTCCAAATAATTGACTGAAGCAGAAATTAAAAATGAAAATGGGAGTTTGTATAGTATCGAACTAATAATGTTGAAGTATTAACATTTGAAACTACTTTTTGAAATAATAACATGTATGAGATAGAGGAAAGTTTTGGGATTGGTAAACATCCAATTAGTTTAGTTCTTACCGCCAAATTTTGCCAGAGAAATCATTACAAAATATTTGTTAGATAGTAAATTAATTTGCAATTTAAAGTTATTGTCAGAAAAGACGTAACTCGTATTAAATTTTCTATTGATTTAAAGAGATATTTAAATATTTTAACATTCTCTTTGAAATGTATGTGTTTTACAAATTACCATTTAAGCATAAATTAGTCAAACTGTAACTTGCGCTTCTTTTTTTTTTTTTTTTTACTTGAATAAAGTAAGTAAAATATTTAATGCACTTTTGATAAATTGAAAGACTGTGTTTGATATTTAAATGTACTTCTCTTGGGGAATCTTAAAGTGACTTTTCAGTAAGTAACTTCCAAGATTTTCATTATATATCTCTGGGAATCTTCATTAAATGAAAAAAAAAGCAGTGTTAGACTAAATAGGATAGATAAGTAGATTTTGACATTTAGATAAATGTTAGAATATGTTGAAGCTGTTGAAAAAATAGCACGTGTTATAAAAGTAGAGTAGAGCACCGATTATCGGAACTCCAATTAACCGAACTTTCAATTATCCGAACAGTTGATTTCTCTCAAAAATTTTTTAAACCAAAATTTCAGTTATCCGAACAGCCTATTTTTCCCAAAAAATTTGTAAGCAAACCCCCAATTATCCATTGGCTTGGAATAAAATTTTAAATAAAGAAAAAACTGATAATGGATAAGAAAATAAGGAATGTAAAACAATAAAAGAGATGGGAAGAATCCTAAGCTATGAAGAAAATTAAATTAACGAGTGGTTAAACAGTGAAGTACATGACCTTGGATATCAGATTTTAAATGATGATGAGATTGTGGATGAGATTCATGATGAAAAAGAAATTGAAGAAAATGAAAACGAATGCTCTGAAAATAACCCAGGTCCATCACACAGAGCAGCCTTTGAATGTTTGGAAACGGCTATGAAATGGCGGGAACGGCAGAAGAATGTTGATTCTATTCAACTAACATATTTAAGGGAAATTAGGGATATTGCAGATTGAAAAGAATGTCTTCGTTGAAGCAAGCAACAATCAAAAGCTTTTGCTTAAATTATAATCTCTGGAGTTCAGAAAATGATAAAAAGAGAGAGAAAAAGTGATAAAAATGTTAAAGAACAAAACAAAACAAAACAATTTTTTTACATGCCACCACTAGCTGGTGCTACCAGTTCTAATCTTGGATAACGTGTGAAGGTTTTAGTTCAGTCAGAAACGTCCCTTAAACTGGCTGTTCATTTATCCGAACTTTTGCTTATCCGAACTAGGGTCGGTCTCGGCTTGTTTGGATAAATCGGCGCTCTTCTGTAAATTAGAACTATAACACTTGGATTCCAAATGCAAGTTTACTTATTTGAAATAAGATAAAAAAATACAATTTTTTGATCAAAAAGTCTGTATTTTATACATTTAAAATTCTCATAATCGAACTAATGTGGACTGGCGTATTCCGGATATGAGAGATAGGCATATTTTTTTTAAATGATTCATAATTCATAAATGTATCTAATCGACATATAAAAAACGTTTACTTTCACTTTTATTATATTTGCACATTGTTTTTGAAATTAGAATTAAATAAATAATAAATACATAAATTTATTTATTTTTAATATTGGATTGCATTTAGTTCACCGGCAAGGAAAATGACGCATCTCAGCAAAAGTAAATTTCACAGGAATGGCAAAAAAAATTTTGCATGTTTTACTGTAACATGAAATTATAGCACTTAGCTCTGCATACATGATTAAAAACATGCATAAAAGCGTAAAACACTTAAGAATGAATTTACCTCCCTATAATATCCAGCACCCTTTCTGTGGTCACGAAAGGACATGTAGCGTAATGAATTGATTCTTCGTATAACTACACTTACGGAACTTCTTCTGTAGAAAGACACACCGATGACAGACCTTTTAGTGGAATAAAATGCAAAATGGATTTTTGCTAAATGTTTCAATTTTCTAGCGGTGAGCTTTGTTCTTGGCTCGATTTGCTGATCAGCTACTAACTCACGCTGATGCCTAATTGCAATTACGTGAGAGAAAATTCATTAGCTGTGGTCCTCCCAATTTAAAAAAAAATATTTATGTATATAAATATATATACTCCTCCGTGGTGTCTCTACCTTGCCGTGGTGGAGGGGCTTGTGTGCACCAGTGACCGGGAGAGATATGCCCTACCAGTAGCGTAGCTACTGCTAGGTCTCCCCAGGCCGGATTGGTCGAAGGGTAGGTGCCAGACGAAATCTGACACCCTGGTCCTCCAGGTTGGGGGTTATGACAATAGGCCTACTCCCCATTTCATGTAAAAACCCCTCCTTGCAAAAATAATCTACAAGACTAATAAACCGGATGCTTCTAAAAATCAACGACTAAGGCTGCGAAAAAGGACTATGATTATGGCTACATGGAATATAGAGGGTATTTGATCAAAATGGATTGATGTAATGAGAGAGATTAATGCGATGAAAATTGATTTGATTGTTTTAACAGAGACGTTTTAAAAGGGATCAGGAATTGAAAAAAAGGGAGAATTTATTCATATATATTCAGGAGTTCCAAAGGAAGAAAGAGCAAAACGAGGAGTATCAGTTTTAATGAAAAGCAAATTTAAGAGACATCTCAAGAATTTTGACGCTGTGGATGAAAGAATTCTATAGATTAATATGGGCATTTTTGGGAGAAGAATTACTAGATGTAAATTTCCAACTGGGCGAAAAATGTCCGGACCAGGATTCCAACCCGGGACCTCCTGGCTGAAGTCGCCAGTGCTCTGCCATCTGAGCTATCCCGGACGATTCTGGTCGAACTTTTTCACCCAGCTAACCTTGAAGATTACAGCATCTGGTCTGAAACCTGGTTCAGCTCAACAGAATAAATCTCAGGTAATGGAACTCCAGAAATCGCTGGATACGAAATTACACAGATTAATTTTCACACAATTATTCTAATTGGTAAACAAATCATATTAGATGTAAATGCAGATTACTTGCATTTTTCGCCCAGTTGGAAATTTACATCTAATATGATTTGTTTACCAATTAGAATAATTGTGTGAAAATTAATCTAGAAGAATTACTATTTTAGGAATCTATGCTCCGAATAATGATGCAGTTAAATGAAGTTAAAGATATGTTTTATCAAAAACTGCAAAAAATCACTAATGAAATTGAAGGAACAAGAGAAATTATAATGATGGGTGATTTCAATGGAAGAACTGGATGCAGGAAGAGAGATGATATTGTTGGTGAGTTCGGAGAGGATGTAGTCAATGATAATGGAGAAAGACTTATAGAATTTTGCAACGTCAACGACCTAAGGATTACAAATGGCTTCTTCAAACACAAGGATATTCATAAATATACATGGTATCAGCGTACTAGACAACTAAAAACGATTATTGACTATATACTTATTAAGCAAAGGATCCAAATAAAACTATTAGATGTTAGAGTCGAAAGAGGAGCGAATTGTGGTTCAGATCATTTTATGGTGAGAGCAAGACTTGCATTTCCTTACTCGATTAAGCTAATTAGTGAGGAAAGGAATTATACAGAGATGGAAGATATTGATGTCCCAGAATATATGTTGGAAGGATTAACGGAGGAAAGTACAAAAAGACTCTTTCAAGTAAGATTAGATGGAAAATTAGAGGAAAGAAATTATACTAATACAGCTCAACTATATCAACATATTAAATTAGCTTTACACCAGGCTGCAAATGAAGCATTGGGACAAAAAAGAAAGGGAAGAACTTCCCCAAAAAAATTTTGGTGGGACAAAGACATTGAAAAGACTATAAAATAGAAAAAAAGAGCCTATATTAGGTGGATGAGTTCAAAAAAGGAAGAGGATAGACAGCTTTATAGAACTATTAGAGAAGACACTAAGAAATTAGTACTAGAGAAAAAAAGAACATCATGAGGGGAAAAAATGCAGAGAAATTGAGACATATATAGGGGGGAGACGATGCACAGAGGCATGGAAGTTTTTAAAGAATATTAGAAAAGCAAGTAATAATTCATGGCAAGGAATATCTGTGAAGGAATGGCAAGAATATTATAAGACTTTGCTTACGAAAATTAGAAGTGAATTTCAAGTAAATAATTTGGTATTGACGTTGTGGGACAACCTATGATGTTGGAGCTTGAGAGAGTTAAAAAAGCAATTAAACATTTAAAAAATCAAAGAGCAAGTGGTCCCGGAGGAATATCAGCAGAGCTGATCAAAAATGGAACTGAAAAATTGTTCAGATTAATTACACAATTATTCGAAAAATGCTTAAACGGAGAGGCAACACCAGAAGAATGGAGGATTGGATATTTAACATCAATATATAAGAAAGGAGACCGACCAAAATATGGGAATTACCGAGGCATTACTGTAAGAGCAACGTTTAGTAGATTATATGGACGGATTTTAAAAGATTTCATTGAAGAAAAAATAAGAATGGAGGAAAGTGAAGAGCAAAGTAGATTTAGAGCAGAAAGATCATGTATGGATAATATATTTTGTCTTGAACAAATTGTTGAAAAGGAAATGGAAGTAGGAAATCAAATTCATCTTCTATTTATAAATCTTACAAAAGCATATGATAATGTTCCAATCGCAAAATTATGGAATGTATTAAATGAAATGGCTATAAGTCCAAGTATTATTAGAGCAATTCAAGAACTTTACAGACAATCAAAAGCAAAGATTAAAATTGGCCAAAGATTATCAAAAGGTTTTATTACAGATAAAGGACTCAGACAGGGATGTTGTATCTCCCCAACACTTTTTTAAATTTATGTTGAAGAAGCATTGAAAATGTGGAAGAAGATATGCAGAGGAATGGGACTTAATAGGAATGGAACGCCAATTTTTACTATACAATTCGCAGATGACAAAGTTATAATTGCAAAAAATAAAAATGATTTAGAGGAAATGACAGTGAAAATTAAGGAAGAATATGAAAAATGGGGACTTCACATGAATGTCAGCAAGACCAAATACCTATGTATAGAAGGAAATGAAACAGACCTAAATCTAACAAATAACATAAAAATAGAAAGCTGTAAGCATTATAGATATTTAGGTGTAGACATTAATAGAGAAGGAAGAGACTCGCAGGAAATTAAATACAGAATTTTTCAGGGAAGAAAGGCTGTAAAACTATTAAATTCTATTTGGTGGAGTAAGGAGATCTCTAGGAAAAGAAAGTATAATATATACCACTCTATTGTAAAGAGCATATTGTTATATGGAGCAGAAGGATGGAGAATTATGGAGACAGAACGAAAGAAATTAGCGGCAGTAGAAATGGACGCCCTAAGGAGATCATGCTGGATATCAAAAATAGAAAAAATAAGAAATGACAGAATCAAGGAAATGATGAAAATAAAGGGAACCATATTAGATGATATTAAAAAAAAGCAATTAATCTGGTATGGTCATGTCAAAAGAATGAATGAGGAAAGACTACCCAAAATAACATTCAATTATGAAACAAGCAAACAAAGGAAACGAGGAAGACCACGAAAGAACTGGATAGATGATATTTCAAAGGCAATGTGGAATAGAGGTCTGGAAGAGGAATGGACTCTTGTCCAGAAGAAATGGAAAAAGACTCTTGTAGATTCTTCGGATGGCGGCATCTGACGCCATAAACCGAGTTTATATATATACAAATATATATAGATAGAACAAAACTTGTAGTATTAATATGGATACTTAAAATTAAATATAGTTTATAATAGCTCCATATTTTATCAGAAATCATGCATTCATATATTTTTAAAATGCACGTATTTTAAATCCTTTTTTTTTTTTCAATTTTTATCGGAAAATGCAAACAAAAAGATATAATTGATACTTTTCAACTATTGCTCCTTTATTTTCTACTCAAATGGGATATTTGAGTTGCCAAAATCAAACAAATGACGCTAAAAACTATAAAAAAAATTAAAATCTCAAAAATAAATGGAGATGCATTTTTCAATGAAATTGCATTTGAAAAACCATTTTTTGCCCAATACGACGGTATAAAAATGGCAAATGTTCGCTGCTGAGAAGTTAAAAAAATGGCAATAGAGTATTTAACAGGTGCAATGATGCATATGCTTTGTTTTACGGCTGGCTTATACAACGGAACGTTATTTTTTGGAGACGACATTTTATTTGATAGGAGAAAGAAATAGCATACCAGGGGATTAAAAAAATGTTTGAATATCTTTCGTGACTATATCGAACAAGAAGGCGAAATTTACTGTACATAAATGTATTTCTTTTAAAATGCAAAAAAGTCTCGTTTATAAAAATACTAGCAAACCTCGCGGCTTTGCTCGCTTAATAATTGAAATATGCCAAGTGATATTTGCATGACTATTTTTTATTAGAAGAACACTTTTTGAAATAATTAAAAAATTACAAATTAAGCCACAGTTTGACTAAACTTCATTCTAAAAATGCAATAGACAGAAATGAGATTTTAATTAATAAGAAGAACTAAAACTAATTCCAATTAAATGATAATTTAGAAAGTATTTTCAAAGTTTTATGCTCATTTCATACGCTTATTTCAGTATTCATTTGAAGTTTTGAATTTTTTAGAAACCATCTTAACACAGTTACATCTTAAAATCAACCATCATGTCAAATTCCAAGCTTTTGCCTAATAATCTACCACCTCTCTGGAGTTAGCGGCACCGACATAAAATGCCGAAACAGAGTTAAAATAGAATGTCTTGAAAAATGTTGAAACAGAGACCGTCACCATTAATTTGCCAAAATTAACCTTGATTTCAGTTGGCATTTCCTAATATTCTATAGAAAACGGAATTTAGATGTTTTTAAAGTCTTTCTTGTTGTTCAGCCAACCAGGTGGTAGTGACACCGGCATAAAATATACCCCGTATAGGATCAGGGACTATCACTCTTGATTCGCAACCAATAATTTCTGTAATCGGTTTATTATTTCCTGAGATTGCATAGAAATGGTAATTTAGGGCTTTTTTAGAATGCTTTTCGCTCCTTCCCTTCGCTTCACCCCTTTTTAATTTCGAATTTATTTTCGACTGTTCTTAGAGGACATTTATATTTTATAAACAACTACCGTGCTATATTTAAAGTTTCTAGCCTCTTCAGTACCGCAGAAATCGCAATTTAGAAAGTTTTTTGCTCCTGCAACCCTCGGCATAAAATATAGCTTATGCTTGAGCAAGTTCTATCACCATCAATTTGCAACCATTATGTTTGAAATAGGTTTCGTATTTCATACGATTGCATAAAAATCGTAATTTAAAACGCTTATAGAACGCTTTTCGCTAATTTCATCCTTTTAAATTTGGGATTTTCTTTCGGCAATCCTTAGAAAGCATTTGCATCTTTGAAGTAATTACCATTCAAAATTTAAAATGTTAGACCTTCTCAGTAACACAAAAAAACGCAATTTAGAACATTTTTTGCTCTTGTAACCCCCAGGTGGTAGTGACAACAACGTAAAATATAGGCTATGCTCGAACTGGACTGTCACCATCAATTTGAAACCAGTACTTCTGAAATCGGTTTATATTTCCTGAGATTGCGTAGCAATCTCTATTTAGAACAATTTAGAACGCTTTTCGTTCATTTTCACCCCTTTTAAATTTCAAATTTTTAAGGAACTCTACTCAGAGAGTATTAACATCTCATAAGTAATTACCATGTCAAATTTCAAGTTGCTAGCCGCTTCACTATCACAAAAATCACAATTTAGAACGTTTCTTAAAATGCAACCGCAAGGTGGTAGTGACAAAAACGTAAAATATAGGCTATGTTCGAACGGGGACTGTCACCATCAATTTGAAACCATTACTTCTGAAATCGGTTTATATTTCCTGAGATTGCGTAGCAATCGCTATTTAGAACATTTTTAGAACGGTTTTCGTTCATTTTCACCCCTTTTAAATTTCAAATTTTTAAGAAACTCTTCTCAGAGTATTTACATCTCATAAGTAATTACCACGTCAAATTTCAAGTTGCTAGCCCCTTCACTATCACAAAAATCACAATTTAGAACTTTTTTAAAATGCAACCGCAAGGTGGTAGTGATGCCGATATGAAATAGATCCTATATTGGAGCAAGGGCTGTCATCATCAATTTTCAATCATTACTTTTGAATTCGGTTGGGTACTTTCTGAGATTGCGTAGAAATCACAATTTAGAACGTTTTTCGTTCATTTTCACCCCTTTTACATTTCGAATTATTTAGGAAATGTTCTTAGAGATCATTTATATCTTATAAGTAACTACCATGCTTAGTTTCAAGTTGCTAGCCCCTGCAGCAAAAAACGCAATTTAGATCGTTTTTTGCTCCTTCACCCCTTTAAGGGTAGTGGCACCGACTTGAAAAGCAGCCTATGTTGGAGCGAGAGCTGTCACCATAGTTTTCACACCATTATTTTTAAATCTGTTCGGTACTTCCTGAGATTGCGTAGAAATCGGAATTTAGAAAGTTTTCGCTTATTTTCACCCCTTTTAAATGTCGATTTTTTAGGAAATGTTCTTAGAGATCATTTGTATCTTATAAATAACTGCCGCACCTAATTTCAGGCTTCTAGGCCCTTCAGTAACACAAAAATCGTAATTTAGAGCGTTTTTTGCTTCTGTAACCCCTAGGTGGTAGTGATACCGACATAAAATAGAGCCTATGTTGGAGCAAGGGCTGTTTTCATCAATTTCCAACCATTGATTTTGAAATAGGTTAGGTGCTTTGTGAGACTGCGTAGAAATCGCCATTTAGAATGCATTTTAGAACACTTTTCGCGCATTTTCACCCATTTTAAATTTCAACTTTTTTAAGAAATGTTCTTAGAGATCATTTATATCTTATAAGTAACTACCATTCCAAATTCCATGTATCTGGGCCCTTCAGTAATACAAAAATTCGCAATTTCGAACGTTTTTTGCTCCTGCACCCCTTTTAGGGCTAGTGGCAGCGACATCAAATGTAGCCTATGTTGGAGCAAAAGTTGTCACCATCCTTTTGACACCATTATTTTTGAAATCGTTTTGGTACTTCCAGAAAATGCGTAAAAATCGCCATTTAGAACGTTTTTTGCGCATTTTCACCCCTTTTTAATTTCGATTTTTTTAAGAAATGTCCTTAGAGATAATTAGTATCTTATAAGTAACTACCCTTCCAAATTTCATGCTTCTAGGTCCTTCAGTAACACAAAAATCGCATTTTAAGAACGTTTTTTGCTCCTGCGCCCCCTTTTTGGGCAGTGGCACGGACATAAGATATTGCCTATGTTCCAAGTTGGACTAACACCATCATTTTGATACCATTACTTTTGGAATCTGTTCGGTAGTTCCAGAGCGTACGTCGTACAAATAAACAATTTTTACCTCTTTATAATATTAGTATAGATAATTAAAAGTATAATTACATAAAATATTAAAGTATAATTAAATAAAAATATAAATCATCTAATCTACATTCTAAATGTGTTGAAAAATATTAAGGCATCTTTTTTAATTATTAGTAAGTATTTTAAAATTAATAATATCTAATGAAATCATATAGGAAATGCATTCAGTATATTATAATGTTTAAAATACCCGAAGATGTATACATTATTTTACGAAAAGTGTTAAGAATTTACTTATTTTAGAAAATCTTCCTCACACGATGCATGTTTTATACATCTATTTTATTGCTACTAATAATAAAATATTTAAAGCAATAATAATAAAAGATGCATTTAAACAAAATGTATATATTGTTTTAAAGTCATTTTTTCTGATTCCGAAAGAGCTGAATAATATAGACCATTTTACTTTACGCATTTATTAGTCTCCAACAAACTTTTCAGATATCAATCGAGATAAGTAGCGCAATTTCTTTAAAGAGGAAAAATCTTGAAAGCCATTTACTCCAAAAATAATTCTATATGAAAGAATACTTTTACAACAATTTTAAAGCTTTTAAGCTATTTTGAATGTCTTTAAAGTTACAATGTTTAAGTAAAGTTAAAAACAAGTTTGGATTTACATTGGTGGATTTTGTCTGAGAAGTTAAATTATGTAATTGCATCACAGTTTAAATTGAAAACTATTATGGCATCTTTTTAATTATTAGTAAGTATTTTTAAAATAATAATATCTAATGAAATCATATAGGAAACGCATTCAGTATATTATAATGTTTAGAATTCCCGAAGATGTATACACTATTTTACAAAAAGTGTGAAAAATTTACTTATTTAAGAACTTTTTCCTCACACAATGCATGTTTTATACATCTATTTTTTTTACTACTAATAATAAAACATTTAAAGCAATAATAATAAAACATGCATTTAAACAAAATTTATACATTGTTTCAAAGTCATTTTTCTGATTCCAAAAGAGCTGAATAATGGAGACCATTTTACTAAATGCATTTATTAGTCTTCAACAAACTTTTCATGTATCAATCGAGATAAGTGGATCAATTTTTTTAAAGAGGAAAGAACTTGAAAACCATTTACTCCAGAAATAATTCTTTATGATGAAAGAATACTTTTAGAACAATTTTGAAGCATTTAAGTTATTTTAAATGTGTTTAAAGTTATAATGTTTAAGTAAAGTTAAAAACAAGTTTGGCTTTACATTGACGGATTTTGTCAGAGAAGTTAAATTATGTAATTGCATCACAGTTTAAATTGAAAACTATTATGGCATCTTTTTAATTGTTAGTAAGTATTTTTAAAATAATAATATCTAATAAAATCATATAGGAAACGCATTCAGTATATTATAATGTTTAGAATTCCCGAAGATGAATACACTATTTTACAAAAAGTGTGAAAAATTTACTCATTTAAGAACTTTTTCCTCACACAATGCATGTTTTATACATCTATTTTTTTACTACTGATAATAAAACATTTAAAGCAATAATAATAAAAGATGCATTTAAACAAAATTTATACATTGTTTTAAAGTCATTTTTCTGATTCCGAAAGAGCTGAATAATGGAGACCATTTAACTTAATGCATTTATTAGTCTTCAACAAACTTTTCAGATATCAATCGAGATAAGTGGAGCAATTTCTTTAAAGAGGAAAGAACTTGAAAGCCATTTACTCCAGAAATAATTCTATATGAAACAATACTTTTAGAACAACTTTGATGCTTTTAAGTTATTTTGAATGTCTTTAAAGTTGCAATGTTTAAGGGGACCGGGAAAGCAAAATTCAATCAAAAAATCGATTTTTACTTTTTTATATCATTAAATAGTTTAAATTTAATCTTTCCAACGATGTGTCACGCCTGTTTATATATACATATATATAATAAGTGTTGAAATTATTCATTCTTTCTAAGAGTACTTCACAGCTTAATGGCCATTTATATCTTTAATTGACTTTTTCTCCTAACTTGGATTTTTCATGCTTATGTTCCCTTTTTTCAATATCTATTAAACTTTGAACTCAGATTTTTTTAAATACTTATATTATGTTATATTGTACACTTTAACACAAGGATTTAATTATTTGTTGAGAATTATTTATTTTAAGTAGTGAAATCTTACCAAAAATGCTAACTTAAAAATGACTTTCAATAAATAATTAATAATTAATTTTGAGTTTCACTTAGAAAGAAAATGGTCTGTTAAAATACGTAAATCATGTTATTCTAGCTACTCTAAAAAATCTAGACCTCTATCTTTCACCATTTCTGAGAAAAAGGTGCATAAAGTTAATGAATTTAACATGGCGGATATAGGGATTTCCCGGTCCCCTTAAGTATAGTTAAAAACAATTCTGGCTTTACATTGATGGATATTGTCAGAGAAGGCAAATTATGAAATTGTATCACAGTTTTAATTTCAAAACAATATTCATAAAAGATGCATTTCAAAAACAATATTAATAAAAGATGTCTTTAAACACAATTTATATATTGTTTTAAAGTCATTTTTCTGATTCCGAAAGAGCTGAATAATGGAGACCATTTTACTTTATGCATTTATTAGTTTCCAACAAACGTTTCATATATCAATCGAGATAAGTGGGGCAATTTCTTTAAAGAGGAAAGAACTTGAAAGCCATTTACTCCAGAAAAAATTCTTTATGATGAAAGAATACTTTTAGAACAATTTTGAAGCTTTTAAGTTATTCTGAATGTCTTTAAAGTTACAAAGTTTAAGTAAAGTTAAAAACAAGTTTGGCTTTACATTGAGGGATTTTGTCAGAGAAGTTAAATTATGTAATTGTATCACAGTTTAAATTTTAAAGCAGAAATAAGAAAAAGCATTTTTAAAAATTCACTAAAGATAATGGCTCTCGAAATTATCATAATGTATTGATTAGCGATATTAATGTACAAGGTATCCTGAACGTCTCTTTATGATCTCAAGTTTTTATTACAATCACGAATGAACAGATACGTGCAAGGAAATGAGTATAATATCGGGAGTATATTAATTTATATATATATATATATATATACACTGGCCTCCAAAAGTTAAGGTACAGGGACTGGATGTTCGATTGCATACGTTTTGTCGAATATCCACAAAAATTATTGGAGAATTGTTCTTGAACTTCTGGGATGAAAAGAACATGTTTGATTTCATATTTCTTTGTGAAGATTTAGTCGGGCCGACAATTAGGAGGCTAATAATAAATTTAATAATAAAATAATATTTGCGATCAGCTATGCAACAGAAAATGCTGGAAATGGTTTGTCACTGGGTTAAATGACTATTTAGTTCCTATTCAACGTTTGTGTGCATTTGTGTAAGCATAGCACTCATATTCGTGAAGATGTTATTGTGTCTGTGAAAAATTCAAAAGTTTTTTGCTTATAGCATACAGAGTTTTCAACAAAATTTAGCACAATTTTCCGAAAACTTGCCAAAGAATAGTAACAACAGTATACTGCAATTAAAACATGATTATATTGAATATTTGATGAGATATGGGCATTTTTATGAGATAATTTTTAATTGCGCATGCGAGGAAGATTTCAAAATTTTTATTTCATAATTTGGTATTCTGTATTTTGGGGCAACTTCTATAAAAAGTCCAGTCAAATGTTGTGAAAACTTAGAAAGATATAGTGAACTGATTGAAAAGTTGTGGAAAAACACTGTATGCTATAAGCAAAAAACTTTTGAATTTTTCACAGACACAATAACATCTTCACGAATATGAGTGCTATGCTTACACAAATGCACAAAAACGTTGAACAGGACCCACATAGTCATTTAACGCAGTGACAAACCATTTTCAGCATTTTCTGTTGCATAGCTGATCGCAAATATTATTTTATTTTTAAATTTATTATTAGCCACCTAATTGTCGGCCCGACTAAATCTTCACCAAGAAATATGAAATCAAACATGTTCTTTTCATCCCAGAAGTTCAAGAACAATTCGCCAATAATTTTTGTAGATATTCGACAAAACGTGTGCAATCGAAAGCATCCAGCCCCTGTACCTTAACTTTTGGAGGCCAGTGTATATTATAGAATTATAATATAAGTCTTTTTGCATCAAATAAAAAACTTCCACTCGGTCTCCACTCTCAACAGTGTCCGATGTCTAATTCCTAAACAGTTAGGAATAGCCTTATTGTTCTAATTACAAAAATGTTTTAAATGTGGTAAAGAAGGTTTTTGTTTGCAATTAAAGCGATTTGGTTCAATCAAAGTATTTTTATACGATCTCCCGGTCCTATAAGTTATATTTAGTAAAAATATTCCATTACGCTAAGAAATGACATAAAAAAAAAAATTCCATTCTTCTACGATTAAAATGGACCAAGTAATAACTGTTTAAAGTTCAAGTATCTTTTTTTTTTTTTTTTTTTTTTTTTTTTTGCTGTGAAACAGCTGTCGTTCACAAATTTACTAGATGAAAAATAATAATTAAGAGTAAAATTATAAAATTAAAATTACAATATAAATTTGAAATCTATTTTCAGTCTGACATATTAAAGAAAAATATACAACTTGTACTAAAAATATACAATACGTTAAAAAATAACATAATTTTTGTTAAATGATGAAAAGCTAATGTCCCATTTCTTTACAAAATGATACATATTTTAAAATGCTATTAGATTGTCTGATCTAAAACTTAATTAATAAAAATTAAGTTTTTTTAAAAAACTTGCTCTAAGGGGCTCCCTTAGCCTGCAATGCAGAAATGTGCATGCGAAATGAATCCTTCTAATATTTTAAACTGTTTGTTTACGATCCCTAGAATCATGACCCAACTCATCTGTGTTCAGATGGAGAAAAATGTCATGTACTTCAAAGTTCATAAATCAGTTAATTTTAGTGTTAGATGAATGGGACTTTTTTTTAATATTCCTTGTTAGTGTAATAGGAAATATTTACTAAGTATCACTTATAACACCGTGGGATATAAAAATCCATTTTTCGTAACTTAAAAAAAATGTTTTTATTGATCAAAGCGGCTTTTAAAATAATTTTTTTATCTCATTTATAAAATTTTTGTAATTGTAATTATGTGTCTATGATTAACGGTTTAGAAATTAGCCATCAGACACCGTTGAGAGGGAACCACCAGCAGAGTGCACCTATAATCAAACCAAGTATGTTAAGACGATAATCTTTGAAGTTGACCTCTGATACTCTTATTGTTCATTCCTTGCTTTAACCCTTAAATGCGAGATTTTTTATTTTGTTTCGAAAAAAAATTTATACGATTCTCTGAATGGTTTATTACACAGGAAAAATAAGGAAAAAAAATCCGCCATACGTTTCTCATATAATGCGCCAATCTTTTCTTCTGTTGCACATCTGCAATATAAGTAAAAACTACTGTCGTGTGTCTGTTTTACGCTAAAATATTGCAAATTAGTCAATATTTTAATAAGTATATCTCCAAATACGTTATTTTATTTAATTATTTATTTTATAAAGCTTAACCTTTAACCCTTTAAGTCCCAGGATAGAATACGTTCTAGAAATTATGTAGTCCAGAGAATCTGACTTTACACCAGAAAGTTTCAATGGTTAATTTCTCTTTATTTAAATGTGAAATGTCTGTTATTAATCAAAGCAAATATTGCTATTTTAATTTTCTGGTGTTTCAGGTATATACGAATAAAAAATCTATTAAATTCAAAACACTGTCGTTTGCATGTATGTAAGGCTGCGCACTAAAGGGTTAAACTATACTCAGGCTGTCCCCATGGATTTCTTGGGCACACATCCATCAATTCGTAAATGACACAAGAGGTTCATGGAGAACAGCACAGTACTGGATTTCTCAAAGAACTTTATTTGAAAATAAAGAAATACAAAATTACAGCTTTTTTTTTTTTTTTCAATTATACAGTTTTTTAGTATAAAAGTAAAATTTTATTAAAAATATCTTCGCAAATAATTATTAAAATTAATTAGGATAAATTATATCAAAAAACTCTTTGTCGGATTGAAAAAAAGAATCACACTTGAATTTGTAAACATTGACGTAGGTATGCTAAAGCATATTTTAAATGAATTGGACTATTTCCTGGCTACTTAAAAAACAGCTAACAAGAAAACTCTTTTCATGCAGATAAAACTTTATGTAATGCTATTTATTACATGTATCAAAATATCTTGTGCAAATAGTTATTAAAACAAATTAGGATAAAATATATCAAAAAACTCTTTGACGGATTGAAACAAGACACACACTTGAATTTCTAAACATTGTCGTAGATATGCTAAAGCGTATAATGAATTGGACTATTTCCTGGCCACTTAAAAAACAGCTCACAAGAAAACTTTTTTCGGGCAGATAAAACTTTATGCAGTGGTATTTATTACATGTATAATCTTAATTTTTGTATAACTTGCTATATATTAGCTTAAATATAATTATCATTTATGCTGCGTTTAAAAATGTGTTACCTTCAACATTTTAGTCCATTTGTGATAAAGGTTATAATAATAAAAGCTGCATTTTTGAGAAAAAATTATTTTTTAAAGAAAATCTTTCGTTTCGGTTAATTCTAGTAGAATCAAACAGATGCAAATATTTTCCTTTACTTGTCCATTAGATTAAAACATACCTTTAACATATAAATTGAGATAAGCAGAGAATATTCCTTTGGCGTTGCACAGTGCGGTATTTGACACAGAGCCTGGCCGCAAATGCAAAAATTAAAATTGGCTCAACAATTGTAAAAAGCATATTTCTTAATAGCTGACTAACTGGTGGGTCGATTTTTGTCTATTTGAGGAGCATGAGTCATATCTCGGCGCATAACCTCTGTTGAAGAGAAGATCTCTTTGCGGGAAGACATGCTTAATTGTTACGTTTCATCTTGGTTATTATCTTTAATTATGTTTAAACATATATTTTTTTTCTTTTCATAAATTGTTGAATTCAATAGCTTTGTTTTTAAATAAAAATAAATTAAATTTAAATATGTGTTCTTTTTTAAGCCTTATAACCCAAATTTAGATACGTTTATTTAGATGTATATTTTTTTAAAGGTGTGCCTGGTCTTGCCGGACCAATTTTCAAATATAATCGCATTAGTTATAGTTTTAAAGGCCAATTTAGAAAAAATCTTCCGCATATAGTCGGTATTCTTAAATATAAATTGTTTTGGTAATCTCTTAGCAACACCAAAAAACCAGAATCTCTATATTACAACTCAACTTTAGAAACGGGACTTTGCTAAATAATAAATGCAAATAATATATATTAATACGTTGGTTTATATAAATAATTAAAACTTTACATATAGAAAAAATAACCACATTTAATTAAACATTACTTGTAAGTAAAACAACACTATCAACAGTTTCTTTCCTCTTATATACAGTAAAAATTTAAGTAAACTTTCTATTAAATATATTTTTTTAATTATATGCAGACTTTTATGCGTGTATTATATAATAACATTAATTAACAGAATTTACTACTAGTAAGTCAACAGCAAAAATTTTAACTTTAAAACACATGAAAAATAATTTTGGCCAGGATATTGCTTGCGTAGGTAGAATTCGCTAACATTTTAAGCCAGCAATAATACTGCTTGAAAGAATATTTTCAGAAGCATCTAGAAATTTTTAGTTTATTTTCAGTGCTTTTAAAATTATAATGTTTACGTTAACTTGAAACCAAAATTGCCTTTCTGAAGCATTTTATGGAACAATCCTATGTTAAAATTAGTGAAAATTATCATAGTTTAAATTTCAATGCAGAAATAATCAAGTGACTTTTAAAACTGGAAATAAAGCATTGGTTGCCAAAATTATCAAGTTGTTTGAATTAGTAAAGATGTCGCATTTTAATTTAATGCAGAAACATCTTTTTTTTAAACAACATTAAGGGTTGTAATTTTCAAAAATACAATTTGAAATATGTATCATACGTGTCCCCTTTTTCTTGTCTGTCTGTGGGATGCAAAAAGAAACCTTTTTTTCTGTTATAATTTAATATATGTGCTCATTTACGTAAATACCATTTTAACAGAAATTTATGCAAGGTACCTGTAGTAAATTACATCCCCTCCGGCGTAGACAGGTAGATCCAGATGCTCTGGGTACCAATAATTTCGTTAGGTTTTCTATGTTTGTTTAATGAAAGAAAATTGTCGGATTTAATAAGACAAAGAATATAATTTAACAATTAACACACCGGTGCTTCAAAAAAGGTTTTGTAAAAGATTTTCACACTAGAATTCTTATTTAAGACTAATTAACTGCTTTATATAGCTGGAACAATGGAAGAATGTTAGCAGGTGAATGGATTCCCTAGTTGCTGGGCTACTTAACATCCAGTATAGAGTTAATGTATGTTACTTGCAATGGGATCCATGAAAAAAGATGTATAGACGCGGCTAGTGGCCACAAAAAAAAAGAAGACCTAAAGTTTAAGAGTAAGAGAACATACTAATAAAAATGTTAGTATAACAATAAGGTAAAAAAAAAGTTCCATATGATTCAAAAACTAACAGTCCGTAGACAGGCGAAAAAGCTACCAAAGGGAAGCCCCAGCATAACAAAAAGACTCTTTACAGAGACCATACATAGATTAACTTAAAAAAGTAATGCAAAGCACAGTACGAAACAAATTTAAAGGAATAAAAAGAATTTACATATTTACAAGAGATTACAAAAATACACAAATTAGAGTAATTAAAAGTGATAATAAAATAAATAACTGAGGAGAGTTCAGACAACTGAACAGAAAAATGCATAAAATTAAAAAATGAAACTTTATGTAGCTGAACAATGGAACAATGTTAGCAGGTGTTTGGATTCCCTAGTTGCTTGGCAACTTTACATCCAGGCTAAATATATATCATGTTACAATGCAATGGGAGCCTTGGAAAAAAAGAGCGTTTAAACGCGGCTAGTAGCCACATAAAAAGAAAGTAAAAGCTAAGAAGATAGACAATTTTTAAAAGAAAAAATTTTTAGTATATCTAGTAAAAAAAAAAAAAAAAAAAAAAAAAAAGTTCCATATGATCCAAATAAATGTCCCAGACAGGCGAAAAAGCTACCAAAGTAAGCCCCAATATAAAAAAAAAGACTCAATTCAGAGGCCATACATTAAGTATATCATTAGAAAACAAGTTAAACACAATGCAAACAATGTAGAAAAATGAAAAAAAAACTTAAATATTTACATATTTACAAGAGAGTTTAATATACTGCAAGTAAAAAATAATTACAAAATAAAAAAGCTACAGTGAGGAGAGTTCTAACTATATCTACAGAGAAACGCAGAAGCCGAGGGGAACAAACGACCAGAGATGTGATTTCCTCGTTTTTGTACACCAGTATTTTGTTAGAGAAAATGATATTTCATTTAATCGGAACATTTTTGCGATTTAAGAGAACAACATTTTCTCTAAGAATATACTGGTGTGCAAAAACTCGGAAATCACATCCCTGAAAGACAGTAAGAGGACGGCGTCCACCCAGTCTAGCAATTTGAAGGTGAATAAAACAAAAAGAAAGGAAAAATATAAGAAGATAAACATGGGAAAAGCATTAAAAAGCAATTTAAGCTTTTTTTTTAAATAAATTTTGTAAACAAACAGCACAAACAAAAAGAAAGAAAAAAGTTTAACAACTGAAGAGCTTAATCTTCAGTAATGTTGAGTTGACGTGCAAGTTTATCAAATTCAGTTAATATAACCACCAGTTTTTGCATCGGATTATCGAATTTCTTAGATTGAGTTGAGATGTTCTTTATACATATTAAGAATTTAGTGATTTGAAAGACTTGCTTAACTTCATTGAAGGTATTAAGAATATCTTTTATATCTTGGTGTAATTTGTAGGAATTTTCGAATTTTCTATAGTAGGGGAGGTATGGGTGTGTGCGGTAGTGCTATCATTAGTATCAGAGTTTAATGCTTCATTACTGGTTGAGGGTTCAGAGTCTTTAGTTTTTTTGGTGTAATTATAATCCTTAAACATATCAGCTAAGATTTGGGTTTCTTGCGAGAGATTGTTGACGCTATTACTTGTTTTTCGATTTTGTTTATTTTCTAGTCTGTAGGGATTTTTTGGACAACCGCGGAAATTCGCTGGGTGTCCAAGTCCACAATTGGCACAAGTGGGTTTAATAGGCCCCTTGTGCTTACAGTTAAATGTAGATCACCGCATTTTACGCATTTAGCATCGAAGCCGCACACTTCAGATGCATGTCCGTAACCTTGGTATTGGTAACACTGTTTTACATGGTTTTTGCTAGTAAAAGCTTCAATCTTAACAGAAATATAATGTATAACGTTGATTTGGTAAATTTCTTCAAAGTTCTTACGTGGTATAACATTTATCATGTATATCGGCATTGGTTGGCCAGTTTTGCGATTTTTAAGCATGGCAGCCCTAGTGACTGCGAAACCATGCTCCCTGAGACTATCTTCGATAATTTTAGTATCGGTCGACAGGGGAGGCCCCTAATGCATTTATTATTTTTTTTTTTTTTGGTCGTAATTCCTTAGGATCAAGAGTGGTATATTTCTTTTTGTTTTGGTCTAGCCATTTTTGCGTAGCTTTAAAGTCCTTATCAGAGTTACATTGTATAACAATGCGTTCGTTCGCCTTTTAGCGCTATTTTTGGTTTTTCTGAGTTTAACTCCGAAATTTGATGCGCTACCGTCGCCCAATTGCTGTCGACTTCGACGTAGAAAGGGTGAACAGATTTTTTAACTTTTACAGCATCCTGAGTATTTTCACTAACATTTGACTCATCCATATCTATACTTTCAGTTAGGGTAACTTCGTTAGCGATATTCTTGTACTTATTACTAAGAGGGACAGGCGATTTACACCACAAATTATACAGCACTAATTTATATCAGGGACTAACTAAATCTGAAGTTTTATAAAAAATACGTGAAGTAGTTCTTGAGATATAGCTATTGCAGAAATCGTGAAAAATGCCGCATAGCAGCACCGCCTGTTGGGCGATTTTCACCAAAAACTAATCAGGTCCAGTTTATATCAAGGTCTAACTAAATATGAAGTTTTGTGAAATTCCGTGCATTAGTTCTTGAGATAGAGCGCCCACAAAATTTTTGTCACATACAGACTCACAGAGTGACAGACAGACTCACAGACAGACATATTCTAAAACCATCAAATCGTGTTCTGGGCATTCTAAAACGTATAAATCCGTCGAAAACCGGAAGTCGAAATTTTTCACGAATCCAATACTTTCTTCTTGTAAAGATAGAAGAAAGTAAAAACTCATAAAAAAATACACAGAATTTTCTGATTACTTTTCTGAACTGATTCATACTCGTGTCTAGAAGAAACTAGAAATCACTATAGAAAACAGTATTTCTTTTGCAAAAAAATAACAGCATTATTTTCTTTGTATATCTCTGATAAGGTTTCCTTTTGCCATGTTCTATGAACCTCACGGTTATTGGTTTTTTTATCATAACGCAACTAGCATAAAAGAGACACACAGTTATGTCAAATCTCTTCAAGAAAAATTTTCGTTGAAGTAAAAATATAGTTCGATAATATTCAGCTGCTTTTGTTAAAAAAAAATAACTCTGCATCACAGGAATTAACATTTTTAATAAAATTACATATTATTCATTTGATAGATGATTTCTTAGCGCAGATATTTTCCTTCTGCACAGATTAAAGTACAGTGTGACAGTGGTGCATATATATATATATATATATATATATATAATTATTATTATTTTTTTACCAGGAAAAAAATGAAAAAAATGTATTTTTTTCTTCAAAATTACATTAAAAAACAGGTAGTTCTTTGGTTTATGTGGTTCTTTGATTTTCATGTGTCATATACATTTTCATGTTACGGATTTTTTATAGTTTTTCTTGAAAGTTATACGTTATATAAACATGAATAGATAAAATAATCTTATTGAATACACTAGCATACATAAACAACATTCATAGGCTATGCTTATTGATAAAAGTCTAGAATAATTGGTGCACAAAGTACATGTAGTATTTGACCCTGCTTTGAAACAATGCTGCCCAAAACGATTATATTGGTCCAAATTATCTATACTAATAAAAGAACAGATCGCTCTGTGTGTGTCTGTTGGCGATGGGTAGCAAAATCTACGGCACGTACGCGGTTCAAAATTTTTGTGAAGAGAGTCCAAGGCCTCTCCTAATGCACCTGGCCCTCAGAATTTTAATAATCAAATTATTAGCTGAGTAATTAATTTATTTCGGACATCACTCTCATAAAAAATACGCCTTTTTTTCCTTCCGCTTACTTTTGGTTGGTTGGTTTATAAAGCATCGCTCATCCAAAATACGTTCTTTCTTTCCGTTTGCTTTCGGTTGGTTGGTTGTATAAAGCTTTTGAAGAAATAATTAAGTAAACCGGGGTACAATTAAATAAACCAATTTGAGTGATCAATGTTTCAAGAGTGACTGTTTTTTAAACTAAACATTAAATTTTAGAATGAAGGTGAAACACATGATTTGAAAACATATGTAATAATAATGAACGTTTAAGAGAATAGATTAATTTCAAATGACGTCACAACCTAGCAACGAACTTGACAACATGGCAGGATTTTTGTTTTCCACACTGTTTTCTGTTTTTTCTCTACTTTGATTGGTTGACCGATAATATCTGCTAAAAAAAATCAGCGATTTTTGTTGGTTTACGGAAAATTGGAGGTGCCTGTTTGATACTGATCCATTTAGATAGCTAGAAATGTGATTTTTAAACGTTAAATAAAAGATTAGAATACTTCTTACTGGCTCTTTTTACCACTAGAAATTGGCAACAATAAGTCCTTGCATTCTAATGTATTCTGCTGCTGTAACGAGAAGCAACAATTTTAATAGAATATAAATTCTCATTTTTGATACTGTTAATATTATATATTTTTTAAGTGTTTTTTAACCCCTTGAGAGGCACGCAATTACGTTTGTGTAATGCTGAATTCCCACCAGAACTATTTGCACCCTTAATTTATGATTAGTGGTTATTTCCGAATAGTAATTTTTCGCAAATTTCTTAAATTTTTATATCATTCCCCTACCCCCTCGAATAATATATCTAAAAATAGGTATAATGACGGAGTTTCGTTCTGATGTAGGTTTGTTAAGAACAGAGTGTGCCCCTTGGAGGCAGAAAGTGGGATTAACATATTTTACGGAACCTGCTATACGGTGAAGCATGCAGCAGCGAGCCATGTCGAAGGTTCTTATAAATAATATTGGTCTCTTAACCCCTTGAGGGGCAAAGTACTTCGGTTGCTAAAATGTTAAAATGATTGATTGACACCAGGATTTACAAGAAAATTTATGTGAAAGTAACTAAAAGCGTTTCTTCGAGTATATAGTATAAATCAAAATTTAGTTTTAAATCCTGGTGCCAATATGGCATTTGGGAATTAAACTTAAGTGGTATATATAATATACCGGTGCCCTTCAAGGGGTTTAAATGAGTGGTGGTTACCATTATTTCCGAATAAAAATTTCAACAAATTACTTAAATTCTTATTTGCGTCCCCACCCTATCGAGTAACATAGCTAGGGATAGGTTGAAAATCGGAGTTTCGTTCAGATATAGGTTTGTTTACTAAGAGTGTGCATCCTGGTGGTGGAAAGTGAAACTAAAAGATTTTGCAAAGCGTGTGTAGCACGCCTGCTATACCCGGTTGCAGCTGCGATGTCCCGTGTCGGTTGTTCGTATAAAATATATTGTGCCCCGTAGCGGTGCAAAGTGGAATTAAAGTACTTTGCAGCACGTGCACGTTTAGGACAGTTAGGTTATCTTTAGTGTTAAGTTACAGTTTGGTTAAAGTCAGGTTACATTTAGATTAATTAGGTTACTATTAGGTTACATTTAAGATGCGATTAGGTTACAGTTAGGTTACGGTTAAGTTATATTTAAGTTCCGCTTAGGTTACAGTTCGGTTACTGTTAAGTTGCAGTTAGGTTATGGTTAGGTTACATATATGATATATTTAAGTTTCGGTTAGGTTACGGTTAAGTTACAATTAAGTTACAGATAAGTGGCCGTTATTTCACAACTAGGTTACGGTTAGGATTTTATCAACAGTGGTGAACATTACGCATGTTTTGTTAAAAATATATATAGACTTAATTTTGTACAATAGCTCTGAAATTAAAATATTACATACTAACCTTTTAGCTAATGATCGAATATCGATTTCATTGACGTATAATCGGATTTAAGGGTGATATAATTAGCTTAAAAATCGAAATATTTCACTCAGGATTACGATGTGAAAAAAAAATAGTTACGTGGCTTAATAGTGATTTTTACTGTTAAAAGTCAACATCAGTCGTCGGACACAAATCCCCTATTTCCCGTTGCATTTTCTTTTAGCCTTTTTACCGCTAAATATCAGATTTTTTTAAACCGATTTTTCACACAGTCAGCGGGCACGTACTTCAGACAAAAACAGGTTAGCGATAAAATCATACAAATTTCAAGGCCATTTAATATTATTATCACGTGCCCGGGCAACGCCGGGCGGGTCAGCTAGTATAGAATATTTTTTCAACTAACATGCAATAAAATGACAAATTAGATGGTTTGAGATTCTTTATCTCATTTCAGTTGCATGAATTGGTTACACAAACTTCAAAACTGAGTAAGGAACAACGCTTTGATTTTTACATAAAATATAAATCATATTTTGATAAATTAAAAAAACTACTCTCTTCACACGATGTTAAATACTGTGTTTATAAATTGAACGATTGAGTTTTTTCGAAGTCCATTTAATAGGTTCTGCGGACCCAGTTTGTATCCACGTAGTTTCCTACTCCTTTACTGTCTTCTTCAATCAGTAAGTTTTAGTCAAACTTAATCAAGTATATAAGTGATTATGCTTATGGTTTATCCAACTAGCAAATGCAATCATTAAAAAATACAATTATTTTTATAAACATTCCTTTAAAAAAAAATCCACCAGGGGGCAAAACAGCACCATGACGCTAGTTGCGCAAACAAATGTATGACCCCAGATATTATTTAAAGCAGTGATGTGCAACCTGCGGCGTGCAATCCAAAGAACTACCAGTACTTTATATTAAAGTCATTCAGCCTATTTAATGACAGAAAATTAGAAATTAAATAAGGCGGCAATTTTTATTGCGAAAAATGCTGCTTAAGCGATATTATTCAAAAATGTTTGTTACTATAAGAGACCTGTATCCTATAAAACCACGTTAACCCATTAACCGTCAAAACTACTACGATAGAAATTTTCAAATTTCTTGTTGAAAGTAGTTTCCCACCACAAATTCAGTAAGGTAAATTTCGCTTTACTAAAATAGAAAAATTCCTGCCAATAAATGAGATATTTTTTAAATTCTAAAATAGTGGTGCCAATGTAATTAATTCATTGCATGAGCAATTATTTTGACTGTTGCGTGAACGCAACGTCAGCGGTTAATGGGTTAAGGATTCAGACATCAACAAAATGCGTTATATCAGTAGAGTATTTTAAATATTTCTGGATCTAATATGCACATATATTTTTACAACATTAAATCATGCATACTCTTGACGCGGTTAAGTTTTGTTCAAAAGATTAAAAAAAAAACAAAAAAAAACTTTAAAGTGGTCTTATAAGAGCATACGTTCTAAATAAGACCATAATTTCCTACGCACCAGGGATGAGATTTCCGACTTTTTGCATACCAGTATAATCTTAGAGAAGATGTTATTTTGTTTAATGGGAACATTTTTGCAATTCAACAGAGCTACATTATCTCTAAGATTACACTGGTATGCAAAAAGTCGGAAATCTTTTCCCCGTGCGTACGTAGTTTAACTTTAACTAACTTATTTTGAAAGTATTGCACCTGCGTAGAACTGCATATTTTAAATTTCAAAAATAAATATGTAAGAATAAAAAAAATCAAAATAAATAAATTAATATTTTATGCAGAAATCCGAATGACGTTCTACCCAAATTTTTTAGAAAAGGGTACTTATATCCATGTGAGCCCGACCTACATGTCTTTTGTTGACAAACTTCTTGCACTTTAAAAAAATAGAAAAATCTAAGATCCTTTTTGCCAATTGAAGGAATGCCTTATTAAAGGGCTTCTACTTTTCAAATATTTCAGTTTCAAACACAAACAGTACTAAAAAACAGTGTAGTTCAATATACATTCTAAGAGATCTTTAAATGTTCTCATACATCTTCCAAAGTTCGTAAATTTCAATGAATAATTTATGCTGATTTCATATGAAAGTTTACTTACTTGTTTTTAACAACAACACATCGAGAGACTCGGGTTCTGAAAATGGCGACGAAGCTGATGTCGGTTGTGGTTGAATCTATAATCACGTTCTAAGGACACAAAAACTCTCAGGTACCTGCTGCCATTTTATGATCCGCGTCCGTTCACTACATGATATAAGATGATGATCTATAAAGGGCATGGCTTTATTTAGTTCAAATAGCTTATATTTGAAGTTATTTCAAGCTGAATGTCCCCGTTTAAAGATCTCCCAGACTGGAATATTCGATAGAAAACATTCGGATTAGAGAACATCAACAGGAAACGATGCTTTAAAGTGCTGTATCAAATCGGCCATTGAAGTGAAGCAGCAATGAGCATATTAGTACTTCAGGGCACGTCTCCTTGTACACATTTCGGTGTTTTTCACTCAATGTGGCAGCTTAATTCCAGCACTTGTAATCAATAATGTGGAGAGTCCTCTCGCTATGAGGTCTGGTGGTAGAACAGAGGTAAACGCAGAATCGGAAGTATAAGGACAGTAACGTATTTGTAAAAATGTTTCAGAAAAAAAATTGACTTGTGATCATTAAGCGAATCATACGCAAGAATCTACTGATAAATAACTAGATGGTGTACTATTTTGCATAATAAATAAACCAGTAAATGATATATAGCATGCAGGTATGTATATGAACCATAAATATGGAGAATTATATTTGCTGACACAATAAAATTCTACTTTGATACCAGAAATAGGACACATTTTCTCTTAAAAATAATTATATTGAAGAATACTTATTTACACGATATATACAAGAAGCTACTATTTACGTAATTATTAATTAATACATCTTAATTTTGTCTTCGTGCACACATCTATTTCGTCTTTTTACCTCTTTTTTAACATTCTTCCGCATATCTCATATTCACCGCCAAAACACTCGAACGTTCCAATGTTCTTTTCTTCCCCATCTCATTTCAGTTCCCGCTCGCAATGAGCGTCTGTCGTACCGAAGGTTAGCTCTAGCGCGCATGCGTTGTCACCTATCACTAGAGTATATTTAAGACAGAGTTGCGAACTCAAAACTAAATAGAGAGGACTTAATGGTGGAAGGAATTTCCTCCCACATAAATATGCTTTAAATTTTGCATGAACCTATCCATTTATAAGTACAAGGAAACATGCATTATTTTTGTTTCCTTCCTTCCTTCTAAAATATACCAAACTGATAAGTGCACATATATATTAGAAATGTCCTATATTCAAATTCACGCTTGGAACATGAAATATTTTTATTTTTATTTATAATCATAGTTACAGCTTCTATTTTGTTCACCTGATTTTTCGCTTTGCACCACCTCAATAGAACTACATATTTAATCACATGGAGTTTCATCCTGAATTCAAATAATCAATTTATCGAACTACTAGTAAAGAATTTAAACTTCCTAAACCTTCTACCTTAAAAATCTTTATTGAGAACTGGATAAAAATGTATCTAAATGACCGAGCGCAGTTATAAAATATATTGTATGACCTATATTACTTTGCTTAAATAGCTGCTTTAAATAAATTAATTCCGTTTTTTACGATTATTTTTATTTATTTATTTATTTTTTAATGCATGTTTTTATACAAAACAATGAAATAATGTAACATAAAAAAAAGAAAACGTTCAAATTTAGAAACATATCTCACTTTTTTCGTCAGAAAAGAATGAGATATTACATTTTCTTAAGCGTTAAAAAAAAGTTTTAGTAACTACTATTTACCTTTGCAATTCAGAAATATCCGAAAATGAAAATAAATATACCTAGAAATAAATTACAAAAAACAGTAGAAAAGTCAAAATAACAATTTAAAAATGCATATCTTCAAAGGTATTTCGACTGAATGTAAAAATGTATGGTGAAATTTCATCACCGCCTTTAGTATAGAACTAAGTTTCTATCTGTTTTGCATATAAAATGTGTTTTATTTATAAACATAAATTGAAATAAATTTTAATTTAGGTACAGTAAGTGAATGATAAAACATATTTAGTTTGTTTGGAAAATAGGGAAGTTTCCGGTAGTTTTTATCTGTATTTCACAGAAACTTCTCATTGTATCAATATTGCAGAATATTTACAAAATACTGTTCATGCTTTCGTATATTAGAACAGAAAATAAAGGTCAATAATAATAAATAAATATACTATTGATGAGCTAATGGAATAGAAAACTAAAAAAATGAAAAGAAAAGTAAACCCATGTAACATTTCCAAAAACAAGCTGATAATTTAATACATACAAGTAATGTAAATCTATCAACATTTCTTAACCCGTTAATTTTCGCTCCCGTGATATTCACTTGGATTGTCTTTTATTCAGATTGTTTGATTCCCACCAGTTTTATAAAACAGTACAATTGACTCTATTATGGTATCATTTTACCTGTCATTAAAAAGGGTGAATATTTATTTTTCAAAAAAGCGGTGCAAATAAGCAATTCGAATTTTTAAACCGTAATTTAATGCGACCGTTAAGAGATTAAATGAACAAACCATTACTTTAATTTGTTATCTAAACTTTATTTAGAGGAGGTCTTGAAATTCAAAACCTCGTCCTACCGATTAAACAAAATATTTTGGTCTATTCATTGCAAACCATAGACAAGTAAATAACGTATATTCATTTTAATTTTTGAAAAAAAAAAAAAAAACACGGTTTATAACAGTATTCAAGTATTTAAATCTCAACTTCGAAAAACACCAGACGATAATTTTCATGAGTTTGTATTTTGCTTTTACATACTTTTTTTATTACTAATTGCATCTGAGGTAAAACTCTGCGTTACAAAAAGTAAGTCGAGACACTTATGATCAGACACAGATTCGTCATAAGGTTAGTTTCCTAAATCTTATTTTCGCCAATTGCACAATATGAAATTTTACACGTTTTCTGTTTACTTTTAAGGTACAATATAACAGGGTTCGTACGTTTCAAGGACTTTCAAGCACCTTTGACAAGAATTTTTGTAAAGTAATATTTGCCTGATTTAATGAAAACGAATTCTATATTCAGATATAACGGCCAGTACTTTACGGAATTTCTAGTGCTAAAACCCATGAAACCGTTGATGCGTACGAACCCTGGATAGTATTGGGTCGTTCGGAAAGTCGTGTCCGTTTGGGAAAATCAATTCGTACCGGAAAATTCTGTCATTTAATTTTTAGACAATGATTCCGATATATAATCTCTAATAATTACCGGGAAGAATTTTCTGGTACAAATTGATTTTCTCAAACGGACACAATATCGAACGACCCAATAATATAACAGGTGTTACAACTTAAAAATATAAATATACATTTTATTTAGATTTCCTTGTACTTTCGGTCTCAAATCCCGCAGATCGTCAGGGAATATTTTCATTGTTTGCGGTTCTATTTATTTCAAATACACCAATTCGTTTGAAATAGGAGAGTCTATAATTCTAAGGGTATTTAAAAAATAGTTAGACTTTAATAATGCAATTTTAACCTCTTAATTCTCGCTCACGGGCTTATTCACGGGCTGTGTCTTTTATTCAGATTGTTTGATTCCCACCAGTTTTATAAAAAAAAAAAGTGTAATTGGCTTTATTAGGGTATCATTTTACCTGTCTTTAAATAAGGTGAATATTTCTTTTTCAAAAAAGTTGTGCCAGTAAGCAATGTGAATTGTTATACCGTAATTTAATGCGACTGTCAAGGGTTAAACCAAACATACACACACAACGTTCCTCAGTTTTCAAAATGAACATCTCATAAAACCATATCTACAAAGATGCTATAATTTTCTTTTAAAAAGCTGAAGTGCAGAAATGCACTGAGAATCTGAAATTCTTAAAAAGCTTTCTCGAATATTTTAAATAAAATTTCGAGTTCGGAAAGTCCCTTATTCTCCATTTTCTAAGAAATCATCGAGAGAGATTTAAGGATGATGCGTCGTGCTCTAAACTGGTTCCAGCATTTGCATTAAAAAGCGTTCAGGCCTTGAGGATGAAAGAAAGAGAAAGGGGAGAGTTCCTTTTAGCATTTCAACAATAGCTTATTTACAGCGTTGTTTTCAGCTCCCTGTAAATTTACATAAATGATTGCCAATAAATTTCCCGTTGTTACAAAAAAATAATAATAATAATAAATAAATAAATAAACGTGTATATTTGCAAACTAAGTTATCCAAATTACTCACATGATTTTCAAGAAATTATTTGAATTTCTGTGAAAGGGCGCGATGTACAGTTGAAATTTAACTTTAAGTGAATTATAAATTTAGCATGTAAACCTATTTTATGTAATCATGTTCAATAATTTTTATACATATTACCCGTTTCTCAATTTTCAAAATGAGCATTGAATGTTCATTTTCCCATTGAATGAAATGTTCACTTTTAAAATTGAGAAATGTGTGTGCATCACATAGAAATAGTTTTAAATATAAAAATTGAACATATATACATAAAATAGGTATAGAGGATAAATTTATAATTCACTTAAAGTTAAATTTCTAGCGAGCATCGCGGGCTTTCGCGGAGATTCTCGCGTCATTTTTTAAAATTTATATGAATAAATTGGATAAGTTAGATTTTTGAAAACATGCACTATTAAAACTTTTACTTTATAATAACGGGAAATCTATTTGTAGTCATTTATTGCCGAAACGTCAGTGAAGGCTTACTGTGGAGACACGAAAAGTTTTGGTTTCTGTTAGTCTTTCTGTTAGTTGCCGAAACGTCAGTGAAGGCTTACTGTGGAGACCCGAAAAGTTTTGGTTTCCGTTAGTCTGTCTGTCTGTTAGTCTGTCTGTCTGTTCCGCGATAACTGTCGTAAAAAGCATCCGATTATCTTAAAATTAAGGATGCATGTTGGTGAGGTCACCGGATTTAGCTGTATAGTTTTTGGTTAAATTTGGTTCATTCGTTCGGAATATATAGAACATTTTATTTTCTGCCTTAATGCTTTCCTATAGCAATTCAGACGATTTTTCCATTTTTATTTGTTGAAAGGAAATGGCTTATATGATTGAAAGATTTAAATGATAAATTATGGATGATGGAATTTCCTAATTAGAACCATGCATTATTCATATTAGTTTGAAATTTTGTGCATACATTTGTCAGAGTTTTTAAATTCGGTGTAATATCTTATGGAGGGATTTTATATATGTGTTCTAATAATATAAAATATTTTCTTTTTTTAATTTACTTTTTTTCAATCACATATTTCATTGTATTAATTTTCTTTTAACTGTTTCCTAGCAACGGAAAGGTGAATTTGATCTCATATATCAAAAATAAAACAAATACGCTTTGAGGTTGAAATAAAAGGGGCTTGTGTTATGATATTAATTCTTATTATTAAAAAAAACGTTACTAATATCTCACGGTTTATCGTCTGGACGCAGCTAACAGAAATATTTAATTTTTAATCGAAAATTTCAATGAGAAAAAAAAAAAAAACTTTTGAAAAGCAAATTGATAGTAAATGTCAAAATTATGCACCGCAAAATTATCGCTGTCGAAAAGGACGTCATTTTATCGGTAAATAAATATTTTCATTCTTAAAAACAAACATTAACTAGATTGCCTGAAAAAATATTTTTTGACGAGTGTTAGTTCTTAATGCCGCCTCATTTCAGAAAATATGAATGAATTTTTTTTTTTATCTTCAAAAGGAAATTACATTTTCGTTCGTAAAACCTAAACTTTTAATATAATTGCGTCAATGTAAATCCTTTTCTGACCGCCAGTATTGAAGAATAAGGCTCGCAAGTGTAAAAAGATTTACCATAATCATTAGCGCAATCAATAAAAAGTTACATATGTAAATTAATGAGACCACGGGGGGTTCAGGGGGCGGAGCCCCCCTGAACCCCCCGTTCTTCAACCCGTTCTACCCCCGTTCTTCAACCCGTTCTTCAACCCGTTCTTCACCGTAGCTTCTAATGTGTGAAAACTTCGTATTTTTTATTCTTATAAATAATTACGTAATTTGAAAACTTTAAATTGCGGTTTGCAGGAAATTGAATATTACTAGAGTGTGTCTAAAAACAATGAATTGCAGATCTGACGTTGAGGCTCCTGATCTGCAGATTTACTAGTCTGTCTGTTAGTCAGTCTGTTAGTCTGTCTGTCTGTTCCGCGATAACTGCCGCAAAAAGCATCCGATCGGCTTGAAATTCACTGGGCATGTTGATGAGGTACCCGGACTTAGCTGTATAGTTTTTCGTTAAATTTGGTTCATTCGTTCGGGAAATATGGAACATTTTATTTCGCTCTATAATGCTTTTCTGTGGCAAGTCAGACGATTTTCAGATTTTCATTTGCTGAAAGAAATGGCTCATATGAAAAATGGATTTTAATGGTAAATTTTTGATGCTGAAATTTTTAAATAACATTATTAAATTATTCCAATTAGTTTGAAATTTTGTCAATATATTTGCGAGATTTTTTAAAATTAGGTTTATAATATTGGGAGGAATTTTATGCATGTTTTCCAATAATATAAAGGATTTTGTTTTATCAATTTGACATAATGCATATTTCATTTTTTTTCATTTTCTTTCATCTATTGTCTAGCAACGTATTTGGTCCTAATAATATTAGTATAATTGCGTGTATAATGTTTGAGTAAAGCCAACGTCAAAACGGATGAATTAATGCATTTGTATCTTTGCATATAGATGGATTTTAGCCCAGAAATAAAAATAGGCAATGTTTCATTTATTTTATTTATTTTATTCAAATATTTTGCTTAAAAATACAGAAGTTCATTATTTTCATTGAGAATAACGTAACATTTTTCCATAACATTTACCAATATTTCTTTAATTGTTGCCAAGAAAATCAAAACCCGGAATAATATTTTCTTTTAAACAATTTTAAATTGAAATGTTTTGTCGTGAAACAGGAAAATGAAAAATGAAATTAAGAATAGAAAAATTAATATGGCAGCGTATTGGAAATAAAAAGAAAACTCTCGAGTATTTCCTAATATAACAAGAAGAAAAGTTTTGAGTAGTATGCATAGCAGGTGAATTAGACGTCATTTATCGAAAACAAAGCTGCTGGAATAAAAAGATCTTGGGTAAAATAAAATTAACTGATATTCACAGTGGAAAGAGATAGATAGAGATGCAGTATGCCGTAAAAACAGTTTGCAATACGATGTGCGTTATCGCTCAGATTTAAATGCCCTCATTAGGCCCAAACAAAACAAGCACGTGGAACAGAGAGAATTCTTTGACTTCATCCCTGCATTTTTTCTGTAGAATGAAAATGATCTGCTTATATTTAAGCAATACGCAGTTTAAGGCAGCATTTCATTGTATTATGCATTAAAAACTGTATTGCTAAAAATATTATTGTTTTTTTTTTTTGTTTTTGTTTTTTTTTTTTTTGTTGTTGTTTTTTTTTAAGCACGTCGTTGTGTTGTGCCGAATGTAGCGGATTTTAGGGTTACATTTTTGGTGTCACTTCAAGAAAGATTTATTGTCTGTGTATGGTTAACATGAATGTTTTATTTTAAATTTAAAGGGCATAGCCGGATAAGCATTGGAAACATGCCTTTCAATCAAATTTCCTGATTTTTTCCCCAGACGTAGCTACATATCTGACAATATATTTCCCCTATTATCACCGTATAAATATTGATATTTAATGAGATATAAATGTTTTTTAGATTTTTTAAAAAACGGATTTTTTCAAAAACTACTGAACGCAATTTCATGCCTTTAATTGAGGATATATGGATCCCAAAGATGCATAACTGGTAATTTCTGTATAATTTTATAAAAACTGTGTGAAATAGCGAAATAAAATAAAAAAATAAAAATAAAAATCATATCTTTTGATTATCCGAAAATTACCATTTTCTTGTATAAAATCCCCCATATGTGCCCGTATATTCTATATAAATGCCGAAAGTTTGCGTTGGGTACTACATATAAACATTTACAAAAATGTATATTAAAATTATTGAAATTCATTTTAAGGCGTTATTTTGGGCGGAGCTACTCAACTTCCACATCCCAAGAATTTTTGGACTAAACAGTTACATAATTGCTGTATTTTAAATTTTAATGAACACATAAGCAACATTCTCAATACTGTCAATATCAAAATGAACATGATGTTCAAAAACATGGCTTATATGCTTAATGTAATCTAAAATACATCAGTTGACATATTGTCTACTGACTTTGTTCCAAAAATTCTTGGGATGTGAAAGTTGAGTAGCTCCGCCCAAAATAACGCCTTAAAATGAATTTTAATAATTTTAATATACATTTTTGTAAATGATTATATGTAGTACACAATGCAAACTTTCGGCATCTATATAGAATATACGGGCACATTATGGAGAATTTTTTACAAGAAAATGATAATTTTCGGATAAACATAAGATATGATTTTAATTTAATTTTGTTTTTATTTTGCTATTTCACACAGTTTTTATAAACAGAAAATTATACAAAAATTACCAGTTATGCATCTTTGGTATCTATATATCCTCAGTTAATGGCATGAAATTTCGCGTAGCAGTTTTTGAGAAAATCCGTTTTTAAAAAAATCGAGAAAACATTTTTGTCTCATTAAATATCAATATTTATAGGGTGATAATAGGGGAAATACATTGTCAGGTATGTAGCCACATCTAGGGGAAAAAATCGGGAAATTTGATTGAAAGGCATGTTTCCAGTGCTTATCCGGCTATGCCCTTTTATTAATTTATTAAAAAAAACCGTATCCTTATCCTTATAAATCACAGCGTAAAAAAATCTATGATGTACTATAACCATCCGCACAATCAATAAAAAAATACGGATGTACATTTAAATAGACTACGGGGGGTTCAGGGGGCTCTGCCCCCCTGAAGAAATGCAATTTTTGATTTAAAAAGTTACTAGAATAAGTAGCTCATCATAATTTCAGAACATCAATGTATAACCACTTGTTTAACACTTTTAATTTCTGAAACTTTACGAAGTATCTTGTATGCTTATAAATATTTATGTAATTTGAAAACTTCAAAAAGCGATTTGTAGGAAGTTGAATATTACGCAATGAGTGTTAAAAAACAATGACTTGCAAAGATGACGTTGAGGCTCCTGATCTGCAGATTTACTAGTTGCCTAAACGTCAGTGAAGGCTTACTGTGGAGACACGAAAAGTTTTGGTTTCCGTTAGTCTATCTGTTAGTCTGTCTGTCTGTTCCGCGATAACTTCCGCAAAAAGCATCCGATTACCTTGAAATTAAGTGGGTATGTTGGTGAAGTACCCGGATTTAGCTGTATGGTTTTTTGTTATATTTGGTTCATTCGTTCGGAAAATATAGAATATTTTATTTTGCGCAATAATGCTTTTCTATAGCAATTCAGACGATTTTCCATTTTTATTTGTTGAAACGAAATTGCTCATATGATTGAAGGATTAAATGGTAAATTATGGATGATGAAATTTCCTAATTAGAACCATTCATTATTCATATTAGTTCGAAATTTTGTGTATACATTTGTCAGAGTTTTTTAATTCGGTGTATAACATATAGAGGGAGTTTATATATGTGTTCCTATAATATAAAATATTCGCTTTTACAGATTTAATTTTTTTAAATGCACATATTTCATTCCTTTAATTTTCTTTTAACTGTTGCCCAGCAACGGAGCTATACCTAAAAATATCGTAAATGTGAAAGTATTCGCAATTGTTTGAAGTCAAATCAACGCCAAAACGGATGAATTAATGTCTTTTTGTCTTTACATATAGATGGAAATTACCCTAAAAATAAAGAAAGGTTGTGTTCTATTTATTTTGTCCAAATGTTTTTCTTTTAAATTAAAAAGTTTATTATTTTCATAAGGAATAAATTGACATTTTACTATAAAATTTAACAATAATTTTTTTTCCGGTGTTTAGAAAATCAGATCCCAGAATAATAATTTATCCTAAACAGTGAATTTTGATTTGAAAGATTTTCATGTGTAAGAGGGAAAAAAAATAGACATGAATATGTCTTCATATTGGAAATAAAACGAAAATATGAAAAGAAGGTGAGTTTGACCTCATATATAAAAAATAAAGCGAATACGCTTTGAGGTTGAAATAAAAGGGCCTTGTGTTATGATATTAATTCTTATTATTAAAAAAAAAAAGAATGTTACCAATATCTCACGGTTTATCGTCTGCACACGGCTAACAGAAATGTTTAATTTTTAAACAAAAATTTCAATGAGAAAAAAAAAAAAAACTTTTGAAAAGCAAATAGATAGTAAATGTAAAAATTATTCACCGCAAAATGATCTCTGTCGAAAATAGCGTCCTTGTATCGGGAAATAAATGTTTTCATTCTTAAAAACCAAACTTTAATTAGATTTCCTGAAAAAATATTTTTTTTGACGAGTGCTACTTCTTAATGCCGCCTCATTTCAGAAAATATGAACGAAAATATTTTTTTTTAAAGGAAATTACGTTTTAGTTCATAAAACTTAAACTTTTAATATAATTGCCTCAATGTAAATCATTTTCTGTCCACTGGCATTGAAAAATAAGGCTCGGAAGATTAAAAAGAAATCTCAGATTTACAATAACCATTAGCGAAATCAATAAAAAGTTACATATGTAAATTTAATGAGACTACGGGGTGTTCAGGGGGCTCCGCCCCCTGAAGAAATCTATATTATTATCTCAAAAAAAAAAAAAAAAACACTAGAATTAGAATCTCATGAAAATTTCAAAATATCCTTAAATAACAACCTTTTTTATTTAACGCTTCTAATGTCTGAAAACCTCGTTTTTTTTTTTTTTTTTCTAATTCTTATAAATAATGACGTAATTCGAAAACTTTAAATCGCCTTTTGCAGTAAATTGAATATTTTACCAAATTGTGTTTAAAAACAATGACTTGCAGAGCTGACGTTGAGGCTCCTGATCTGCAGATTTACTAGTTTTATGTGAATTATAAATTTAGTATGTATATACCAATTTTATGTAATTATGTGCAGTTTTCATATTTAGAATTATTTCTATTTTATACATACTCGTTTCTCAATTTTGAAAACGAACATTGCATATAACACTATCTAGAAAGAAGCTATAATTTTCTTTTAAAAAGCTAGAACGCTGAATTCACTGAAAATCTCAACTTCTTAAAGAGCTTTCTCGAATATTTTAAATAAAATTTCAAGTTCGAAAAGCCCTTATGCTCCATTTTCTAAGAAATCATCGAGAGAGATTTAAGGATGATGCTACTTGCTTTAAACAGGTTTCAGCATTGATTTGCATAAAAAAAGCATTCAAGCCTTGAGGATGAAAGAAATAGAAAGGGGAGAGATCCTTTTGGCATTTTAACAATAGTTTTCTTTCGACGTTGTTTTCAGCTCCCTGTAAATTTACACAAATGATTAGCATTACATTTTCTGTTATTATAAAGAAAAATTTTAACAATGTATGTTTGAAAACATGTAACTTATCTAAATTATTCACAAGATTTTCAAAAAATTATGTAAATTTTCGTAGAAGCGGTTGATACTCAATTAAATTTTAACTTTAAGTGAATTATAAATTTAGCATCTACGTATATTTTTAGCAACTATGCGGAATTTTTATTTTTATATTTGATTCTATATTATACACACAATCTGTTTCTCAATTTTGAAAATGAATATCTCATATGACAATATCTAGAAAGATGCTATAATTTTCTTTTAAAAAACTAAAGCGCAGAAATTCACTAAAAATATCAACTTCTTAAAGAGCTTTCTCAAATATTTTAAATAAAATTTCAAGTCTGGAAAATCCCTTATGCTCCATTTCCAAGAAATCATCGAGAGAGATTTAACACGTTAATTCTCGCTACCGTCAATATCAGGGGCTGAGGTGTAAATCGTTATTTCTCGTGCCCGTCATATTTCCGGGTTGGAGATTTATTGCTGGAAAAAATTTCTGAAACCAGAAAAATTTAACTGATATTTCGATCTGAAGTCTTGGAATATTTGCGTTTGGGTTTGAGTTTTGGCGCTGATTGTAACGTTGAACTTTGTATTGCATGTTTCGAAATATAGCACACTCAAAAAATTATTAATAATCAGAAGTTAATGTATATTACAGTGGTGGAAAATTGGCGCAGAGGAGGAGTCTATTGAAACCACTAATATTTTATAGTATGCTTCACCTTAATACGAATTCAGAAATTCTGCCATTAAATATGCCGAAAAATACTACTCAAATTTAATGGTGTCAATAGGCTCCTGCTCTGCGCCAATTTTCCACCACTGATATTATATTATTTCAAATATTACTTGTAAAAATTAGTTTGATGATGTGAAAATATATGAAAATTATAAAAGTCTTATTTGCATTGATTTGTATGGTGTAAAACAAACATTAAAACACAGAATTCTCGCATGATGGCTTTTCCACAAATGTGAATTTGTTCTATAACCATAGTTGCCAACCTCCCGATTTTTTTCATACCAATATTTTTATTCTAAAATACTTGCTTTATACAATCGCACAATTTATGCAATTAAATAAAGCGAACGTTTTTGTAAGATTTTACTGGTATCAAAAAATCAGGAGGTTGGCAACTATGTATAACATATTTTTTTTTCCGCCTTAAAAAATCTAATTACATATTTTATATATAAAACTTATAATTATTCAATTTCTGTAATAAAAAAATAGGTACTTTTTATGGCTTTTTCCAAATATTAAACGACCGTTAAGGGGTTAAGGATGATTCCTCGTGCTCTAAACTGGTTGCAGCATTTGCATCAGACCTTGAGGATGAAAGAAAGGGGAGAGTTCCTTTTAGCATTTTAATAACAGTTTTCTTTCGGCATTGTTTTCATTCCCTGTAAATTTACATAAATGATTGCCAATAGATTTCCCGTTGTTACAATAAATAAATAAATAAATATACGTGTATTTTTGCAAACTAAGTTATCCAAATTATTCAGATGATTTTCAAGAAATGAGGTAAATTTCTGTGAAAGGACGCGATGTACAGTTGAAATTTAATTTAAGTGAATTATAAATTTAGTATGTATGCCTCTTTTATGTAATTCAATCTTTATATTTATAATTATTTATATATTTTACCCGTTTTTCAATTTTCAAAATAAACCATCACTTAAAATTTAATTTTAAGTTAATTATAAATTTAGCATGCATAATAATTTTATGTAATTATTTATAATTTTTATATTTAGAATTATTTCTATATAATACACACACTCGCTTCTCAAATTTCAAAACGAGCATCACATATGACAATATCTAGAAAGATGCTATAATTTTCTTTTAAAAAACTAAAGCGCAGAAATTCACTAAACATCTCGACTTCTTAAAGAGCTTTCTCAAATATTTTAAATAAAATTTTGAGTTCGGAAAGTCCCTTATGCACCATTTTCTAAGAAATCATCGAGAGACATTTAAGGATGATGCTACTTGCTCTAAACATTTTGCAGCATTTGAATAAAAAAGCATTTAAGCCTTGAGGATGAAAGAAAGAGAAAATGGAGAGTTCCTTTTGGCATTTTAAAAATAGTTTTCTTTCGGCGTTGTTTTCAGCTCCCTATAAATTTACATAAATGATTACCAATAGATTTCCCGTTGTTACAAAACAAAACAAAAAAAAATTAAACGTGTATGTTTGCAAACATGTGAGTTATCCAAATTATTCACATGATTTTCAAGAAATTATATGAATTTCCGTGAAAGGACGCGATGTACAGTTGAAATTTAATTTAAGTGAATTATAAATTTAGCATGTATGCATCTTTTATGTAATCATATTCGATCTTTATATTTAGAATTATTTATATATTTTACAGGTTTCTCAATTTTCAAAATGAACCATCACTTAAAATTTAATTTTAAGTGAATTATAAATTTAGCATGTATAATAATTTTATGTAATTATGTGTAATTTTTATGTTTAGAATTATTTCTATATAATACACACTCTTTTCTCAAATTTCAAAACGAGCATCTCATATGACAATATCAAGAAAGATGCTACAATACCCTTTTAAAAAGCTAAAGCGCAGAAATTCACAGAAAATTTCAATCTCTTAAAGAGCTTTCTCAAATATTTTAAATAAAATTTTGAGTTCAGAAAGTCCCTTATGTTCCATTTTCTCAGAAATCATCGAGAGAGATTTAAGGATGATTCTACTTGCTTTAAACAGGTTGCAGCATTTGCATAAAAAAGCATTCAAGCCTTAAGGATGAAAGAAAAATAAAGGGGGGAGTTCCTTTTGGCATTTCAACAATAGTTTTCTTTCGGCGTTGTTTTTAGCTCCCTGTAAATTTACATAAATGTTTACAATAGATTTCCCGTTGTTACATAGTAAAAGTTTTAACAGTGTATGATTGCAATCATGGAACATTTAACATTAAGCGAATTATAAATTTAGTATCTAAACCTATTTTACGTAACTAAATGTCATTTCTATATTTAGAATTTACTTTGTGCCAGAAAATTGGTCGTACATGCAGGTAATATTTATATCGGAAAAATATTTTTAGTCATATTTTCGACAATTAACTTTTATAAAGTGACGGAATTAATTATTGCTTTCAATTACCAGGGATACGCCGTGAAAGTTTAAATAAAAGGAGTCGATCATGAAATGACACCAATGATTTCCTTCTGCTGTTAACCCCTGAATCCTTTCAGGGTCAAAGTACTTCTGTAGGTAAAATGTTAAAATGATTGAATTATAGCAGTATTTATGAACAAATTTATATGAAACTAAGTAAAAGCTTTTCTTCGCGTTCATCATAAAAAGCAAAATTTATTTCCTAAATTATGGTGCTAATGTAGCATTTGGAAATTAAAATTAAATGTTATATATAATATACCGGTGCCCTTCAAGGGATTAACTGTTTCTTTTTTTGGCACTATAAATTAAAAATAAAGACCCGGCACCACTTTTTTTTTCCCCTAAAATATTTGACTTCGTACAATATAAAAAGGAATGGCCATTTAACAAACCAAAGATTACAGTTAAAATTAAGTGGTATCGAAAAGCTTTCAGTACCGAATATAGCAAACTCTTTTTGCGCGAGCGGCACTCGGGCAAAACAGTTAAGAGGACAAGAGACCTTAAAATCCTTAAAAATATATATTTTTTATTTTTTTGTAAATTTCACCTAATTATTATTCAATGGTCCATTATATGGATTATGGCATGCATTTATCAAAATATATATATATATATTTATGAAAAAATGGAATTTTACGGTCTTTGAAATCTTCGAAATGCCCCCTGCGCGTTTCATATCGATGAAAATCCCCAATACTCTTAATAAAAGTTTGATTTATATATATAAATAAAATGGAGCATCGATATTTATATATTTGAATTAAAAGGTTAAAAATAATGAAAAATTTTGAAATTTTTTCTGCCATAATACATATAATGTACCTCTGAGTAATATTTAAGATAAAATTTACAAAAAAAAAAAAATTAAAATTTTTATATTTTTTTTTACTATTAAATTCAAATATAATAAAATTCGATGCTCTATTTTATTTATATATATAAATCAAATTTTTATAAAAAATATTGGGGATTTTCAATGATATGGAACACGGAGGGGGCATTTCAAAGATTTCTAAGACGACGTAAAATTCCATTTTTTTCTCAAAAATAATTTTTTTTTACATTTGTTTTGGTGATAAATGCATGCCATAATGCATATAATGTACCCTTAAATATTATTTAAGATTAAATTTACAAAAAAAAAAAAAAAATGAAAAATTTGGAAATTTAGAAATTTTTTCGAAAAAATTTCAAAATTTTTCTTTTTTTTTTTTACATTTAAATTCAAATATATAAAATTCGAAGCTCTGTTTTATTTATATATATAAAACAAACTTTTATAAAAAATATTGGGGATTTTCATTGAGATGGAATGCGCAGGGGGCATTTCGAAGATTTCTAAGACGACGCGTAAAATTCCATTTTTTTTTCTCAAAAATAAATTTAAAAAAAAATGTGATAAATGCATGCTATAATGCATATAATGTACCCTTGAAATATGTTTAAGGTAAAATTTACAAAAAATAAAAAAATATATTAAATAATTTATTAAAAAATAAAAAAAATATCTCCTTAAGGGGTTAAGCAAAATCTATTAGTTTTTAACCCATTGCACTCAAGAGGTGGTTCTCACTCACCACTATTGTTGCCAGGTGTCCCGTGCAAATCAAGTCTCCAAATGCACTGGACTCCACTAATTTCTTACACTATAATTCGCCATCTTTAATCGCAGATAGTTCTGCCATAAGATAAAGTGAAGAAAATTACTTTAAAATACTGTTGTCCAGAACATTTAGAGCCCCAATTTACGCGGGACGCTTGGTAACACTAGCGGCGAGTGATAGTCACCTCTTGAGTGCAAAGGGTTAATTCTGTATGTTATTAATATCAGATAAAACGTAAGAAAGGAACAGTTTTTATATCAACCTCATAGATTAATTTTTAAATAAATCTGGATTACATATATCATCCGAACCTCAGTCAGAGATTTGATGCTGTTATAAATTTGAGTTTTTCACTTGAATTATAGTTAAGGGGGCTGGTCATTCAGCTTCCGATTTTCCCTCACTAATGTAAACTCTATGGGCATTTGATGCATTCGTATATTTAAAATATCTCCTCGGGAAATTAATATTTTTAACTTCTATTTTTTTGTGTACACTTCCTAAAAGATGTCTCTTTTTTTCTTAGTTCTCAAAATAGTATTTCTAAAGTATAGATTTAATTTTATAGGAAGTGTTAAAATCTTACTCACAGTTCGCCCGCATTTAACACTGAAAATATTAAATTCAGCATAGATTTTATAAATATTTCGAAAACTAAGAAAAAAAGAGACATCCCTTAAGAAGAGAACACAGAAAAAAGTCCTTCCGGCCAGTGCCGGGAGGAAGAGGTAGCTTTCGTATTCCTTATTTTTAAAAAGCCAGCTTATATTATTCAAACACACAAAGCTCAATTTAGTGGAAACCGATTATAGGAGATTTAATACTAATTTTTATTAATACTAAATCATTATGAATGAGAATTTAGCGAAATTAGTCAGCTTTATCCAAGCTGCTTTTATTTAAAGTAACTCATATTTGGTTGCCAAATTCGGCGATATCTTGAAGTGCCTGCCATTTTAAGACAATATGATGGATGAGGTTAACCATGGAACTTGGTTGGGACCTTAGTAACTCCTGTGCACAAGCTCACTCACATCGGAATCGGTTGATATATACGAGTGCTGTCGCAGGCCAAAAATGAGACTTTTCAAAATGTCACCCACATTAGAAATTCAAACTGCTATATCTGAGCCATTTTATAAGATAAAAACAAAACAAAAAATGCTCCGGAATCCTTATATAGAGGTCAAATACTTAAAAAAGAAACCTTTTTCAATTTCTAATTTTTTTGCACCTTACTTTAAATATATATTTTTTTTTATTTACTGGCCGCCATTTTGAAACAAGATGGCTGATAAAGCTGGCCAGCGAACTTGGGCAAGACATTGCTATATACTATCCACAGGCCTACTTACATTGAAATAGGATAATAAATATACGTGTTATCGCGTGACACATATCAGATCGTTTCAAAATGTCACCCATTCCAGAAATTCAAAGTGCTATAATTAAGGAATTTTTTAAGATATAGACGAAACAAAAACTGCTCCGGAATCTTTGTATCAAAGTCGACACATAAAAACAATCTTTTTCATTTTCCAATTTTTTGATACCTCATTTTAAATTAAATTTTTTTTAAAAAATGGCAGCCATTTTGAAACAAGATGGCGAGTGAAGCTGGCCAACGAACTCGGTCTAGACATTGGTATGTACTTGATACACACCAAGTTACATTCAAATCGGTTCATAAATACGCCTGTTATTGCGTGACAAAAATCAGGTCGTTTCAAAGTGTCAGCCACAATAGAAATTCAAAATCTATAACTCAGCCATTTTTTTAGATATAGACGAAACAAAAACTGTTCCGGAATCTTTGTATTAAGGCCAAACACATACAAAAAAATATTTTCATTTTCCAATTTCTTGGTACCTTATTTTAAATTTTAATTTTTTTAAATTTTTTTAAATGGCCGCCATTTTGAAGCAAGATGGCGGATGAAGCTGGCGAACGAACTCGGTAGAGACATTGGTATGTACTATGTATACACCAAGGTACATCCAAATCGGTTCATAAATACGCCTGTTATCGCGTGACAAAAATCAGGTCATTTCAAAATGTCAGCCACGCTAGAAATTCAAAGTGCTATAACTCAGCCATTTTTTAAGATATAAACGAAACAAAAACTGCTCCGGAATCTTTGTATCAAGGTCAAACACATAAAGAAAAAATACTTTTTAATTTTCAATTATTTCGTACCACATTTCAAATAAAAAAAAAATTAAATGGCAGCCATTTTGAAATAGGATGGCGAATGAAGCTGGTCAACGAAGTCGGTCGAGACAGTGTTATGTATTATGTATATACGAAGGCACATCAAAATCGGTTCATAAATACGCCTGTTATCGCGTGACAAATATCAGGTCGTTTCAAAATGTCAGCCACGCTAGAAATTTAAAGTGCTATAACTCAGCCATTTATTAAGATGTAAACGAAACAAAAGCTGCTCCGGAATCTTTGTATCAATATCAAACACATAAGAAAAAAATATTTTTTTAATTTTAAATTTTTTGGTACCACATTTAAAATTTTAAATAAAAAAAATTAAATGGCCGCCATTTTGAAACAAGATGGCGGATGAAGCTGGCCAACGTACTCGGTCGAGACATTGGTATGTACTATGTATACACGAAGTTTCATCCAAGTCGGTTCATAAATACGAGAGTTACAGTGTGACAAAGATCAGATATATATATATGTATATATGGATATATATATATATATATATATATATATATATATATATATATATATATATACATATACAGGGTGTTCCGTTAAAGGGGTCCAATATTAATAGGGGTAATAGAGGAGATCACACGGAGCATAAATCAGTATATAATGCCTGGCCGGATCTCAATAATTTTCAAGTTACAGCAAATAGAATGAAAAATCGGAAATTTGTAAAAAAACCCTCATTGCTAAACTATCGATAATGCTACATAAAAACGAAGCACATATTTAGAAAGAGCAGAAAAAATCCTACGAAATGACATAAGTTGTTTTAGAATATTGAGAATTAATGGCGAGTTACAAGCTCTGAAACAGTGAAAAAATACAAAAACAAATATTTAGCAAAATAGTTAATCGTTAATTCCAAAAATGCAACTCTACCTACATCAAGGAAAATGTTATAAAATTTGGTCCATTCCGAAAGCTTTCGAAGAAGCTGACAATAAACCATATCAGTTTAATTGTATGGGAGAAATCAAGCAGTTCCCTAGTTACAACTCTGTACTGTTGCACGCTCGGAAAGGGCGAAACTCCGCCCATGACGATTGTAAACACGCCGTTTTAATATCTTTCAATTATACATTTCTGATCAACCTCTATCAATACCCTTTAATTATTCAGTCTTGTCAAGTGAATGACATATTGTGCAGCTCTCGCCTTGTCTTAAAGCAAACTCCGTGACCGCTGCGTTTCCTCCATGAACTTTCAGGATGATGAAGAAGAAGTACTTTTTATGCAAATTTTCTATGTGTATAGGAAGAAAAGTGTAATAAAACAGCAGTCATCAGTGAGCGTTATGTTAAAGGGAGGCTGTTGTAAGTGGGATTATAGTAAGTTGATGTATAATAATTATGCCGGAATACTCTAACGAAGAATATGCGGACATGCATCTGATGTACGGGCAAGCTCATGGAAATGCATGTCTAGCACAGCGCATGTACCGTGAGCAATTTCCAAGGAGACGTTGCCCAAGTTCGAAACTCTTCATAAAAATCGATAGACGATTACGGGAGACTGGATCGTTTAATACAGCAAGCATTGATGCAGGGAAACCTCGACATGTACGAACACCTGCAATGGAAGAAGATGTACTGAATATTTTTAAAGATAACCCCTCCACGAGTACACGAGCTGCTGCGTCTGAAGTCGGTGTTTCTCACAAAGTGTGTGGCGTGTTCTGCGTGCAGAAAACATGCACCCCTTTCATGTGCAGCGGGTACAACTGTTATCAGTAACAGATTGTGCTCAGCGGACAGAATTCGTACGCTGGTTGCTTAATGTAACAGAAAATAATCCACAATTTCTGGAAAATATTTTATTTACTGATGAAGCAACATTTACGAGAGAGGGCGTGGTAAACACGCACAATATGCACACATGGTCATATACAAATCCGCACACTGTTTTCCCGTCGAACGCACAACAAAAGTTCAGTGTGAACATATGGGCAGGTGTCCTCGGCGATTATCTCATAGGACCATATTTACTCCCAGATGTACTCAATGGCAGTACGTACTTGGTTTTCCTACGGGATATCTTACCGCATTTACTGCAAAATGTGCCAACAACATTGCGCCACAATATGTGGTTTGTGCACGATGGCGCACCGGAACATTTTTTCATAGGTGTTCGCAATCACCTCAATTCAACATATCCTGGGAAATGGATTGGACGCAGTGGACCTGTTGCTTGGCATGCACGCTCTCCAGACCTCAATCCGTTAGACTTATTTGTTTGGGGACACCTTAAATCGCTGGTGTATGAAACGCCTGTGGATACACCGGAGGATTTACTAGCGCGAATTGTTGTCGCTGCAGGAGACATTCCCAACTCCGTCGGAGTTTTTCGGCGTGTTCGCCAATCTTTACGACGTCGCTGTCGGCTATGCGATTCTGTTAATGGGCGCAACCTCGAACACCTATTATAATAATGTCCGTTCGTCTGCCTTCCGACATTGAACTGTGCAGCGCAGGCCAGAAGACTATGCTTCACATATGTCATAAAGTACGTGGAATGTAATTCTTTATTTGTCATTTTTCTTTTATTTTCAACACTTTTTGGCACAGTATTTTGTAAGTCACAGACTGTGGTGTACTCAAATTGTAAATTACAAAGTTTGTATGAATTAATTTAAAATTTAGTGTCTTTTTTAAATTTATAATTAATAAAATTATTATGCTATTTGTTATTATTATTTCCTATCATAAATTATGATGCACATATACATACAATAATTGTCCATGTAAAACATGTACTGAAACTTCTTGCATAGTTACAAATCGCAATATTTTTAATTATTTCCGAATTTTCACCACCAGTTTAATTTTAAAGAATTTAACTTAAGGTTTATATCAATAAAAGACCACTTTAAAATGTAGACTATTATTGTAAAGTTATTTTGGTTCATTCAACTCTTGAATAATTAAAAATGTTGCATCTCAGAAGAAGCATGATCGAAAATGTATAATTGAGAGTAATTAAAAAGGCGGTGTTTCCAATCGTGATGGGCGGAGTTTAACCTTTGCTAGTGTCAAAGAAAGCGGAGTTGTAACTAAGAAACTGATTAATTTCTCTCACACAATTAAACCGATATGGTTCATTGTAAGCTTTTTCGAAAGTTTTCGGAATGGACCAAATTTTACTACATTTTCCTTGTTGTAGCTAGAGTTGTCTTTTTGGAATTAACGATTAACTATTTTGATGTATATTGGATTTCGTACTTTTTTCACTGTTTCAGGGCTTGTAACTCGTCAATAAATATTGCTATTTTAATACAATTGATATCATTTTGTAGGTTTTTTTCTACTCTTTCTAAATATGTGCTTCGTTTTTATGTAGCATTATCGATAGTTTAGCAATGAGGGTTCTTTTACAATTTTCCGAATTTTCATTCTATTTGCTGTAACTTGAAAACTATTGAGATCCGACCAGGCTTTATATACTGATTTATGCTCCATGTGATCTCCTCTATTACCCCTATTAATATTGGACCCCTTTAACGGAACACCCTGTATATATATCAACTTTTGAACGGAGGGTGGTTTGCGGTCTGGGGGTCATGATCGATGAAAATATACCAAAATTTTTTGAAATCGCTTTCCTCCGAACGGCTGCAATAGGTAGCTTTTTGTAATGAAAGCTACCTAAAAGATGTTAAAAATATGAATTTCCCAAGAAGATATTTTAAATATACGAATGCATCAAAAGTCTATAGACTTTACATTACGGAGGAGAATTCCGAAGTTGAGTGACCAGCCCCCTTAATGCTACCTGAATTATACTTTTGCTGCACGAAACTTGTTCAGAAAAAATCAGAGATTAGACAGTTACGAATTAAGCACTTCAAATTTCTCTCCAAAACAACATTAAATAGCAAGATTTCTGTTTAAAAATACGACCAACATTATTCTAAAAAACATAAATTTGTGACAAATGTTAATAGGTTCTGTCAAAATTTGATTATTGTGGAAATCATTTGTGTTTTCACATTTATCAGTATGTCAAATCTAAGTTACTTAATAATTTCATTTTTCTTTCAATGTTTTAAGGGGACACTGGTCCTTTAAACTTTCAAAAAATCGGTTTTCGGTTTTTGCTTTATTCTAAATGTTTTAAAATTTCTCAACAATATGCAAAATAGCGCATTCAAAAATCTGCATTATTTTTTGAGTTATAATCATTTATAGATGGTGAATATAATGGAAGGTCCGTAGATATTAAAACTTTAAAAATCATTTTCTCAGATTAGTCAATTTGTAGTTTGCGCGCACTGTTACTTTTAAACTATGTAAGCTACAGTTTAAAAAAAATTAACCAAATATGCGTTTCTTTATAGTCTACAGGCTAAAACCAAAAAAATTATCATATTTTGGTTATTTATTTTTTGCATTTGAAAAACTTGTAAAAAAAAAAAAAAAAAAAAAATTGAGATTTTTCAACTTTTTTTTTATTTTATGCTAAAATTAATTTTTAAACAAAACTTTTTGCGTGTATTTTGAATTTTAAGTTAGAAGTAGTTGTGCTATGAATCTATTTTGGTCAAAAATTGTTTTCTATATGCATTATTTAGAGTTTTATCATGCGCGCAGCACTTAATAATGCATTAGCAAGATGAAATTTTTAATTTTTAATTTAAATATTAATTTTGCACATACAACATTTATTCTTTTGTATAATGTAGTTAAGGATATGTACAGTCGTGGGAAAAAAAAGTAAACACCTCCTACTAACTTCTCAACAAATTATCGTAGAAGAAAGTTACTGGTACCGAACGATTGGAAATAAAGCCTACTTTTAAATGATGTATATAAAATTTGTTTAAGGGGCCATCTACATATTAAAACGAACCATAACTTTGTTTTTTTCAATAGCAGTGCACAATTCTGACAGCATAAATGAACTCTACACCTTTCAATTAGCCTATAAACAAATTTTTATGCAATTCGTGCCATAAGTTTCCGAGAAATTAATTATTTTAAAACGAGCGTATTTTAAGGGCTGTATCCAAATTTAAGTTCCGAACTCAATTGTTAACCGAGAGAGCCGTCTTCTTGATCAAGGCACGTTTAAGCGTCAATGAAACCTGTTTGATTGCAGGATAGCGGAATAAATTTCAAAAATTTACTCGCTTCTATCATAGACGGTCCCTTAAACCATCATATTGCCGTTTTTTAAGCATAATTTGAAACTACTTGGAAGAAAAATGTGAAATTTTGGATTTCCGTAAAGCAGGACTTAATAAATCTAAATCCATCAAAAAAAATTGTATGTTGCAATTCATAATTTTTTGGAATATTAATTTCATAATTCATATCATAAAATTATAAAAATTGCAAATTCAACATATTTGTGTTTGTTTGATTTAGTATTATTGCTACACAAAGAATTAGCTCATTAGGGGCATAATTTCAGGAAATAAAAATAAAAATATGAAAATGTAATTTAACATTAGAAGTACTAAATTTTGAATGCCTATAATTCAAAAACTTATCATTCGATTGACTTGACATTTGGTTTCTAGGCATATTTTGAACCAAAGATTTGAAATATCGCGTTAAATCTGCCATTGAAAAAAAGGAAGTTTGGATTCGTTTTAATATGTATATGGCCCCCCAAACAAATTTTATGCACACTATTTAAAAGTAGACTTTATTTCCAATCGTCCGGTATCAGTAAGTTTCGTCTACGATAATTTGTTGAGGAGTTAGTAGGAGGTGTTTACTTTTTTTTTTTTTTTCCACGACTGTACTTTAGGCAGGAAGGGAGGAAAAGATCTTAATTGCATATTGTTTGTGTTTTGGCACTTTGGAGAAGGCGATGTTTTTGATTTTTTGGACAAATTCAAAGGTCTTGTGCCCCCTTAACCCCTTAATTCTCTCTCCCATCAATATCACGGACTGAGGTGTCGTTCGTTATTTCTCGAGCCCGTCATATTTCCGGGCTGGGATTTATTGCTGCGAAAAACTTCTGAAACCAGAAAAATTTAACTGGCATTTCCGTGTGAAGCCTTTAAATAGTGGTGTTCGGATTTGGTTTTTTGCGCTGATTGTGATGTTGGACTTTGTATTGCACATTTTGAAATATATCGCACTCAAAAAAATTATTAATAATCACAATTTAGTGTATATTACATTATTTTAAATATTATTCGTAAAAATTTGTTTGATGATGATAAATAAAGATCTAACATGTGAAAAATAAGGGTGTTATTCGCATTAATTTGTATGGTGTAAAACAAACATTAAAACACAGAATTCTCGCATGATGGCTATTCCACAAATGTGAATTTTTTCTATTACATCCTTTTTTTCGCCTTAAAAAAAACTAATTGCATATTTTATATAAAAATCTTATAATTATTCAATTTCTGTAATATAAAAAATAGGTACTTTTTTGATGTTTTTTCTAAATGTTAAGCGACCGTTAAAGGGTTTAGCCTGTTATTAAGAGAGTGATTTTATTTCAGAAATTTGTGCATTGATCATGGACTGAATACTATATAAACGTATCCGCCAATAAGCAAAAACATAGTTTTTGCACTATGTGCAAAGGCATAGATTATCAATCAAATACATTAATTAAGTATGAGATATTGCCGCAGAGTAAAATGTAAATCTATATCATATTAATACCTGGAAATTTTTCCAGAGAGAAACATTCATTCGCCTTACATGCAATATGCATGGAATCGTTTTCACTAGGTTGGCCTTTGCGCCTTTTAAGCAATTAATTTGAAATTTGATTTTTATAAATCGATATCGATTTTAATTTAAAAATAATAAGACCCTGGCCCCTTGGGGCCGGATCCAGGGCCCCTTGAAGTTTTTGTGCAAATAAAAGTTCATAAATTGCTTCCTCTAAATCCGATCTTCATTTTTGAGATCCCTTTTCCATTTAAATAGTCTCACGTTTCTACATTCCATTGTAGATGATGTGGCCCATATGGTGCCGCATGGACCGGTCCAGGGTCCCTTGAACTATTTGTGCGCCAAGAATTTTTCAATCACTGATTTTCTCACCTTCTCAGTACATAATTTTAAAGTTGCGTTTTGGGCTCTTCTATCTAGATCAACACCCTCATAATTTTATTGGGGCCCTGGGGCACTTTTTTGAAACATTTACCCAATATTTTGGGCATTTCTTTAAAACATTATTCTAGCTAATAATTCATACCCTATGCTTAATTTTGTCTAATTGAAGATCTAACGCGCTAAGTACTAAAACCATTTTAACATGTTTTTATGTTAGAACCCTGTTTTTAACTATCAGTGTGGCCCTTTTGGGCCCCCTACTATAGCTCTCTTTAAAATGATCCGATTCACTAGCTTTTTTTTTTTCTAAGAACTTCATAGGACTTTCAGAAACTTCTTCTTCTTAACTACATGAACGACAAAAAAAAATTCTCAGACTTCAGCTACCACCAATTATGAATATTAATCGCCTTCTTGGAGCTCTTGGTGCAGCTTCTTTAAAAATGATCCGAATTGCTTGCAATTTTCTTTAACATAGTTCTTGCATCATCTGATTACTTTAATTTTGATTACTTGAAGATAAAAAACGCTAAGTACTCAAACATTCTGACATGTTTTCATGTCAGGGCCCTGCTCTCAACTCTGAGTTGGACTCGCTTAGGCTCCCTATTATAGCTCCCTTAAAAAAGGCACGATTCACTAGCTTTCTTTTTCTAATAACTCATTAGGTTCTCCAGCAACTGCATGAAATACAAAAAAAAAAAAAAAAAAAAAAATCAGACTTTAGCTACCACCAATTTTGAATATTAATCGTGTGCAAGGGGGCCCTTGGTGCAGCTTTAATAAATGATCGGAATTGTTTGCAATTTTCTTCAACATATTTCTAGTATCCTCTGACTACTTTAGAAACTACTAAAATAGAGCTTTATACTCAACTGCATGCCGCTTAAGTCTCTGTCCCCTTGGGGTCATGTACAGTGACGCTTAAAGTTTTTTGCACCATAAATTGTTAATAAATTGCCTCCTCTTAATCCTATCTTCATTTTTAGAACACTTTTTCCCTTTAGTTACTCACCCGTTACTTTATTCCAGGCACCCTAGGATTCCATAGGGGCCAGTCCGGGGTCACTTGCATTTTTGTACGGCATACATTTTTCACAATCTATTTTTCTCGCATACTCAATGCAAAATTTTAAAGTTCAGTTTTGCACTCATCTCCCTGGACCAACACCCTTCTATTTTACTGGACCCTAGGGCCCTGTTTTAAGCATTTGCCCTCATTTTTTGCGCATATCATTGAAATGCTATTCTAATGATTAATTCATACCTTATGTTTAATTTTGACTAATTGAAAATCTAAAGCAGTGGTTCCCAACGTGAAGCGTACGCCCCACAGGGGGGCAATATGGCTTTTGAGGGGTCAATTTCAGATTTCTTCTTAACAAATTTTCTGTCAATTTTTTTTCTAATAAAAGTATTGCCGTAGTTTAAAAATAGAAATAATGTATGAAAAAAGGGGCATTCCACATCAAATCAGGCAGTAAAATAACAATATGTAACCCACAATCACATATTTTAATGAAACTGCGTGTGTTTGTTCTTATTATTAAGATATGATCACCAGTAATTTTTTTTGCTCCTTGGTGATATAGTTTCTGAGAAAAAAATTGTCAAAATTTTGAAAAACTGCCGTCAGTTGGCATTCTTGACAGCTCGGTTTTCAAATGTAGCATGTCATATTTATAATCATATTTCAATATCTACTCTACAAATCATCTTCAAATAATTTATGCATAATATTTAGGGTACGCAGCTTATGAAAAAAATATATTGTTACGCTTATAACATTTTAAGTGTCTCTAAAAAAATATTTAAATTTTGAAGTCGTGAATTTTTTATGAAAAATAATGCATTATCAAAAAAAGCATTATCAACAAAAGGCGGTATTTTTATTAAATTTATTTTTTGTGGGAGATATACTTAAAGGCGTCCTTTACCTGATTCTGAAATAAAAATAGTGGGATTTTGGCTGTTTTTGGTAGTATTTCCTATTTAAAAATATTTTGAGGTGCATTTCAAATCAAATCAAGCAGAGTCATTCCATGTCAGTTTCCCTAAGCCATTTAATCACTGTCACAAATTTCAATGAAATTGGGTTTGTTTATAGCTTATTTTAAGACGTAATCACCTTTAATTTTCTTGATCCTAAGTAAAATATTTTTTAACATATAAAATATCAAAATTTTGAAAATTTTTTTCAAATTTTTTTAATGACAGTTCGATATTCAAAGACTGCATTAAAAGAAAAAAAAAAAAAAAAAAAAAAAAAAAAAAAAAAAAGTCATTTCAATATAAAATCACTAAATAGGTTTCAAATAATGTATATGTGACAAATAATGTAGGCAGATTATTATTTCTTGTTTTTTATCATGTTTAAACACTAAGAGTGTCTTTTATCTTGTGAATTTTTAAAATCAAGAATTTTGTCAAAAATAAAGTGTTAATCAAAAATTTATTATTAACAGGGTGTTATTGCTTTTTTTAATTGTACATAAAAATATCTTTTAAATGGTTCTAAAATAAAAATAGTGAAAATATGAGAAAAAATTATCAAAGTTTTGGAAAAATGCCACGTATTGCCATTAATGACTCTTCAATTTTAGAAGGCCTCATTTTATATATAAAATCATATTTCAATAACTAATAAAGAAATCTTCTTCGAATAATTTAAGCAAGGTAAATAAAGTATGTAGATTATGAAAAAAATATTGCTGTAATGTTAAAAAATATTTAAATGTGTCTAAAAAATTGTATAATCTTTGAAATCAAAAATATTTTACAAAAAATAATGAAATTATTAAAAAAAGTTTATCAATCAGAGGCGGAGTTTCTATGACTAATTTTTTAATTTTAAATTGTACATAATACTACATTATAACTGGATCTGAAATAAAAATAGTGGGATTTTGGTTGGTTTTAGTAGTATTTAAATCATATTTAAAATTATCAATATTTTCAGATGTAAAACCTATCCAGTGTATCATCCTGGAAATATTTTTATTTATACATTTATTTTATTTTTCAAATTATCTTTTATGTTCGTTTCTTAAGGAAAAAAATAAATAATATTGTTTTTTAGTAAAACGTCTAGGGCGAAGAGCAATTATCCCTTTCCAAAAAAGAGAAAAATGACTAGCTCCTCACCGCCCAATAGAAATTTTCAAAATGAAAGTCCTAATCTTTAAACACATATTTGGCTGTTAATATTGAAAATTTAGCATTGAGCTGCTAATATTGAAAAAAATACCAAATTTCACTCTTTTGAAGAAAATTTTGACGTATTTTGCTTTAAATATATGCAAAAAATGCATAATCCATTATATTTATATCTTTCAAATAACTATATCTAAAAAATTATTTAAAACTTAATCAGTTGCACTTTTGTAACTTTATTCAGTTTCTAATGATATGTACCGTAATTTCGGGTGTATAGCGTGCAGATCAAGCAATTCAGTTTGGACCCAGAAATTTTATTCAGTATTTGAAGACCAATATTTACTGTGATCTAAAAAGTTACATTTTATTTTTAAAAATTTCTGGTCGAAACACGATTGTTTGATCCGCGGGCTATATACCGGAAATTAAGGTAATTTGATTTATTTCATCACAATATTGCTGAAAGGTGGATTTTCAACATATATATGTGTGTATATATATCCCTGTTCTCAAACAAATTATTTAAAATTATTCATTTATGTTTAATAAAGCATATATATATTGTTTATACACTTATAGAAAATACATATAGTAAATTTTATGATATTATGTCAATAATGTCTAAAAGTAAAGAACTTATCTAATAGTATGTAACGAAAAATTTAACATCTGGTGTAATGACAACAAAATTTTATAATTGTTTTACTTAATTTGGATGAATGAAAAAAGCTTGCATGTTTATATTTTATTGAAGTACAGGTGAAAATGTCACAAAGACATTCCTATCTCAACAACTACTGAGTATGTCACATTCACACTACAGATGATTCTTTTTTTCTTTTTGATCTTTCGGGTTTGATTTCAGATGGTAATGAATTAATTAGTTTTGTTAGAAGTGTCATTGCAGTCAGCATATTAGGTTCACTATTTTTTTTTTTTTTTTTTTTTTTTTTTTTTTTTTATAATTTGCTTTGATTGACTCGATGAACAACAACATTTAAAGGGACCATTTCATGAATTTTCAATTAAAAATTTATAAATTCATTATGTTGTTTAGTTATTATTATCGTCTTAAGATAATAAGTTGATATTAAGATTTTTAAATGCAGTTTATTTATTATTTGAACAGTTGAAAGTATTTTTCAATAAGAGTGGGCTGTTGATTTTAAGTCGGCTGTTGAGCAATGTAGTGTTGGTAAAGGAACTGGTACTATTTAATTTAATTTTTATTGCTGTAAATAATATTTGTTATTTTATTATTGTATGTATTATATTTAAGCAAGAGTAGCAATACATGATATCATAGTCATTATGGTACATATTAGCATAAAAAGCTTCATTATTTATAATTAAACATTCACATTTTATGAAAATTTTGTTAAAATTGCTCATATTTTCACTATTTTTATTTTATAACTATTCAAAAGATATTTTTACGTACAATTAAAAAAAGTAATAACAGCCTGTCTTCGGTTAATAATAATTTTTGATTAACACATTATTTTTCACAAAATTCTTGATTTTAAGAATTCACAAGATTAAACACACTCTTAGCATTTAAACATGACAAACAACAATAAATAATAATCTGCCTACATTATTTGCCACATATACATTATTTGAAACTTATTTAGTGATTTTATATTGAAATGAGTTTTTTTAATGCAGTCTTTGAATATAGATCTGTCATAAAAAACATTTTTAAAAAAATTTCAAAATTTAGATATTTTTTTTTTATCTTAAAAATTATTTTACTTGTAACCACCTTTAATTTCCTTGATCCTGTCTTAAAATGAGCTATAAACATACCCAGTTTCGTTGAAATTTGTGACAGTAAATTAAATGTCTTAGGCGAACTGACATGGAATGACTCTGCTTGATTTGATTTGAAATACGACTCAAAATATTTTTAAATAGGAAATACTACTAAAAACACCCAAAATCCCACTATTTTTATTTCAGAATCAGGTAAAGGACACCTTTAAGTATATCCCCCACAAAAAATAAATTTAATAAAAATACCGCCTTTTGTTGATAATGCTATTTTAGTTAATGCATTATTTTTCATAAAAAAATCACGACTTCAAAGATTAAACATTTTTTTAGACACACTTAAAATGTTACAACAATATTTTTTTTGATAAACTGCGTACCCTATATATTATGCATAAATTATTTGAAGGTGATTTGTAGAATAGATATTGAAATATGATCATATTTATGTCATGCTACATTTGAAAATCGAGCAGACAAGAATGCCAACTGACGGCAGTTTTTCAAAATTTTGACAATTTTTTTCTCAGAAACTATTGGACCAAGGACTAAAAAAAAAATACTGGAAATCATATCTTACTAAAAGGAACAAGCACACGCAGTTTCATCAAAATCTGTGATGGTGGGTTACATGCCTGCCTGAACTGACATGGAATGACCCAAAAATTAAAAATAACTTTAAAAAAATTAAGTTTCGAAACGTTCCCATTTAAAAGTTCAAAATACATCTACACCGGAATAATTATCTGAAATCGTTTTATAATGATGCGAAAACCGTTTGACATTTTGAAACCATAAAAATTAACATGATTTTTTAATATATAAAAAGGTATCTGGGTTTTTTTTTTTTTTTTTAACTCAACATCCCCGTGTACTGGATATATGAATTGGACGACAATATGCGATTCCTTGGACAGAAGTGAAAATTAAAAGTGGTGGGGGGAAAACTTAGGTTTTTGAGTGAAACAACAACAAAAATTGTTACTTTTTATATATTAAAAATTTTTATTATTTTTTTCTGTTAATACATGGAAATTATTCCAGAGAGAAACATTCGCCTTGCATACAATATTTCAAATGAAAATCAAATTTCAAAGTAATTGCTTAAAAGGCGCAAAGGCCAACATAGTGAAAAAGATTCCAAGCCGGGACTCGAACCCGGGCCATCAGTAAAGCGCACTGACGTTCTACCGACTAAACCGCTTGGAACGATACCTAGCTCGGAAAATTTCTCACTATTATATGTTGGCAAGGCTACAAACGCAGCTCAAGATGGAATATTTATCGTGAGTCACCGACCTGGGACAAACACGAAACATAATTAAATCCAGCATCGATAGAAATTATATTAATACATGGAAATTATTCCAGAGAGAAACATTCGCCTTGCATACAATATTTCAAATGAAAATCAAATTTCAAATTTCAAAGTAATTGCTTAAAAGGCGCAAAGGCCAACATAGTGAAAAAGATTCCAAGCTGGGATTCGAACCCGGGCCATCAGTAAAGCGCACTGACGTTCTACCGACTAAACCACTTGGAACGATACCTAGAGCTCCATCCTACCTAGATACCTAGTACTCCATCTTGAGCTGCGTTTGTAGCCTTGCCAACATATAATAGTGAGAAATTTTCCGTGCTAGGTATCGTTCCAAGTGGTTTAGTGGGTAGAACGTCAGTGTGCTTTACTGATGGCCCGGGTTCGAGTCCCGGATTGGAATCTTTTTCACTATGTTGGCCTTTGCGCCTTTTAAGCAATTACTTTGAAATTTGAAATTTGATTTTCATTTGAAATATTGGTGCAAGGTGAATGTTTCTCTCTGGAATAATTTCCATGTATTAATATAATTTCTATCGATGCTGGATTTAATTATGTTTCGTGTTTGTCCCAGGTCGGTGACTCACGATAAATATTCCATCTTGAGCTGCGTTTGTAGCCTTGCCAACATACAATAGTGAGAAATTGTCCGAGCTAGGTATCGTTCCAAGTGGTTTAGTCGGTAGAACGTCAGTGCGCTTTACTGATGTCCCGGGTTCGAGTCCCGGATTGGAATCTTTTTCACTATGTTGGCCTTTGCGCCTTTTAAGCAATTACTTTGAAATTTGAAATTTGATTTTCATTTGAAATATTGTATGCAAGGCGAATGTTTCTCTCTGGAATAATTTCCATGTATTAATATAATTTCTATCGATGCTGGATTTAATTATGTTTCGTGTTTGTCCCAGTTCCGTGACTCACGATAAATATTCCATCTTGAGCTGCGTTTGTAGCCTTGCCAACATATAATAGTGAGAAAATTTCCGAGCTAGGTATCGTTCCAAGTGGTTTAGTCGGTAGAACGTCAGGGCGCTTTGCTGATGGCCCGGGTTCGAGTCCCGGCTTGGAATCATTTTCACTATGTTGGCCTTTGCGCCTTTTAAAGAATTACTTTGAAATTTGAAATTTGATTTTCATTTGAAATAATTTTTTTCTGGTTTTAATGGTATTTTAGTAAAACACACACCTTTTTTTTTACTATTTTTTTTTTTTATTTATACATCCATTCATAGTGCAATATGCCTCATGAAAGAACTTTTACACATGAAATTTTGTAGGGTATATCTAAAATTGACTATTTGGACATGTTTAATCTAAAAAATGCTTTGAATTATCTACATAAGGTATTATTTTTATGAAACGAATAAATTCCCGTGCACATCATAGAAGGAAATGGTAGAAAGTAAACTTCTTATGGCCCTTCTGCAGATCACATACGGAATATGTAAACAAACTTCATGACATATGCATTTTAAAATTTGAAATCGTAGAAAACATGGTGTCCAAATATTAATAATAGGAAAAAGAAGACCCGCTATCAAAGAAGTATGATCTGAGGGGAAAGAAAAATAGTTACTTAAAATGGATAAAAGCGCGAATCCGGAAATGTTACTTGTGAATAATGTTATCCATACAATCTCGGTGATAAACAATCGTCACTTGTTCTTAATGAAGTAATAAAATCATTATAAAATGTATCAACTCTGTGAGATGTAACACAAAATGTGAGAGAGATTTCAAGAAATTTTACGGAGATAAAAATGTGAGAGAGATTTCAAGGAATTTTATGAAGATAAAAATGCTGGCTATTTATCACTTTTGAGGTAAGTTACCAAAAAAACCACTAAAACTTTTGTAGATGTAAACGCGAAGATCCATGGCCACATTGCATTCATAGAGTTATGCTAAAAACTTACTTGTAATAAAAAAATATGATTTTGATAAATTGAAGAATGTGAAATAACTTATCAAATTAGTGCTATCTTCGGATCCTTCCGGAAAAATAGCAATTTATTTTTTATGGAATAAATTTTATATGATATATAGAAGGTAGGGGGGACATCATGATTTCAGAGAGGCGTAGGTGGGGCGCAGCCAAAAATAGGTTGGGAACCACTGATCTAGTGTTAAGAACTTAGATCTTTTAACTAGTTTACATGTTAGAGACATGCTCGTTTCTATCTGTTGGCCCTCTTTGGGCCCTTTGTTATAGGTCCCTTAAAAACTGTCCGATTGACTAGCTTTTTTAAAAAAACAACTTCTTAAGTCCTCCTGCTACTACATGAATGACAAAAAAATTTCCCAGACTTCAGCTACCACCAATTTTGAATATTAATCACCTTCTTGGGGCCTTTTTTGAAGCTTCTTTAAAAACTATCCGATTCTATTACAATTTTCTTTATCATAGTTTCAGCGTCCTTCAGCTACTTTAAAACTACTCATTTTTTTTTTTTTTTTGTATCGAACTACATTCCAATTAAGACCCTGGCCCCCAGGGCAGGTCTCACTTTATACCCCATCTACCTCTTTTTCCGAACGTTAATCTCCTTTTTCAAATATATAAAATTCGATGCTCAAAAAATTTCCCAGACTTCAGCTACCACCAATTTTGAATATTAATCTCCTTCTTGGGGCCTTTTTTGAAGCTTCTTTAAAAACTATCCGATTCTATTACAATTTTCTTTATCATAGTTTCAGCGTCCTTCAGCTACTTTAAAACTACTCATTTTTTTTTTATATATATATATCGAACTACATTCCAATTAAGACCCTGGCCCCCAGGGCAGGTCTCACTTTATACCTCATCTACCTCTTTTTCCGATCGTTAATCTCCTTTTTCAAATATATAAAATTCGATGCTCAAAAAATTTCCCAGACTTCAGCTACCACCAATTTTGAATATTAATCTCCTTCTTGGGGCCTTTTTTGAAGCTTCTTTAAAAACTATCCGATTCTATTACAATTTTCTTTAACATAGTTTCAGCGTCCTTCAGCTACTTTAAAACTACTCATTTTTTTTTTTTTTTTATCGAACTACATTCCTATTAAAGCCCTGGCCCCCAGGGCAGGTCTCACTTTATACCTCATCTACCTCTTTTTCCGAACGTTAACCTCCTTTTTCAAATATATAAAATTCGATGCTCTATTTTATTTCTATATATAAACCAAAATTTTATAAAAATAATATTGGGGATTTTCATTGATATGGAACGCGCAGGGTTCATTTCAAAGATTTCTGAGACGACACGTAAAATTCCATTTTTTTCTCAAAAATATTTTTTTTTTGTGATAAATGCATACCATAATGCATATAATTTACCCTTGATTAATATTTAAGGTGAAATTTACAAAAATTAAAAAAAAAATATTTTTAATAATTTTAAACTCCACTGTCCCCTTAAATATTACACAACCTGGAAGTTGTTTAGGTAGGATCTCTAGCTTTACTACAACTCTAACCTTCATAGACATCTATAGGCCTCTTCAAAACAATGTTTATAGATAGGAACTAACAATTAAACGCAACTTAAAAGTCATCAATACAAGTAAATAAAAAAATAGGTATGTAATATAAAAAAATAGTTTTACATTGATGAGAAATAATTAATTAGTTCGGTTGTTTCGCAGTCGCGTTTTTTGGTTTTTTTAATTTAATTTGTTTATTTGGATTCTTATGTTACAGTTTACATGAATGTGGGCGTGCGTTCGAATCCCACTTCTGCACCAAACTGTAACGTAAAAAATAAAAACTATCTGGGACTAGACTTAACATCTCAATCTGGCATTCATTTTCTTAAACGTTTTTATTTTTTGTTAGGACAACACAGCACTCATGCACACATAAAACATCACAGGATTATATAAAAAAACTTTACGTCTGTCGGAGCTTGCTCGCCCCTCTCAGGTTGGCCCAAAAGCGACACGTCCTCCGTCGTTACAGAAACGCATCTCTTCGCTCTTACTTTTTCTCTAAGTCGTGACTACGGGGGAGTCTCATTCATCTTATTAAAAAAGTTATTTCTACAAGTGCCAGTCAGCCTTTTTTCACCGAGAATTATTTACCTCATTAAAATCAGTTTACAACGTCACATCTGGAGTTCGTGTAGGCATTGACATGCGACTTATAGATTAGGCATATTGAGGGCCCATTAAAAAGTGTTTACTAAGTTAAATGGTCATCTGTTTTTTTTCATGAGCTCAGATGAAACGTCACAATACTTATCGCTTTTGATTTTCGATTGAACTTTGAAATGCTAGATGGTTTATAAAGAAGACGCTTTATGTCGAACGTCAAAGTTCGTGTCTTATGTTCAAATATTCAGATTCTGCTATACATAAACTGTTAAATGATAGAACTGATAAACAAATGTATTTTTCTGATGGTTTTAACAAGAAAATTGCAAAATTTATAAAATAAGTGCTAGTTCCAGTATCACAATATTTGAATATTTCTTATATTTTAATCAAATATTATTGAAATTTTATTACACCTAATCTAAAAATTTGACGTTTTAAAGATTTGCTTAGGTAAATTCTGCTTCAAAATGCCTTCAGTAAATATTTTTCGATTTTGTTATTCGGATCAAAATATCCATATAAACAAATAAACAATAACAACAATAAAAAAAACTCAATAAGGAATGTTTCATGGGACTATGCATTAACTCTTAACCCCTTGGAGACGAGCGACACGTATACGTGCCACATGAAGTGCTCAGAATCCTTGCTTTTCCTCACCAGTAAAATTTTACTGTAAAATTTGTCTTATTTAATCAGCGCATTTTCTCGATTCAAGAAGACACAAATTTCTGTTTTTAAAAAACGGTGACAAAAGATTAAAAATTTCGTAAAAGGCTCCCGTCCCGAAGGGGTTAAATGCATATTGATGCATATCTTCATCACTTTTTATTTAACCCTTTAAGCATCTTAACCGTGTTTTTCCGTGAAACTATTTTTGTATTCAAAGTTTCTTTTAAGAGAAAATTTATAATGAGGTTAATATTTTGAAGTGCATAAGATAAATAAGTATGTAAGGTTATCACATTCAAATCCTTATACGAATACTTTTCAGAGTTAAAATTTTATGAATGGTTAAACATGCATGAAAAATTCTGCAGGACGCTTAAAGGGTCAACTTGTAATAAATAAATTAAGTTCTTAGTAACCACTATATTTATACAGAAATATTAATGTTGTAAAAATTATAAAAATATGCTACTAAGTAAAGTAATTCATGCATTTAAGGGTTAACTTTCTGATTACGGGGGATTGGGGCACCGTACATCCTAGCGGCTATTTTGTTTTCTTTCATTCGTATACTTAAAGAAAAAAAAATCTCTACCACACACTTATATAAGATTATTTTCACTCTATATCTATCTCAAAGGAAATTGCAAAATTTGGTTCGATTGAATATAAAAATAATAGCCAGTAATGGCCCGTAATCAAAAGGTTAACAACTAATGAAACGTAATATAACGTATTTATTTGTAATGTATTGTTTTCTATTTATGTACGGGTCTTGATTTAGAAAAGAAATATATGAAAATAATTAAAAAATCTGAGAGAAAAGTAAGCACCTACGTCAAATTATAAAATATCTTAACATTTGAACCATCATAATAACTTGAAAATATACGACAAACATTATTATGGAATAATTGGAAAATCAATTGCTCACGATAAAATACTTTTAGCAGTTGAACTTATTTATTAGCCCCGGTACGGTATGCTATTTCTTTCTCCCAGCTTATTTTGTGTCGTCTTCAAAATATAATGTTACCTTACAGAAGCCAGCCGTAAAACAAAACAGTACGATACAGTACTCTATAATAATTTTTTAAACTTCTAACTATCGCACATTTTCAATTTTTATACCGTCGTGTTGGAAAAAAATAGTACTTTTAAATGCAATTTGTTTGAAAACTACATCTCCATGTATTTCTGAAATATTAATTTTTTTGTAGTGTTTGGAGCCATTTGCTTACTATTGGTAACGGGAGTACTCCATTTCTGTAGAAAGTAATGGAAAAATAGTTCTAAAATATTAATTATATATATTTTGTTGCCATTTTTTCATAATAACTGAAAAAAAAACGCAATTAAAATACTTGCTGTTTTGAAAAAATATAAACGAATGATTTTTGTTAAAATATGGAGCTATTATAAACTATATTTAATTTTTAAGTATCTGTATTAATGTTACAAAAAATGAAGGCCTATGAATCATTAGACAGCCTTTTTTTTTGGTCGAGTTTCTTTAATGGCGCTATCTTTTTGCTGCATTTGTGTATTATTTCGCGATAGTGACGTTCTATGCCTACTTTACTGTAGATGTTTAAGAGTAGATCGTAAGTGTAGAAGTCTACTGCGGATGCGAATGACGTCATTTTACATAAAATAAAAGCGTGTGCTGTAAGTCTTATAATTAAAATATTTTTTTGTACTATATATATATATATTCATCGGGGGCGACACTAAATTCTGAAAAAATAGAATTCCTGTTTTATAGTTTAATTACTTTTGTTTTAGGCAAGAAATTAATTTTTGATACACTTCCTTTGCATGCCCAATAAAAATATCCCTGAAATTAAAAAGTTTTCAAGAGCCTGAAAAGATTCTTAACAAAAGAATTCCAATAAAATGGGCAAATACATTATTACCAATAGTGCCCCTTGAACAGAAGACAGTAGCAGAAGAGACGAAGAGGCAGAAAAGATAAAATTTTCCTCTGTTAAAATCAATGTATCTGACATAAAATCAGTATAAAATGAACTCTCGAAGGATATTACAGATTGGCAAATTTTATTCAATGTATTTACATTTCATTGAAGAATTTTCGTTTGAAAGTACAGTCATTTCAAATAAATGTTGAGTTTAAGGAAATTTATGAACATATTTGCATTGGATTTCAATGAAAATTTGAAATGCTTAATTTAAATATCGAAACAAAACTAGAATTATTGTAATTTAAAATATCTTTCTGATAAGTGTTAAACAGCAATAACATTTTTCACTAGTAAACATATCTGAATAAAAATTTACATATATTTTTTACAGCGCAGTGAAGATTTATTAAAAATACTAATTAACGCTTCTAAATTTATATACAAAAGAGAAAATTCTGACTTCAGATTATTAATATTGGGTATAATGTTTGACAGTAATCTTAATGTTTCTTTAGCAAATTGTTCAATAAAAATTTTCCGTATCATTGTTTCATATGAGATTACATTATTTAATCACTAATAATTAAGAAATTGCTGTTTTTTAAATCTAATGTAATTTTGCGCATATTATATAAGTGGTATGCGATTTTTTAAATTCATAATACTTTTCTGATTATCTTTAAAATTTATCTATGTAAAATGTATAAGGAAAAATAATAGCATAGTAACTTGCATTATTTAATCTGACATTAACCCCTTCGGGACGGGACCCTTTTACGAAATTTTTAAAAACAGACCGTTTAAATTTTAAAAACAGAAATTTCTGTCTTATTTAATCGAGAAAATGCGCTGATTAAATAAGGCAAATTTTACTGGTGAGGAAAAACAAGGATTCTGAGCACTTCATGCGGCACGTATACGTGTCGCTCGTCCCCAAGGGGTTAAAGAAGGCGAATATTTCAACTTCAAAACAGACGTGGGAATACAGTAATATGGATTTTGAGAAAGTGGCGAAATGGACCATGTGGTACTACTTTCTTTATATACAAGCAGCTTTTAATCAAGTCAGCTCGTTCACTTGAAAGGAGACTCAAGTTATATGAAATTTCAACCACGCTGGCCTAAAAATCATTAAATATAGTAATATTTTTAGATTTTTCCGGGTACAATATAATTAACATGAAACACATATAATGACATACCAAGAACAAAAAAATCATGTGTCAATTAATTATAAAACGATTTCGACCAAATTCCGAATATTGAAACAAATTTTCACAATTTACTAAGTAAACAACATGCAAAAATCATACCACATTTGAAAACCCAATTTCAGCAATTACCAACAATAAGCTAAAAAAATACACGAATTCATTTGAGCATCCCTGTACATGATCCATAGATTTATATGTATATTACATAATATGCTAAAATTTACTACAGTTATAAACGAATACAATTGATATTTCAAATTTAGCAATTTTCGTGAATAAACGGAAATGTACAGCAAATTTTTTCAGCAACCCTGTATATTGTACGTAGAATTTATATATATGTCGTAGGCTAATTGAGAAATCCGGCTCTTTGCAAACAGCCTAGGCTCTTTGCAAAGAGCCGGGCTAATTGGAGAATCCATCTCCCTTTTTCAAATTAGCCTGATATTTTTCAGGCTTATTGCAAAGAGCCTAGAAAGCGTTAGGCTAATTGAAAAATGACCACTTATTATCCGATCAGGGTGATATTTTTAGCTCACAGGCTATCAAAGCCTGAGTGCTTATGTGCCCGCCAATTCTGTATGTACGTGTGTACATACGTACGTACGTACGTATGTACGTAACGCGATAACTCTTGATAGAAAAATCCGATTTGATTCAATTTTTTTTTCTAGGTTCATTCTGATAAGGTGCTTCCCTGATTACTTTTGGGGGTTCATTGGTTAAGGATAAAGGGGGAAAAGGGGGCTAGTCCCCCCTCAATTTATATAAATGTGTTTTTCATGCAGAAATATTCGATTTGCTCCAAATTTGGTATACCGGTTTATTGTGCTAAGAAGCTTCCCTGATTAGATTTGGAAGCTCATTATTGAAAAATAAAGGGGGGAAAGGGGGATACCTACGTATGTACGTAACGCGATAACACTTGATAGAAAAATCCGATTTGCTTCAATTTTTTTTTTTAGGTTTATTCTGATAAGGTGCTTCCCTGATTACTTTTTGGGGTTCATTGGTTAAGGATAAAGGGGGAAAAGGGGGGCTAGTCCCACCCCCCTCAATTTATATAAATAGGTTTTTCATGCAGAAATATTCGATTTGCTCCAAATTTGGTATACCTGTTTATTGTGTTACGAAGCTTCCCTGATTAGATTTGGAAGCTCATTATTTAAGTATAAAGGGGTGCTACCCCCGTTAAGTTAGATAAATCGGTTTTTCATGATGAATTATTCGATTTGCTCCAAATTTGGTATACCGGTTTATTAAGTGAAGGAGCTGCCTTGATTAGATTTGGAAGTTCATTAGTTACATATACAGGGAGAAAAGGGGGGCTATCCCTCCCCCCGTAATTAGATAAATAGGCTTTTCATGCAGAAATATGAGATTTGCTATAAATTTGGTATACCGGTTAATTATGTTAAGCAGCTTCCCTGATTACATTTGGAAGATCATTATTATGTATAAAGGGGGGAAAGGGGGGCAATTGCCTCTCCCCTTAATTTAGATAAATGCGTTTTTCATGTAGAATTATTCGATTAGTTCAAATTTGGTATACTGGTTTATTATGTTAAGGAAATGGCTTGATTAGATTTGGAGGTTCATTAGTTGAGTATAAAGGGAGGAAAGGGGGGGGGGCTAACCCCCCCGCTTAATTTAGGTAAATGCGTTTTTAATGCAAAATTATTCGATTTGCTCCAAATTTGGTATACAGGCTTATTATGTTAAAGAGCTTCCCTGATTCGATTTGGAGGTTCATTAGTTAAGTATAAAGGGAGGAAAGGGGGGCTAGACACCCCCTTAATTTAGATAAATGGGTTTTTCATGCAGAGTTATTCGATTTGCTCCAAATTTCGTATACCGGTTTATTATGTTAAGGAGCTTCCCTGATTAGATTTGGAGGTTCATTAGTTAAGTATAAAGGGAGGAATGGAGGGCTAGACCCCCCCCCCCTTAATTTAAATAAATGGGTTTTTCTTGCAGAGTTATTGGATTTGCTCCAAATTTCGTATACCGGTTTATTATGTTAAGGAGCTAACTTGATTAGATTTGGAGATTTATTGGTTAAGTATAAAGGAGGGACAGGGGCTAGTGTCCCCTTAATTTAGATAAATGGGTTTTTCATACAGAATTATTCGATTTGCTTCAAATTTGATATACCAGTTTATTACGATATGGCTTCCTTCATTTTTTTTACCAAAATTCTGGTGCCATTGTAGCATTTGGGAATTTAAATTAAGTGGTTTCATAAAAATACTACCGCCCCTCAAGGAATTAACAGCTGAACATTTAACAATGCATTAAAAAGCACATTTTAATATTTTTAAAGTAACCTCATTATAGTAATTTTTAAGTTTTCTTAAAAAAAAAAAAAAAAAAAAAAAAAAAAAATACATAAATCTTAAACCTTGTTCACTTCAATCAGTGAAAGCTATAAATCCTAGCTCTTTTAATGGTCCTAGACAGAGTTTAAGTAAACAAACTTAAATATTTCTCTTGAAAATTTTAAGTAACATTAATTATTGGAGAAGAAAGAAAGGAGAAGAAATATGCTAACGCTGTCAGTTATTTTCAAGCATAATATTAAGAGAAAATCCATTTACCTGTCATCATGAATTTGGCGTGCAGTAAAACAAAATAAATATGTTCTCCATGGATGTTCACTTTGCGTACCAACCATAAATTCTAAATATTCTGTCAGACTTTGTTAACTTAGTCCTTTTATTTTTGATATCTTCCATTAACGTATTTTATAGCCTAATAAATATATTGAGCCATAATTAAATTTTGGTTTTATCTATTTTTCAAACTGTTTTTGTAAAATATATTTTTTCCGGTAAAATAAGCATGCATTACGCTATTCCTTTAACAACATAGCAACAAGCTTAATATGCAGCATTTTTAATCTTTTTAATCTGTATTTCAAGACGGGAAGTTTTCTTTAATTTAATGGTGGCTGGGACGGCAAACCTTTTCACATCCACATACCAAAATTTTCCAAAAATATATTTTGCGTGGTCATGACGTACCAAAAAAAAAAAAAAAAAAAATGAGGGATCAAAGAATAATAAATCAAAATTACTTTAAAAAAATTTCACCATAAAAAATATGGGTAATATTTCATATTATACTTTAGAAATTTATTTAAAAGTATTATTTCTGTTGTCTTATCTTAGATTTCCAAAAAATTATATCAGCTTTGTACTTATTTATTTTTAAGAGAATGCAAACTGAATTGGACTCATTTGACAATATGTTTTACTTGAATTTTTCATATTATTCATTTCTGAAAATAATATTTCGCAGAAATAATTATCAAAATAGCAAACGCCAGCATCTACAGATTTTAGTGACAGAAACTGAACTCCAAGTTGTTTTAATTTTACCACCTACATTTTTGCTTATAATGGCTTTTAATCTTTGTTTTGCGATAACTTCCTAATAATTCTCTTTTATTATTAAAATTTTGTTAGCCAATATGGAGTTAGATTGAGACACATTAGGTTATATTTCAGTTTCTTCAATATGTATGACAATGACAACCAAACGAACTAATCTAATTCAGATAAACACAGACAACCTCAAGATTATTTATTGCATTTTGTGAAATTCTACTATATTTTGATGTAGAACCTGAATCTACGCCGTGCCAAAAATCATCTGCAGCGTGCCATAGGTACGCCGTCCCTGTATAGGGTTAAACTGTCCAATGGAGCGACTGTTGATCACTTATTCGAGTAATTGAATTTTTGTTGTTATTAACTCTGCTCATGACGGAAACTTTAAAAGTGTGCCTCCTTTTTAAATGCAAAACCATGTTAGTTCGCATAAAATTACGCGGAAATAAAGTGTTGACGATGATGGGCTATGTCAGTTCAACTTTGTAGCAAGCTTTCGTCTAAACTGACTGAAATGGACGGACTTGACTTTTCCCTGAATCCTTCATTTATTCTGCTTGAGGTGTTATAAGTTTTTGGATTTGAAAAAAAAAAAATGAATTTTTTTTCTCAATGGTTGACATTTTTTGGTGTTTTCTTGCTGTCGTTTTTATACATATATGGAAGTTACAGCGATTTTTGCAGTACAGTTCTCGAGATAGCAGTAACTTTTGTACAACTTTCAACGCGATTTTCTCCACACAATAATATTTATGTGTCTACCAGGAAAAAAAAAACGAAAACTGATGAATTTCATACTTTAATACGCCTTTCTAAAAAACTGGCACATTAACCTCTTAACTGATTTTCTCACGCAATGAACTAAAATTATGGACCAAACATAACTCTTTTTGACTTAAATATTCGCCTTATTTAATCGAATATTTTCTCTCACTATGTACAAGGTGGTCAGTTTGGCCTCCATTTTTATTTCGAAATTTCACATTCTTACCGGAAATTTTGAGAGAAGAATCTTTACAGTCATTCAGGGTAACTTTGATCCGCATTTTCTCATTTTTCATATGCCACACTCTTATTTTAAGAATATTGTTGCAACCAGGGGCATAAAAGAGAAGAAATGATCCTAAATTATTGTATGACTATCAAAAATTAAGGAATAATAATGATAAAAGCAATAAAAAATTAAGTTTAAACCTGGTTTAAAGTTACCCAGCCATTTAGGGTAACTTTGCACCATATGATAAATATTATCTAAAATAATTCATTATAAAAAGTAAGTATTATAGTTAGGACAACTTTGAACCCCCAAAAATGTTTTCAGATATGTAAAGTCTTCGAATTTACATTTTCTAACATCACAAGATTTGTATAATTTATGATATTACAACCAATATTATGCATAAGAAAAGTAGAAGAAGATAACCATAAATATTTAGAAAAAAAACTGTTTATTGTTCATATAAAACATAAAAATGCAGTGAAAAACAATTTTCAATGTTTTAACTCAATAATATAGCCATAGTTACAGTATTACATTCTAGTACTAGTATTATTCAAACAAGAATAAAAAATGTCGAATGTATGAAATGTCAAATTTCAGTAGCTCCGCCCCGAATAACGCCTTTATATCAATTTCATCTATTTTACACATATTTGTGAAAATATTTACATGTTATATCTAATGCACACTTTCGGCATTTATATAAAATATACGTGCAAATATGGGAAATTTTTGACAGTAGCACCTATAATCAGTTAATTATAAATAACTATAACTTTGAGCCGGCTCAAAGTTGCCCTGAAACTGTGATAAAATGTTAGTGCCTTCTTATTTTACATTTTATTAACTATTATTAAATTAATAATCACAAAATATAAACACATTTACAACATTTAGATAATAATATGTCTGATAAATGAGTATATTGTTACTTACTATGGAAATTTAATTGGATTACAACAACAACTTAGGGTTAAAACAGGTGACAGATCCCAGGAGCTTACCACTAGCATCTCGTCCATTTATAATACCAAACATAACATAGGAAATCTCTATAACATACATCAATTCCTTGAAATTCCGAGTGTATTTACGCGAGTTAAGGCACGGAGAGACGCAGACAGACAAATCGAATTGACAAAAGCTTTTTCAATTGTATTAAAAAGTTCTAAAAGTTGTTGGATTTGGAACATTAATTGAATCCCTTAACGAGTCCTGGATCTTAGTTTATTTGATAGATTATTGAACAAAATGCATTATATTACAGTACTGCCACAGCCAACTATTTTTATATTCGCACCACTAGTTTAAGAAAATAAATTTTGTAGTGAATTTCACTCTCGACGTCGACTTCGAAAACATTTTGGACTGAGGCTCCTGTGGGCAAATCCACACATCCCCGGGATCAAGGCTAGTGAACCAAAGCGATATAAGTAAGCGTCCTATCTTAAGTGGGAGAAATAACCGCAAGATTAAAAGCGAGGTCAAATCAATCAAGGTCATGCGCCACGTAGCGGATGGAGTGTGAACTACAGGTAGATACCTAACTGTTTTCTTATTCACACCACTAAAATTGTAAAGTTTTTTTCATCTTGGTTAATAACTGAAATGCCTTTAACATTCCGTCTACCAGACGGGTCCATTGGACCCGACATGTACATTCAAAATATTTATTCAAACCAGAAATTTCTTCAAAACAAACTAAATGTATAAATCAGACAATAATAAGTTAAATAAACAAATTAAATAGTTTTAAGTAAAAAATCTGGTGTAGAATGTTTTTATAAAACTTGAGTAAAATTTCCGGTAGTTCTAGGGTTAACAAGGCGAAGAATACATCGTGGTGTCAAGTGCGTCTGGATGCCCCTCTCGCTACGCCATTATTTTGCAACAAATGTGGCAAACAAAATTCATTTCCATGAGTGACTAAAGATTTAGAAAATACGCGCCACACTAAAAGCTCGCGTATGTGAATTATCACTCCGGCCACAAGGTGGTGCAACTGTGTTCATTTACGCTTGATTCCAGCATTAAGTTTGTTCGCTTACTTATAACGTTTTGCTGGTGAGCAATGACAGGAGAGCAAACTAAGACCTTGATAGTAGCAATAACATCGGGGGGGGGGGGGGGGGGGTCAAAAAAACGCCTGAACATGTTTGGAAAATGAACTACTTGAAGCAGAGCTATTATACTTTGAGCGTGTTCAGTACGTGTTAATTTTGTTAGCGCCTCCTTGCGGCCGGTGTGCAAAATAGTAATGAACTACAAACGTACATTATGTAAATTTTTTTGTTCGGATGCATGAGCTCCACTCCCTTCTCCAAGCACAGACTTATCAATAAAAAAACGCGGAGGGAAAGACAATGGATACAAGTTAATACCAGATTACATACTCCTTGACATTGACTTTAGCTCAACGTTAGTGCTTGTTTAGAGTTCCACGATTTACCTTCTTATATCAGATTAATTTTGGATTAATATTTGATAATTTCTGTTTTTAATTTTTCTGGTGTCAACTTTTTATTTTACTGTATGCAAAAAGTACACCAGACGTTAGAAGGCGCCATTGTCAACTTGCGAAATTTCTTCTATTCAACTCATAAGGCTTATTATTTAATGGCTTTGACTTGAAGTAAAAACAATTAAAAAATGACATAAATAGAAAGAACAGAAAGAGGTGTATAAGTATAGCATTACAACAACTAGATATATTTTTGTATTTTTTTAATATTTTTTTAATTTTTATAACAATTTTTCATAGAATTTTTTGAAGTTTTTTGCATATTTTTAAAATTTTTTATGAATTTTGAGTAGTAAACCCAAGTACAAGTAAGAAATGTTAGTAAGGAAAGAGGGTAGCCTATGTCGGAGTGTGCACTGGAATTTCTTGTTCGGCTAGGCCTAACTTCGTGAGAAGTTGCCATTTGGATCCGCTCTGGGATGCCGTCAGAGTCATCAGTCAATGTCGCCTGAGCGTCGCACAGTGGTCCCAAATCGCGATCAAGTGGCCAAAAATCATTTCTGGCTTTCCTGGTGGTTGTATATCCTTCATTTTTAATTTTATAACATTCTAAATGGCATTTCAAGCGAATTTAAACTAAATGTAATCGGGGTTCCGGGGGAGAGGATTTTTTTTTTTTGGGGGGGGGGGGCGCAATAGAGGGAGAACAGAGTATACCAAGGAAATTTTTAAAATATCATTGTTATTTTTTAAGTTTTCGACATCTATTTACTATAAATTAATAATAAAATCATTAAATTCATTAATTAGATTACTTTCAAAATTTTCGGTCCCTTCCCCCCCTTTCTTTTGCTTCTCTCTATTACACAGAGAATAATACCTTTGAAATTCCAATAAAAATGAAGAATCTGCCTTTGTTACTTTATTTTGTTAATATTAAATAAATAATTACCTCGCTAATTTTCTAGTACATTTGATTTTTTTTAATTTACCCCCCCCCTCCCCCCATTCTCCTTTCCGGTATAAAATTCTAACATCCCTAACAGTTTTCAATTTTTTACAAAAATAAATCAAAACTATGCTTTAATATAAAACAATTTTATATCTTTTTATCGAAAAATAAAATAAAATTTGTTTTTTAAATAAACCTTCAAAAAAGTGGATTTACACATTTCAAGTAACTGCAACGTTTCATCCCAAGTGTTGAGTGACATTTTCATACATTTTTTTAATTTGTTTAAGTATTAAAGTATTCATTAAAATTTAAATGTGCATATAAATTAATATAATTAAATTAACATTCACATAATAAAATGAAAAAAATAAACGTAGTAAAAAAATTTACAATAGATTTATATGACGATACGTGAAAATTAAAGTAAAACTTAATAATACTACTTAACACGTTCGGGACCATGGGTCCACCCTGAAGAGAGCATACAGAATTTGTTTTAGGCACCAGTAAAAAAATAGTTAATTTAGTCTAGTTAAATTATATATTTAGAATCTTTAATTAGACCATTTTTTTTCATTGATTAAGTAAAAGTAACTCTTTTTAAAAAAGTGGTGCCAGCCGAATAAAATCTGCGTAAAAGCCTCTGGTATCGAAGGGGTTAATAATAAAATTTATTTGTAAGTAGGTAAAATATACTTTTCAAATAATCAGGAAATTAAAAACATTAAATGATGTTTCGCAGTTGATTGAATTTCCCAGGCATGCATGTTTCTTGAATTTAGTATATATATATATGTATATATATAAACTGAACTTTAAATATGTACTTTTTAAAATAAGGTGAAGTTTTAGTATTATTTTTTATGTAAACGAAAAAAGCAAGGAAAAAATTGTACAAACAAATTAAAAAATTTACATAAATTAAAAAATATCCCCAACTCTTAACCCCCCCCCTCCTCCCTCCGCGAATTAAAAAAAATGAAATTGACAGTGTTATATTAATTAGAATGTTGCATTATATAAACGCTGACAATTTTGGATCAGTGCGAAAATTAGATTGACTTTAAACCCGATTATTCGTTTTGGACTAATACTGGCAATATCCAATGTCCAACTTCAAACTGCTAGTTCTCAAAAAGTCGCAAAAAGTCGCAATAAATCTCTTGGGATATAATTTTAGGAGGCTCATTCTACATTTTGTACTATAAAAGCTCGAGGAACTCGGAAGGTCTTTTTTTATATATCACTTTTTATGTACAAAAATTCCTTAAAACTATGTATTTTTTAAAAAAATTCCTCTTTGTTTAATTTTTGAGATTTTAGCAATCGAAAAGTGAAATTAAATATGTAATTTAATGTTATTTCAGAGAAGTGCAAAGAAAAAAACGAGAAACTATCTGAAATGGTCTTAGTTAGGGTGTGAATGCAACGAATTTGCCTGAAATTCACGCAACAGCAGAAAACGCTAAAAACTCCTAACTTCAAATAAGCAATGCTATTTCATATGAGCTGATAAAAGCAAAATATAACAGAATATAAATATTCAGATATTTCTAAATACTGTAGAATTTGTTTCATTTCGAAATACGAAACTTCAATTTTCTGAACTTTTGCCCACATAACTGCGATTTGGGACCACTGTGCGTCGTGGCAATGCTGGTAAAAACCATACGCCTAATCGTAGCCTTGAAAAGGGCTAGTATTTCACTGGCAGATGTTGTCAACGTATATGTAAAAAAAAAATTGTTTTATAAAAGTGGTGCGAGATACAATTAAAAAATAGACAGTTGTGGCAGCCCTGATATTAAAACCACCTGCAGAAAAAGAAATTTTTCAAAAACCGTGATAGAACCGTTCACAGAAATTCTTCAATTTGCATCATTATGTTTTTCCGAAGTTTCGGCATTAGTTATCTCCAAAACACGTAATACTTAACTAATTTGCATCATGATACAAATTATAAAATAGATTTAAAAAAAATCTATAATCTCGGCTTTTAATCCTTTGAGGGCAAAGTTCTTCTATTCGTAAAATGCTAAAGTGATTCATTGAGAGCAGAATTTACTTATTAATTTATTTGAAAACAAGTAAAAGTACACCTACTTAATGAAAGGAAAATTTTCATTCAAATATTCCGGTGACAATGTGGCATGTTGGGAATACAATTAAGTGGTCTAAAAATGAGCCACCCCTTTCTAAGTTTGTTATTTGCTAAACCTTTCAAGGTCACACAGCGTGACCACCTAATTTTAATTTCAAACTGACAAACAGTATCAAGCATATTTTAACGACGTTTTGCTTTTATAATGAAAGTTCAGAAAACAATTTTTTATTTTCTAAGAAATTAATTTGTAAATTCTGGTGTCAATCAATTATTTCGACATTTTATGAACAAAATTTATCTACCCCTGAAAGGGTTAAGGAAATTTCACTTTAATTAAAATAATATAACTAGTAGTAAGAAAAACAAATAAATAAATAAATGTCTTAATGACAGTTTTTTATGCACCAGATTAAAAGATTGTGATGATTTGGGATTTAGACAATTTAGGAGACTGATAAAGTATAAGTATTTACATATCTTTAAACGTTAGATTGACCCTTTCAGGGGCAAAGCATGTTCAATGCTAAAGTGGTGAAATAAATGAATGACTATATTAATACTTGGAAATTTTTCCAGAGAGAAAATTTCGCCTTGCAAAGAATATTTCAAATGAAAATCAAATTTCAAATTTATTGCTTAAAAGCCGCAAAGGCCAACATAGTGAAAAAGATTCCATGCCGGGACTCGAACCCGGGCCAGGCCATCAGTATAGCGCACTGACATTCTACCGACTAAAACGCATGGAACGTTACCCAGCCTGGAACTTCTCACTATTACGTGCTGGCAAGGCTACAAACGCAGCACAAGATGGAATATTTTCCGTGAGCCACCGACATGGGGCAAACACGAAACTTAATTAAATTCAGCATCGATTGAAATTATATTAATACTTGGAAATTCACGTAATAGTGAGAAGTTCCAGGCATGGTATCGTTCCATGTAATTTAGACGGTAGTATGTTAGTGCGCTATATTAATGGCCGGGGTTCGAGTCCCGGCATTGAACATCTTTCATTATGTTGGACTTTACGCCTTTTAAGCAATTAATTTGAAAATTGATTTTCATTTGAAATAAATGAGTGACACCGGAATTTATCAACAAATTTATTTGCGAATGAGAAAGAGGCTAATTTTCACATACATATTAAATGGAAAATATTTTACCAAAATTCTAGTATCATTGTGGCGTTTGGGAATTAAAATTAAGTGGTTTCATAAACATACCATCGCTCCTGAAAGGGTTAAATACATATCACAGTTTTCGTAACAAAATTAACGCTATATAAGTCGCTCAATGAATTTACTCGTTATTTATAAAAAAAAACGTTAAGCAATTTTAAATTCTCGCCACAGAGTTTGAACATGTATTCTTATTTTTTGACTAAATATAAATAAAATTTTGATTAAACATTTTCTGGTGTAAATCGAAATTTCTGATTAAAGAAATGCGCCATATTTGGCAACACTTATTTCCGCCTGTACAATTTTATAAAATAAATAAGTAAATTTGGTTTTTTTACGAAGGAGTTAGTTAATAATTCGGCGGAGGGGGGGGGGGGGGGGGAATGCACAAAAGTGCATAAATATGAAAAAAGGGCGATATAGCCGAGTAAACATAAAAGCAATATAGCGGAGACTGCTATAATACAATATGATTAATCCCTTAAAGGTCGCATTAAATTACGATTTAAAAGTTCAAATTGCTTATTGGCACCACTTTTTTCAAAAAGAAATATTTACCTTATTATAGGTAAAATGTTACCATAATAAAGCCAATTACACTATTTTTTAAGACTGGTGGGAATCACACAAACTGAATAAAAAACACAGCCCGTGAATATCACGGGAGCGAGAATTAACCCTTTTTTCTATTGACGGTACTTATAAGTACCATTAAAATAACTTGTTATAAAATTCATTTAATACATCGATTAGTTGTAATACAGTATAGAATGAGTAATAGGTACATTATTTTATCTTGTTCCAAAAGCATTATTGGTTACACATAACAAAACTATTTTTAAAAGGATGATTTCTTTTGCCTTTGCATCTTTTCAGCTTTCTTGGAGTTGAGGGGGAGGGGGGATTTTTTCAATTCCAAAATATTTCTATATTTCTATTGTAAGAACACTATATTTGTACATTTACTTATTCTGCAAAATAATAAGAAAAATATTTAAAATAAAAGATTTGAGTGAGGTTATAAATATGGCACAAAATCTCTATAAATTAAAATTCAATTAATCCTTCAGCCCTTCTAAAGTCCTTCTAAAATTTATTAAATGATTATGTAAATCTTTTAATATAGTTTAGTTAACAGGAAAAGTTAACAGGTCTAATTCCACTATCGCGTTTAACTGCAGCTCACCTATAAATTACAAGTTAGCACCTTTCAATTTTTATGAAAAAAGAGCATTTGAAGTTTTTGCAAGCCATTTCCTTAACGAAGAAATAGATATAATTAGAAAAATAGCAGCCGAGAAGTCTGTTCCATCTCATTTCGTTAAAAAAATCATAAACAGATTTAAAAGGAAAAATGAAGAAAGGCAAAATACAGTTCCAATTAAAAGTTTGAAATTCTGTAAAGTTAATTACATCCCAAGGTTTTTTGAGAGTATGAGGCATTCCCTCCTCAAGTTTGGTATTACATTAATCGCAGTCCCTCCCCCGAAATTAAAGGATTTGTTAAATGTGAAAATTGACCCTATCCAAGCCATCAATAGATCAGGAGTATATATTATACATTTCAAGAAAGAAAATAGAGATTTTATGTACATAGGTATGACACTGCGAAAATTTCGTGACAGAATTAAGGAACATGAAGCAGATCTGAGATTAGATAGACCCCACACTGCATTATCAAGATTAGCACAAATTCAACCTATAAAAGTAGATTTCAATAGAGCCAAAATTATTTTCCATACAAGTAACCACCAAGAAGCTATCATAAGAGAATCTCTGGAAATAATATCTAATAAAGAAATAGTTTGTAACGATATATTATCATATGATATCCACGCAGTCTGGAAAGAATTAATAAATAGTTAATAAACCTGTACTTTTCGATAAAAGAACAGCATTTCTGTTCCTCCCACCCCTTATTTTCCAATCCACCCTTGAAATGAAATGGTCTGTTCCGGACAAGGCTAGAGACGTGGAGACAGAACAGCTATTAGTTTTTTACTGAGGATGACCGAGTAAGTGTCGGTCGAAAACGTTATGAATTTTAAATGACTTTAATGTTTTTTAAAGGATTTTATCATACTTGACATCTGTAAGCGATGTATTTACATTTTGTGTATATTATATATGTTTATTAAAAATCAAGGTGAATTGTGCACTAAAATTTCAACTTTCTATTAAAATGTATTTTTATTGAAATAAAGATGTTATTTTTTGTGTACAGTAAACATACTCTAACTAGGCATCCTATGGTCTAACACTCTGGATAACTCGGCACGATTTTCTGAAAAAATAGTATTCCTTGTTTAATCCCTCCTGATTTTATAATAATCTGATAGAACTTCTGAATGAGGAATTACGTAACAACCCATTACAATCGTTTAAAAACCGCGAATCTACGTATGCTCAGTTCCCCCCCCCCCTTCGACGAGGGGGGAGTGAAAAAACATTTATCTGGATAATTTGCGAAATCAAATTGTTGAAATGAAAAACAAATTTTTATATCAGAATTAAATACTTTTTCCGGTTCAGGAAAAAAATGCTCAACTTGAAAAGGAAATTGATATGAGTCATGAAATAGTAATGAATGTAAACCATTAAATTAAAATTTTATATTTCTTAGCGTCTAATATCGCTTGGCGAATGTGTAACGCCAGTTGTTGTTTGTAGTTTGCTTCGTGCGATGGTCTCCATGGGGAGCTCCGTAAAAATCTTTTGATAATAAAAAAATGCTACAGTTAAAAATGAATTAGTCGAAATTTGTTTTTAAAAAAAATGTTATACAGACCACACGCTCTTGCCATTAAAAGTATTACTTCTGCGAAAGATAAATTTGACGATTTTTCGCAGATCCTAAAAATACTTTAAATTGAGTATTTTTTAAAAATTCTATTCAAGCTGTTTAGAAAAAAAAAAAAAACATGCTTTGCTGTCATTTTTTGTTTAACTCTAACTTCTACACGTTTTTCGCGGCATTCATTTTGTAATCCAGAAAATTTCGTAATCCGGCATGTTTCAAGACCCGAGGTTTAGAGGATGTTTACTGTATTATGAAAGTGATTTAACTATTTACTTTGGATACACAAAATTTACTTTTTATTTACCTAAAAAATTTCCATCTGTCACATATCTACCCTATATATATAAAATCCTAATGAAACGGATATATGAAACGACTGAAATGTAACGAATTTATGAAACTATTCTTGGAAACGACTGACTAAACAACTGATTACGTTTCACAGCAATTTCTCCTAAAATATGAATATTTTGCGATGAAATTAACACCAAAAATCTGTATTGATCTGCAGATTTCAGAACTGGTATTAGAATTTTTAAATTCGAATTAGTTTTCGAAATATTGATTTTTTCTAATTTCAAATACTTTTTTCTAATGATGGCAACTCAAATTTTAATCATAACAGATATATATATTTTTTTAATTTCAGAAAAGGGTATTATTTTAAAATAATTAGGTGACCAATTTGGCCTCCCTTAAATCTATTCTAAGAACAATGCTTTTTTTTTTTTTTTTTTTTTTTTTTTGTATTTCGTTATCAATTTATTTAATACAAAACTTTCATTTAAAACTGAAACATTTAAATTAATGGCTTTCAGTTCTTTCTTTTTTTTAAACGAAACGGAAAGAAAAATATTATGCGCAGATATCATATACACACCAGGGTACCTAATTGACGCCAAAATGGCGTCATTTTGCCTGACATGGCAGCCCGGCTATGTTGCTTATTTATTAATAAATGTCTATTTACATTTCTTTTCTTTTTATTAAATAATGTTATACATTGTTTTGTTCTACAGTTATTAATTATTATTATTTATTTATTTATTGTTATTTCATTTTAAAATAATAGAAAATAATTTAAAAATACATATATAACTGGTATTCGAAAACGAGGTTTTCGCCAAATTACCGTAAAAAAAAAAAAAAAAAAAAAAAAAAATCAGGCCAGACCCGATTAAATGATGCAGCAAATCATGACATTTAATTTCAAATTCAAAGTAATGTTTTAATGGTACTACTTAGTTATCCCGTCGACCAATTTCGCCAAATTATATAAATCGCCAAACCACTCACCAAATTCTACAAATTGACGTAATTTTTATTTTAAATAACGAAAGAACAAATAAATTAGTATAACATTAATAAAAATACAAATAAAACGTCCAAATAAAAATCACTTGATGGCGTAAACACGTGTAACTTTCTCACAGTCAAGTGAATGTGACATTTACGATCAACCATTATTGGCACTTAATCTTACACTCTGGCGATAGATTTTTAGTCGATGGGATAACCAAGTAGTACCGTTTTAATTTACCACTCGAAAAATAAATAATTGCTAACTGGCGCGTTAAAAAAAAAGCTATTGGCGAGATTTGCACCCAGCTACCACAAAAGTACCAAGAATTCTTTGCGATCAGGGCAACTTTTATGTAGTTTTATTGGAAAAAATAACTTTTATACTTTAATTAAAATGGAAACCTTTCTTATGAAAAGGGGAAAGGATAGCGATAGAATAATATGTGGCGACTAATCCCTACTATAGAGATTATTTTCAATTCTAAAAACAGCGCAAATAATAATATTTCCTAACGATTAAAAATTTATTTACTCATGACTATTAAAAACAGAAAAAAACCTTTAAAATTACTATTAAATAAGTGCGTGTTAAAGGCTGGAAAATATTGAAAATTATGTCTTGAAAATTGTATTTACACGTGAATATTAAAAGAGAAAGGAAACTTTAAAGTAATAAATACATTAATATGCGTTTAACCCTTTCAGGGGCAAGGTACTTCTATTCGTAAAATATTGAAATCTGTGAATGGCACCAGAATTTACAACCAAATTTCGAAATACAGAAATGCTTTTGTTCACTTACTAAATAAAAGGAAAATTTTCATTCCAATATTCTGGTGCCAATGTGACATTTAAGAATTAAAATTAAGTGGTCCCAAATTGAACCACTGCCCTTGAAGCGGTTAAAGCGGTAAATCGTAGTAATTGTAGTAAATTGTATTATGTCAATCGTTTTATAACGCTGTGAAAAAATACCGGGAGGCAAAGACTCTGTTTACTTAATTCATTATATTTTAGCATCTTTTCAAATGTTTAACTGATCTTCTTTAATCAAACACGAAAACGACCACTGGATGTCTTAACAGCAACTGATTCGGCCTTAAATTTTCACAATGAAAGGGAATTGAATGGAAACCCATTTACAGGGATCTCTATAGGTTTTTTCATTATAATTCAATTTTCTCTAATCTTTTTTAAAACTTATCAAATTAGCGTTCTTTTAGATTCTGTGGTATCTGAATGGGAGTTGGCAAGCGTAGATGGCAGGTGGCAGAGCCCCCTAGTCATCAAATAAAGAAACACGAATAACGTCTTGTATGAATATTATAAGAAAAAGTTCGTTCATTGGTTAAAACAATAAAATAATTCCTTCTAAATTCTAAATATCTAATGTACATATATCTAAATCAATTAGTTTAGAATAGATAAATAAATATATATATATATACCCTTTTAAAAAATTTACTCAATAAAATAAGGACTTTTAAAAGAACGTATTCAATGTTGGATAAATTTAGATAAGTATTATAATGTTTTGAAATGCCGTAAAATTGTTTCTTCTACTTTTTTTCCTTATCAACGTCTTTTATAGTAACAGTATCTTATTTTCAATTTCCTGGCATTGTTTTCCAAGAAATCCTGCTTTTCAAACCATGTCACGTAATTTCATTTCATTTCATTTCACAAGTTCTGGAATTATTTGGCTTTATTGAAATTGTGGAAAATTGTGGAGACAAAATGTCTTGAAAATAGGTCTCCTTCGAATCTTATTTCATTTGTCTGGATAGAAAAGAGATTAACTTGAATAAGTTTTATTTTTTGATAAGTGCTTCCGTTTTTTTCATGTTACCTATAACACAGTTGAATTATATTACTGTCGGTTAAAAGAAACAAAGAATGGGAGGACCTTTCATACATTTTAATTACCATATTGTCTCAGAGAAAAGCGAAAATAGTCATTAGGTTGTAAATTATGTTTTCTTCCAATTTTTATCAGAAGAAAAACATAATAAAAGCAAAAGAAAAAGAAAAATCATGCGCACAATTTCCCAAACTTCTAAAGTTTAATAAAATGTCAATATATTTGAATATATATATTTTTCATTATATTTCAAATGGTTTAACATGGTTTACCTGATTAAATGGTTATGATTTAATCCATTTGGAAAAAATATTCGTTCTCTTCATATAACCTAATTACATGGTATATAGTAAAGTGGGGACAGACGCCGCGGTAGGACAGATGCCGCAGAGATTGTGTAGGCGAGACTAGCTTTCCCTAGACCAATTTTAGAAGTTCGTGGTGTTCCTCTGCGCTGTGTGATTTGTTGTATGTGTTTCCACCGCTTAATTGTCAGTATTTACATATTTATGCCAGTTTTTATGGCTCGAACCTGCGTGGTAAATTGCTAAAATTATTCTAATGAAGTTTTATTACATATTTATAGAAAAATAAACAGAAATTTCGTCCCGAAAGCGATTGCAATTATAGACCAGATCCTCGTATAATACAGACATGTGCTTGCCTTTCTGTAGCGTCGCTCACATGACAAAAATGGCGGCGCGGCATCTTACCACCACTATGGGACAGATACCGCACCGAGGTTGAGGGACCTTTGCCGCAAAATATATTTTTGTTTCTGGGCTCAATAAATTCATCACTGCGATTTATGTAGAACTTACATTTAAATGAATGTATATTAGCGCATTCTGCTACTTATCCAAATATGCTCAGCAACAATTTTCGTTTGCATGTGTGAATAAGGAAAATGTAGGCCGTTTACAATTCTCACCATGTAAACTGTTAAACAAAATGTCTCCTATCCCAATGGTCAAAAGACCTATACAGCCATGTAAGAGAAAGTAAAAGGATGCAAATATTACGAGCACAGAGTTTATAAACATTAAAAAAGTAGAAGAAATGAAAAAGAAAAGAAGCTATAAAGCGTCAAAGAACGACAACTAGGCGGAAGTAAAATGTGTAATAAAAGGAAGGGAAAGATCAACTTGAAAACGCCTTACTTGAGGAAAAATCTAAAATGTGAGTCATATTCCGACAATGAGTAAATTGTTCCTCTTATAGATTCTGATGGCAGAACTGGATTCGAATTTGATGACTCTGCATATGTTGTGTGGCTGGAGTCTTATCAAGGAGCAAAGTTTAAAGCGAACAGGATTTAGCGTATTAAATGCAATCGATAGCTGCATGAAAAACACTTACTTTACTTTTACAACGCGTAGTGGCGTGTGATTGTGTGCGAATGGAAATACAAAATCAAAGAATGAGAAGAAAGGCCAAAAATAAGCAGACTAAGACCTAAATAGAATAGGACTAATATTTACATTAAGAGCAAACTGCAATGTTCGCCTGGATGTAAACCAGTGTTTTATATATTTTTCGGAATTATGCTGTCTATTGTTTCCAATAATTATACTATCCATTCATGTAAATTCAAATGATTTTCTTTTCATTTTCACTTGTTGTCTTAAATTTTGTTTATAGAGATTACACTTTTGCATTTTCATTAAACGTTTCACAATTCAGTGATATATATCATTTTTGTAAGTTTACTGTTATTTATTTTCGTTTTAAGTAGCTTGAGAAAATAAAAATGTGATTTGCTTGAAAAAAAAAATAAACAGCCTGGCATTTTTCTCCATGCGGCATCTTATCCAGCACATAAAAAATGATGTTAAAAAAGGACCTGTGGGCAAATAATTATGCCTACTTTATTAAGAGGCTTTTAACTTGTTTAACATAGAAATTAGATTCTAAAGTGTTTGATCAATGATTTCTGGTACTTAGTTTGTTGTTTTTTGCTTTATTGTACATTTTACAAGAAGAAAAGAAAAACTGCGGCATCTGTCCCCACTTTACTATACAGGAGTTTCCCTGTTAAAGCAGCTTTCATAATGTTAATGCTATAGTTATAGGTCAGACGAATGAAACTAGAGCTGCAGTTCGCAACCATGTCCAACAAATAAGGGTGAATTATGTCAGCCAGGTATGGTCCGGCATGTAAAGCATTGACACGGAACGCGAAGTATCTAGGTTCGATTCCTGGTCTGGACATTTTTTGCTCTGTTGGAATAAACTTTAACTGTGCTACTCCAGCCTTGAATATGAATATGGTTTAACATAATTAACATACGCTGTAAACAGCTTACACCCTCCCTATACAATTAAGTAATGGTATTACAATGGTATACAATTAAGTAACTCTTTTGTCTGGACCTGTAAATGAATAATAAATTCTTTGTATCCTATACTCTACATAATGCATATTTTAGTGCACTTAATGAAAGAATTTGAATTTCATTAAGTTTGAAATAGTTTAACACCATTCAAATGTACTTGAAATGGTATTTTCCCATTGACCATAATGTAACGGAATCATTTTGACTGTGAATGAACTATAAATGCAACGCACATCATTTTCAATAGGGATCGCAATATAGTAAAATATCAATAACATCCAAAAAATTCAGGGCTTTATTGACGAGAGTTAGAGCGCGGACAGACGGACAGATAAACCTTAGAAATAAACACTTTCCGCTGTGTTGGAAAGTGTGAAAAAATTCTTTATAATAAACAAGAAAGAAAATTCATGCGTACAGCCTAGATTATGAAACACTTTCCAACATATTCAGAATACTACTATAACAAACTTCAGATTTAGTAAGGTGAAAGATGACGTGTAAATGAACAATGTGGAAATCGCATAACACATTTGAAAACCCGATTTCTGCTATTACCATGAATAGTGGTTAAAATATATGATTTTGTTTGCATCCCTGTATATGTTCTGCAGATATGTATGCGTACAGCATAGTATGCTGAAAGTTAATTCAGTTAACCGCATAGCATAGTTGAAAATTTCCACTCAGCAATTTCCGCCAATAAACGGATGTTGTTGAGAACTTTTGTGCGATCCAGTATATGATCTATAGAAGTTATACACACGAAGTAATATTTAAAAAATATTTAAATTTAAACCGCATACCACAATTGAAAACGCACTTCGAGCAATTACTGTTCGTAGTTCCATTATTGCCCATTTTCTTCAACATCTAAATTGTTTTGTGTGTTCCTGTAAATAAACGATAAGTTCTATGCACACCATATTCTAATAGTACCTTCCGATACGCTTCAGTGATATACGAGCTCTTGCATTTTTTATAACAAACTTGATAAAAAAAAAATCCACATTTTTCTCAAATCATACATGAAAATGAAAATTTTTTTTCAAATATTTTAAGGGGTCTAGGACACAAAAATCTTGAAATTGGCTAAAAAAAATTTATTGCATTAAAAATTTCTCTGTGTTTCACTGCTTAAAATGACGCTTAACCCTCTAGCTGAGCAACCCGAGAGTTTCTCGGGCAACGTAAAAATAGTAACATTTGCGCAACCTGAGATTTCATCGGGGATGCATTTTCTCCGTCTAATTAACTCGCCTTGATCATTCCCATCAGTTACTTTTTATTGTAAATTTTTCATTATCTAATCGGGGCATTTTCCCGATTAAATCAGACGAAAAATTTTGGTTTGAAAAACCGCCCAGCAAACACATAAGTTAAGTGTCGGCATGGACACAGTGGTTTCGGTGAAGTGTCGGCAGCATGTCGGCAACCGAAACAGAAGAATCAGCTTTTTCGACTGCCGGTTACCGTAATCGGTCCCCTTATGGTTATATATCGGCAAGCGACTTACACCGGCAAGTGACGCAGGACCGATATGTGATTTCTGATAGTGACCCGATTAGATTTGCCGACATCGGTCCGAATTCGGAATTTTTAGTCTTAGCCGACATTTTTTTTTCTTTTTCTTAATTTTGTTTGAGTTTAAGTTTTGATAATATATGTATATTTCCTGTATTTCGTATAAAATTCTAACAGTGATAAAAAAAAAAAAAAAAAAAAAAAAAAAAAAAGTCAAAAATAGGCTAAATTTATTTATTTTAAAAATGTTGTTATTGAATTCTTTTAAAAAAAGGATTTACAGTTATTTGAATCATCAAAAGAGTTTTTTAAATCGCTCCTTAAAATTATTATTCATTATAAACTTAATCGTAGAAAAAAAATAGTTATGTTCCTTATTTTATTTAAAAATCAAATTATTAAAAAGTGTTTTAAATTATTTTACAAGCTATAACAAAAAACTACTACCCAACTCTTTAGCATTACAATTTAAAAGAAAGATTCAGAAATCTCCTACTTCTAAAAAAAATATTTACCCCCCCCCCCCCCCCCCCCAAAAAAAAAAAAATGATAAATTAACATTTCTATTTTATTTAATGATTAAAAAATGTTAAGTAAAAGAATCATTATTGCTACGTAATCACTAAAATTATATATTCTACATTAAATCAACCAATGACAAAAAATGTATTCTAATTTTAAATAAAAGTGATTAATTAGCAGCTTATTTTTTTAATTAAAATTAGTTTTTCTATGTTACAAATATATATTTCTTGAATTAACACCTTTAATTACTATATAATTCCTTAAGAGAAAATTGTATTAACAGAAAAACCTCTGAAATTCACTTATTTTATTTAATAAGCACTCTTAAATTTATAAGAAAGATTCAGAAATACCCCCTCCCTTTTAAAAATTATCTTCCAAAAGAACAAAAATATGTAAATTAATATTTTAATTTTATTTTTAAATTAAAAATATTGTTAAGTAACATATTTATATTGAAACATACTCATCAAATATATGTTCTACTTTAAATAATCAAAAACGACATAAAATGAATTCTTATTCTAATTTAAAGTTATTAATTACCAACTTTTTATTTATTAAAATAAATTTTTTCATGTTAAAAATATATATTTTATAAATTAACGCAACGCATGTAATAACATTATAATTCCTAATAAGAAAATTTGAGTAATTGAACAAAACCTTTAAAAATATTTTTTTTTACTTAATTATTCTTAAATTTATAAGAAAAACCAATTCATTTGCTTTAACGAATTCGCTAAAATATTTATTTCATTCATTTAAATATTAAATTAACTTTTAAATACACGCGCGTAAGACAATTACAAATATATAAACAAAAAAATAAAATAAAAACACTTCAAGTTTCTAATTTTCCCATCTACCAATTACCTTCAGCGACAAACCATACTTATTGATATGTTTTCCCCTTATTACCTCATAAAATCCTCCCCTGGTCAAGTCTCGGTGGGCAAGTGGTTAAGGCGTCTACTTCCTGTCCCTTGGTTTGCTGGATCAAACCCCGCCTTGTCTCTTCCATCGCCGAAACACGTTCTTTTCAAATATACATTCCACAATGGATCATAGATGGCGCCATCGGAACATTTTTTTTTCAATTTATGCTGGTGTCGGGCTGCGGCCGGTATTCGTATGGATAGCTATTGGCGTGCTGTCGGCATAGTGTTCTTCTGATACCGGACCGGCTGCGTGCCTCATGAATCGGGCTGCATTCGCGCGGCGTATCAAAAAAGATACGGAACCGGTAGCGGCAACCGGTATCGTGCCAATACCGCCGGTAGTGGCAAGCGGCTGTCGGCCGATTGTTTACCGATTTATCTGTGTTTGCTGGGCGGTGGCAAAAGAATAAAAATTCTTAAAAGACGCTCATCGTGAAGGAATTAAGTACGCAATATTTGAAGCTATTTTGATAAAACAATTACGCAGCGAGAGGGTTAAACTATGTTTCTATCGTAGTTAGAACAAGAAATATTAAATGTTTCGTTTTGGCTTGCTTTCAAAATCTAGCTTTCAAGCAATGGTTGTCATTGAAACGACTTCTTGTGAAAATGTGTTTTTCACCATGATTTTTTTTTTATCATTTCTCGTATTTAAATTGTTATAAGTCAAGAACCGTTAAAGATAAATGGTTCAAACTTGGAACATGTCTTTTTCAATTGTTTTACTTTAATTTTGATTCAGCAAATTTGAAAAAAAAAATTTACTTTTGAAAATATTATTATTATTATTATTATTAAGTTACCTCATTTTTTCCCCAATTTTTATTGTAAATATTTTTAACTTTTTTAAAAATATAATATTTTTTAAAATGCTGAATCTAAATTAAAACTTATATATTTCTGTTTACTTAAAAGAAAAAAAAATGAAATTCTTCAAATATTATTTCGAGTTATAACGATTTTAAATGACCCCACTTTTTTCATAAATTTTAAATTTAAAATTAAAAAAAATATATATGAGAAGTTTTATCATGAGATTTCGTTTACAAATGATATGGTTAACTATAACAAAAAATTCAAAATTTTAACTCAATAAATAAAAATTATTGTTAAATGTGTCCCGGACGCCCTTAAAAATTTATGACGCAATAAGTAAATAAGCTTTAAATTACAATAAATAATTATTACTTCTCTAAAATAACTGGTCTAGTGAGAGTTTTACTTGTGGACAAAGGGTTCTATACAATAAATGTAGTAATTAATAACTGCAATATTACAAAAAATCGTTGCTAAAAGAATAATAAAACTTTGTAAAAGACTTGGAATTACTCTTATAGCAATTTCAATATGTCTACAATAGTGTAACATCATTAAAATAAAACGCAAATAAATTTTCCTCATGTACCGTAATGTAACGGGATTCTTTTGAATGTCCCTGTAAATGAACCGTAAATGCTACACACTTCATTTTAAATTTCGAACATGCCATAGTAAACCACAATAACATATATCTATTTCATGGTAATCGAACTATGTTTACATGAGTTAAAGCACGGACAAAAGGACAGACAGACATACAGACGGACAGACAAGCCGAATTCATAAATACTTTTCAACTATGTCGGAAAATGTTATAAATGAACAAATATATAACCAGGGGCGTAGCTACAATTTTTTTTTTTTTTTTTTTTTTTTTTTTTTGGTTGGGGGGAGGGGTAGAATTCAAAAATTTCCCAACTTGAATTAAACTTTCCTACTAAATCTATTTTCCAACTAAAATGATAAGTGCAATGTTTATTTAATGATAATGATACTTATACGTTAGTAAAAAAATACTGAAACTAGAGACATAAAAATTATAATTATTGGTTCATTTAATGAAAGTTTTTGTCTTCTATTTTGTACGAGTCCAAATCATACTTCATATGAAAATAGCCTCATGATATTTTGAGTTTTTTGAGAAAGGAACAAATTTTTGGAGGAAATAGATTAGAAACACTACTGATGTACAAAAGCAGAGAAATTTAGGTTTGGTAGATGCATGATATTTTCGTAGCACAGAAAAACACAATGAAAAATTGAGTCTGGTTATTTTTTGTATTTCTTTTGAAAATTTAACTAGTTTACTGTTATAGAACTCAGAAAAGTAGTCGCAAAACAAAACAAAAAAATATATATATATACGTATATATATATATATATATATATATATATATATATATATTTACTTTTTATTTTAAAAAAAGAAAAAGTGTTTGAAAAATCTGGAATTTCCCAACTCTAAGCACAAATTTACGAAGTTCACATACATTGGAGGGGGAGGCACTCCCCCATAACTCCCCATCGCGACGCCTCTGCATATAACTTTTCAATAGGAATGACTATTTTTGGCTCAGAATATGGATCTATGCTTTTACATAAATTCAAAGAAAATAATTTTTTGCTAATTTTGTGTTAGTTTTAAAGATATTCAATATATTCAAAAGAGCTACATTTAAGAGTCTTAAAAATTTTTTCATATTTAATATCATTTTATAATCCTTTTTCATTTATAAGCATCATTAGTGTTAGAAAACACAAAATAAATCACTTAAATATTCGAACAAATAACTGAAACTACTATAACAGCTGTTAACAAATTCCCGACTGGCAATTTTTTGTCAAATCTGAATTGTAACCCATTGTGCTCGGCGTCTCTTACACAAATTTTATTCGATCGACATCACTTTTTTAAAAGAAGTTTCATTCAAGTACACAATTTAAAAAGAATGCTCTGATTAAATAAGGTACTTTTTATTTTCCTTTATTACTTGTGCCAAAAACAAATTTTGCAAAGAAAGATTATATCTCCGCAGCGGAACCCTCGAGTGCAATGGGTTAAAACAATAGAAGACCCTCCCTGTTTTGAAAGTCTTTTGTAAATTGGTGTTCTAGATAGGTGTTAGAAGTTTATGCAACAGTAAATATCTTTAAATATGCGAATTTAACACGTTCACGCCGACGCTGTGGGTTACACTCAACTGTCTCAGAGTTGTCAAGTCTCCGGCTTTTTGCACACCACTATTATTTTAGAGAAAATGTTTTCCTTTAAATCGCCCAATTGTTCTAATTAAATAAAACATTTTCTGTATTAAAATATTGATATCCAAAAAGCCGGAGACTCGGCAGCTCCGAGACAGTCGTGTGTGACCCAACGGGACGGCGTGAACGTGTTAATATAAAATGTCTTACAATCTAAAAAGAAATATGAATAATATGATACAAATGCCTTTTCTATAACGTAGAAGCCACGCCCTTAGTCAATGATGTTTTTTGAATGGAAACGAGAAATCTTGTTTCCCGGCGTGAATGTGTTAATAGCTTTTGATATTTTTTAATGACTGTATAGTCACTAAAGCACTAAAGTTGTAGTGCTTATGTTTTATTTAAGAAATACCCAGACATCTGTTTGGAGGTTTGCGATAGCATATTGCAGAAAACATATTAGAAATCTCTAAAAGTCAAATTATGCTTAATAAAAGTATGGGTTAAAATAAATTTTGTTTCCAGTATTACATTCGAAAAACAAATTTCACATGTAAAATATTTTAAACACATGAAACTTAATAATGTTTTGGATATTTATTATTAATACAGAAGAAATCGGCATAATATATAAATATATATGTATATATTCTATTTTTTATTTACCTTAGAATCTAAACATAATGTTAAATTTGATTATTCGTATCGAAAAATGTAAAGATTTTTATTATTTCCCTGAAGCCTAACCGGCGGTTTAGATAAATGGTAAATACAAACATTAAATGTAAGGAAACTTTCTTTTTCTTTTTTTTTTTTTTCTTTTTTTTTTTTTTTTTTTTTTTTTTTTTGCCGACTGCATATGGGGCATTCTCACAATCTTTAGACTTTTGGGGAAAAAAAAATCTGCGAAAATTAAACTTGCTAAAATAACATAAAATAACATTTTAATCTGATAGATGAATGCCTTAATGATTCAAAATAAAGAAAAAATGGTCAGCAGTGAAATTTTTTTTATTTAACGGAGGTTTAAGTTAAACTTGCGAGTTTAATTTTACTTACCATTTTACCTGTATAACTTTTTATTTTCTTCAAAATTTTTACTTATAATGAATTTGCATAGTACCTACAGGACATTCAAATAAGAAATAATAACAATGTAGTACTGTAATACAGAATTTTTGTATAACATTGTCTTAAAGGGGTGTTAAAGAAGGACGGTAAGGTAAAAAAAGGGGATGGTATTGGGAAAAACGGACGAAATGGTAAAAAAGGACGATAAGGATGGAACGGTAAGGAAAATTACCACCTATTTTTAGGAAAATCATGTTAAGACTAAAGGATAGCCACAATGTTGTTCATTGATTTTTAGAAACAGTTGTTAACATTGGATTAAATTAATTTTTTTTTTTTATTTATTTATCTCGAAAAGTGCAGGAATAAATCTTGGGGACGGTGAGACTACCATCAAAGCCACGATGCTTGAAATTGATATTTAAATGCTGATTTAAATTCTACAGTAAATTTCCTGCCAAAGAATTTATCAAAGAAAGACATTATTTTTCTAGCATACTTCTGCATGAGAAGAAACTTGAAAAGAATTCTGTGGCTGCATCTGAAATGATTTTCTGTATAATTTTAGAAGAGGGATGGTAAGGAATCTAAAACCGAGGGACAGAGTTAAAAAGTAATAATAACCCTAAAAATGTGTGCAGGTTAATTTTTAACTACATATTTATAAAAAACAATAGTTCTAGTGTCATAAAAAAGTGACATCGAATTATTTTTATTGAAACAATTTCATCCAGAGAGCAGCAAACTTAAAAATCAGCATCAGGGACACGGGACGGTATAGGAGTTTTCCAGGTGTTTGGACCCCCAACATCGTCCAAAACTTATTTATCTCGTTAATATTGTTGTGCGATCATGCAATGGGATGTTCCCCAGTATATGAAATAAAAAAAAACACCAAAAACTGTATAAAAATAAAAATTATTATTCAGGGACATGAAAGTCAAAAGAATGCCCCATATATTGAATGTTTTGTGTGCAATCATCGTGAAAAATATAATATTAAGCAAATGGTTATTTATTGACATTTAGATTCAAAATTAAATTTTTATTTGAATCATTAGTTACATTATAAGTCAAAAGATAATTAAGGTTGTCAGCTATAATGCCACTCACTAAATAAAAGATGAATTGTTGTTTCCTGTCAATCCTGTCTTGTTTTATTTATTTATCTTGCACATGTTTTGAGATATAGAATAATTAAAAAAAACTGATTATCTCAAATATATACCGAAATAATCACTGTTGGCACTTTCGCATTTTAGAACGTAATTAAGTAAAAAGAAAAGTGTGCAGTAAAACTGGTGGCATTGAGTCCACAGGCTATTCGCACTAATTGTATATTATACTCTTATTTCAGAGGATAATGCCCCCGGAAAAAAAAATTATGGGGGATTAGCAACCTCCCGTTTCCACGCCCACCCCTTCTTACTTAACCAATGAACCTCCAAATCAGATCAGGGAAGCACCTTATCAGAATAAACTGATATACCAAATTTGAAGCAAACCGGATAATTCTGCATGAAAAACCTATTTAGCTAAATTCAGGAGGGGGTATCTCACCCATTTCCCATCTTTATACATAACCAATGATTCCCAAGACTATGAGTCTAATCAAAATAAACATCTGCACAAAATTTGAATCAAAACGGATATTTCTGTCAAGAGTTATCGCGTTACGTGCATATATACGTGCATATGTACATACAGAACCTGCGAGCACATGATACCTCTGGAGGTTCCTTGCCAGGTGAAGGTCTCGTCACCTGATTAAGGCTCTAAATTACGAGACCAACTTGAATAGCAAAGCGCAGGTGAAAACAACAAGATGAAAATGTTAAGTAACCGGATTAACTAAGTTCACATCTAAGCAGTAGGGACAGCCGATAGGATGAAGATCTAGGCTCTTGTCAGATTTATTGTCGCTACGCGGCGATTAGGCGGTCACCGCCCCGATACCAAGTATCAAATCCATTCAGCTGGGGCGACCCAGCAGGTCATCGGATAGAAAGAAAGAGCTCTCAGGCTTTGATAGCCTGTGAGCTAAAAAGTAAAAAAATAAATTTTGAAGATGAATTTTTACAAGTGCAATGTTCTTATCACTATAACATAGCATTTGATATGACCAATATTCGTAAAACTCGAAATTATTTTCTAACAGAAAATATTTTTGGATACAGATAATATTATCTATATATTTTTTTTCAATATTTCTTTTCTTGTCAGCCAATTTTACATTTCTCTCATGAAATAAAAAAAAATGTATATATTCTAAATATAATTTTAATATACTTATCTATAGAACGCAAACACCAAAACTTTATTTTTGGGGAAAGTTACAAATTATTTACCAGATATTTTTTAATTTTTATTGTTAATTTAAGTAATTTTAATTTAAACCAAAAAAAAAGAGAAACATTTATATATATAAAAAAAAACTTACGCCCATGCTCTTTCATAGCTACTTACTTTCAGTTAAAAAATTTATTGACTACAAAATAAAAGTACATTTAAAAGATAATTTCCTCCATCGATAAATGCGTGAAACAGAAAAAGCAATGTTAGAAAACAAAATAAACAGCTATCTGCCTGAAAAACAAAGGAACTAAAATCAATTATTCATTGATTATTTATTAATTTTTATCTATCTGAAATTTTATAAAACATTCTGGAAGTATTTTCAGGTCATATTATTTTTTGTAATTCATTTAGTTATATTTTTATCTTGGAGGATCCATAAAAAATTTTAAGAACATTATTATTATTATTATTTTCTTTTTCTAAAACGAAAAAGTCATCTGATAATGTTTCGCTTATGTTTTTAAGGATGTTTTAAATTTGAAATTATTCTTATGTAAATAATCACATTTGATATTTTGTTTATTTTTGCAAAAGCATTGTTTACTGATATTATCGCAAATATTTTTAAACTACAAAATTTTTAAAATCAACAAATACGAAGCAATATATATATATATATATATATATATTTATATATATATATTAAGAAGAAAATACCTAAGTTCTTTAAATAGCACAAAATACAGGGGTTGGACAAAAATATGGAAACGTCTCGTGAAATGTATACTTGAACGTAAATGTTGATTCTATCCAATCCTGTGGGTGGTGCTTTTGTATTTTCTCACTAGCGCCACCTGTATAGTACAATGCCCTCAATACGTTACAAGTGTCAGTCGTTGTTAGAACAGTGTTCTGCGTAGTTGTGAGCGCTTTGTGTCTGAGCTAAGTGAATTCGAACTTGGACAAATTGTTGGTGCTCGTATTATGGGTGCTTCCGTCACTAAAGTAACCGAAGTTTTTCATACTTCAAAAGGCACCGTATCGAAGATTTATACCGCATACAAAAAGCGAAAAACATCATCCGTTAAAGCATAATGCGTTCAAAAGTTTTTGTTGGATAATCATGACAGACGGTCATTAAAGTTGATTGTGACGAAAAATAAGAAGAAAATAGCTGCAAAAGTCACTGCCGAACTAAATGTCGAACTCATAAAATCTGTCAGCGCAAAAATAATAAGAAGGGAGCTCCGTAAGAAGGGATTTTCAGGGAATAATTATATGTTTTTTTTAAGTGTTTCCATATTTTTGTCCAACCGCTGTATGAGAGGTTAAATACACAGTCGAACCTCGTTAACGCGAACAGTCACGGGAAATGTTATTTGTTCGTGTTCCATACCTTAAAAATATCATATATTCAATGTAATAAGAATAAACATACACGTGTATATTCAAAATCTGCTGTGCTGCTGATATTGGTTTTGTTTCCTAAGATTGATCTGTTAAGAATACAGACACCAACATGCGATATATCCCTTGGAGGAAGGCTTTTCAAAGAACTGACCGGTTTTTACATTACATCCGAAGAAAACCCCTCCCACGCTCAGGACAGCCAACTCAATTCATTCTTTCGAACACAAGTCATTACCGTCACAACGATCTCTTAGTTTAATTAGCATATGTAAACAGCTTTGCTCAAGCAATTTTAATTATCGTTACCCGCTTTTTTCCCCTCTCATTGCAATTTTTACATTATAAGTTTATCTTTTGAGTGAGTAGAAGGAGGAATTGCCTAACAATTTTACAATCGCTCGACTGCGGCTATCAAAATTAAAGATAGTACACTTCTTAGACTAACATTAAAAAATTTGGAGTTAAAAAAAGAACTTGGGTCTAGGGAAGGTCTAAATACTATTTCCCGTTAAGCGTGTTCGTGTTAAAAGGACTAAAATGACTGTAAATGCCTATACATTTGATGGGACAACTAGAAATAGTTCGTCTTAAAAGTGATTCACGTTAAGCGCGTTCATGTTAACGAGGTTCGGCTGTATTTATGAGACAGGGGAAACATTATAATGATTGTAGTGACAAAAGTTTCAATTTTAAATGCCATTATAGATGTAGGAAAAAGGGGACTATGTATTTCCCATTTTTGGCCTTGTAAAAAACTTGCTTGAATACGCATAAAGATTGCGTACGTAAAGATTCAGTACTGGGCTGATTCAGGGAGACAACAACAAATTTAATAAGAAAGTATTTTAGAATTAACTAACATTTAGTACATAATATTGCAGATATCTTTTTGAATTCTAATGTTATATACCAGGAATGTTAATATAATGCAAGTATGTTGCTTGGTAATGAGTCACTCAAAAGAAAGCTATCTTTTGCCCATGCACATGTTTTTCTATAACGGCTGATATCTCATAGATTATTCCATGTATGCATTGCAAATTTCCTTATAATATCTCTCCTGTTGGTTGTTACCTTCGTGAATATATTCTTTTATACTTTCTTGAATATACGAGCTATTTTTTTACGAATATGCATAAAAATGTACCACATAGCAAAACAGTAAAAGTTAAACATCAATTCCAGTGTTTTTTGAAATACAGTTTCATTACAAATATTTTTCTTTCATACAAATTAATCTATGTTCTCTTAACACGACGATGACCATATTTCGGTGACACCAGAACACTTAATGCATAATTGCAGTTGTTGCGGACCATTAATCTATTTATTAAGAAGCATTCATTTTGTACAGTAATGATAGAACAACTTTCATTTTAATGAAGTAAAATTTCCCTGTTTAAAGTAACAAAATGATGTTTTGCTTTTGTATGTTCAAGCGGATAGAACATTTAAATTTCATACCAAGAACGGTACCGATTTTTAGTTCGTATAAAAGATGAAAACGACTTTTTGCACATTCAGTATTTAATTGAAAACTGAATCGTAATTTCCATTTATTTTTCCTTCAACTAGTATTCTCTCTATATACACACCCAAAGATATGGCTTTGATGTAGAAGACAAATTAAAATTTCCGATTTTTCAAATATATAAAATTATAATATTTATCTTTCGATGTATCTTTACGGGAATGTTGTTTTAAAAAAAAAAAAAAACATTTCTTTAAAGTCCTCTTGAGAATAACTTTTTCTTTATTCAATGTTCACTTGTAATTTGTAAGTGTTACATCAAAACGCACTGATGTGGAATTCTGTAAATTTTATCTTTAAAATATATATCATTTTTAAAAGGTATCGCCTTGAGGAATAAAACAATCAGACAGTGGGTTCGTACGGGGCTTGAATTTTATGACTAAGAAATTCTTCGGTACCAGTATTTTCTTATGGAAAATCTCTGCTGAAAAAAGACGAAATTTCGCCCGTTTAAACTAGATTTATTTTTCTATACAAAAATTATGATATTAGGAATTGAAAATAACGGTACCTGTACGAACCCAGCAGACACTTGTTAATTTCTCAAAACTAGAACGTAAGTAACGAAGACACTCAAAAATATTGCAGAACGAGTAGTGCCATTCACATATTTCGTTCGCTGAGAAATGACAACATTTGCATTGTGTCACTCTTGAAATAGACAAATATAAAAAGAGCATATTTGCATCAGTTGAACACTTTTTTTTTCATAAAAGTTTGAAACCTGACTTTCGATGTCTTAAGTATGTCACAATCCACATACTTTCGTTAGGTACTTGTCCACTTACAACTGCGAAATACAATGAAGGATATTTTTCAGTGCATGTTTTATTGATACATTCAAAGTCGGATCTATTTTGTACAATTTGGAGCTCATAGTTATAACTGATTTGTGTTTGCAGGAGGTGTACGCTTCAGGGAATTTTTGTGGGCATATATTAATATTTTTTTACTGAAAAATAAATCTAGGTTAATATCTTGAAATTTTGTATTATTTAAGAAGGGATTTTCTATAAGAAAATACTGGTACCGAAGAAGTTCCTTTTCTTGAAATTTCAGGACAAGTACGACCCCTCCGTTTGAGAAAACAGTTACTTGGTAATAAAATAGGTTGTATGTTGTTACGAACTTTTCTAATATCAATGTTATCATCGACAATAATATTATAAATGTCGATATTTAAAACAAATTAACAAAATAGGAAAACAATCACATTAATTACGAGTGTAATCCAGTTAAGTCGTAGTTTCAGATGATTACTATTTTTTAGTTTCACATTAATCATGAAATATTCTTAAACTGTAACACATTCATTCAGTTATAAATTATTGCTAAAATAAGTAATGTATTTATGAAGTTTTCACATTAAAAAATATTGCTAACTTCAGGATAACTATGTAATCTTTATAAACGCAGATTATATGCATTACTTACCGGATGAAAAATTAATCTAAAACAGTATTTTTAGATATTAGATATTTTAGATATTTTTAGAAATAACAGAGTTTTTATTCAATTTAAAACTATCAACTAAAATAATGAAAAAGAAAATATTGTGGAGGCGACAAATTTATAAAGTGGTTTAAGATAACATAAATGTTCAATTAATTAAACAGAAAAAAATTTAATAAACAGATAATGTATTAAATTCATACATACATTAATAATCACAGATAATTAGAGCTGTCATTCTAGATTAGCTTAAAGTATATAAATAACATCAATTTTGAAATGAGTTTAAACTGGAATAGTGTCACCGTACGATAAGTTTGTCATTGCAAGATCATTGATTTCAATTTTAGATTAATGACCAAATTTGCACATATAAATATTCTGTGATATATGATTCAAATTGAAATATTTTATGTAAGCAAGCAGAATGAGATGAAAATGATGAATTGCTTATGTTTTATACTTATACAACAAATAATTCATTGCTAAAAATGTTTGTTTATAAGTATAGCTGAAGAATTTTGGACAAAAAAGTAATTTAATTTAAACACGTAGATATTTTAAAAAAATACATTATAAACTATTTAAAAAAATACAAAATTAATTCAAAATTAAAATGGAAATGCATATTTCATAAGTGCTATTAATAAAGAAAGTGCTTTTTAGCATAATTTTTCTTTCAAACATAAACTGCTTACATTTTAAGTATAATATTTCAATAAATTCCATTAACCCTTATATTTAATTAACGATCATTTGACTTAAAATACACGTCTAATACCTCGTTAAATCATAAATAAGAATAACAAAGTTTATTTGGTAAATTCGTCAAACTAATTATACATTTTTTATCTCATATTTAAGCTCGCTTGTGAATTAACAAAAATGCATACTCTCATTTATTATCTTTTTGGTAAACACAATTTACAGAAAAACATGAAGTGTAAATAACCATGACAAGTGAAATGCTAATTAACCTATAAACAAAAAGGGATAGGTAAGAAAAAAAAAAGACAGAAAAAGAATATACAGTCGAGTCGCTGTATAACGAAACTCCATACATCGAATTTCTCTATATAACGAATTTTTAGTAGGAACGGTCAATTTTTCCCATGATCTCATTAAAAACAGTCTCCATTTAGCGAATATCTATCTCCCTATAACGAATTTTTTCATAAAATGTTCTTTATTTATTGTTTTAAAAAAGCTACCAAATCACATGGAATCAATTTTCCATCACTGATTAGTGATTTATCGTTCAGTGCTGAGTTTTTTTATCTTACTTTTCTGCTTTGAATCTCCTTGTTTTTTATGCCCAACGAATTCATCTCCCCCTCCCACACACCTTGCAACATACTTTATAAAACAGTGTCAATTGCTTTGTTATACATATAAGAGCGGGATCAGAGAGGTAATTGAAGTTTAAGATGAATGAGAATTCAAATGGAGGAAAATGTTCCCGATACAATTTTTCATTCCTTGCTAAAGTGTGAACATTTTTTCGAGAGTGTAACAGTTTTGAAATGTAAACAGCGAAAAATTACAGATTTCTTCGTCTAAAATTAATGTAAGTTTTCTTTATATGATTTTTATTATGCTTTCAAATAAATGTCTGTTCTCTTTTTTGAAACTGTTTAAATTTCAGAAATACAATATTAGGTTAATATTTATAGTTAAACATTTCAAATTCTTAATTAAACACCTCAAAAGTAATTTTTGTTCAAAATTTACACATTAAATAGGAATTTTTACTCATTCTCTATATAACGAATTACTCTATATAACGAATTTTTTACTGGAACAATGGATTTCGTTCTATAGAGACTCGACTGTATATATATATTATGTACTTTACCTTGAAATGTGCTTATATATATATATTTTTTTTGTCGTTTAAAAACTATTCATTTTTATTTTTGATACAAATATTTTAAACTCTAAAATAATTGCTTTGGATAATTAAGATTTACGAACATAAATATGTGGTTCCCCATTTATCAATCGAAATATATTAAAGAAATTCAACATATGAGCTTTTACATGTACATTCCAATCCATGATATAATAAAACATAAAAAAAAGTACAATATAAAAATAGTTAAAAAAAAAAGAAAAAACTCTATTATAAGCATTTTATATTATCTTAAAAATTATGTCTAATTTCGTTATTGTAATTCATCTAATTGAAAAGGAAAAATAAAACGATTCCGATTAAGAAAAGCTCACCACTTTGATTTACGATTGATAAATAAGGCAAACTTATGAATTTATATGTTCGGGGATGAGAGCGCTCCGACCCAAATGACCAATTACTACCATTAAATTTTAACCTTCCGTCTACCAGACGGGTCCATTGGACCCGACATGTACATTCAAAATATTTATTCAAACCAGAAATTTCTTCAAAACAAACTAAATGTATAAATCAGACAATAATAAGTTAAATAAACAAATTAAATAGTTTTAAGCAAAAATTCTGGTGTAGAATGTTTTTATAAAACTTGAGTAAAATTTCCGGTAGTTCTAGGGTTAATAGTATTTCTCGAATTATTTAATGACAGAATTTCTGATATTTAATAAAGCAAAGAATACTATTAAAATTTATTAGTAGTAATCGGTCATTTGGTTCGGAGAGCTCTCATCCTTGTATAATAGAACAATATATGATATTTCCTTTGCTTTTTGAAGATGTTTGAACAGGAAAGAAAAAAACATAATTTAATCGCCTGTTGATTATTTCTAAATTATTTTCTCAATGTATAACTATAGTTTAATTAATATTAAATTATTGATAAAAGTATTTTTAAAGATATATACTGTAGAAACTCAAGGCTAACACATTAAATGAGACCAACACCATTATAAATTTGATCCTGACACCGGTAACTTTTAAAGTGAATTATATTTACAAATTAACTATGTACAAAATGAGTTATTTACATTATTAATTTTGACATCTCAATAGATCATAGATTTCCACTTCGCAAACCAGGGTTTTAGTGGGTAGCTGCTCGGGTACTCGCCCAGCTGCCCCCCCCCCCCCCCGGGCTGGGTTTTTTATAAAAAACCCATTTAAAAAGCTCTGGTTTTTTAAATATATTTCTGGAAAGAAACAAATGATGTATTTGTTGTTTATGGTTATTCTGTTTTATTTATGAATCTTAGAAAATATATTTGTACTAATTTACTTGCACTTTTAGATTGGGAACCCTATAATTTTAAAACGTTTTAGCTTTTAATTTAAAACATAAATTTAAGCTTTTCAGTTAGCTTCAAGAGTATTATATTTACTAAACTTATTATATTTATTAAATTATTTTATGTACTTTTTACTGCTGAATACGAAAATGACCTTCATTTTTAACCATCACGTAAGGAAAATTAAATAAAAAGCGTTTTACGTCTGTTTTATAATATCATTTTTTACAGCTGAATTCGAAAATGACCTTCATTTTTAACCATCACGTCAGGAAAATTAAATAAAAAAAGTTTTACATCGGTTTTATAATATCAGATTTTTGCTATATTTTAACTTTGACATTTACGATTTGCAAAAAAAATTATAACGTGATGGTTAAAAATGAAGGTCATTTTCAGATTCAGTGATAAAAAGTACATAAAAATCAATTATCAAAACTTAAAAAACTCAGCCGTCTTCTCTATTTTTAGTCCAGGCAATAGAGAATTTTACCTAGCAAAATTAATGGTAGTACTGGAAATCGGCTTTCTAGATATTTTTTGGGTCGCTGAATCCGAATTTGTAACTTTCCACCAAAATTTCCCCCGGCAACCTCCACAAATTTTGGTAAAAAGCCCCCCCCCCCAAAAAAAAAAAAGGTTTTTATTAAAAAAATCGATATTGTTATTGTTTTACGGAAAAAGTATCTAGAAATTCAGAAAGTAGACAAAATTTTCAACACATTAGCTATATGACATTATGATTTAGGATGAAGGGGAAGGGGGGATCTACCTCGGAACATGCGCGCGGTGCTGCGTAAACTAAGTTGCGCAATTCCACTTAACCACTCACACGTTTACATTCGCCCTCCCATCTCCCTCCGAACTTTCTCTATAAGGTTTACTTTAAGATTTTTGGGTAGCTGAATTCGAATTTTTATCTTTCCTCCAAAAATTCCCTCCCCCCCCCCCCCAAATAGTTGTTTTTAACTTAAATTTCTTATTGTTTTAGGGGAAAAGCATCACGGAATTCAGAAACTAGACAAAATTTGCAACAAATAGGATATATGACATTATGAATTAGAATGAACGGGGGGGGTGAGGGCTGCCTCTGAACATGCACTGCGGCGCTACGTGCACTAAATTATGAAGTCCAGGCAATAGGGGATTTTATCTGGCAAAATTAATACTAGTTCTGGATTTCGACTCACTTTATGTTTTTTGGGTCGCTGAATCCGAATTTGTAACTTCCCACCAAAATTTCACCCGGCAACCCCCCCCTCCCCTAAAAATTGATTTTTTGAAAAAAAATTGGTTTTTGAGAAAAGCGCGCGGGGAATGTTCCGAGGCAGCCCCCTCTCTCCTCGTTTATCCTACGTCATAATGTCGTATATCGTATTTGTTGCAAATTTTGTCTAGTTTCTGAATTTCGTAATGCTTTCCGCCTAAAATAATAAGAAATTTAAGTTAAAAACAACTATTTGGGGGGGGGGGGGGTCGGTGGGAAAATTTTGGGGGTAAGTTCAAAATTCGGATTCAGCGACCCAAAAAACTTAAAGTAAACCTTATAGAGAAAGTTCAGAGGGAACATGGGAGGGTTAATGTAAACGTGTGAGTGGTTAAGTGGAATTGTGCAACTTAGTCCACGCAGCACTGCGGCGCATGTTCCGAGGCAGACCCCCCCCCCCCCTTCTCCTTCATCCTAAGTCATAATGTCATATATTTAATTTGTTGCAAATTTTGTCTACTTTCTGAATTTCTAGCTACTTTTCCTCTAAAACAATAAAAAATGGAATTGTTTAATAAAAACCTTTTTACGAAAAAAAAAATTTTTTTTGGTGGGGGGGGGTTGCCGGGGGATATTTTAGTGGGAAGTTACAAATTCGGATTCAGCGACCCAAAAAACATCTAGAAAGCCGATTTCCAGTACTACCATTAATTTTGCTAGGTAGAGTCCCTATACGGTCTCTATTGCCTGGACTATTTATAGTATTTGATTTTTGTTATTTTTTAACTTTGACAATTTATGATTTGCAAAACATCCTAAGATGATGGTTAAAAATTAAGGTAATTCTCGGATTCAGTGCTAAAAAAATACATAAAAATTAAAAAACACTACCATCGCAGTCTTGTGTTATCTAATCTAAAACTTTTTCTTAAACTTCTTGGCAGTAATGTATCCGAACTTTTTTGTGTTATCCTGTAAAATAAGTATGAATGGTAACCACTGAAAATAATAATAATATTAGATTGTTATCAGATTTACGTCAGTATACATGTAAAATTTAATCTTGATCAGATATTTGAAAGTGAGTTAAATTTCGAGTATAAATTTTGAACAAGGAAAACATACATACGATCATTGAAGTTAAATAAAATAACATAATATTTGTTAAAAGAAATCATGAAGAGAAAGTCTCAAATCCTTACAAAATAAAATATATGTTAAAATACAATAATTTTAGCCAATCTGAAACTTAATAAAAGTTAACTCAGCCGTAACACTTGTACTATTTTTTTCAAAGTGCAGATACACATGAAAAGTTCTTTGACTACTTTAAGCACTTTGGATATGACCCCTCAAAGCATGGTCAAACTCATTTGTGTTCAGATGCAGAAAAGTGGTATCATGCATTTTTAAAGTTTCATAGCTCAGTCACTTTTAGTGTTATATGAACGGGTCTTTTTTTGTCTGTCTTGTCAGTGTAATAGGAAAATTTTACTAAATATAACGTATAGGACTGGGGGCCGTATAAAAACTTAAATTCTGTAATTTTTTAAGAAATGTTTTTATTGACCCAAATCGCTTTTAAAATATTTCTTTGCCTCAAATTAAAACATTTTTGTAATTTGAACTATATGTCTATGACTAACGGTTTAGGAATTAGCCATTGGACACCATTGAGAGTGAACACCCTGTATATACATATAAGAAAAATTTTTGTTGTGAGATATTTTTTATCAACATTTGCTAATCTTATGATAATTTCAAAAGAGCAAGTTTTTTTTAAGTTATATTTATATTTTATTATTAAATAACACACAACTGATAGCTTTGCAATTTAAAATTTGTTTGTTATTTAAATTAAAGGGATCATATATATATATATATACATATTTTAAGAACAGGGGAAAATATTGAGATCCTTATTAATACTATGAATTCATTTCCATCTATTAGACTATGAAGTGTTCACAAAGATTGCATTTGAGATCAGGATTGCCACTTATTTCGGCAATCAAATTCCTTGCACTTTCCTAAGCAAAAAATTAAATTTTCCCTCAGTAATTTCTCTGAGAATTTTCAAAATTTCAATTGATAAATTTTGAAATGTACCAAAATTTAGTAACATTTCTTGTCTTTAATATTCATTTTTAAATTCCCTCACTTTTCCAGTTTTTCCTATACAGTGGCAACCCTGAAGATTATTATTTGGGAGGAAGGCGGAATCATATTCCACATTTTAGCATTTTAACCCAATTTACCCGGGGAAAATTGCCCCTTTAACCCGGCTTTTTTAATAAAACCCGCCCTGGCTGGGTTTTTAACAAAAAACCCGGGTTTTTTACAACCCTGTCGCAAACACAGCTTTACCCTTCTTAAACTAAAGTTACTACACATATTTAGAGACATCTTACTTCCCGCGAGCATCACAGCATTCTGTTCGTTTTCCACTTCCCTTCGGTTCCCTCTTACACACTCAAAGCGAATGTATTTCAATCCGAAGTCCGTCCCTTGAGCGCATGTGCGTTGATCCTCTCGTTTGTCAGTGCATGGGGAAAATAAATAAAACTGGATGAGGGCGCTGTGGCTCGTAGTCGCTCTGTGGCACGTAGCTCTCTGGAAGCTATTGAAGACACTTGGGATACTAAAAAGGCTTTCACACAATATTACACTCTTTATTTATTAGTTATATTCTCTACTTTTAGTTTAAAAAATATTTCGTCGTTTGAGTTTCACAGTGACCCGGAGCCGAAAAATTTTTGATGCTTCAGCTCCAGCTCCGCTCCAAGATGAAATACTGTGGCTCCGGCTGCGGCAACCGCTCCAACTCGGCTCCGACTTTGTGCTTTTGAGTTACAGATTTTAATTTATGCAATTAATTTTTTGCTTACAAATTCTCCCTTTACCTCCATTAAATATCTGACAAAATGCATTTTTCTTCTAATCAAACTTGAAATGCTTGTTCAGAAAATCTGACATCTTTTATCTTTTACTTTAAAAAAAAAAGTTTGGTGGAATTTTAAACCCAAAAATCTTAAATTTCTTCTACACTTTTCAAACAACCAAAATTGTACAACTGCATATATAAACAAGAGACAGCCATATTTGTTTTCAAATAGTGTTGCCACTTAGCTCAAGTAGAAGTAAAGTAGTGTTACCATGTTTTTGTAAGAAGTTTTCCATCTCTAGTTTAAAAAAAAAAAAAAAAAAAAAAAAAAAAAAAAAAAACCTAAAAAATAATATTATTAAAATACTGAATAATGATGTAATTAAAATATTTTAAGTCTGGACATTTAAAAGACTGAAAAAAAGATAGAATAATAAAAAACTAAAGGTGCCCTGGAGCTGGGGAAATTTTAGAGCTCCAGCTCCGGCTCTAGCTCCAGGGAAAACACAGCTCCGGAGCACTCCTGCTCCGGGTATCTGGAGTTTCACACCCAGGTGGCCTATTTGTGTGAGTGTGGCGCTATTTTAGCGCAAATAAAATCTATCGTTAATTAAAATAATAAAACTTTGTAAAAAATCACCATAAAATTAAAACAAAACACAGGACGCGTTTCGAGGTAAAAACATAACAGCTCGTTATGTTTTTAGCTCGAAACGCGTCCTGTGTTTTGTTTTAATTTTATAGTGATTTTTTACAAAGTTTTATTATTTTAATTGCTTCATATCGCCAGTTTTTGGTACTGTTTCGCCAAAATCTATCGTTGTTGCGACTGGTATGCAACTATAAACCATAAAAATTATATGGCGATTTATCACCCATGGTCGGCTAACGAAAAAATGCTTTAAAATTAATTTATAATTTTTCAATTAACTTCTGAATATATTAAAATGTTGTACCATAATCACAAACAGACATGTAAACATACTTTTTAAAATTCTTGCATAACAGCAAATGAAGGAAAAATAGATTTCTAAAGACCATTTTTATATAAAAAAGGCTAAACGCCATCGACTAGAAAATCATTACGAACTTTTGACTTAGAATGAGAAGATAGTCCTTGTAAATAGACTGTGCTAAATCACCTTCCGTCGATAAAGACAATATCAAAACTTGATTCATCAGATTATTTCGCTTTTAACGCTTTCAAGGACAAAGCAATTCCATTGCTAAAGTGTTTATATTAATGAATTACACCGGAATTTAAAAACAAATTTATTGGTAAATAAGAAAAAGCTATATTTCGCGTATGTATATTATATGTATGTATAATAAACCGAAAATTTTTTTAATCAAAATTCCGGTGCCATTGTGGCATTGGGAATTAAAATTAAGTAGTTCCTTAAAAATACCACCGCCCCTAAAGGGGTTAACGAATTTTTCAGATATTTCTTTATTGATGCCGGTTACTTGTTGGTCAAATGACTACACATGGCCGTAAGCAAATATTTGCTATAGCTTTGTGGTTGGTGCTCAACATTTGTGCGTATTACCCGACGTAAATGAACTTAAATAATATCCCCGGCACTGAAACCAAGCAGCATGTGACTATATAGAGCTGTAATGGCATTGCACCCTGTTAATATGTGAGGCAGGCGACCGCTACGTCCTGGAAAAGCACGTCGTGCGACCATCGAATGTTCATATCAGGACGTTGGAAGAGAAAGGGCAAATCCCGAAATTCGGGTGTTGGGAAATCAAACTCAAAGTTTTGCAAGTACAGTAGAACCTCGATTACCCGAAGTAATTGGGACCGACCATCTTTCGGAAAATCGATATTTTCGAATAATCGGGAATGCTTCAATTTTATGAATAAGGACAAATATATGCGCTATTTCTTATTATGGTAACAAGTGCTTATTAAAAATAAAGCAAACGCAGAATAGAAACAATAATAAATTTCTTGAATTTTAATTTTAAAATTAAGTACATTTTACATATTACAAAAGGGTTTGAAAACAAAGTTTTGTTTGTCGCAGTTTCGATTGCCTTTGTTTTGCAGCTCTATCACGGATTTTTTTTTAATACTATTAGTTCACAAGTATCACGGTCTTCCTGCTGCTCCAGCCATGCCAAACCTTTTGCAAAACATTCAAAAGCTTCATAATTGCGAATTTGTTCATTTTCTTGGCACACATCGTTGTCGTACATCGTTGGCACACATCGGTGTCACATATCATGAAAAAAAAGATTTAAAAAAATGATTTCGGTTAAAAAAGGTTGTACTGTAGTTCAAGATAGCAAGAGCGAATCTTTATTTCAATCACTGCTGATATATGAGTGATTTCTAAGAAAAACATGAAGAGAAGGTTTTCAGATCCCGTTCGCCCTTGCTCCTCTAGAAAAATCAGACCATGAATTTATTATAGAAGATGATACTACTCACTTTAGCTTGACACTCTGAGAATACTAAGGGTGAACCGCGGCAAAACGTCTTACCTACGTGTTGCCTACATCTATCTGACGTGGAAAAAACAATAAAAAAATCGATTTTTCGAATTCGCCCTGTCTCTTCGAAGCTCCTGATATTCTCTTGCAACGCTTAACCAGAACGGTAGCGGCAGACCCGATCAATAAATATGTCACCGGAAGATTTTAAATGCTAAATTCGATAAGTTTAAGACCTCAATAAGTGACTTTCACTAGAGATGGTGTGTTCAATACGTCGAAAGACAGCCGCGACTTCGAGATCATTATGGCTCTATGTCATATATTCAGGGATGCCTGCCACTGGTAACTATTTTTATATTCTCCTCGCACCACTACGTTTAAAAAATAAATTTTATAGTACATTTCTCATGCACATGTTGCCAACGCGTATGCAATTTTTTTTTTTTTTTTTTTTTTTTTTTTTGAGAAACTGGTACGAGGTAAAATTAAAACATAGTCGCAAGTTACAGCCCTGTGTATCATAGCTCAAAACAAGCACTTTATGGTTGGAAAAATTGAAAGAAGAAATCAAAAGTGGATATGGATTTCTTTCGAAAAATAAAATGTCAGAGCAAATGCATTTCCACAGTTCATATATTCCGCTAGATTATTCTGATCACGATTATGATTTTCTTCATAATTATGAATGTGCTCATGGTTACATAGCAAATGTGAGAAAAATAACTATATAAGCACTTAATTGGGAAGTACTCCTATATCCATCATATTGTCTTGACTTTGCTGCATCATAATTTCTGCTGTTCCGACCGATTTCTAATCATTTGTTTCCACATTTTCTTTCTTTTCTGATGTTGAATTCTAAAAGTTCGACGAATGCTCCAAGTTACGATTTACAATTTCTATCGGCAGCACAACCGACATTTTGATGAACACCGTGGAAATTGGAAAAAAGGTACCGATCATACATTATTAATTTGATTATATACTTTATAATAATAAAATGCTTATTTTTTAGGTGTTCGTAATTATACAAATATGTAGTACCGTTAGTCGTCGTCTGATTCGCCCGTCTGTCTGTATGACCGCATATAACAGCGCAAAAAAGAATACAACCGAATGGTTTGAGATTTAATATATATAATCGTTTTAGAATTTTGTCGAGGCATTTCAGATTTTATGAAAATAGAATCAAAGCTTAAAAAGATAGTAGTAAAATTTTTCTTCATTCTATTAAATCTTAGCAAACGTAATTAATTCAATGTTATCCAATGATAGGTAATGATTCTAGGTTGCCATGATGATGACGTACTGTTTAAGATGGAGTCTATTATTTGCGTGTTAATGAATTTAATATGTAGAATCGTAATAAATTTTGTATTCATGCATTTTTGCATAGGAGTGCAACAGCTATTGCACCAACATATGAATATTTATAAAACTAGTTACAGTACGAACGCACCTCATTTGCCACGTTTGACGTACAATTTTCAACTTGATATTCTTCAACTTTCTAATTTGATATTCTATTTTAATAAAAATAAAAATGTCAAAACCTAAAAATATCTCTAAAATAAAAATGTCAAACATATAACGAAAAACGTAGCAATAAAAACACACACATTACTTTTTTTTACATGAATTGTAAAAATCTTGAAAAGATCTATAATATTAGTTTATTAAAATTTGCATTGTTGTGCACCAGTAATAACTAGATCATTACAGTTGACATTTTCGATAAATATTGCAATTACACTATTGTCATGAAACAGATCCACTAAATGAATTCCGAAATGTTTTTCATGCCACTGATTTCATTCTTATAAAAAGTAAGATTCCAAAAACTTTGTTAAACAAAGAATTGAATTCTTCTACCACATTCTTCTCTATTATAAAGAGATTTTAAGTATTTAAGTCTTTAATGAATCAGCTTTTATTCTAATGATGGTTATATATATATATATATATATATATTTATAATTGCGTTTAGTATATAAATGAGTTTTTACTTAAAAGAATTTTCCTGATTTTTGAAAGAAAGATATTTTATTATTTTCAATAGAAAGATAGAAATTTATTTAAACATTTCAATAATGTTTCCTTAAAAACGATAGGTCTTTTGAAAAACGTGAAAATTCTTCCTTGAATCTTATGAAAATGAATTTTTATTGATCGAGAGTACATTAAGAACACATATTTCCTTTATTTTGACTACAAAAGAAAATAATGCAACACAAAAAAATTTAAACGAGAAAAATAATCAAGCGCTATGCATATTGTTGTGTTTATATGGTTCTTAGAATATTATGGTGTATTAGCACAAAGGAACCACAGTCTTTAAAAAGTGAAGCAATTTATTCGCAACTATTTACAGCAGCACATTGTAATTCACCAAATAACACTAAAACTTGGGAAAACAGTCTAATAATTGAACAAAATACAGCCTAAATGTCTCACAGAGACTCTCTACACAACATCGCAACACAGTACACATGCAAAAACGTAAATAAGTCGCTAAGCCAAGTAAACCTGCTCTGACCATATCGCATCAAGCGTCTAACTTACTACTGACTCACGCCCTGCTCCGCTCCCATATATATAGGAGCGAGGGATTGTTCCAGAACCTTCCACAACTTTCTATGCTGGAAGTTTCTGGAATCCTCTCGAAAACACCCGAATAGCATTAACCCCTTGGTGACGAGCGACCGGTATTCGTGCCGCATCAGGTGCTCAGAATCTGTGATTATTCCCACCAGAAAAATTTAATTGTAAATTTTGCCTTATTTAATCCGAGCATTTTACCGATTCAATTAGGAAAAAATTTCTGCCTTTAAAAACCGATGATAAAAGATTAAAAATTCTGTAAATGACGCTCGTCCCGCAGTGGTTAATGCATATCCGTACCTATAAGGGGGCACCCGGCTCTGTCGCCAACTTCGCGCTATTTCCAGTATTTCGCCGAACTCCGATAGAATCCCAGTGAAATCCAGTATGGTTTACTTGCTTGCGAGAAAACAACAAACTGAGACATAATAATGCAGCAAAAACTGATATTTACCAAATTCGTAACATTATGCATAGATTATGAAACATGTTTTTCTTCTATATTTCGATATTAAAAGAAAAATGGTAACTGAAATACTTATTTAAAGATTTCGACTGAAAAGAGTTCTTGCTCATATTTTTGCCGTCTACCTACATTTACCTAAATTGTTATAAGAATAGATAAACATAAGATGTATTCAATATTTTCGTTAATGTAAAATACAGTACTAATACATGGAAATTATTCCAGAGAGAAACATTCGCCTAGCATACAATGTCTCAAATGGAAATCAAATTTCAAAGTAATTGCTTAAGAGGCGCAAAGGACAACATAGTGAAAAATATTCCATCTCGGGACTCGAACCCGGGATGGAATATAAAGGCTTATTATGGCAAGGATGGCTTAAGGCGAACCGTTGGCTAAATATGTATTTAAGTGTGTTTAATGAATTGAGAAAAAAATAATTATAAATATACGTGCTGCAATGGCAGAGAAGGCATTTTCTTTCCTACATATGTGAATGGGGACATAGTGAGGGAATGACATTTGCATTCAAAAATACAATAAATTTATCAAATTTCAATTTCAATAAGCGAATAACTACAGTTTCTATGTATAACTGATTAATATGGATAGTTTAAATCCCTTTTTCTTTTTGTATTTTTACAAATATGTCTTCAAGACCACCGAGGCATAAAATTGTCATTTTTCAGAGAATGAATCATATACTAATGTCAAAGATTAGTTCAAGTTCTCAAGATATCAGTTCTTGAGAAATGTTTAATGTTTCATATAATGTTATGATGATTTTGTATTGTCATAATTGCTGAAATTCAACGTGAGATTTCAGGTAAATTAAAATTGTCATAGTTACTTACATAATTTTAATATATTGTATCATAAAGGAAGGTATATTTGAAATAAACTATACTACATAACAGCTAAAAATTATATTCCATAGTATAAGATATAGGGCCAACAAAAATGATTGGAGAGCACTAAGGCCTCTTTCATAGTGCGTCACTTCTGAACATTGACTGAAGGTTGCGGCTGCAAAAGATTTACATCTAATAAAACATGGAGGATTACTGATTATTTTGCAAATAATTGTGTTTCTTCAAGTGATTTTGGCGATATAATTTTTTGAATTAAGTTCAAACTTTTTCGATGACCTTTTATATTCAATATCATTCTATTTTGTATTTAATAGGATATTTACATTCAGAACTATGCTATATGTTGCCAAACTTTAACGACATCAAATTAAAATTACCATAATTTTCTATTTTCCTTTTGAAAATATTCTTTGATTATTTTTCAAAACACACTTTTAGAAATTACTGAATTAAATTTATTAAGTAGTTTTTCTAGATACTTATACAATATTCCATTAATAAAGATATAATCTTGAGTAAAAGTGTGTGAACGAAAAACTTTTATTGAGAATTATTTTAAGTACTCATGCACAATGACATATGGCATTTACCTCAGGTCTCAACTAGGAATCTGACTGCACTGTTTCCCTGCTGCGCTGTGTTTTATTAATATACTATATACACATTTTTTAATTAAAAAAAATCTTTTTCAAATCGAAATATATATTGATTTGATATCAGTCGAATTAATCGCTGTGACCGTCCTATAGTTTAATTATACATTTGATGAGACTTAAATTGAATTAGCTATTAATGTGTATTTAACCAATGAATTAAATTATTTATTTCTGCGCCCGACAATATTTTACAGCACTATTGACACAAAAGTTTTCTTTTCCATTCCCTCAAATATAATCAAAGATGATACATGAATGATTATAGTGCTATGAAGTTTGTTGCATAAAAGATTTAAATTTAACTAAGTACACTGATCACTATCATTAAAAATTGATCTTTAAATTTAATACATTCTTTAGATAATCAATTTTAGCAAATCGTTTTAAATTTCCTTTAATTTGATTACAGTCATTCAGGGTAACTTTGATCCGCATTTTCTATATTTTCAGATGCCACACTTTTATTTTAAGAATATTGTTGCAACTAGGGGCATAAAAAAGAAGAAATGATCCTAAATTATTTTTTGACTATCAAAAATTAAGGAATAATAAGGATAAAAGCAATAAAAAATGAATTTTTAGCCTGGTTCAAAGTTACACAGCCATTTAGGGTAACTTTGCACCATATGATAAGTATCATCTAAAATAATTCATTATAAAAAAAAAGTATTATAGTTAGGACAACTTGAAACCCCAAAAAATGTTTTCAGATATGTAAAGACCCCGAATTTGCATTTCCCAACATCACAAGATTTGCATAATTTATGATATTACAACAAATATCAGGCATAAGAAAAGTGGAAGAAGAGAACCATGAACATTTAGAAATTAAAAAAACCTGTTTATTGTTCATATAAAACATAAAAATGCTGTGGAAAACAATTTTCAATGTTTTATCTCAATAATATATCCATAGTTACAGTAATACATACTAGTACTAGTATTATTCAAACAAGAATAAAGGATGTCGAATGTATGAAATGTCAAATCCGCCCCGAAAAACGCCTTCAAATGAATTGTATGTATTTTACACATATTTGTGAAAATATTTATATGTTATATCTAATGTTCACTTTCGGCATTTATATACGTGTGCATTAAATTATACTTGCAAATATGGGAAATTTTTGACAGTAGCACCTATAATCAGTAAATTACAAAAATCAGTATAACTTTGAGCCGGCTCAAAGTTACCCTGAAAATGAGATAAAATGTTAGTACCTTATATTTTACATTTTATTAACTATTAATAAATAAATAATCACAAAATATTATCACATTTACAACATTTAGACAATAATATGTCTGATAAATGAGTATATTGTTACTTACTATGAAAAAATTGGATTACAACAACTTCAAAACAGCATTCAAAATTAGCTTGAAAACAGTACTTCACAAAAATGATTAGATGATGCAATTAATAGCGCATAATGTTGCTAATTTATTTTCTAAAATAAAGAGTAGAAATCCCAGTTTAAAACCTTGCCAACAGAGCTCAGTTCTGGAGTTTATTTAGTCTTTTGGAGTCAAAAATATTGAAAAATAGGAGGTGGTGCAAAGTTACACCCCAATGTTCAATATACCCTGAATGACTGTATCCCTTTATCGACTGCATTATGATCTACAATTTTTCTCGTGTAACTTTTTTTTTCAGTTTCTACAATGAAAATTAAAGGATAAACATAAAAAAGATACTCACCCATGAGAAATTTAATTCCTTCGAGATAATTAATTAAAATGGTAATTTAAAGTACCGTCAGTACACCTTGACGAAAATGTTATCGTAACAGAAAACACACAAGGTATTTCAAATATCACCAGAATCGTAACAGAGAACCCCCACAAGGTATTTCAAATTTCACCAGAATTATGGTAAAATATTTTCGATGTAATAAGTATTTGAAATATAGCCTTTTTCTTAGCTGCAAATAAATATTTTGGCAAATTCCGGTGCCAATCATTTATTTCAACACTTTAACATTGCAAATGCTTTGACCCTGAAAGAGTTAAAAAAACAACTTTTTTTTTTTGGTTTCGATGTTGTTAGCAGCCCTTTAGTTATGCGATGTCTATATTCCAGGGACAACATGTTCTCTCTCATCTCAAACATATATGGCTTTACATATGCTCTTTCTAGCATAGCAAAATACATATGCTCTTTCTAGCATAGCAAAATACATACGCTCTTTTTAGCATACCAAAAAAGAGCCGGTGCCAAAATTTTTTCGATTTCCTTTAAAAAATAATAATAAAACAGAAAAGAAATTCTAGGATAATTATTACTACACTACATTTTAGTAATTACATTTTAAAGCAGATGAAAACTATGGATAAATGCAGAGACGAAAAATAAACAAAAGGTTTTCCTCCAACATCCAGTGTACTGATGGTTCTTCTGAGTACCACCGAGTAATTCAACTTTTAAATCAAATACATACACCGTTCACCTAAAATAGCTAGTCAAATTTTATTCTAAGATCATGATGAACATATAAAAAAAATCCAACACTTATCTTATATCCTTTACTGAGTTTGCAGCAATAAAAAAAGAAAAAAAAAACAAGCGTGAAAATCTGTACAAAATGACGGCACAAAACACATCGACTGTTTCAAAGATAGCCTCCTTCCTCGCTAAAATAACAAATCTAGAACTACTGCTACCATGTATCCGGATAAAGTGTAGGTAAAAGAGTGTTTTTGCAAAGTACCATCAGAATATTAGTAATATTCACTACGGGATGGAAGTTTAAAGTGAGTGGTACTTATAAGTACCGTCAGTAGGTAAAGGGTTAAACCGTAAAACTAATAAACCCTGTAATAGAAATTTTTAATTAATTTTTGAAAGGCAATATTGTGTATTGATTCATTATATTATATTATTTATTGAAATTGATTAATTATACGTTTACTTTATGAGATTTTATTCAATAACATGTTTATAATTTTACTTCAGTATTGAAAACAAACTAAATTCGAGATTTCAACTAAACAATCAAGCGAAATAAATTTCCGAACTGAATGTGAAACCTTTCAAATGATAGAAAACGGAAATATTCTTTGCTAATATATATTTCAAATATTGCATCGAGGAACTCATTTTCAGCCTATTTCTAGAGAGCAGAATTCTATTGAAATTCAATTGCCTGTCTTTGTCGTTAGGACATATCAATCTATGTACATAATTTACCAATAAGTATTTCCTGTACGCTGTTCATCATATCATTCGAGAATATACTATATTTCATCGACGCATCTAATAAAAGGAAAAGAACTTATGATTTCAATTTAAAATATCACTATAATAAAGTTCATATTTATTAGAATCGCATTCATAAAGAAACGTAAAGATTTAAAATTAAAGGAAATAAAGATAATTCTACATATATGGATGTGCAGTATTTAAAATAGATCTTAAACAAAAAAATAAAACAATAAATTTCACAAAATACATTCAAATTTTGTTGCTTTTTTATTTGTTTTAAAATACAAATTTAATTTTAAGACATTGCATCCATTTTTGTATTAAAAATTTTGTTCCTACAACATTATTATATAATTTCACGTAAGGATATTTCGTCACTTATCACCTTCCCACAGCCCCCTGGATACTAGGCCTGAGCGCTGACTTAAAAATGGCGGCTGCCGAAGGCGGATTTTTTTTTAACGTAGGTACGGTCCCTTAAGTTTAAACACTAGAATTTTACAAATGATTTCTCTGACTTCTTTAATCTCAGAAGTATAAAGCAGAAAAAACTTTTAAAAAGTTATTGGTACGAATATTTAAGGGACTGTACACACGCTGAAATAATCCGCCTTCGGCAGACGCCATTTTTGTGTCAGCGCTCAGGCCTAGTATTCAGGGGGCGGTGACTTTCCAAAAGGTAAAATTTTGAGCAGCGTTTTAAGGTAAAAACGTTTAATAATATAGACCGTAAACATTGTTCTCAAATCTGGCAGTTTTTTATTCAGAAATTTCAAGCTGACACCAGAAACTTTTTAATACTAATTTTTGTTCATTTTATTCACAAAACTCAGTCACTAGAACCTTATTAAATCTTTAAGAAGCAATGGGATATATTATATCCCTCCTGATAATAATCATGATATATACTCGAAACTTTTAATTAAGTTTTATCTTATCTTTGATTGAAAATGATTGAAAATATGCTTTTCTTTATTCTGAAATATTTGTTTCGAATTTTTCGGTGTGAATTCAACATTACAGAAACACAATTGAAAGGGTTAAAGGGATTAGTCAGAGCGATATTGCTGCGAACGAATATTTTTACAAATGACCCATACATGCGTCAGCGACCTGTATAGTTTTAGTACCACATAAAAAAAAAAAATCGTCGCTAATCTAAAACCAGTGGCGTGGCGTGAAAATTTTCGGTGGTCATCGCAATTATTTAAGTTTGTGGTGAAAAATTATTAATTCTAAAATTCAATGATTGAATGTTCAAAAAAGAAACTTTAAATCTTACATTCACTTATACATGAACTCCAAATGTTCTGCTAAAACTGGATCGTAGAGTTTTAAAAGCTTATTAAGAGTTTTAAAATATTGCTTGGTCATCGCCGCATCCAGCGATGACCGGACGCCACGCCACTGTCTAAAACATCTCTGTCACTTCCTTATGACTTTGCCAACATCGGATGATGGGCTTTTAGAAAACTAATAAATAATAATAAAATTTGTGAAAAGTTAATAGCATCTAGAATCTTTTTCTCAGTGTGCAACTTTTGAAAAATTCAAACCCATTAACCCCTTGGGGACGAGCGCCTGGTATACGTGCCACTTAATATGCTCAAAATCCTTCATTATTTCCTCCAGTTATTTTTTATTGTAAAGTTTACTTTATTTAACTATTTTCGCGATTCAATTACAGAAAATTTTCTGTTTTGAAAAGCCGGTGGTAAAATATTAAAAATTAAGCAAAAGTCTGTCGTCACGAAGGGGTTAAGGACGAGCCTCTTTTACATGTCTTTTAATTCTTCGACACCAGTTTTTTTCCACATTGTAATTTTGAATTATTTAACACTTGAACCGCCATAGCCGTCACATTCACTTGTACCGAATAAAAATATGTTGATTCGAGCCAGAAATTTATATCTAAAATAAGTTAAATAAATAAGTTAAATTGTTTAAATAAAAATTCTAGTGTAAAATATTTTTTAAACATTTGAGTAAAATTTCCGGCGGTTCAAGTGTTAATCGCTCAAAATTCGAGATTAGATATTATGAAAATTTCCAAAGTAAAATACTGGTATTTAAATTAAAAAGTTTTGTTCGCCTTACATGGCAATTTCACGGCTGCCACAGCAACTATTTTTTTTTCTTTTAATTGGAGCAATTTTCTCAAAACAGAAATCCGTAACACACACTTTGAGAATATTTGCAACAAAAATGTACTTCAAAATTTATATTAGAAAAATACTGGTGAGAAGAGAATATAAAAGTAGTTGCCTGTGGAGGAACTGCAAGTTTTCTTGCCAACCAGCTTTAATGAGTTAATTACTTTTTCTTGCCATTTCGCCTCACAGCTCTCATTATCCATTTCAAATATTTGGGGAATTCCGAGTTCTCCGGTTCCAGAACATAGGTGTAAACTATTTTTTTTAACTCTGCACTGATAGATTTTTTACATTTAATCTATTTTTTTAGATTAATCATTGGTCACAACAAAAAATGAGTTATATATATAAAAAATATGAATAAATTATTCATTTTTTTTTATTAACAGCGATATTTTCGTACTAGCTGCATTTCGGGAGTTAATATCCTAAGAAATCACCAAAGTTTACTAGATCGTGAATCGGCAGCACAGACACATAGTTCGTACGGATACCGTTATGACTCCAGGAAAACTACCAGTATCTTTTTATAGAAAAAGAATTCTTGCTTAAATGTGCAAAATTTCGCCTTCCTTTAAGAAGAGATTTTCTATAATACTGGTGCTGGAAAATCTCTGGTCTGCAAAATTCAAGGAAACCATGAGATAACCACCTCATCGAATTGGAGGCTGAATTTCCAGAATTAGCTAAAACTCAATTCCCATATTAAAACGCAATCGGTCTACCAAGTCATATCTTGGTGGAGAACACCCAAAAACCCGATTTTACCCGTTGACTCGTAGTTTTATCATTGAGTTTTCCTGTTCCCAGTCCGCCATGTTTTGATACCTTTGGGAGTAGGAAAACACAATGGTAAACCTACTAGTCGACCACTAAAGTCGGGTTTTTAGGTGTTTTCCACCAGCATGATTTGGCAGACTGATTGCGTTTTAATATCGGAATCTAGTTTTAGCTAAATCTGGAATTTCAGCCTCCAGCTCAATGAGGTGGTTGTCTGTGCTGCCGGTTCCTGGACCATACGCTATTTACTGCAGCCTATTTTAATTCAGTAATTTCAGTGGTTTAAGTGCGTGCAATTCAATTACACGTCTGTTAAATTTGTTCTTTGCTTATATTTTAAAGTTTTGTTAATTTTATGTTATATATATGTATATATATATATTTCATTTATTTAATGTTGAAGTTTTAATTTCGTATCAGGATATTAACCGGAAACAAATGTTGAACTATTTATATTGTTTTAAATGCAAGCGGATTAATCAATCATGTTTGAGCTGCATGCGATAGAGATAGATTTAAAAATAATTATTCCTTGAAAATTATTTTACAAACCATATCCAATCAGTGAACTGAGATATAGTTTTCAAATAAAAAATATTTGAAAGTACATTTTAGGTAGATTTCGTATGAAATACTGCCTATTACATTCTCCTCTATGTTGGAATTTCTGAAAAATTTTTGCAGATCTACACCGATCATGACCCCTAGAACCCAAAACCACCCTTAGCAAAAAAACTTTATATATATATATATATGTGTGTGTGTGTGTATATTATATATATATCACTGTATATATATATCACTTTCTTGTGTACACGCTAACTTCCACAATTTTGCACAAATCTCTTCCAAACTGATATATAAAATCAAGGGGCATAAAATCTCGGTCAAGTTCGTTAATGGTGTCAAACTCGGAACAAGGGGATAGAAATAGGGAGGGGTTTTGTGAAAACCGAAAAAACCCCATAACTTCTTAATTTTTGTACATATCAAATCAGTTTAAATTTTTATTACTTCGAAACATAGGGCCAAATATTTATGTATCACAGATTTTTGATCAAATTAAAAATGGGCTCAAGGGGCGCAAAAAATAGGGTTTTTGGGAGAAAAAAATTCATAACTTCGTCAATTCTCAAGATATATAATCCAATTAATTTTATTATAAATCCCCTTAATATTATCAACAACTTTTATATTCACAAGTTTTTGATAGGACCAATTCGTACCGCCAAAAAAAAAAAAAAATTAAAACGGAAACAAAAAAGGGGGGGGGGGGGGTTGAAGAAGAAAAAATCAATAACTCCGTCAATTTACAAGATATAAAATTCCCATGAATTTATCATATATCTTCTTAATATTGTCTACAACATTTATATAGACAAGTTTTGATAGGACAAATTCTTACAGCAAAAACAAATTGAAAATACATAGCGGTTGAAGAAAAAAATCATCTTATTAAGGGTGTATTCAAATTCAAACTGCTTATTTTCTGACTCATTTTTAAATTCATTTTTGATCTCAAACGCATCCAATTGGTAGATTCTCTTATTCAGAAACTATATAATGTACCGTAATGATCGATTTTTTTATAGAGGCAGAATATATTTCAAAACATGATGTCAAAGTGGGCATTTTGAACAGAAATTTCCCGAAGCGATTGCGTTAGAAACGAAAAATATTGTCCTACTGAGAAAATCATAAATCAAGTTTTAATTAATTGAACGAAAAATAAAAATACAGGTCTTTTATAAATCTCTTCAAAAATCACATCAGCAAGTTTAATATTTTTTCTATTAAAAATGAATCTGAAATGTGCCAGAAAATTTCGAGTTGTTGAGCACGGAAAAATATATTTTATATACCTCCTTAACATGATTCTGATAAAACCAGCTATTCTATAAAAATGAAATAAAAACTCGTCAAAAGCAGCCAGATAAAATTGCTGAAGTGGACAAATATCTAATCATGATTTAGTTTCTGTTGGTGAAATTAGTATACTTAACTTCGAAATCTACCTCCGCCTGTAGGCCGGGCCGGCAGGGATTTTTTTTTTCTATTCAGTGGCATAAAAACCCGATTTTACCGGTTGACTCGTAGTTTTACCATTGTGTTTTCCTGTTCCCAGTCCACCATGTTTTCATACCTTTGGGTATAGGAAAACCCAATGGTAAACCTACGAGTCGACGCTAAAATCGGGTTTTTAGGTGTTTTCCACCAAGATGATTTGGCAGACCGATTGCGTTTTAATATGGGAATCTAGTTTTGGCTAAATCTGGAATTTCAGCCTCCAGCTCGATGAGGTGGTTGTCTGTGCTGCCGGTTCCTGGACCATACGCTATTTACTGCAGCCTATTTTAATTCAGTAGTTTCAGTGGATAAGCGCATGTAATTCAATTACATGTCTGTTAAATTTTGTTCTTTGTTTATATTTCAAAGTTTTGTTAATTTTATATTATATATATATATATATTTCCATTTATTTAATGTTGAAGTTTCAATTTCGTCTCGGAATATTAACCGGAAACAAATGTTGAACTATTTATATTGTTTTAAATGCAAACGGATTAATCATTCATATTTGAGCTGCATGTGATAGAGAGAGATTTAAAAATAATTATTCCTTGAAAATTCTTTTACAAACCATAACCAATCAGTGAACTGAAATATAGTTTTGAAATAAAATATATTTGAAAGTACAATTTTTTTTCTATTCGGTGGTATAAAAATTTAAATTGTTTGATTACATAAATATTAAATTTGTGTTTTATTTTATTTTATTTTTTATTATTTATTTATTGGAGAAATTTTATATTCGTTAAGCAAAATTCGCCAGTGACAAATGCTTAAATATTTATATTGTTATAAGTGCAAATGGATTATTATTCTTTCATAATGGAACCTGCAAAGATGGAGATTGACTTAGAAGTACATATTAGAAAATTATATTAAAAACCACATTAAACTATTAACTTGCGATATACTTTTCAAACAAATTGCATTTGGAAATACATTTTGATTTTAATCCGACGGTGTCGAAATTTAAATTGTGCCATGTTTAAATGTTTAAAAAATTGCATAAGCGAAAAATATAAAAATAAAAATTAATGGTCAGGTTTTACCCACGAGTTCGTTTGCACTTTATAATATAGATTATTAAAAAAATTGTATCGTTCAACCAAATTAAAATGCTAAAAATAACACTTTCCTGAGAGTAATGCATATTTTACTTAACCCATTACCCGCCGAAACTATAAGTTTGACATTTTCAACTTTTAATCTGAACGTTGTTTGCCACCACAAACTCTGATAGATAATTTTCGCTTTATATGATCTTAAAATTTTATGTCTAGGCCAATTTTTTTATTTAAAAATAGTGGTGGGTTTGTAAATAACTTAAATATGCTTATTTATTTTGACCGTTGCGTGAACGCAACACCAGCGGTTAATGGGTTAAGATTCGATACCATTTTTCAGGTGCGTTTGTAGTTATATAAATACGTAGCACCTATTGTCGTCCTCTGGTCCTTCACTCTGTCTGTCCATCTGTCCGCATATAACACCGCAAAAGCTACTCAACCGAATTGTTTGAACTTAATATACATAATTCTTGCAATATTTTGTCGAGTCATTTCAAATTTTACGAAAATCGAATCAAAACTTAGAAAGATATTAACCCCTTAACTCTCGCTCCCGAGATATTCTCGGGCTGTGTCTTTTACTCATATTGTTTGATTCCCACCAGTTTTATAAAATAGTGAAATTGGCTATATTTTAGTATCGTTTTTACTGTCGTTAGATAAGGTGAATATTTCTTTTTCATAAAAGTGGTACCAATAAGCAATTTGAATTATTCAACCGTAATTTAATTCGAGCATTAAGGGGTTAATAAAAGTTTTCTTCATTCTATTAAACCGTATCAAACGTAATTAATACAACGACAACCTATGATAGGTAATGATTCTAAGTTGTCATGGGGATTACGGCCTATTTAGAATGGAGTCATATTATTTCCGTAATAGTAAATTTAATATATATAATCGTAATAATTTTTTTCATTCATGCATTTTTGGATAAGAGTGAAACAGCTGATGCACCAAGTTTTGATTATTTATAAAACTAGTTATAGTACGAAGTAGTTGTAGTAGACATTTGCCACGTTTGACGTACAATTTTTGATTTGTTATTATTTTAGCCATTTCAGGGGCAAGATACTTGTATTCGCAAAAGTGACACCAGTATTTGCAAGAAAATTTATTTATAAATAAGTAAAAAGGTATTTCTATGTACTTAATAAAAGTGAAATTTTCATTAAAAATTCCGTTTGTCAATGTGGCAATTAGGAATTAAAATTACGTGATGCCATAGCGGCATCACTGACCTCTAAGGTGATAATCAGATATAACTACTGTCGGACCTCGTTATCCCGACACCCGGTTTTCACGTCACTCCGTTTATCACGTCAGTTTTTCAAAGTCCCCATTCTCTTTGTGTAATTTTAATGTAAATAAACTCCAGATTTTACGTCGTTAAATAAATTCCGACTCCGGATATCCCGACGGTTTAGGAAATTTGTCTATTTTTCATAATTCATCTTATAAGCACGGAAATTAAGCGGTAAAAAATGTCTTAGCCAAACTTTTCACAAAATTGTAAAATTGTCTAAAATACCTATTGAGATAAATGAGAAATTTTAATTCAATCCTTTATCTGAATAAATGGAGCTTTCTTGTGGTTACACGACGTTTTTCATCTGACTAAAACCGAAGCATTGCATTGCATTAAAACGATCAGAAATTATCTAAGATCCGTTTCTGAAACACCGAATATTGATTTCAATTCATTGTATAATATTGAAAAAAAGAATTGTAGGAAGCACATGTAGGGATAAGCAAACCTTAATTCATAAATATTTCATACAACAATAAAAAAACAAGTCATCATAAATCTGATTTTTATTCTTTTCAATTTTGTTTTTGTGTCCATTTTCTTTAATTGTTTAATTATTTGTTTAACTATTTTATTGCTTAAAACTGCAAGAACAGTTATGAATTTAAAATTGTCTTTAAAATACAATTTAAAATACAGCTTTTTATAAACATATTTTTCTTCAATCCCGGTTACCGCGACACTCCGCTTATGACGACACTTTTTTCTGGACATTAGAGTGTCGGGATAACGAGGTTCAACTGTATTTACTAAAATGCTGTTTATTTCATTAAAATGAAATGAAAAATGAGCAATAAAGGTTCAATCAAGAATGCAACTTTAGTTTGCTAAAGACGTTTTATTTATTGACAAGGTTTAGACTTTTATCAAAGTAATTTCTCTCCTTTTTTAGAATCAATCGATTTATTTCGTACTTTCACTATCGATTCTTCTTAAATAACGTATTTTAAATTTTATTTTCAAACTGACAATAAACGAAATTCCAGAGATTTTCATAAGCCATTGAAGCAAAACAAATATCCACATTGATATCGATACATTTCGAATATTACAACTTGGAAATACATTTTGTTGGGAAACATTTCAAATGTTTCATTGAAGAGCGCATTTGCAGTCTTTGAGTAATGTCAAAAGTGTAGCGTCCTATTGAAATTCAATTGATTGCTTTTTTTCGTTATGATGCATCAAACGATGCTCATTTAACAAGGAATGTTTGCTGCATGTTGTTCAGAATATTATTCAAAAAAGGTTATTTTATATAAATATTCAATAAAATAAAAGGTAATGGAGATTTTATTTTAAATGACTACTATAATGGTATATAAATAATAGCAAATAAAGCATTTATGCAAGAATATTAAAAGGCAGAAAACGAACAGTCTAGCTTTTTCTAGCATGCTGTGCCTTACTCTCTGTCGCACTGAAGAAGAATCTCACTTGTGGATTCGAAACAGCCGTTTCCTGCTTTTTTGGACATTATTTGGCATTATTTTGTGCACTATTTAACATTATTTTTGTGCATTATTAAATGTTGGTGGTCAGTCTTTTAATAGTATAATAGTGGTTATTAAAAAAAAAAATTACAAAGAATCGTTGCCATTTAAAATTCGAAGAGGAAAAAATGTAATTTATGTACTGGATCGGAAGGTATTTAAGAACCGGTACCGCCGGTTCAAACTTCAATCAGTAAATTTGAACAGAAATTTTCTCTTTATTTAAACGTCTTTATTAATGCAGAATTTCACTCATAATTATTGACAGAAACAGATACCGTAATTTCCAGCCTATAAATCGTGGCTCAGAAAATGATGTATCGGCCCAGAAATTTTATTTAATAATTGAAATTAAATATTTACAGCGATGTAATAAGATACAACTCATGAAACGAGATGTCCGAGCGTTTGATCCGCGGATTATAGGCCGGAAATAACGGTAATTATTTTTACTGGTGGAAGACTATTTTGGCGGTAGTCAGGCCCTCTTTTCCTAAACAACCTCACGTCAGTGTCAGTGAAATAAATTATAATACCCGGACCAACTTCCACCTGTAGAAACGAATAAACATTTTTACCATATTTATAAGAGAAATTTTCCATGAGTAAGCCGGTAAAAGAAAGCAAAATTTTCTATTTAAAATTTACCGGTGGAAGTTTGATTCGGCAATAATCAGAAAATATTGCTCCGATTCAAACAAGTTGGAAATTGCTCGTCAAACGTTGCAAATGAGGTGCGTTCGTACTATAACTAGTTTTATAATTATTTTTTACACCCCCATATTGTACTGAATGTATAATTTTTTGCACTTTATAAAGTGCATAGTTTGTAGCATCATTAAAATGCACTTGCAATAACTTTTTTCCCATTCCCCGTAATGTAACGGAACACTTCTGACTGTCCCTGTCATTAAACTATATATCCGATTTTCCTAAAATTGGAAATAGCTCGACAAAATTTTGCAACAATTATATATTTCAAATTTCAGACCATTCGGAAGGCTGTAACATCATTAAAATGCACTTGCAATAATTTTTCCCATTGGCCGTAATGTAACGAAAAATTTTGACTGTCCCTGTCATTAAACTATGCATCCGATTTTCATAAAATTCGAAATGACTCGACAAAATTTTGCAACAATCATATATTTAAAATTTCAGACCATTCGGTTGGGTAGTTTTTGCTCTGTTATATGCGGACAGACAGACAGACAGACAGACGGACGGACGGACTGAACGACAACTATAGGTACTACGTATTTATATAACTACGAACGCACCTAAAAATCAGCTGCCATCTTGTGACAACTTCCTGAACTGGTAGACTTTAAATTAGATGTCTCCTCCTATTTATTCATAACTCCATTCAACACTACATCTACGCGCTGACACAAAAATCGTGGCCTGTCGCAGGCAGTGGTTACAGTTACCGGTTACAGTTGAAGCTTCACCATTATGAAGATATGTCAATTTATCTTTATTCACAGTTCCGTATAGTATTGAAAGGGTGGTGTACTGTAAAAAAATTGCGTTGACCCTACTTGGCGAAATGTTCTTCTAGCACTTATGGTCGGTCCATAAAATCCATGCCATAATTGTTAAAGTTATTTTCTGAGAAGCAAATTTCCAATAAAAACCTCAAATTGTTTTCGCTCTGTACTGTCTGTTTTCATTCAGAAATGTTTAGCACTAAGCAGTTTAAATGGGGCATTAATTTAAAAAAATGGTGATTTAAAACAAATGCATTTGGGAACATAGGAAATAAAAAATAACCCCAGGCGACAAAATAGAGAAAAAAAAAAGAGAAAGAAGTAAACTAAAAAACAGGAATTCTGCTTTTTCAGAATTTAGTGTTGCCCCGATGAAAAAAAAATATATATATGTATATATGAATAGTACAAAACGTATTTCAATTTTAAGACTTAAAGCACACGCTTTTATTTTATGTAAAATGACGTCATTCGCATCCACCTAAGAATTCCACATTTACGATCCACTCTTAAACATCTACAGTAAAGTAAGCATAGGACGTCAGTATAGCAAAATAATACACAAATGCAGCAAAAAGATGCCGTCATTAAAGAAACTCGACAAAACAATAATGGCTATCTAATGATTCATAGGCCTTCATTTTTATAATAGCTCCATGTTTTAACAGAAATCAATCGTTTATATTTTTTCAAAATAGCACGTATTTTAATTACATTTTCTTTCGGTTGTTATGAGAAAATGGCAACAAAAAGATATAATTGCTATTTTGCAACTATTTTTCTTTTACTTTCTACAGAAATGGGGTACTTGAGTTGCCAAAATTAAACAAATGGTGCTAAAAACTACAAAAAAATTAATATTTCAAAAATAAATGGAGATACAGATTTCAAACAAATTGCATTTAAAGGTGCTCCCCCCCCCCCGCCCCCAAATACGACTGTATAAAAATTGAAAATGTCCGGTGCTTAGAAGTTATAAAAATTGCTATAGAGTATTTAATCGTACTGCTTTGTTTTACGGCTGGCTTCTGTAAGGTAACGTTATTTTTTGGAGTCGACACAAAATTAGCTGGGAGAAAGAAATAACATACCGTACCGGTGGCTAATAAAGAAAAGTAAACATTTAAAGTTGGTTTACAAAATTTTCAAGGTCGTAACTTGCGGATTTCTCTGATTAGAAAAGGCGAATTTTACACAAATGTCGACAAATGAAATAAAAATTTGGCATGTACAATAAAGGTAAAAGTAAGCATTTCTTCATTTACAAAAACATTTAAAACCGATATATTTCAGAGATTAAATAAAAGCATTTCTGAGTTGAAAGTATCTTTTGCTGCTCGTAAATATAACGAAGTAGATTTTATGGTGACATATTCTGTTTTCTCAGACCGGTATTAACCCTCTCGCTGAGCAACCCGAGATTTCCTTGGACAACGTAAAAGTAGCAAAACTTGTGAAACCCGAGATTTCCTCAGGGATTCATTTTTTCCACTGACAAATATTTTTTTTTTAAAAAATTCAACTTGGACCACTTTTTTAAAAACAGAAAATTCCACATAGACTTTAACAACATCTACAAGAGAAATATACTCCGAAATTGATCTTCTAAAAATAGTGGTGCGAGAATATATAAATAGTCTCTAGTGATAGCTCTGATTTAGCCTGATTCAGTTATTGATTCAGGTTTGGGTTAAAAAAAAAAAAACTCTTTTACAGAAAATGTTTACATATTTAAACTCTAAAATATGTATTGATTTGAAATATGTAACTCTGTGCTCTGAGACCGGAATAAATTGAGATGTGAAATTTATATAGAAATAAACTGTGTATTAATTAAGAGTTTTATTCGTGTATAAAATGTGATTTTATCTTTCCCGGGCACAGGATTAAACACCCTCTTGTGTGAAAAATTAATATTTCTACCGCTTTAAAAAAAGTGCAGACAACCAATTGGATAAAAAGATGAAATGAAAAGGGACAAATATTTTTCAAGAAGCATCTTTAAATTGCATTCTGTATGAAAAAAGATATGTAGTTTAATATTATGCTATGAAACAATAATTTCCCATAAACACAATTTAATTTTGATTCCTTTAAATTAAGGAGTTAAATTATTCGTAAAAGTAATTGAACATGTACAACCTCATAATCGCATTATAAAATCAAGGTGAATACCTGGGCTTCCCGGGTTACCGAATATAGATGAAAACCATTAATTTAATTTAGTGCTGCACAACCTTTTTTCCAGAAAATTGTTTGTCACCACAAAAACTTTATAAGTAACATTTGATTTATTTAATAGCAAAATTTATGTCAATTAATTAGCAAATTTTTCCAGCATAAAAATAGTGGTACTGCTGGTGGCCCGCGGGCCACAGGTTGTGCACCCCTAATTTAATTGATAACTATACTAGATTTTTTACATTCAATATATTTTTAGACCACCCACTAACAATACCAAAAATAATATTTATATGATAAATAGTAATTAGTATAAATAGCGTTTGGAAATGTATTGGCCTCGCGCCATGAGTTAACAGCAGACGAAATCACCAAAGATCACTAATAAATATAGGCCTTTTTTTATTTTGATCATTTTAGTGGTAGTTTGATAACATGTCTTAAATTTGTGTTTTATTTATTAATTGACTATCTGACCACTCGGCGTTGCCCGTGTCTGTTATAATAAACTTAAATGAACCGCTAATTTATTGGATTTTCTATCTTTAACTCTATTTTGTCAGAATTTATATTTGTAATGAAAAAAATCGTGAAATAATATTGATTTTTTGAGGTAAAAGCATGTAAGAAGATTTTCAAATTTGATTTTCATTGTAACAACAACAGAAAGAGTTCTTGCTGTCCGAAATCTTTGAAATTTTAATCGGTTATAAATATAATACGTTTGCAGCCCGTATAAAAATTTCATGAAAAAAGCTTAAAATTTTTATCAAAAGAGTTTAAAGAACTTATTTTTAACTCTTTAATGCGCGATTTTTTTTTTGAAAGAATTATATATGATTCTCTGAAAGGTTTATTACACGGGAAAAATAACGAAAAAAATCAGAGATACATTTTTCATATAATACATCAATCTTTTCTCCTGTTGCACATCTGCAATACAAGTAAAAACTACTGTCGTGTGGCTGTTTTATGCTAAAATATTGCAAATATTTATATAAGTATGTCTCCAAATACCTTATTTTATATAATTATTTACTTTATAATACTAAACCTTTAACCCTCTAATTTCCATGATAGAATACGTTCCAGAAATTACGTAGCTCAGAGAATCTGACTTTATTTTACACCAGAAAGTTTTAAAGGTTAATTTCGCTTTTTTAAAATACATAATGTCTTTTATTAATTAACCGCTTAATTTTCGCTCCCGTCAATATCACGGGCTGAGATGTCGTTCGTTATTTCTCGCTCCCGTCATATTTCCGGGCTGGAGATTTATTGCTAGCAAAAACTTCTGAAACCAGAAAAATTTAACTGGCATTTCGGTGTGAAATCTTTGAATATTACCGTTTGGGTTTGGTTTTTGCGCTGACTGTAATATTTTTGGATTTGTATTGCATGTTTCGAAATATGTAACACTCAAAAAAATTATTAATAATCAAAATTTAATGTGTATATATTATTTGCAAAATTGTGTGTAACGATGATAAATAAAGATCTAATAAGTGAAACATAATGGACAAATTAATGTGGACAAATTCGCATTAATTTGTCCGGTGTAAAACAAACATTAAGACACAGAATTCTCGCATGATGGCTTTTCTACAAAAGTGAATTTGTTCTATTACACGGGTGTCCAACTGTGGCCCGCCGGATACCACTAAAATTTTACAGATATCTTTGCCTTATCTAATAGTTGAATTGTTGCGATTCAACTTGTCGACTATTTCTTTAAAATTTTAGTGGTATCCGGCGGGCCACAGTTGGACACCCCTGTTCTATAACATCTTTTTTTTTTCACTTTAGAAAACAACTAATTGCATATTTTATTTAGAAACCTTATAATTATTCAATTTCTGTAATAAAATAAATAGGTACTTTTTTGATGGTTTTTACAAATATTATGAAACAATGGAACAATAAAGTAGGTGTATGGATTCCCTAGTTGCTTGGCAACTTTACATCCAGGCTAAGAATATATCGTGTTACAATGCAATGGGAGCCTTAGAAAAAAAAAGCGTTTAAACGCGGCTAGTAGCCACGAAAAAGGGAAAGTAAAAGCTAAGAAGATACACAAATTTTTAGAAAAAAATTGTTAGTATAACTAGTAGGAGAAAAAAAAATGTTTCATATTATCCAATTAAATGTCCAGGACAGGCGAAAAAGCTACCGAAGGCAGCCCCATAAAAAAAAGACTCAATTCAGAGACCATACATTAAATATAACATGAGAAATAAAAAGTTAAACAAATGCTAGCAAAATAGTAGAAATGATAAAAAACTTAAATATGTTCTTTATACATTTTAAGAATTTAGTGATTTGTAAAATTTGCTTAACTTCATTGAAAGTATTAAGAATATTTTTTATATCGTTGGTGTAATTTGTAGGGATTTTAGAATTTTCTATAGTAGGGGAGGAATGGGTGTTTGCAGAAGTACTATAATTGATATCAGAGTTTAATATTTCATTACTGGTTGAGGGTTCAGAGTCTTTAGTATTTTTGGTGTAATTATAATTCTTAAATATATCCGCTAAGATTTGGGTTTCTTGCGAGAGATTGCTGACACTATTACTTGTTTTACGGTGTTGTTTATTTTCTAGTCTATAGAGATTTTTTGGACAACCGCGGAAATTCGCTGGGTGACCGAGTCCACAATTGGCACAAGTGGGTTTAATACGCCCTTGTGTTTACAGTCTGTACTTAAATGTAGATCACCGCATTTTACGCATTTAGCATCGAAGCCACACACTTCTGATGCGTGACCGTACCCTTGGCATTTGTAACACTGTTTTACACGATTTTTGCTCGTAAAAGCTTCAATATTAACAGAAATATAATGTATATTGTTAATTTGGTAAATTTCTTCAAAGTTCTTACGAGGTATAACATTTACCATGTATATCCGCATTGGTTGGCCAGTTTTACGATTTTTAAGTATGGCAGCCCTAGTGACTGCGAAACCATGCTCCCTGAGACTATCTTCGATTATTTTAGTATCGGTGTAACAGGTGAGCCCCTTAATGCATATTTTTTTGGGTCGAAGTTCTTTAGGATCTAGGGTGGTATACTTCTTTTTGTTTTGGTCTAACCATTTTTGAGTAGTTTTAAAGTCCTTATCAGAGTTACATTGTATAATAATGCGTTCGCCTTTTAGCGTTATTTTTGGTTTTTCTGAGTTTAACTCCGTAATTTCATGGGCTACTGTCGCCCAATTGCTGTCGACTTCGACGTAGAAAGGGTTAACAGATTTTTTAACTTTGACCTGTATACACATATCCTGTGTATTTTCACTAACATTTGATTCATCTATATCCACATTTTCAGTTATGTTAACTTCGCTAGCGATATTCTTATATTTATTACTAAATGGGATAGGAGAACTCTCCTCCGAAATAGGTCGTTTAACACCTTTCTTAACTGCGTTGAAAATTTCTTTTTTAAGATTAATGTTATTAAGAAAAAAATTAACAGTTTTCTGATACTTAAAAGAGAAAAAAAAAACTAAAGATAGCTGAATTTAACAAATTTTCATGGGTTGGCTCCCTAAGCAAAGTAAAAGTATCAAGGCAAGTTTTCCTTACCACTTCTTGCTCTGAAGCAGAAGCAGAATAGTCGTCTTTAAAGCCTTTATGTCCAAAATATATTGATCCACAAATGTGTAAAAATCACCCAATATAGTCTTAGCATATTCTTCAAAATTTGATGAAAATCTGTCAAACTGGTCCTTAAAATTGCTGTTTAACGTTCCATTACATATTTTGTCGATAACTTCCGTCATATAATAATCTTGATCATCCGTAGACGCCATAATGCAGCACTAAAGACTATTCTAACGAACCGACACACCTGCCATTCATACTGCGAAAGTATAACATGCGAAGGAGCAATCACCTCAAAATGATGTGTCCAAATATTAAGCGACCGTGAAGGGGTTAAAGCAAATATTGCTATTTTAATTTTCTGATGTGAATTAGGTATATACGAATAAAAAATATCTATTAAATTAAAAACACTGTTGTTTGCATATATGCAAAGCTGTGCACTAAAGGGTTAAATCTAGGATCAAATGACACATAAGAGACAGCAAATAGAACAAGAAAACTACAGGTATAGCTAGATTGTATAGAAAACAGCCTTTACAGAGTAATCAAGAAAATAGTAGAATAATTTATCGGTTTGAGTTACAGGATTTCACCTTTCGTTACAATATTTTTATTTATTTATTTATTTTTTTAAACATAAAAATTTCACAACCTGCAATTTTCCAAATGCTTGAAGAATTAGATATGTTATATAAAATTCGTGTCCGCTGACAAAATAAGAAATCTATTTAAAAAAAAAAAAAAAAAAAAAAAAAAAAAACGTATACTTAACCTTAAAATGGGTCGAAATAACTGTAACTTGAAAAGGGTGCGATTCAACTTTGAAAAAATACATTTCTTGTTGTCCAAAGCCTGTGCATAATTTTTATGCTAAGATATTGATATTGAGTTGTAAAAAGTAATGTTTTTTCTGTTATTTTTATATTTATTACGAGAGATAAAATAAATGGCAAAGTTTTTAAAACTGGATCTCATTATTTACCTCCTGCTATATATTATACTTTCAGAAGCAAATTTATGAGTTATAAATATGTTTCTGGCGACTGTGTGTAATTTGTGTACAAAAATATTGATATTAACAGGATTCGTACAAAGCGTTATAAGTTAGCGAACAAACTTAATGCTGGAATCAGGCGTAAATTAACACAGTTGCGCCACCTTGTGGATGGAGTGATAATTCACATACGCGGGCTTTTAGTGTGGCGCGGATTTTCTAAATCTTCAGTCACTCATGGACAGGGCCTGATTACCAACGGGGCACACTTACACCAAATTTTAAAAGAAAAGTTCGCCTTATCTAAACGCCGTATTCATGTAAAATATCTGCCACGAATGTGGCAAAATTTTCTGTTTATTTTTAGTGGTAGGAATTTGCCCCGTGGATAATCAGGCTGTGCTCATGGTAATGAATTTTGTTTGCCATATTTATTGCAAAATAATGGCGTAGCGAGAGGGGCATCCAGACGCACTTGACGCCACGAGGTTTTTTTCGGCTTATCACAGACACTTAAGTTATTAATCAAGGTGAAAAAAACTTTACAATTTTAGTGGTGTCAGTAAGAAAACAGTTAGGTATCTAACTGTAGTTTACACTCCATCCGCTACGTGGCGCATGACCTTGATTGATGTGACCTCGCTTTTAATCTTGCGGTTACTCCTCCCATTTAAGATAGGACGCTTACTTATATCGCTTTGGGGTTCGTACGGGTACCGTTATTTTCAAAGCCAAAACTCAGAATTTTTTTTATATAAAAATAAATCTAGTTTAAACGGACGAAAGTTTGCCTTATTTCATGAGACATTTTCCAAAAGGAAATACTGGTATCGAAGAATTTCTTAGTGGGGAAATTCAAGCATCCGTACGAACCCTGATTACGTTGTAAAAATTGCTGTTTGCGCATGACTATTTTTTTTCCACATCGCAAGTCTGAGTGAATTTTTTTTTATTTTCAAACTAATTTTTTTACCTTTAAATCCGATTATACGCACACAAAATCGATCCTGAATCAGTAGCGGAAAGATTAGTATATAGTAATAAAAATTAAATGTAATTTTAAAATCAAAATGTATTTAACGTTAATCCGACGGCAAAATGTGCTGAAAAAACCGAAAAGTGACTTCGGAGATTTAATCTTTTCAAAAGGTTAATTTTTGTATTTTTACAAATGTTTTGCAGTGTTTCAACAAGAATTGAAAGTACTATATGCTATTTGGTATTTTCTTTTGTGAGTAATTAACTTTTTTGGGATGTATGCATAATTTTCAAATATTCTGGAAGATGGTGGGGGGGGGGGGGGGGACGTCTTCTGGTATTTTAAAATCTTAAAAAAATTGTCGTTATCGTCCAAACTCTTTGAGATATTTAGGAGTTAAAAACGTAATGTGTTTGTGTGCTGGGTAAAAATATCGTGAATAAATATTAATATTTAGTTGATAAAAGGCTCCTAAGAAGATTTTTTTTTAACCATGTCGAAACATTCATGGTTTTCCTGACAATGTTATTTTGTAAAAATCTTTTACCAGTCCGAACGTTTCAAAATTTTTGTAAGTGATGTAAATCAGATCTAGTAAGACGCTCTAAAAAGATTGTGTGCTCTAAAAATACTGATCTTTAGTTACTTTCAGCGTAGAAAAAAATCGTATCCGACGCGACGTGACCTGCGTTCGCTGACGTATTTTAAAGGTTTAAAACTAATGTTTTTTTTCGGCTGATCACACCATTTGTTAGAAGAATGTTTCATCTTTAAGAATATATTTTAGGTTTGTCGGTACCTCCAAAATTGCGCCCTTTAAGAGCGTTGCCATATGGTAGGAAAAGGACCTTTTATAATTTTTTTTTCTCAAAGAGTTAACTGCAATATTTTTTCGAATTCATTACGACATTAGAGACTTAAGAGTACGGTCTTTCGAAGTATGTCCTCCAAGTATACCGAGCTGTTTTGTCAATTTAGGTTAAAACAAAATTACTAAAAAACACATATAAAATAGAAATGTCTGTTATTTTGCTTTTTTTCTGTGCGTAAATGGTGTTTCTGGGAATGCTGGGAATGCGCGAGTGTAGTCCACGACTGAGGATGAAAGAAATTACTTTTTGATGAGAGTGAGTTGCGATTTTTAATTAAGACCTCAGCAAATTAGTAGAAATTAATAATTCTGAGTCTCGGGTGAAACAGGAGAGGACTTCGACTAACATCACACATATTTTCAGCTTCTTATGTGCCGTATATTTTCTTAGCCATCGCACACAGACAGACCCACAGATACACAAGCAGAGAGACAGAGCGAAACCTCCTTTTATTAGTACAAATAAATGTTTTAATTTCCTTGAGTCATGTAAATTGCAAAAAAATGCTGAGCTATTTATATTAATATATGTACAATTTATCATACGTAATCGTCTGCATGTGATAGACATAGATAAAAAAACATGCTTGAAAATTATTTTAAAAACAATAAAAATTTTGTAAATAGCGATACATTTTTCAAACAAAATACGATACAGTTTTCAAACAAATTTCATTAAAAAGTACATTTTTTTCTCTATTCGACGTTATAAAAATTTTAAATGTGCGATGTTCAGAAGTTTTTTTTTTAACCACTAGGGGGCTATGACTCCTACGAGCTACGCTCGCCAACCCCCGTGCAGGCACACCAAAATCCAAAATCCATTTGATAGGTTTTAAAAATATTCAATTAAAATAATAAAAAAAAATAGCGATCTCTCTGTAAACGAATTTCCATTCGTTCTCCTTGGATTGGGGATTTTTAAGGCCAAATCTGCAGCTGTTAAGAGATACAAAAGCTGTTTTCGTATTTAATTAAAAATATTAGTTAAACATTTGAAAATAAGCTAATGTAAAATGAATTAAGTAAACAGTGTCATTGTCTCCCGGTATTTTTTAAACAGAGCTATAAGATAGTTCTTTTAAATAATTCATTTTAAATGTATCGTTTCAAATCTGACGTAATTTACACCAAAGTTTTATTTCTCTTATTAATATTCACGTGAAAATACTATTGTTGTTAGAATGAAATATTATTTGCGCTGTCTTCGAATTCACGATAATAGTTGAAAAGATTATCTCAAAATATCTCGCGCAAATATATTTTTCAATTTAAATTGTTTTGCTATATTTTTTGCCATTTTAAATATGACGTAATTTCCTCAAATTGCAAGTTTTAACGCATAATAATGATTTTTTTTTATTTTAAGATTTTTTTTCTCTTTTAAAATTAAAGTGCAAATATGGTTCGGCACAGATGTCATATACTGTCATAATACTATAATGGCGCAATTTTTTTCTGACGCCAATTTCATATACGCAACGGGTACTTAACTGGTGCTAAAGTGCCGTTATTTTGCTTGATATGGTAACCCGGATGTTGCTGTTGATGCTATAAATGTTTCGCCAAATTGGCGTCGGAAAAAAATTACGCCAATATGCGCGTATATGACATCTGTGCCTATGGTTCTTATGACGTAATTTTCCTGCTTTTAGCATGTAATCATTTAATTCTAATTTTAAAGTTTTTTTTTCTCCTGTTTGTAATAGTCACGTGTAAATAAATCTTTAATTTGAAGTAAACATTATTGTTTGCGCTGTTTATACAACTGGCAACAGTTTAAATTAATAACATTTTCTAAAATTTGTAAAAAATATCTCTCGAAATGCTGAAAATTTGAATTTAAAATTGAAATAAAACCTCAAAAAATGAGTCAAATAAGAAAAATAAATGCAATTTGCACACCGGGAACTTATAACGTATAAAATGATCTAAAAATGATTAAATTCTCATGTATAGTTTTTGCTCCAATAAAACTTTTTTAATAGAACGATTTTGTCCAAATTTAGAATTAAATATCTCTTAAAATAATTCTTCGATTTGAAAACTGTCTGCATCAGCGTGTTTATCAAACATTTCTCCATAATACACCGATTTTCATATTTTTGTATGCAACAGTTTTTTTAATATTAACGATCAAAGGCCATGCTTAAGCATTCAAATTGGATGCGATCTACCCGGAATATCTACGCAGATTTTCATTGGTCCATTTCCAAATCAAAACTTTTTTATATATATAGAAGGATTTGGAAAAAATGTTTAATGTCCTCGTCAGGGTAGGAAATCAAAAGCATATCTGAAGGTTTTTATTGGTTTAATCATCCTTTTATTCGGCTTTTGATTGGTCTATACAGTAATATGTATTTCCAATTACTTTCAACAGAGATGAACAACAAAGTGTTGCCACTATAACAAAAAAGTAATAAAAACTAAAAAAAAAAAATTAATAGCTCAGAAACAAATTGAGATACAGCTTTCAAACAAATTGCATTTAAAAGTACATTTTTTCCTCTATACGACGATATAAAAAGTAATATTGTGGGATGTTTAGAAGTTTAAGAAATAAATTTTATTTAAAATTGGCCGTCAGATTTCTTGGAAATCTGACGATGGAAAAGCCTTTTCCCGAACAGCCAATGAAAGGCTTGGATAATGCATAAGTTTCAGGTGGATAATACGTACGAGTCGCAAGCAATTTCTGTCTCGGTTGCAATTTTTACGTGTAATAACACTATTAATGTATAATTCATGGCGTACGTAATGTATGATCAACTCCGTGCTATTTTTTATGTCTTAAATTTTAGTCTTTGAAAAAATCATTTTCCAAATGGTCGTTGTAATTTGTTAACTTGCATTTCTTTTTTTCTTTCTTTTTTTTAATGCAGTAAATGTTAAATTTTATTGTTTAGTGATGCCCAGTAAAAATGCCATCCATGTTACGCGCTGATACGTTTGTCAATGTAATTGCATAAATAGATAGTAAAAAGCTATTAAAAAGACCATTTAGCTGTAAAATTAAATAAATTTATTTTTATGAATATTTTGTGGTGCTAGAAATGCAAATTATGTTCAACACATGTTTAAATTGGCTAAATAACATGTTGTTGCAATAAACAGCGTAAATGAATCCAAACCTTAGACGCTTGAACAATGGGAAACAGTGATTCATGTTAATGAATACGTTTGCCAGGTCATATGAATATAGAAAGATTTGTGACTCTGCATTTAGAAACAGTGCATAACAACACATAATTTACAGAGATTATCTTTGAATGCATCTAATCTCTTGCAATCTAGAATAGAGCATAACATTTTTACTGACAAATTGCTACTAAGCTTTATGTTATTAAAATGCCTACAATAAACAATTATATTACATTATGGTAAATATGTCGATAAAAACCTGTCTTTAAATGTTTAAAAATTTTTAAACTAGGAGTTATGTTTAGAATTTATACTATTTGCACTTCTTTATAGAGTTTATAGATAATGCTAAGATCTATAAGTTCATTAAAAAATTAGGCTTTGTTAGGATAATGTTTTTGATAAATTTAAGAAGTAAATGTCGTAGATTTTTTCATATTTTGCAATAATCAGAGTTATATAGAAGTATATCCCATCATATTTTAAGCAGAATAAAGGCGTGTCATGGTGATTCTTAAAAAATAAATAAATAAATAAAATAAAAAAAAATAAAAGTCGTGCACATAAAAAATAGATAATATGTCTATCGTAAAAGGCTCTGTAAACTCAATATGAAATCAAATAACCAGCCCTTTGCTATGATTTGAATGGATGTATCGCTTATACGGCTATATTGCACTATTTCGATGTCTTTCGAGAAGAAAAGCAATAAAATGTTGTACTTTAACAGGGTTCGTACACGCCTGGGATTTTGTAGACTACAAAATTGTTTCGCACCAGTATTTTCATATAGAAAATCTCTCCTTAAAAGAAGGCGAAATTTCGCGCCTCTAACCTAGATAACTTTTTCTATAAATAAAATTACTGGTAGTTCTCCTGAAAAAATCCCCTGATCCGAACGAACCCTGTTTAACCACATTTCTTTAAACACTGCAGATTTAGATACAAATAAGCAATCATGATTCTATGTTGTTAATTTATTGTGAAACTTGTAATATTCGTTTCAATAAATGCTTTGGTGACAAATATAAAACGTAGATTATCCAGATTTCGTACGGGTCCTACAATTTCCAAACTAAGAAATATTTCGGTATTTTCTTTTAGAAAACCTCTTCTCAAATAAGGCGAAATTTCGTGCATTTAAACAAGATTTATTTTTCTATTAAAAAAATACTGATACTTGTCCTTGAAAATAACGGTACCCGTACGAACCCTGTTATCCACTTTATTAATTTGAAGCTGTTGGCTGTATGTCCATCGAGCATATGTGACGTTTTCTTTCTTGTTTTCCAACAAGAGACCTGTATGGGGATGAGATTTCCGCGTTTTTGCACACCGGTATATTCTTAGAGAAAATATTGTTCTGTTAAATCGCAAGAGTGTACCGATTAAAGGAAATATCATTTTCTCTAACAAAATACTGGTGCTCAAAAACGCGGAAATCTCATCGCTGGACCTGTAGCGAGGGCTACTGTCTTAATAAACATAAATTTATAGATTTATCAATTGATAAATTGGCTCCAAAGTCTTGCGATAGTTATTAACCCTTTCGCTGCGTAGTTGTTTTACCAATATCACTTCAAAAATTGCGTATTTAACTCCTTCGCGAGGAGCGTCTTTTAAGAATTTTCATTCTTTTGCCATCGGTTTTTCAAAACAAAAATTTTCGTCTGCTTTAATCGGGAAAATGTTCCGATTACATAAGGCAAAATTTGCGATAAAAATAATTGGTGGGAATGATCAAGGAGGGTGAATTAGACGGAAAAATGCATCCCCGATGAAATCTCTTGTTGCGCAAATTTTGCTACTTTTACGTTGCCCAACGCTGCCAACGCTTTACGCTTTTTTGCTACCACTAATATTTAGAAGAGATTTTCGCCTTGTTTAATCGCGAGATTTCAACCATAAAATAAGGCAATATTTACAATAAAATTTTAGTGGTATGAAAAAAGCGTAAAGGTTGGCAGCTATGGTTGCGCAGCGAGAGGGTTAACCCCTTGAGGGGCAAGCAATTACATTTGTGAAATGCTGAATTCCCACCGGAATCTTTGAAAAATTTTATTTCTAAGTAAGTAAAAGCAATTTTACGGCTATTTTCCACCAAAGTTAGAAAAGTAAAATTTAATAAAATTTTTCTGGTGTAAAACTTTATTAATCGTAGGCGGTATATAATATATAAAAATAGCAAATAAAGCCTTTGTGCAACAATATTAAAAAGCAGAAAAACCAACGTTTAAAATGCACAAATAAATTGTGCACAAACAAATATTTGTGCATTTTAAACGTTGGTTTTTCTGCTTTTTAATTTTTGGTATATAATATATACCGGTGCCCTCAAGGGGTTAAAATACATTTGCGAAAGAATTCAAATAAATTTTATTTTCTTTAACCTCAAAACTTTTACTGTTATTTCTAGCGCAAAAAATGACAGCTGCCAACTTTTCTCAGGATTTATTAAGATCAATTATACATTTGATGGTCATTTTTACCGGAATTACTAACTAAAACAAATTGCTGCCTCCCCCTCAATGTAAAACCTTTATGTAACGTTACACTATAAAATTGTTGACCGCATGCTGCCCCCAATTTTATGGAGTAATTTAACTTATGGTGTAATTTACACATTATTGTAACGTAACACCAGTTATATAGGTTTAATTACTCAATAAAATGGAGGCGGCATGGATGCCATGAATTTTATGGAGTAAAGTTACATAATGTTTTTACAGTGCTTACGACTTCGTATATTGTGTTTGCTGTAAGTGTGCAGTGTTGCAACATGTTTATTTTACCATTTATTATACATATTGATGACTTAAATAGAATACCCTAGTAAAAATTGCGGAGAAATATGAAAAAACAACTGTTTTTTTTAAATAATTAACAGCATTAATAGTTTGCCAGATAATGGAACATGTTTTATTTACACCATTTCTGGAGTTCTTTTTCATTGTGCCTTACTGAATTTTCTCCTTTCATCAGACTCGCGTGTCAGATCTACATCAAAAAGCATTAAAAATGTGCTTCTGCACATCTTCAAGACCAAAAAATTAATTAAAGTAAATTATCGGTGCAGATTCCCAAAATTTTTAAGGAGCCAGTCGCAGTGGCGTAGCCAAGCCCCCCCCCCCCCCCTACTGAATCATGGATACAACTAACTGTAAAAACTGCTAAGACAGAATCACAAAGGATCTATAAAAAATTCCGCTTTAGAGAGGTGTTCGCCTTAGAAGGTATAATTCAAAGGTATGTGTTTCTTCGGGACTAAAAACTTTTCCGTTTTAGGCAGATTTCCGTTATAAATACTTTCCGTTTTCACAGTATCCCTTAAAACTGCTAAAACGTACTCACTTCCCAAACTTTTTTCTTTCACGTACCCCTTTCTTAGGTTTTTCATTTCGGAGTACCCCCATTTCTCATAAGCACGCCCCCCCTGCTCCTGCCACCCCTCCTCCTCTCAAGAAGATAACGTAAACATGCTTCTTTTCATTAGAAATCTTCTTATCACAACCATGTAATAAATCGATCCAAATTACATTGATATTCCTAACATTTTTGTGACTTCCGCCATTACCGATATTATTTTCACAAACCCCCAGCAGACCCGCCACGTATCCCCAGGGGTACGCTACCCCAGGTTAGAAACCGCTGCTATAACACCACCTCTGAAGAGCATAAATCTATTACAGGAAAATCTGTGAAGGTGACCTATCTCAAAGGAAAACAATTCAAGGTCCGACGAAAACAACACTATATATTTGTGCTTTCTAACGTTTGATACCTATCGGAAATGAAACTTGTTCCAATTGTGAATCCTTCTTGGCAGGTTTTCTGAAAACACGGAATCTTCTCATACACAAAAACATTTTAATGTCCCGAGACGGAAGGATAACTATGCAAGTATACCTGCTATTCCGTTTACACAAATTTACTGCAACTAGATTAAACGTAAAACTTCTTTATCTTGGACTTCGATGGGGTTCTGTTGTCGACACTTATGAGTAAGAACTATGAACGCAATAACGGTACATTGGTTGAGTTTCGTGACCCTTATCTTTGTTCACTTTATAACGGACAATATTAACAATTACTTTAAATCTGCTGCTTGCAATTAATAAAAGTAACTTTATTTTTGGACTGGTTATTTGTTACCACTTTCAAAATACACTGGCGAGAAAAATTAAAGGAACAACCATAAAAAGGTGCTTTATGTTAATTTTATTAAGGGAACTTCCAGAAAGGTAACTCAATGTCAACGTTATCACGTAGTCCAATGGGATTAACATTCGCTACAGAAATATATGCAGATTTTTCAGCCTCAGCTCGTTCTTTCGGTTCACGTGTGAAAAGGAGCGCACGTGGGTAATTTGAAGTCTAATTTAAAGGATTGTACGTGTAATTAGGTAAAACTTTCGCTTCTAGCAGGGGGAATATGTCGTCCAGAAGACATTTGACCGACTTCGAGAAATTGCGTGTAATAGGGAGCATGGAAGATGGACAGACACTCTTGGGTGTCTGTAAAGGCTTAAAAATAGCCAAAAGCGTCATGTCAAGAATCTGGAAACGGTTTAAGGGTTCTCGGGACTCTTAAAATTGGAAAAAAATGAAAAAAAAAAGACAATGTTCAACATTTAATATCTTAAAATATATTTGATTTTAAGACACAATTTTAATTGTAATAAAATATATAAGTCTGTGCTTCCATTTAATGTATTTAAAAAATTATAAGATGCAGAATTAGCATTTACAGAGGGCTCCAAACTGTTAGACATTTTTCGAGCAAAAAATCGGCATAACAGCTTACGCGCACGATTACAAAATAAGTGTTGCAACTAGAATGAAAATTTTGGTACCTACTTATACTTCAGATTCTAATAATTACCCTGAACCTAAATAAATTTGTATTTAAAGCTTTTTTATAATTTTAATACAAAGTTGTATTTAGCTAATGCAAAATTAAGAAAATTTCAACAGTATAATCACATAAAAAAATATTGTTTGAACAATAAAAAGGAAAATTTTAGGTTCAGTTTATACAGACTAACATGAAACATATGCTTTGAAAATTTCATGAAAAAATAGTCATAAGTTTTTGAGATATCGTGCGCGTTATGCCCAAAAACGTCATTTGGAGAAAAATGGCTTCAAAGTTTCCAAAACGACGCTTCAGCTATTGAACGTGTATAAATATAACAGCCATAACTTCAATTCTAATAGGAATTTCAAGGAAACAATTATATCAAAATGTTCAGAAAAGATAGGAGTTTAACATCTAAAAAAATTAAAATTTCGAAAATTTTAAAGCTTTAAGAGTCCTGAGACCCCTTAAAGACACTGGTATAATGTCCACAAACAACCAGGTCAAGGTAGAAAACGCACCACAATAGGCTCTCGGGACTGTAAATTGACAACGATTGCGAAAAGAAATAGGCAATTGATGTCAGTTCAGATTGCAGGGAGTTTGCTGCAGCAAAAAGAACTCGACTATCCTGGTTTACTGTGAGTGACAGGCTGCATGCAAGGAAACCCATGATCTGTGTTCCACTAACTCCGGTAGCGAAATGAGCCCGGTTAAAGTGGTGCAGAGATCATCGTCATTGGAGCACCACGGACTGCAGCCGAGTTCTCTTTACCGATGAATCTCGATTTGTTGAGAGAGTTACAACAGACGTGTTACCATGGATGGAGAAAATCACACGCAATAAGGCTGGAAACATCCGTGAAAGGCATAGATACAAAGGTCGTGGAATCATGGACGGACATCATTTTGATTGGCCGCAGTGACCGACACATTTTTACCAGTGCAACTGTCAATGTGAAATATACAGAGATGAGGTTGTTGATCCTCCTGTCAAGTTATTTAAGGTGCAATCGGAAGATTCGGAATTTTATGATTATTAATGTCTAGAAGGGCGCTACCCCCTTCCACGAAACTCCTAAGTGTCCCTTCCAGACCTGCATAAATCCGATCCATCCGAAGCTTATACTGCTGAACTTGGAGAATGTTCTAAAACTGTTTCGAACCATCTAAAATAAATTGGCTGGGAAGTACAAAAACAGAAACCACCATGAACCATTTTTTACTCATTCTAATGCTTCCAAAAAAGTGCTAATCCACACAAATAAACTTATTACAAAAAATTAACTTCCTTAAAGACGACCAGATATCGGAAGGCACTATTAAGATCGAATATGGTATCAAAAGTGGCGAGACATGAAACATAGAAACTCAAAAGAATTATGGCTGAATAAGACAATTGTAACAAAACTGCTTTTTTCAGCATGAACTATATTTGATGTGTTTGCTTCTTACATTACTAGTTTCTGTAGCTAAAAATGCAATTATTTTTCTTAACCCTAGATCTACCGGAATTTTATTCAAGTTTTAATAAAACGTTCTACACCGGAATTTTTATTTAAAACTATTTAACTTATTTATTTACCTTATTTTTGTCTGGTTTATATACTTAGTTTATTTTAAAGAAATTTCTGGTTTGAATGAATATTTTGTATGTACCTGTCGGGTCCAATGGACCCGTCTGGTAGACGGAGGGTTAAAGTTAAAACCTTCCCACATAGCATTTTTAATTTACAGAAAATTTGCAACAGTCTTGCTTTAAAAACCTGCGAAGTTGCAGTAAGCTCAGCATAACAAGACTGAAAGTTCATAACAAGACTGCAGCAAGATAACGCAAACGCCGAAGTCATCACACTTTGAACTTGCAGCTAACTTGTCGTGCAAGTTAAATTCATACTGTATCAAATTTATTGCAAACTAACGAGAAACAAGTAACCAAAAATACTTTAAACTTACTGAAAAGTAGTAATCTTTCCATGTCACACTATAAGTTTAATCCCTTCGAGGGGGTCCATAGACCTGATCAAATCTATTGATGCGAACGCGCCGTCAGAAGGTGCATGTACCGGTTTTATCACCATAAACAAATTTAGGTAATATTTGTAGTTGTCATTTTGAGCATTTTTGATATTTAATAAGTAGAGCGTTAGAAAAAGTGGTGCCTACCGAATAAAATTTCTGCAATTCCTGCGTATGTGCTGATTGTTTATTATCTCAACAGATGGATTTTTTGCTTTTGTCACTTTCGTGAATTAAAGAGCCTTGCATCAGTTTCACAACAAAATACTCATGCAAGTGGGTGATGATATACCTTGCGGGAGATTTGCTGCGAATTTCTCAATTCAAATTTGTCACGACAAGATAATATCAGAAAAAAATCAAACTTGCTGCTAATGTTCATGCTATCTGGGTTATCTCAAAAACTCCCATGGCGAGCGCGGCGGATCGCATGAACGGCTCATGCAATTGACACTTATGTGAAATCATTATCCAATATCTATTACAGAAAAAGTTCTTAATTCAATGGCAAGAAATTAAACATGGAAATTGCTGTTTTAAACTTAACCACTTGATCCTAACTTTATTGTAGGCAAATGTTATGTAATATGAAACTTGATTTAATGCATTCGCTGCCAAAATTATAAAGTAAGAATTTTCAAACTTTTTGTTAAAAGTCGTTTACAAATTCAGAAAAGTAAATTTCGGTTTGCTAATACAGCGAAATTTCTGCCAATAAATGAGGCATTTTTTTTTAAATTCTAAAATAGTGG